>OY728122.1:671515435-672765435 GCA_963277665.1 Viscum album | reverse complement strand
CTTCATTTTCATTATCAATCCATTACATAGTAGAGATAATACAATCAAAGCATTTTTTATTCCAATATAAATACCCAGTATCCCATATGCTTCAAAGAAATCAATAAAACAGGGGACTATCTTTCATTTCATTCAATCTCATATCATTTCAATTGGTTATATGTTCAAGTTTCCAAACATTCCATATAATATCAAACTGTTTTAATCAAAAACTCATCACTTTCAAATCGATTAATTTATTTTCAAATCATTAAATATTTCATGCCATATCATCTAAAAATTTAACATCAAAATTGTACTTCAAATAATTCATTTCAATTTCAAGATAATTTTTCAGAAATCAACACTTTTTTCAAAATTTATTTTCAAACAGATTTTATCATGCACACCATTCCATTTAAAAATATTTAATCAAAAAACTCAATTAAAGTTTTTTAAATCAATTGTAAATACATTTTAAATTAATCAAGAAAAAAAATAAAATAATATGAATTAGCTTATGAAACCACCTACCTAAATCAATGTATCATCAATCAACAACATGTGATCCTTAATCAAAAAATGGAAAGGGATAGAAGGAATCAAAAAAAAAGATCTAAAAATCATCTTGTAAATATCTAGATCCATAAAAAATTAAAGGATCCACCACTCTTGAAGAAGGAGAGACATGAGTAAATAATAATTTGTAATCAAAAATAAATTGTACTTACTAGAAGATAATCATCACATTACCCGGTACTTCGGTCCTTAAAGAATCATGGTTGGAAAGGACAAGACAACTCTAGATAGTCTCCATGGTTGAGGGAATCAAATTAGGTTTTATAGATGAGACTTTATAAATAAACATGATGTTAATAAAATAGAAATATGATACATCCACTTCCTTTCTCCAAAACATTGACAACATAGGCTAGTAATTGGCTCTTGTCGGCTAGCTGATGGTTCTTTGTAGAATGTAGAAGCTTATGTAAGTCCAACTGATTAGACATTATTAATCCTATAGTAATATAGTTCTTTTAGCCTCCAACTATCTTATTAGTGTCTCTCAGTAGCTAGATGGTGGGATTCCTCTAGGAAACCCCTACTTCCCTCCTTCAACTGGTTGCTCTGTGGCCCACATAGGCAAGTTGGGGGACTAAATAGATCCATTTTGGTTAAATGTTCATATACATTGTCTAGATAAACTCTCAAATACCTCTAGGTAAAATCTCCTAACTACCCAAACAAAATTAAAAACACACTCATGACTCCAATAAAGACTCAAAAAAGAAATAGACAATGAAGAATCAATGGGTATAACTAGAGATCAACATGAAAATAAGGTCATTCAAAAATATAATGAGGATTATACATGAAAGATGGTATCAGGGTGTCACAAATTCTCTCGATATAGTATTTAATGGGAAGTAAGCTGTGAGATAATTGTTTATGTATTTAGTGACTTATAAATCCTTCCCCATGAACATTGTAATTTGGATCTACAAACTATGATCACAGTGAGGTTTCAACTCGTATCTCTACTAAACCTAATGGTAAATCATTTTATTAAAATTACTTATTCTAGATACATTGATATAATAAATCACAATAAACTCTCTATTTTAATTACATGAGGTTTTGTAAGTTCTATTTTTGTAATGTCTTGATGTCCAAAAAACATGTTCTGGTGAGTTGATTCCAAACCATGTAATTTACCTAACATTGTAAATCCACTTTGAATTACATCAGAGAGATGATAGAGTTGAATCTTATTATTTTGTTATAATCATACCAAATGAACATATAACATATCATTGGGAGTTTTTTAAAGAAATTTCAATGAATATGGATTTAATATTCAAGGAATGAAAGGTAATGAGATATAATGATATAATGACATGAAGGCGATCAAACTAATCTATAAATTTTATTACATTCAAGAGTTACACTATATGTTTTCATTGATATATTCTATTTGTATTGTTATTATATGTGAGATTAGTGACTATGTATATAATGTTTTATATTTTAAAATATCAAATTGTTCTCTTTGTAATCATTTTATTCTAATACAACACGATTGAATTGGTTATGAGGATAAGAATCTGGTGTTTTCTAAACTATTAGTTTAATAAATTTAAAATAAGTACTTTATACTAATTAGGTTGATAATATAGGATCTCAAGGATAGATATTTTTTGTCTGGAATCTATCAATGAGGTATGGGGCTGGACTTGTATCATTTAATCAATAATATAAATGAAGTTATAAGGTAACCGAACATGTCTCCCATAGATATGGGTATTTATCATCCTATCACTTTGGATTAAAATAGAATAGTTCGAATAATTGGAATTGTTTATATCCATTATAATATATTTTAATTCATCTTACATAATTTCATCTGGATCTCCATATATTTTTTCATTTTATTTTTTTTTTGTTATTCTGATTGGTGTTTTTATTTTGGTTAAGAATTAACATCGATGTGATTTAATTTTCATTATATTTATCAATTATTTTGTTGTTTTAATCCAATATATTCTTAATTTATATCATCTAAATTTTTTATCTAGAATGGAATGAAATTGGATGTTTTATTTAAACATCAATTCAACCAACTGTTGAAGCTTCCCATTCGAGGAAAACACCTAATATGAGAATTTTGTGATTATGGAATTAATAAATGAAAAATATATAGAATGAGAAATAATATTTTCAAGGGGTTATTATAGCATAAAATTTGATTCTATTATCCATTATATCAATCATTTATAATACCCATTAAATTGCACTCATTATTTACTTTCTATCCACTTAGAAATTCCAAAAAAATTAAGACACACACAAAAACCATACAAATATTAATGTATTAATACCATATAAAATAATTCTAAAATGGCATGATGAATGTCAATAACTCCATGGAAAAAAACCTCATGTTTTCATTATACAATATTTTATCCTTAGGGAAATATTAATTTTGACTAACCATACTAATAATTTTCTCTTATCACAGGTAAAACCATTTCTTCATATGTACATTACACTAAGGTTTCATAAAATATAAAAAAAATATAAGATTTAAATATCTAACTAATAAAAATTGATTAATGTATTTGAATGATATAAATAAACAAAAATTCAAGTCATATTTGACCAAATACTATGAGTACTTGATACATGGAGAAATATAAGGTCATCCTAGATTTAAGTATTAGTCATATTTATAGATCAAGATATAGATATATAAAATTTCACTATATTTGAAATATCTCACTAGTGTGATACTATTTAATGAGGTGGATTTTAATATACCCATATAAATTTTTAGATATTTATATAAGAACATAGTGAACATAAAATATATTTATTTGATGAAAATGAGTAGGATAAATGAAGGGAATAAATGCTTTATCATACTCATAAATGATATATATTACAATTTATTCCATCTTGAAAACATTCATGGACTCTACGACTATCATCTAGCTTCATCCATTATTCTTAATAAATAATAAGAAAAGTATTTGTGATGTGATATAATTCTCATTAATCAATGAAGATGCATCCAGTCATAATGAGTCAGAAAACATTGTAAAAATATCATTTATTCATGTATTATTATTTTTCTCACACAATCACTCATCATTGGTTAGTTTAATGATTTCACATCCATTAACTTACCAACAATGGTTTCATGTTATATATAATATAGAGAAAAGTTTTTGTTGTAATATGAGAACTAATTAAACCCCATTAAGTATTTTTTGCATCTCCTAACATGAAAACCCTGTGATTATTTTATTATCGAATGATGAAATGTCTCCCAATATTTATCTCTATAAAATTAACAGTCACATAAAAAAATCACCATTATAGATGACACATACCACAAAAATAGAAATTATTAATAATTTAAGGCCACATAACACAATCATTAAATTTAATAATATGTTAAAGTGTATATAAACCTTTACAAACTTTAATAATCACTAATATCATCATAGATCTCTACAAAATCAATTTATTTTAAAATACCAATATTCTATTTAACCAATGTAACACTCATGGGTGGATTCTATGACACCTAAACCATGAGAAATGGTTTGTATAACACTCTCAATATACACTCAATAATACTATGAAAAATTACTATATTTATAAATTTATTCCAATCATGAATTTCATATACCTTAAAGAAAATCATATGGGGAACCCATTGGGGGAATTTACTTAAGAGTAATTTTGAGAAAAATGAGAAACCACCTTTTTAAATAATCCTCTTCCTACCACCAATGATATAATAATTATTGGGTTGTGGTTTCATCATGATCTAATAGAATAAAAAAACATCCATAATCAAACAATCTATATTAGATAATATGATAAAGGAAGCCAACATAGGCCTTACTTACCGGTCAAGTGCACTGTCTTGTAGCGTCTCATGCTACAGGTTTGACAGATTTACCACCACCATTGGATTTACCCCAAATTAAATTGGGGAGGTTATTCTCCACGAAAACATATGCATGATGGTTACCACTGGTATCATTGTTAATGCCAGTGTGGGGAGGTGTCATTCAATTGTGGGATGCAGGAACCCCCCCCCCCCCTCACCCATAAACACACACATCTATATATAGGGGTGGTAGTTATGGTGGTATGCATATAGTGGCTATGATGGGAAAGGAGTGGGAGTTTTAAGGTTGACTTTTACATGGGTAGAGTGGGGAAAAAAGATATAGCCCCTATTCATGAGAAATTAGTAAAAATATAATGATGGGATTTGGATACGTATTCTTTAGGGCCTACTATCTGATTATTATGGTTTTGTTACACTAAGGCCTTTGGTTCATTTTTTTGGGTATTATGCATCATATAAGGGTTATTTATCAACACAATTAAAAGGAGGGATTATCTAGAAATAGAATAAAGATTTAATTTTTAGGAATAGAAATATAGAAGGGATGGTAAGGGAAAGAGGTTACCATAGATTGGTGTGATGAATAGAACCCAAAAATCATGGATCAAGGTTAGAAAAATGGAGGAAGAAATCATGCATTTAAAAATCCCCCTTATCATGTGGCAAGGGTTGGAAGAACCAATAAATGATATTATTATACAAGTAAGGGTAAACCCTTATTCCCTTTGATTATAAAATAGGTTTGGGGAACATTGGGAACTTAGTGGATCTCCACCAATCACCTATATTACTATTAAGAGTTTAGTTAAAAACTAACATGCTTCTGGTTGCAATACCATTTCTATAATCCAACTACTAATCACACTAGGTACATTATGGAAAGATATTGAGTACATAGTATCCTCTGTAACAACCCTATATTCACTTTTTAATAATTTAATATTATATACCTCTATCTACGTATTTTACACCTATATTTCCATCTAAAATACATCTATTTCTATATCCTAATTTTTTTGTAACCTTTTTACAATGATTTAAATTAAAAATAATAATAGGGATCTATTACCATATTTGTCTAATTTTCCCTCAATTCCACGGAAACCAGACATCACTAGTTGGTATAGTACATATAACATAGTTTTTTATGATTATATTTTGATAATGACCATAGTCTTTAAGGCATAATGTAAATGAATTTATGTTTCACGTTACAAATTTTGTATAACGAAAATGGGATTTATTTTAAGAATTTAAACATTTAAGTTTTGTGATTTACTTCTATGATTTTATAGTATTATCAAGAGTCACTCATTTTTACTATTATTTTATAATGTAATATTAATGAATAATCTACCTTCAAATAGAAAAAGAAATTTATTTTGGTATGTTTAACTATTTAGTGGGGTTTGAATTAAAAATATAAACTCACTGTGAAATTTTTGGGAAAGAACATATTTTTAAATGATTTTATAGTTATTATAATGTCCATTGAAACTATATTTAGATAATAAATCATGGAATTGTGAATGTTTTTATGAAAAAAAAACTCTGTGTTTGATTTTAAATAAGAAATATTTTATTTGGATATTTTTTGGGCCTTAATATTTTATTCAAATGAAAATATTTGAAAGTTGTTTTGATTATAATATTTTATGATAAAAATGAAAATTTTAATGGATATCCATTTCATTGATATTAAAATTTGAATTGATTTATATATACATGTGAGTGTTTATGTGTGAATATTGTGAAATGATGAAACAATAGACATTAAATTTGATATGGAGTGTAGACTTGTCGAAAAATAATTATAGGTAAATCTTATTGCATTGCTATTAATTAGGAAAAAATTATTAAAAAATTAGTGATTACTATAGTAAAAATCCATTCTGGTTGTTTTATTTTCTCAATATTTTATTTTCCCAAATAAATACTTAACTATAGTTAACCACCTTGATTTATTTATATTCATGATAAGATGTTTTGAATCATTCAATCGCTATATTTAACCTTATTATATATGAAATTGAAGGAGTAAATTGGTATGTGATTCTTGTGATTTCATTATAATTATGTACTTGTAAATGACTAGTGTGAATTGTTTAGAAAAATTATGGGATAATGTTTACTTTTATTGATATAGATTATTATTTTTATAAATTAATGATACCCTTATTCACCCACATCTCATGGTATATCAATATCTTTTTTAGGGAAACATATTGTACTTGTGAAGGGGGACACTATAATATATCACATAAATTATTAGAGAAAATTTAGTAAATCCTGATTTCAAATCCTGATTTTACTAAAATAATAATAAATATTCGAGAATGTGATTTAAATTTATATTAAATATTTTATATTTTATATTTTTAGGTTTATATTTTCCTTATAACTTCTATCATTATTGTCCTTGGAGTTTTACTTATTGTGTGAAGGTCTGGGTTTCCTAATTATTTAATTTGGTTGGTTTCCCCTTTGTTGGGTTTCATTTTGATTCGAGAGGAAAATAATTATTTTATATGTATCTAATATAATGTAATGGAATTTAATACACCCTTATTTTTTCAATTTTGATCATTATAGGTATTGGAAAAATATTATAGGAAGAGTGTTGAGGCTGGAAGAGGTTAGTTGTGACCTGATAGAATGGGTTACATCATGAGTAGTTGATGGAGAGGTTATATTGTGGTGTGATGTTATGCCACAACGTTGGTGGGGGTAATCCATGAGATTTAAGGAATTTCCCTATTTTATTTTTCTCTGTTGGTCATGTTTTAATTGTTTGTGTTACGGTGTGAGGGGTGTTTGTAGAGACACAAATCTTGACGTACATAGACATTACATTACTTTTACGGAATACTTAATACATGACAAAAACATATGCCCAAAGATCGTATTAGTTTAGTGTCTTTAGAAACTCAAAACATAATCTTCTAATCATGGTGAAATATCTTCAACATATCCCATAAAGAACTTCCCCTTTGGTTTTCTTATGTAAAACCTTTCTTTATATCATGGGGAAAAGAAAACATAAAAAGGGTGAGCTCAAATGCTCAGTAAGGGTAAACATGGAGAACTTAAAACAATCCATAAACATTTGAACATAAAAACATGAACCTAAAACATCAAAATCTTGAGCAATGACATAAATATTGGTTTTACATAAGTCATAGATCATAAATAACATTAATCGTGATAAAATAAAACATGTAATTGTGGCAAACCATTAACCACATGATATTATTTCCATATTAGCCAAGGCATTGTTTCCAAGACCATCGTAGTGGACAAAGTCCCTTACTGAATCGAGTTCACTCCTCGTTCTAGTCCTGTATCATTGAACCAGATTAACTTATCATTACATACATGAAAATATCATTACATATAAATCTTTACCCAATACATTGGATGGATATATAGGTCCCACCCATCTCATAATGAAATCATTCTTTCGTGTGCCACAAAATAAACATACATCATTCATAATAACCCAACGAATAAAATGGGTTTCATCAACATCATCCCATCTTAACATAATCCATATAAAAGAAATGGATATCATTTCATCATAAGAAAAATCAAACCATTTTAATAATATATACATTATACTTGAAACATAAACATACTAAATAATGTCATCTTAGATGGAAAATAGTTTTGATAAAACACTTGAAATGAATTCTTGAGGAAAATATCCATTCTTCTTCAAAATCATTTTATTTTTAAAAAATACCATGAAATGTTAAAATAAAAATATTTTTATTGAAAATAATAATGAAATCTTGTAGATGAGGCTTCATGAAAATAAGGCGTTAGGAAATTGTAAAAATCTGTTCATAAGTTAAAAAAACATTCCCCTCGTACTTTTACAGGAAAAGTCAAAAAGTACCTCGTATGGTAAACAAAAGAAATATTACATACATAACATGTAGTAAAAGTCAAAAATTGGTAAAAAGTACATTAAACATACATGAAAACATTTTTATAAAACATAGATGTGGATGATAAATATAACCCCGGTAAATACTTAAGTATAAGCAATCTTAGATAAAAATGAGATTTGCAAAATTATCCATTAACTTATGTCCACTTTCTTCCATATGTGTTTGAGACTCCAATATAGTGGGTTTAGACATATTATTAACTTGTAACATAACCATAATAATTTTTATGATATCATATATGATTCACTTACGACTTTATATTACCCATTAATTTGTCAATTCCATGTTAATGCATCGTTTTGGGTAAAATCATTTCATTTTTCGTACCTGTTTTGACTTGTAATTATTCATATGATTACTTAGATCATGATTAATTACTTCCATAATGTAAAACATGATTTATATATAATATATATTCATAATATAAATATATATAATAGATCGATAAATGGAACGAAATACACTGTTCATGGAGACGGTAGACCGTACGTACGCATGAATGATGTTTTTGTTTCCTTATTAAATTGAATGGAAATAAATGACATATATATATACATAAATCCAGTATTATTATTATGTCATATTTTTCATGATTACTTATTATATATACTTTATAATCATTCTTGAATGGTTAACATGGAGAATGAATCTCATCGCATCATGGCGACGGTAGTCCGTACGTACGCACGAGCGACAATATCATTCTATTGATATTAAAATCATATATAATTGGATGGTATATCATATATAAAGAATAATAATAATGTTATATTTATTATTTATATCAATTATACTCATTATTATACTCATCCAAATGATTAAATGTTTGAATGAAAAACTACACCACGACGTGGAGATGGTAAGTCGCACGTACACACGTGTGGTGACTTTTTCATTCATAGGATAAATAAAATAAATAATATGGTTGTAAAATTTTTATAATAACATCACATTATATATAAGATACTAGATTTATTATTTTATAATGGAAATAACAAATAAGGAGGAAGTGGAAGAAGAAAGGAACTTGAAATAGGTGGTGAGATATTTATCTCTTCTTCGAGTTCTTCCTTTTGATTTGATCAAAAGGGATCTATAGGATGGCTTTCTGACTAAATTAAGGCCTCTAGAATGAATTTAGGACAGTTGAGAGGGTATTTGGGTAGGGTCTGGCTGAGCCAAATGGCTTTGGAGGTGTGAATTAGAGAGAAGAGGGAGTTCCCTTTTATTAGAGGGGTTAGGGGTACCTTAAGAAAAACTTAAATGATTATTTTATATTAAATTCATATTCGGTTTATAATGGATCCAATGTGACTTATTTCGAATCTAGGGTGGGGATGGGTCGCAGGCCTCTCAACCAATACATTTTATACAAGTTTAGGTTACCATTTTAACCTTATAATTTAGATTTAAATCTATGTTATATAATTTAACTTTTACCGTGTCTTCTTGTATTCTTACACTATATGGTTAATAAACTTACTATAAACTATCAATAGAATCCTAATTGGTTCATTAATGTCATATATATTAGTATATAAGACGTTTTTCCAAACCATTGATTTTTAGGACCATTATATCAATTAATAATATAATATTTCTTTTAAGAACTCTTTTATGACAATTTTGACACTATTTGGTATTTTGTTTTTTCTAAATTCATAACAACATTTTTACTTAGAAAAAAATTCCTATAACCAACCCTAATATGGTATATTAAAATATAGAATTAGTTTAATTCATTAAAAGTAGAAAATTACATTTATTTAAGTTTTTATAATATCAAGTATGTTAATATTTCATTAATAAGGTAATTACTACATCATCATTGTGTCATAAATAAATTAAATTATTTAATGTCAAAAAAATATAAATAAATTATCATTAATTATTAAATCTCTTTAGATTTATAATTAATATTTATAGTCTAATTTATCCTATGTATAACCCCATATTAAAAATGTTTTATTTATTAAAATTTTATTTTAACTGTTTTAACTCTTCTTTAAATAAAATAATAATAAATGTCTTAATCTAATCCAAGAGGACCAAAATGGAAATATTTTATTCCTATGGTTGTTTTTTGGTCGAATTTCACTTATCCAATAGAATTATGACATGTGTTTGGGTAATAATAATATCATTTTTACCCTTAATTACCATATTTACTTTTAACTGTGGTAAATAAAAGTAAAAAAGTTACTATTCACCAAAAATTATTTTTATCTTATTGAACCAAATTTTACTTACATATATCAACCGTGTCACCATGAATTTTTAAATTCTACTCACAGAAGAGGTAAAATTAATTTTTATGTAAATTTGCAAATTCTCCTTGGAGGTGGTTAAAAGACGGTAAAAAGTTCAATAACATTTTTATATATCTAAAATTATTATAAAATGACTCTAATTAATTACATTGAACTTATATAGTTATTATGTATCTATTTTGACCTAAAAAATTTTAAACAAAATAAATAATTATTTAAATAAAAAGCTGGTTTTAACCAATAACTCAGTGTTTTCACTATTCATCAAAAATTGAATGTTTTTAGAAAAATACCAAAAATTCACCCCAGGCTAATTTTGGTATTCCGAATCAAAAAATGAAGTCCATTTTGAAAGATAAAATTTCAAAAATTTCAAAAATTGGGTATTACTATTCATAACAGCTAGTTTATATAATATTTTAATAACATATCATTGTTTAGTGAAACTCAGTATTGCGTACAATTCAAGCTATAGAGGAAGGTTGTTCTTGCGTGTAACGCAAGACAAGAATAGTGTTGAGTATACTACAAGCTAATATGGTGTTTCATATAGTGAAATATAATATTGGTGTAGCATACAACACAAGACATCAAATAAATTAAAAATAATAGTTCTCATAAAATATCGGGGTGTTACATTCTACCCCCCATAAAATGAATTTTTCCCTCGAAATTCGCCGGGGTTATAAATGGTTTTCTAATTTAAAGTTTCATTCATAGAAACCCACATTGTAAAAAGGAATACTAAAACTTAATTTTAAAAATTAAAGTATAAAACATAACGGTTACCCAAATTAACTCATCACTGGGTTTCCTCATAGGAGAACATAGGTGAAAATATAGATATGGAAGAGAAATCTAACCTTCTAGTTCTGATAGAGAGTGGAGGAGAACATGGGTATGAAAATAATACAATCATAAAGCCATAAATTTGTGGTGATCTAAGGTACCATCTGATTCAACGAATATTAGGGTACTAGGAAAACATTTTTGGTTTTCAAGATCAATTCCCTAATGTTGATAAATTTTTTCACAAAGAGAAATACATACTTTATTTCATTGTAATATCATCATTGGTAACTCCATGAACAATTTCCACTTCATATCTTATTTAAATAATTTGAATTTTTCCTTCTTGAAATGTTAGCAGATCATGCGATAGAATGATAGGTCATTCCATTTGTCTTAAACAAAAGGTTAGAAAATGTTATTAAATATACATAAGTCCATCTATGGTGAGGTTAATTGTATATGATTCCAAAACTGTACTTAGACTCCAACTATATTACTTCTTAATAAAATAAAACTAATTTATACTAACCAGGGACTTCATGTAGGCCAGTGGTATGCGATAAAGGCCTATCGCACTTTGGTTGTCGGTTCAATTCCTACATCCTTTTCTGACATGACAGTTTTCTCCCATTCTGCAGCTTGTCCCTTTTCTTAAACTATACTATAATAACATTCCATAAATAAAATTGAGAAAAAAAAATCTATCCTTAAACAGTACTATTTGATGTTCAAATTAATCAATTCCAACCTTAATAATTATCCAAAATAATTCTTTCCAAACTCATAGTATAAAGAGAACGATTACTAAAAAGGTCATATAACTATCACATGAATACCATCATTTATCCCTCATATATCACAAGATATATCTTGTTGGTCACATTCCAGACATGTGATTACCTTAATCATGTATTCTTTTGAAACATGTATTACCATAGAACCTTAATGAAAACATGAATTCTATCAAAAGTTAACTTTTTCCACATACTAAAATCCCAAAAATTCTATATACTCAAACCATGATATCACTTTGTCCTTTTATCAGTCATGAGATCCTGAATACTATCAAACATATTATTTTCTCCTTATCCCTTCATTATACGCATATCATCTTCTTTCCAAAAATATTTCAATCACTTTTCATGGTTACTGGTACTATACAATTTTTGAAAACCACAATAAAACAATACATAGATATTCCAATATTCCACAATACTAAAATGACATTCCACACTACTATTTGGGAATCCCGTTACATAAAAACTTAATCATTCCCCCACTTCATTGTCATATTAAACATCTCCAATAGTGATTGCATGTGACTTCCCTTTTTCCTTTGCTTTGAGAGGTTGTTGATGTTGATCATAATTAACCCTTAGATTAGGTCATTGGTTATCATAATACCCCATTTCCTTTCACTTTAAGCATTGAAGTGTTGGTGGTTCATTTTCTGTAGTGTTTTATCTATTCACATAATTAGATACCTTTTCCCATTACTTCGACACTCAGATACTCAATGACCTTTTTTCACACTTGAAACATTTTCTAGTAGCTTTTAGACAATCTCCACCATGCTTATTTTCACACTTTGAGAATAAAGAAACATTCACCTTATTTTCACCATAGTTTTGATATTTTTCCTTCAACTCCATCTTTAGTTTCTTGTCAAAACAATGAGATGGATATATAAAACCAACTTCCAGTTCTACCTTGATAGCACAATGCACAATTTCTTTATTGCTACTGAAGTCTCTTATAGCTAATTCCCTTCAAAGACTTGGTTTTAAGCCATTGAAGAATCGATCAACTTTAATTCAGGTTGGATGATAATGTCAGATGCATATCTTGCAAGACTTGTAAAATGTGCCTCGTATATACCAACAGATTAATCATCCTTTTGCTTAAGCTCAAGGAACACCTTTTCAATCTTTGTTCGAATAATATGTGGGAAGTAAGTATTGAAAAACAAGTTCTTGAACTCATCCCTTTCCATGGATTCAATTTCATCTTGGGGCCCTGTAATCTTAATTAGAGTCCACCACTGGTCTTCTTCCCCTTAAAATAGTAAACAGCCAAAATGAATTTTTCATGTTCTGAAAATCGAGGTACGGAAAATATATTTTCAATGGTACTGATCCATTGTTCAGTGACAAGTGGATTAGAAGACCCACTGAAATAAGGTGGTCATTTCCTAATGAAGGACTCAATAGAATATTGTTCCTTTCTCTTCTCATTTGGAAGTCTAGAATGATTAATAGATTGTGTAAGTGTAGAAATAATATTTTGCACTCCATCTCCCATAACATTTGACTGTTCGAGAGGACAATCATTGAATTGTACATTACATTGATCAACACGGTTCATTCAGGTTCCATCCATCATCTAAAACCCAAAAAAGAACAGTGTGAGAGGAAAAAATCATGCTAGGAAAACAACATAATAAAGGGGGAGTGCCTTCAATATATAACATCTTAGGTTTAATTCTAAGATCATTATCGTAATTCAAGGACAATAACCTATACGTATACTTATCCTTAGAGACATCCCTAGACAAACCTTAGAAATATCTCTAAGGATTTCACTAAAGTTTTCACATCCTATTTTCCAAAGGTTAACTAACCCTGCACTCTAATACCAACTGTAGAGACCCAAATCTTGACGTACATAGACATTACATTACTTTTCTGTAATACATAATACATGATAAAAACAGACTCCCAAATACCGTATTAGTTTAGTGTCTTTATAAACTCAAAACACAATCTTCTAATCATGGTGAAAGATCTTCAACATCTCCCATAAAGATCTTTCCCTTCGGTTTTCTTACCTAAAACCTTTCTATATATCTTGGAAAAAAGAAAACATAAAAAGGGTGAGCTCAAATGCTCAGTAATGGTAAACATTGAGAACTTAAAAACAATCCATAAACATTTGAACATAAAAACATGAACATAAAACATCAAAATCTTGAGCAATGACATATATATTGGCAGTATATAAGTCATAGATCATAAAGTAACATTAATAATGAAAAAATAATACATGTAATGGTGTCAAACCATTAAGCACGTGAAATGATTTCCATAGTAGCCAAGCCATTGTTGCTAAGACCATCATAGTGGACAAAGTCCCTTACTGAATCGAGTTCACTCCTCGTACTAGTCCTGTATCACTGAACCGGATTAACTTGTTGTTCCAGACATGTCTATCTCATGAGATATAAATCTTTACCCAATGCATTGTAGGGAGATATAGCTCCCACCCATCTCATAATTAAATCATTCATTCGTGTGCCACAAAATAGACATACATCATTCATAATAACCCAACAAATAAAATGGGTTTCATAAACCTCATCTCATCATAACATAATCCATATAAAATAAATGGATATCATTTCTTCATAAGAAAAATCAAACCATGTAGATAATAGAGAAATTATACTTGAAACTTAAACGTACTAAATAATGCCATGTTAGATAGAAAATAGTTTTGATAAAAACCTTGAAATGAATTTTTGAGGAAAATATCCTTTCTTCTTCAAAATTATTTTATTTTGACAAAATGCCCTATAATTTTAAAAGAAAAGGATTTTTGTTGAAAATAATCATGAAATATTGTAGAGTAAGCTTCATGAAAATAAGGCGTTATGAAACGGTAAAAATCCATTCATGTCGTATAGGTTAAAAAAACATTATCCTCGTACTTTTGCCAAAAAAGTCAAAAAGTACCTTGTATGGTAAACAAAAGAAATATTCCTTAAATACCATGTAGTAAAAGTCAAAAATTGGTAAAAATTATTTTAAACATAAATGAAAACATTTTTAGAAAACATGGATATGGATGATAAATATAACCCCAGTAAATACTTACATATAAGCAATCTCGGATAAAAATGAGATTTGAAAAAATTATCCCTTACCTTATGTCCAATTTCTTCTATATGTGTCTGAGACTCTTGTATAGTGGGTTTAGAAATATTATTAACTTGTAATAGATCCATAATAATATTTATTATATCATATATGATTCCCTAATTAATTTATATTACCCATTCATTTGTCAGTTCCATGTTAATGCATCGCTTTGGGTAAAATCATTTCATTTTTCGTATGTGTTTTGACTTGTAATTATTCATATGATTACTTATATAATTATAAATTACTTAAATAATGTAAAACATGATTTATATATAATATATATTCATAATATAAATATATATAATAGATCGATAAATGGAACGAAATACACCATTCATGGAGACGGTAGACGGTACGTACGCATGAACGCTATTTTCATTTCCTTATTAAATTTAATGGAATTAAATGAAATAAATATATACATAAATCCAGTATAATTATTATTTCATACGTTTTATGATTACTTATTATATATACTTTATAATCATTCTTCAATGGTTAACATGGAGAATGAATCTCATCGCATCATGGAGACGGTAGTCCGTACGTACGCACGAGCGAAAATATCATTCCTTTGATATTAAAATCATATATAATTGGATGTTATATCATATATAAAGAATCATAATAATGTTATATTTATTTTGTATCTCAATTATACTCATTATTATACCCATCCAAATGATGAAATGTTTGAATAACAAACTACACCACGACGTGGAGACGGTAAGTCGTACGTACACACGTGTGGTGAAATTTTCATTCATAAGATAGATAAAATAACTAATATGGTTGTTAAATTGTTATAATAACATCATAGTATATAGAAGATACTGGAGTTATTATTTTATAATAGAAACAACAAATAAGGAGGAAGTGGAAGAAGAAAAGAACTTGAAATCGGTGGTGAGATATTTACCTATTCTTCAGGTTATTCCTTTTGATTTGATCAAAAGGGATCTTTAGGTTGGATTTATGGCTAAATTAAGGCCTATATAATGAAGTTAGGATAGTTTATAGGGTATTTGGGTAGGGTTTGTCCGATCCAAATGGCTTTGGAGGTGTGAATTTGAAATAATGGGGAGTTCCCTTTTATAAGTGGGGTTAGGGGCACCTTAAGAAAAACTTAAAATATTATTTTATAATAAATTCATATTCGGTTTATAATGGCTCAAAAGTGACTTATTTCGAGGATAGGGTGGTTATGGGTCGTAATACCCTCAAATAATAGGTTTTAGAAATGTTTAGGCTAACATTTTAACCTTATCATTTAGATTTAACTCTAAGTTATATAATTTAACTTTTACCGTGTCTTCTTGTATTCTTACGCTATATGGTTAATAAATATACTATAAAATTCCAATAGAACAAAAATTGGTTAATTAATGTCATATATATTAGTATATAAGTCTTTTTTCTAAGACTTATATTTTTAGGACCATTATATAAATTAATAACATAATATTTGTTTTAAAAACTATTTTTTTGTCAATTTTGACACTATTTGGTATTGTGTTTTTTCTAAATTCCTAACAGCATTATAACTTAATAAAATTCTTCTAACAAACCCTAATATTTTATATTAACGTATAAAAGTAGTTTAATTCATAAAAAGTCTCAAATTACATTTATTTGGGTATTTATAATATCAGATATGTTAATATTTCATTAATAAGGTAATTAATGTATCATCATTGTGTCATAAACAAATTAAATTATTTAAATTCAAAAACATATAAATAAATTACCATTATGTAGGAAATAATTTTATATTTATAATGAATATTTATAGTCTAATTTATCTTTTTTATAACCCTATATTAATAATGTTTTAGTTATTAAACTTTTATTTTTACTATTTTAACTCTTCTTTAAATAAAATAATAATAAATGTCCTAATCTAATACAAGTGGACCTAAAGGATAATATTTTATTTCTATGGTTGTTTTTGGTCGAATTACTCTTATCTAATAGAATTAGTACATGTTTTAGGGTAATAATAATATCATTTTTACCCTTAATTACCCTATTTACTTTTAACTGTGGTAAATAAAAGTAAATAGTTACTATTCACAAAAAAAAATATTTTTATCTTATTAAACAACATTTTACTTACTTATATCAACTGTGTCTCTAGGATTTTTGAAATTCCACTCATATAAACAGTAAAATTATGTTTTATCTAAATTTGCAAATTCTTCTAGGAGGTGGGTAAAAGACGGTATAAAGTTCAGTAAAATTTTTATATATATATAATTATTATAAAATGACTACAATGAATTAAATTGAACTTATATAGGTTTTATGTATCTATTTTGACCAAAAATAAATTTAAATAATATAAATTATTATTTAAATAAAAATTCGGTTTTAACCAATAACTTAGTGTTTTCACTATTCATCAAAAATTCAACGTTTTCAAAAAAATACCAAAAAATCACCCTAGGCTAATTTAGATATTTCGAATCAAAAAATTAAGTCCATTTTGAAAGATAAAATTTATAAAATTTCAAAAAGTGGGTATTAATATTCATAACGGCTAGTTTACATAATATTTTAATAACATATCGTTGTTTAGTGAAACTCGGTATTGTGTACAACGCAAGCAATCGAGGAAGGATGCTCTTGCGTATAACGCAAGACAATAATAGTGTTTTGTATACTAAAAGATAATACGGTGTTTCATATAGCACAACATAATCTTGGTGTAGCGTACAACAAAATACATCAAAGAAATTAAAAATAATATTTCTCATAAAATCTCAGGGTGTTACAGTGTTGGTCATGGCGTAGCCATGGGTGACATGCCATATAGAGTTGATTGTTGGTAATTTATTTGGATGGGTCAGCATAAATAATTATGTATGTAAAAATTATGTATTATTGGAACCTTATGTAAGATTATATCATATTGTGATGATAGGCATCACACTGTGAAGTCTTGGTCATCCAGTTCAGTGGTTCAATCTTTGAAAATTGTCATGTCATGCATATTTTGTTATGTCAAGGTTGGGTTTAGATTCATTAGCTGAATTTCAAGTGTTTTAATATTTTCATGTGGATATATTCTTAATTTCATTAAATTCTTATGTTATATTATATTTATAAAAGTTGACTGATTTTTAAAGGGTGCATTTTGGAGGATCGTGTTGTAATAATAAAATTCTTGTTTGAAACTAACCTGTCACATAATGAATCTATCTATCACACCATGATTATATTAACATGAATATTAATTATAAATTAATTTTGGAACATCCATTTTAGTTCATCCTTCATTTCATATCTCAAACCTTAGGAAAACTATGAAGGTTTCAGGGCATAGGGGATGCGGTTGGGATGATTCCCAAAAATGTTTCCTTATTGATTTCAACAAATAAATACAGGAATGTAATAAACATATACCTATATTATTCATAGATATAATCTATTAAAAAATAATATGTAATTATTTTGCAGGAAATAATTACCTTGAATTGATAATTCTTTATTTTTATTTATCAAAATGGCTTCTTCTCTTATCATGTCATAATTTTACTAATGAATCTAAACTAGAATTCCCTTAATGGTATTCAAACATTATCTAAGAATATCAATGCATAACTGATGGTATTTTGGGTGATGGAATGGAGAAACCAAGACTCTTACGATATTCATCATTGATTGAAACAAGTAATATTTTAGTATTAAAAGTATTCTCTCTTGTTACCTAATTCTTGAGAGGAAGGAGGGGGGTTATTCTCTCTTGGTTCTTGAGAGAGTTATTAAGAGATTATCTAATCCTTTAGAGAATTATCTTGAGAAAATTAATTATGCACAAAGATTCATGAAACTCTAAAAATGATGTAAAACCAATTATATACTTAGGGGTAAACAATTTGTAAATTTACAATGGGTCCTTTATTTAATTTTTTCCTATGTAAACCCCTCATCAATTATTATTATTATTATTATTATTATTATTATTATTAAAATTATTATAGTATTATCATGATATGTAGTAAAATCATGGATTAATATGTTATTTCCATCATAATCTTAACTCAACTCATCAATCCACCTTATCATTTATCAAAACATGATTAATAAATATTTATTCTGATAAATAAATATCATTATATTTTTTATTCCATAAATAAAAAATATTAAATTCACTAGGATAGTGAAAAAAATATTTATTCTAATATTTATATAACTAAAAAATTATTTATGTTAATCTATTAACTAAACTGTAGAATAAGTAAATATTTATTTATTACCCTTTGAATAATAAAAAAAGAGATAAATAAATATTATATTTTGTAGCTTTCAAATAATATTTATTCAATATTCAACTCACATATATTCTAAACCTAAATAACTTATTCTTGAATTTATGAAAACAACATAACATGAATAATTATTCTTCCACAATCCATGAATAATATTTATTTTTAATGTTAAATTCAAATAGAATTGAAATGAGATTCTAGATAAACTTATTATGAATCTATATAGGCCTGTTTCTCAATAGAATTAAGAAGACCTTCCTAAAGGCCAAGATGAGAATTTAACAACATGTAAAGGAACCCATAGAGAATGAAGTTAATATCATAATGACAACAACCTTATATAAAAACTATTTTTGTAATATAATAACTTTTTCATGATATCCCATCAACCTAGTAGTATTATTATGTCATAAAACTATATGATTGATTTATCTTTCTTTAAATATCTAAAATGAATCCATTTTTAAACTTCCATGTAAATTAATTTAATAAGAGAGTTACATTCTATGTAAAGTCTCAAGGATAATATCTACCATTACATTGGAAGGGATAAATCCTTTATTGACTTATTCAATTAATGAAATATCACTTTTGAAGCACCAAATGTATCCTACCTATCCATGATCATATTTCATTATTGTTTTCATAAATACATCAAGGTATGTGATTCATGATATAAATTAATAATAATATGAATTCCAATGATCAATTCACACATCAATAGATATATTAAATGACATGTATAACTTGTTAAATTATTATTAGAGATTATATCTTCATTATATCCTTTCATGGAGATTACTTAGTAAAAAAATTAATTGAAGAAGTCTAATACATTTTTGAGTCTCAAGAACTTTATAATAAAACATTATATGTTTCCCTTCATACATATGTTATCTGGATCATAGAAAATATTTTTAGGAATATTATGATGGAATTTAAAGGTTCTCATAACAGTATTGAATTGTAATAACTTTTTGATTAAATAAATATTCTATCATTATCAAATTATTTTATTGTATAATAATAATAATTATCTGAAAATATATTAATTAATATTATAATTTTGAAAATCAAAATTTTATTATCAGTTGTTTCTATAGAACAAACTCCAATAGACTCCCACATGACCTGGATTCAACTACTAATAATTTTTAATTTGTTGGTTGTCACGTGATATTCATTATTCTACTCAGATATAGATTTATTTTTTAGGTATGACATTTTTTCTTATATGGCTACTCTTCTAACTATGACATCACCCATCTAAGAAAAAATCATCAAAGGTATGACACTTCTGAAGTATATGATTCATCTGATGATGTGATCTTCACTCCTAAACCATTTTTGTAGTATTATCACATTATTAAGAAATATAATAATTACATATTGGAACCCCATTAATCTATTTGATTATGTTGAATATAAAAAATTATCTTTTAGATAAATAATAACTTTCTATATAATCAGAATCTATTATAGAATTAGTGACCAATAGCTTCTTATAACTCTTCCAGTTCATGTATATTCCATTTAAGGAAGAGCACATATTGTGACTATGATTTTATATAATTATGATATGTCTAGATATTATAATTTTTGTGTCCCTTGAAAACTAATTCCTCATTTCCTCTATAAAATATGAACATATTCTTTTTACACCTCAGATGCTCCAAGATAGTATATACAACCACCCAATGTGGCTCTCTGGGGTCTTATTAATATCTTCCTACACTGATCATGGTATATAAAACTTTTAATCTAATATATAACATGTCATAAAATATATAACCTATCATTGAAGCATATGGTACTCTACACATTCTCTTTCATATGTGTCTAAGGAAACATTTTCTTGGAGATATGTACACCATCTGATTCTAGAAAAAATCGACACTTTTATTATTCCATATTGAATCTCTTAAATACTTTCTCAATTTATGTCCCTTGACTTATCCCAAGTAGCATCTTAGGTATATTTTTATAGAACCTTGTCCCTATAATGTAGTATTCTTCAACCAAGCCTTTCATGGAGAAGAATTTTCTTAACCATGTATTAATTGATTGTAAGGTTTTTATACTATTTCCCATTAGTGATATATCACCAATATATACTACTCTAAAAATGGTTACTCTCCCAATATACCTACTATAGAAAAAAAATTATATTCTTTCACACCTTATTGGTATCCTTTAGAGTTACAAACTCTTCTTGTTGTGTTATATAGACATCCCCCCAAGTTTTCCATTAAGGAAGGATACCCTTAGATCGATTCTAAATATCGTAATTAGGGTAATATATTATGGAAAGTATAATTATAATAGATTTAAACAAAGAAATTGGTGAAATGATTTTTCCATAGTCTATTCCTAAACATTTTTTAAACATTTTAGAAACTATTAGTTCTTTATAGGTATAACATTTACCATCCATATCCAGTTTATTATTGAATACCTATTTTCATTTAATTGGATTTACACCAACTAGATGATCTACCAAAATTAAGACTTGATTTGGGTATATCGAATCCACTTTAGAAATCATGTCTTCTTATCACTTTATAATTCCTGAGCTGCTTACTACTTTCTTATAAGAGAGAGGTATATTATCATCAACTAATAATTTGTTACCTTACATAGTGAGTAGAAAACCATATCTCTTTGATTAACTAACCACTCTGCTACACATATATATTACTTGTTCCTTTAGAAAAACTTCTTCTAGTATGATTTATTTTTAATTTGTTTTTGCACCAACTGTTGTGCATATTGATCCTTGATTTCATTCAAAACTATCTTTCTATCTTCATCTCTTTTATATATGTGCTCCCTCTCATGGAAAATGTCATGTATTTTGACTATTTCCTTTTTATCTAAGGGGTCGTATATATAATATCCTCTTATTAATTTGGGATTTACTATAAATATAAACTTATTGATTTAATATGGAAGTTTATTTCAAGATATATAATTAACAATTTCTTCACATCCCCAAACATGTAAGTATGAAAAATGTGTGTTTATTTGCATACCACAACACATATTGGATTCTTATTGCCAATTTATATGAATCTTTGTTTAGTATGTGTGCTATAATTTTTAATGTGTAACCCTAAAGGATAATGGAATAATTTCATGACTCATCATAGATCTCACCTTGTTCTAAAAGGTGTGTATCCTCCCTTCATGGACACCATTACACTATAGTGTATAAGGATGAGTGGGTTAAGATAGTATCCCATACTCCCTTAGTTATTCAATAAAGATTTCATTAAGATATTCTCTTCCATAGTCTAAGTAGAGTTTATCGATCCTCTTACCATGATGATTCTCTACATCATTCTTAAATTCCTTATATTTCTCAATGGAATTGTACTTATACCTTATTAATTACACATATCCATACCTACTAAATTTATTGATAAAATTTATTCAGTAAGAGTACCCACCTTATATTCCACTAGAAGAGGTCGACACATATTTTTATAAACTAATTTTAAAATCTATGTAACTATTTCACCCTTTCCAATGAATGGGGATTTGGTAATTTTCCCTTGAAAATAATCATGAAATATATCCATGGGTTTTAATTAAAAAGAATCTAAATACCCTTATTGAGTTAGACTTATTGAAAACATATTTTTTACATGAACAAGCAAAAGATTCCACAATTGGGCGTGATATGAGTCATGTGATCTTGATTTATTATTGATTTACCATACATTAATTTCATATTATTGTATTTAAACATCATTATTCAAATGTGAAATCACATAACATGTGTTATCTATATAAAAGTATTAGTTATTATTTCCAAACATAAAAAATAATCCATCCATATCTAAACTAGACACATATATTATGTTAATTGTTATATTAGGGACATAATAAAAAATTAATTTAAACATGAATCGATGCAGTCGAGGATGTGAGATAGTACTCTTCTATATCCAGAACAACCATCTTTTATTAATAGCTCAAAGAACAAAATCACATATAGTAATCTTTTTAAATATAATTGTTTCATGTATTTGGATAAAAAATTTATGAACCAAACCTATATATAATATCAAATTTGTAGAAATTTAGAGATTACACTTGATAATGTATACACATGAAGATTCTCCTTACTTATTCACTGAGGCATAGTTCTTCTTCCAATGGACTTTTTGGATATAATAACATACTTCCCATAATAACATACAACATATGAACCCTTTTCCCGTCCCTTGATCCTTTTATACATGAAAGGAAAGTGTGACGGTAACTTAGAATTGGAGTTTATATATTTTTTCCTCACCTTCCTCTTATTAATCATAAATATGGTAGGTTTTCCGGAATCATATCTTTATCATACTAGGAAATTAGAGGTAAGAGACTAATGAGTGTCATATCTACATTTTTCATGTTAAAATTAATAATAAAAATTAAAAAAATTGATATATTGAGGAAATTATTATGTATTTTCACAATTCCTTGGGTTTCATGAATACAAAAATTTCCAAATTCTCAAATTATCCAATCATCCTGACTACATGAGTTCTATCTAGTGAACCTTCTCTAAGATTTCACATAAAGAGTTCCTTGGAGATATCGTACCTCTTTTTTCATTCTTTCTCCTTATAGATATCATGGAGTTGGGAAAACATGGTGTATGAACCAATGTATTCAAGAAACTTCTGAGCTCACTAGTCAAGGATGATAGAATGTGGAATGGGAAATCTAATGTATTTTCCACGTGGTTCTAAAATACATTTTTCTTCTCCTCACTATCCTCCTTGTAAGGATCACTAAGAACTAGGTAATCAAGAACATATAATGTATACTCTAGGGATAGTATGTTGTGAATGCACATGTACAATTCCTATAAGTTATCAATAATCATGATATTGTATTTCTCAAAGATATATCATTTGTATTTTTTCATGGTCAAATAAATTTCCATTTTTTTCATCAAATTTTCTTAAAGGTGATTCATTGACCCAAATGGCCCAAGAACAAAATTTATTAAAATATAGGTTACAAAATTCTAGTGTAAGGGATCATATTACAATATTTTTCATGAAAGGGAATAAGAGAAGATGGGAGGTCTTCACGCCAGGTTATGTCTTTACTAAATCCCCTGTTGGACAAGCCATTTGCAACCATGTTTGCTTCCTGATAAACATGTGTGATGATGTAGTTCAGATCTGTGAGTGAATGGTTTCATTCCTTCAAATATGTATTAATCATCCAAGTTAGATGAGTTACGACTTTCCAAATTTCTTTAATGATGGTTGTCAAGTCTCCTTCAATCCATAGGTTTTTCTAACCAAAAACCATGGAAAATTTAATCACATGAATCAAACCCATCATCTCAGCTTCAAGGGAGGTGGCAATAACACAATGACCCATGAAGAAACCTAGAATCTGACAAAGGTGAATCTTAAATACATCACCACACCCTATAGGTCCCAGATTTCCCTTGGAGGTGCCATCAATGTAGATTTTGATCCATCCAGGGAGAGGAGATATCCAAAACACCTCTAGAGTGAGTTGTGAATGGTAGAAGTTTCTGTTAATCCGTAGAAAATTTAGGATTCCAAATTCATGCACAATGTTGTGGAAATGTTCTTTTTGTATCAATGAAGATTCCTATATGGAAATGAGGATCCGGATCTCGCCTGCATTAAGATTTAGTGAGTAGTTGTTTTTTGAATAATTGCATTCCAATCATACCAGAACACATTGTGGAGTTCTGCAACTGTATCAAGGAAAAGGTTCTTAATTTTATAAAATCCTTTCATCTATTCACATTTCATAATTTAAGTTTTGATAGAGTCAAATATCAACCATATGCAATTAAAGATGTCAAAAATATAGTTCCAAATAGTAGAAGAAGTAGCACAAGAAAGGAATAGGTTGTTATAATCTCCTCTGTGTTGATTACAAATTTTACAATTATATAAAATCTGAATTACAAATGATTTAAGACAAGTATAAGTGGGAAATCTATTGTGAGAAAGCTACAAGATGATAATGAATCTTGAGGGATTTATCCAAGGTTTGTGGAAGTGTTTAATCTTGCTGTAATCATTCTTAGTGTTACAGAAAATATGATTGTAGTAATTTTTTGATGTAAGTATTCCATTGTGAGTAGTCTCCAAAATTAAGAAATCTTTTTTGTAATTGAAAGGATAATTTTCAATGAGATTCAAAACAGTATATAGGAGATGATCATGTTGAGAATTTAAAGTATCTTTGATAGAGTTGTTGGTGTTTTCAGGAGTTTGATCAGGAGACATCATAGAGATTAAAGGTGTTTCAATATAGTTATCTATCCAAAATTTCATGGAGGAATCTCTAGAGACCATCCGTCTAGAATTATACATAATGTTGGTGAAGGAGTTCTTGATGGAAGGCCATATGGAAGAATTAATAAACCTTGAATTTCCAATCTTATGTTTGTCAAGAAATCTATTTTTGAGGAAGGTGATAAATTCAAAATAATTGTGAAAAATATTCCAAGTAAGCTGAGATTAAAGAGTTTCATTAATGTACTTTATGTTTTTTATGCCAAATCCACCATTCTCAATAGTCTTGTAACAAATTGACCAAGGGACCTTCATAAGATTTCTTTCAAGAATACTACCGGTCTAGATGAAATTTTTAATAGTTGTGTTCATTTTTTGGATAAGACCAATAGGCCATATGTAGACCATCATGGAGTAGACCATATTGGATAGATTAGTGGATTTAACAAGGATTTTCCTACCTACCATAGAGAGATATTTACCCTTCCAAGATGAAATTTGGTTTATAACATGATAGAAAATAGTCACAAATTGGAAAGATTTGTGTTTACCCTAAAATATGGGGACACCAAGGTAAGTGAAGGGGGGAGATCATTCTTTCAGACCTAATTCACTGATAATGTTACATTTTCTATTGAGGGGAAAGTTTATCCCAAAGAAGATGCAGGATTTATTTCAACTTATGGTTTGTCCAGAAACCTCCTCATAGGGGGGAGAGATCAATCTTGAGGTTAAGAATGTTTCTTTTTTCACCTTGGAGGAAAAGGATGGTTTCATCAAAAAAAAAAGAGGTGAGTGGGGGGATTTTTATTCTTGGAGACATGAATAGGTTTCATCTTATTTTGATCCACCAGATGATTGATTAGGTGGCTAAGGTAGTCTTCCACTATTCAGAAAATAATAGTAGAGAGGGGGTTGCCTTGTCTGACACCTTTGGTTAATTTAAAGTATCCTTTGGGAGATCCATTGATCAAAATGGAGATAGTGGCTGAGTTTAAGAGAGTTTTAATAGCAGTGAGAAAAGGGGCACTAAAACCAATGCTTTGAAGGACTTTAAAGATAAAACTCCAATCCATGGTGTCAAAAGATTTTCTGATGTCAAGTTTAGATGCAATTTTTGCTCCTCTATTAGTTTTATTCAAGTTGTTGATACACTCAGTGGAAATACATATACAGTCCTGAATGGATCTACCCTTTATAAATCCAAATTGGCTCCATGAGACAATTTTGTCAGTAATAGTTGAGGGCCTATTAGAACTGATTTTGGTGATAATTTTGTAAAGAATGTTAATAATAGCAACAGGTCTAAAAAGGTGAATCTCATAGGCATTATCCACTTTAGGGATCAAGGTGAGGAACTGAGCATTAATAGCATGAAGAAGCACCCCATTGGTGAAAAGGGATTTAAAAATATTACAAACATCGATGTGAACCACATCCCAATATTGTTGGAAGAAACCATTGTTAAAGCCATCCGGACTCGGAGCACTGTCGGGATTCAAACTAAGGACATTGTCTTGGTTTTCATGATCCAGTAGAGGGTTACGAAGGAAGGTATTGTCTATATTGGTGATCACTAAAGGAGTTTCCTTGGTAAGGAGGCCTTTGTTGTTATCAGGGCCATTTAAAATGGTTTCATAGTAGGAGACTATATGTTGAGCTATGTCGTATTCCATCTCAAGAATCTTATCTCCATCCTTTAGAAAGGTTATAGGTATGTAGGCCTTCCTGATTCTTTGGAGAGAGTTGTGGAATTTTTTATTTTTTTCACTGTTAGTTAACTGTTAAACTTTATAATATTTCTTTCCCATATTGTCCTTAAAATTGAGAAAGGAATTCATTTTGACCGTAATGTTTATTTCATGCATAGGATCAGTGTGGAGGTCCGAGTTGGTTTTTTTGTTTTTCAGATCTTTGATATCTTTATTAAGACGAGTAATTTCATTATTAACTTGTCTGTATTTGGAGTTACACCAAGATCTGAGAGATTGTTTGAGGTTTTTAAGTTTGATGATGAAAGTAAAGGCATCATTGATATGATATATTGACGGCCTAAAAGTTTTGGATGACATGATTTAACTCATCATCATGGATCCACACATTGATCAAATGGAAAGGTAACAGAGGATTCTAGTCTTTGGTGGAAATGTCTATCATGATAGGGTGATGATAAGAGTTTATTCTATGAAGAGTGATGTTGGAGATAGTGTCCCATTGATCTAAAGAAGGGACATTCGTAAAGGCTCTGTCTAATTTGGATGAAACCACTTTATTGTAATGTCTTATATACCAGGTGTATTTCACACTAGTGACATTAATTCCAATACGATTTTTGTCCTCAACCAAGGCTTCAAATTCTCTTTTTGAGATAGAAGCGTGATATATGATGTTTTTTTCACTAGAGTTAAGAATAACATTAAAGTCTCCCATAAAAAACTACGGGGAATTGGTTTTAGTGCCTAAATAAGAGATGTCATTCCAAATTATTATTCTTTATTAGTATCTATTCTTATCATAAACAAAGGAGTAGAAAATTTGAGTACCCTCAATAGTAAAGGTGTAGGTGAGAATATGATCATAGATACTAAAAACAATAAAATCCTTTAAAGAAGAATTCTCAAAAATCCATAAAGAATCAGCATTTAGATTATTACTGATTACACTAGAAAACATATAAGTGTGTTGGCACAAGTGATAATATTTAGAGGACAAAGTGATTTTTTGGTTCCCTAATAGAAAAAATAATAGGGTTATGCATGTAAACCATTCTTTTCAAAACATTAAGTGTTTCATAGTTGGCGATAACATGAAAATTCTAAAAAAGGCTCTTTATTTTAACCTGAATTTAGAGTTAGAACTAACTTTTTTCTGATCCTTTATTTCTCGTGGACCTTCTAATCTCTTGTCTATTCTAGTTCATTGTGAGAAATGACATTGTTCTTATTTTTAGGTTCTTTTAATTGTGTATTCATTGTTGATTCTTTAAAATCCTTTGAACCTAGAAACAAGTCATTGGTACTTTGAGATACCAGGTTTTCAAACATTATATATAAGTATGCATTTAATAAATAAAGGGGATTATAATTACCTAGAACCTTTGTATCCATTGTGGACAACATCTTGAAAAAGTTGGATGAGTGACTTTGCTTCTATTCTAGGGATTCTTTATTCTCGTACATATGATTTGGTTCTAGAACAGCAGTTATACTATCATGTAAAATAGGTTCTGGGACAGCTGGGTCTAATATAGACTGTTGTTTTACAAAGTTCAGAAATTGACTCTGCTTCTACTTTGAGGGATCTTTATCAACCATCATATACTTGGGTACTAGAACTGAAGATGAATTATCATGTAAGACAGGTTCTGAGTTATTTTTCATGTCCACCCTAGCTTCTTCCATGGGAAGAAACTACTTGGTGGAGCCACTAATATCATGTTCTTATATAGGGGCCTGTGTCGAGGTTATAATTCCTTACAATGTTAAAACATTATCCAGATCCATGGGGGAAGGTGTATTCACCTTGCAAATATAAGACTAAAGAGTTACTTGACTACCCTTCGGGTTGATCATAATTTTTTTAGTTTCTAATGTTTGGACTATGTACACTAGAGTTTTAGTAATATCAACTAATGTAGTGTGATTTTGTGGTAGAGAATCAAGATAAATTGTTTTGGATTCCTTATGAGTACCTAATTTAGACGTGGTAGTAACTGGTGAGGGGGGCTAGGTCTTCCCAGTGCCTAAGGCTGGGGAGTCATCTACTGCTTGAAAAAAAAAGTTTCTTTGGGGAAGACACCATAATTGAGGATGTTAGTACATGTATTTCAGGCAAGTATCGTCAATTTATCAGGTGGAAAGTTCCCTCTATCCAAGATTTGATGCTGGAGATTATGACTTGATACATGGTCGTCTTGATAGTTATTAAATTTTCCTACTCAGTGGATAACATAAATGTGTCTAGGAATCGGTTTGAAATTTCAATTAAGAGGCCTTGATCATTAATAGATTTTTCTTCTTCTTCAACATCATCTACCCAGTTGGTACCGAAAATATCACATTTGTGCGTTAAATTGTGTTTTTTTTACCCAAACTTCGAATTTATTTTTGGGTGGTTCAGGTGTGTCCATCATGGAGGTTTTATCTTTTTTTAGTTATCCTTATTTCCTTCCAATAATTCTAATTTTGTTGTATTACTTGATTCTTAATCACCATACAGTTATAGATAGTGTGACTGATGATTTCACAATGATCACAAAAGGGGGGTTTCTGCTCATATTCAACTCTAATATCAGTTTTTTAATCATTATCATTGAAGTTAATTGAGTTGGGTACCTTTGAGTTAAGGTTTATTTCTACCATAACTCTATAAAATAGACCCAAGTTAGCATTTAAGGTCTTGTAATATATTTTGAGGGTTCCTATGTAGGAGACAATATTATTCACGATTTTTGGGTTTTAAAAGAATCAATTAAGTCCATACAGTTTAATCCAGATTTGTGCTAATGTGTTTCTGTGTGTGTGTGGGTTGAAAGTGGAGTCCCACTTTGAAATTCTAACTAAACCCAGCATGAGATTATGATTACCAATCTTCCAAACTCTTTCGAAATCATCTTGTGATTTTAACAGAATGTGAAAATATCCTTTTACTATGGGTATTAATTTCTAGTTTTTTAAATTCTAGCAATGTGAAATACGTAAGTGATGTTATGTTAAGGGCCATGGTCGGTTACCTTTGTGGTAGGAGATGTGACCCATCATAGAGAATCTGCACAGCTGCGCACATTATTGAAGGGAATCTGGGTCCACTTCCACCTGGTATACACCAATTCTTATAAGGTAATCTAATCATGATTATAAAATGGTTATGTAAAATCAAAACATTCATTATAACTACACAATAAATGAAAGTATCCTAACCAGGTCCAAAGGACTAATTTGATTTATGATTTCATTCTAACTCAATAGATGAAAGGAGATATTAGAATTGATATTTCCTTGATGGATTTTTCTTATATTTTATGTAAGTGTTACTTATTTTATAATAAACATGATTATTGATATTATGTGTATTTTTCATAATTAGATAACCAATACATATAAAAAAGTATTTATAATCACTTTATTTTAATCCATGTTGTATGATAATTATTTTATACTTTATGTAATCTCATTTAATCATCAAATAAACTTTTACCACATAAATAAATAACCAGAAACATGTAAATAAAATACATAAGTGACATGATCATAATATTTTTCTACTAGTAGTTTTATTGAGTAGAATATAAGACAACCTTGACCCTAGGGGAAAACTCTTTGAGATGATACCTGGATTGAGTTACAACATTACTCTACTAAAATGTGCATCTACTTGGTCTGTTTCACCTCAACATAGGACCTGAAACATCTCCTATCACTAATAGATCCATCCTTTAAAATCATCTAACCACTCATAGGTGAGGGGAACCAGGGATATAGGGTTACATAAATAATTCTTGTAAACACATGCATATATATAATAAATGAGGAATTAATGATATGAAGATAATCATATTTATTTTAATATTAAATTAAGTATAAATATATATGAAATAAATAATTAAATTAAATATAAACTCAACACATATACTTGTCGTTCAAGCTCCTGATCAATCACAACATACAATAACTATGCATAATACTTACTAGCATTATTTTTGATTTATTAATTATTAATTTATTTCATAAAATTAATAAATTAATAAACTTATTTTTTAATTGATTAATTAATTAATTATCATAATTACATATCTAAATAGTTTTTGAGATTCTCATCTTATTTAATTTTAAATAAAGTAATTTTAATTTAACATTATTTAGGACATGGTGTGCATATCAGGTTTACAGATTGTTCCCTCCTAGTCAAATTAAATTCTATTTTGAATTTCATATATACATGACTTGTACTAGAGGAGACACGACTTGTATCCTTACATTTCTTATAAAACTTATTTTTGGAGCTTAATACTTCCACAGTGTCTAATGTCACTCAACACGATGTGTGATTTACCTTTTGTATAGTCTTTGTCATGTTCTCTATATTTATATAGTATGCATTCATATATAGCGTGTCATGAAATACATGGAATTTTGTTTCATGGGTCGAGCTATATAGTTTTCCTGGCATGTATGACCACATGAGATGCCTTGAATATAAACGGAATGTACCATTGGAAATGTCTATAAAGTACATGGAATGTTCAGTGACCATAAATGTCATGTATTTACAGAATTACAAATATATTAATTAAAATCATCTAATTCCTTGTGAACTACTAAAAATATCTAAGTGTTTAATTTTTTTTGGAATTACTAGTTATGTGGTATATACATCCAGATACATGACATGTACTTCTCTCTTGCATTATACTATCTTTCCACATTACATAACAAGTATGGTCATCTATACATCGTATAATCTATTACTTCCACTAGTAATACACTCTTATGAACTTTGTATGTATCATAACTAGAATATTATGTATTACAAAAATTTTAAATCTAAATACACATCAATCACATCACATGATTCTATGTCACTTAACTAGGATTCAATTTATGCAATGTGTATAAATTACACGTCATATACTTTGACCATGCGGCATTCACTATTCCTACAGAATAAAAACTATATGGGGTTACTTGATGTGCACACTATATTAATATCATATACTTCGTTTCTAACTATTTTATAATTAGAATTCAATAAATACCATGTAATAATTCCACCTATTTAACCCCATATAGTGTGTCCGGATTTATGTGGCTCACCCTCGTGTGGTTGAATAGGGCTACATGACTTGTAATTTCGATTACAATTCATGTTACCATATCCTATATCTTGAATCATATACACTTATTGATGGGATATTTAAGTTTTATTCATCTATTCATGGTATATTATTGGTTATATAAACTCAAAAAAATGTATTATCTCAACTTTTTTACTGAATAATGAAATGCTAGTAATGGAATATCACTAAAAAACCAAAAATTGGAAAACCCAATAATAAATAATTATAAATTATATATGAAAACATTGATTCCAATTAAAGTTTCATGGGAATAGCGGAAGTGGACAGAGAAATTCCCAAAAATTCCTTTTCATCAATTTCATAAGATAAATCCATGAAAATCACGAACGAATCCCTATATTCTTTATAGAGAGGATTTGTTTTTACATATAATTTATAATTAATTTAAAATAAATAATTACATATCCTTGATAATTACTATTTTTATTGATCATAATGGTTTTCATTATTTTCATTTCTTAAATAAGACAGATAACCAAAAATATAATTCCTTTATAGGTATTCAGATATACTCCCCAAATATCAAAACATCGTTATTCATATTGTGGGTGAAAGTGCAGAATAACCTATATTCTTGAATAATCCACTATTTATTACAAAATGTAAACTTTTGGTCGTGAATATATTATATCTTTTTCTCTCATTCTTTAGTGGGTATATGAGGACTATTCTCTATAAATTATTCAAAATTTTCTCAAAATTTAGAGAATTATCTCCAGAGAATTTTCTATACACAGTAGTTCTGGTTGACACTAAATATGTTATAAATTAGATTATATACTTACGCTTAAAAAATAGTAATTGAAAAAAGGCTCTTTATCCAAATATTTATTCTAATTAAACCCCATGTAAAATAATAATAATATTATTATTATTATTATTATTATTATTATTATTAAATTCTCTTGACAGGGACTAAAATAAAACATTAATATATCATTTCCTTAACTCACCCCATCAATCCTTCTCAGTATTTATCTAACCTTGAGTAATAAATATTTATATAAATAAATAAGCATCATTATATTATTTATTCAATAATTAATACAAATTATATCCACTAGACTTGGGGAATAAATATTTATTTGGATATTCATGTAACCAGATAAATATTTATAGTAATCTATTCGCTAAATAGGTTAGTAAATATTTATTTATTTATTATCCTGTGAATAATAATAAAAAGATATTAATAAATATTATATTCACTTGAACCCAAATTATTTTTATTTAATATTCAACTCACATATATTATAAACTTCAATAATAGTTGATTGAATTTACGAAATCAACTTAAGCTGAAAATTATTGTTCTTAAAGCCATGAATAATGTTTATTCTTAACTTTAAATTAAATTTGAATTTATTTCAGGTTTCTTATAAATTTATTGTGTGACTCTTTAGGATTTTTTCTTAGTAACATTAGTATAATTTCCCTAAAGACCAAGATCAATATCTAGTAATATGTTAATGAACCCATAGAAAAAGAAGTTAATGTTTCAATGATAACAACCTCTTATGAATTCTTTCTATGTAAAAAAATCTATTGGTATTCATATCTCATAAAGTATCCTATATTCTTGTTTCATCAACCTATATGACTGATTTATCGTTCTTTCACACTCTAAATTAAATTCATAAATGGTCTACCATATCCATGGATTAAATAAGACTGTTTTATTTCAGTAAAGGGTCTACAGTTGTCATCTTCCATTAACTTGGAAGGTTAGAATCCTTTCTTTACTTATTAAATTAATATAGGAGCACTTATGATGTACCCAACAAGTCCTACCTCATTAGGATCATATTTTATCATGATTTTTTAATATATCAATGTAAAAAACTTCATGATATGTATTAATAATAATATCAACTCTAATAAGGACCAATACACGCAAATGTATATATGAATATATAATGACACATATAACATGTGGAATTCTTATTGGTGATTATGTCCTCATAATTTATCATCTTGGAGATTACCAAGTGATAAATTATATATAATAAGTCTTAACTAATTTTGAGTCTCAACTTCCTAATAGTCGAACATAATTTTTTTCCTATTAGACAGATATTATCCAGACCATAGTACATACATTTATAAATATTGTTATAGTATTTCAAGGTTCTCATTATAGAGGAGAACTTATATAAATATTCGATGTAAAAAATACTACAAATAGATTATCACATTACTGATACATTTAATAATGATCATTTGGTGATAAGATAATAATTAATGTTAATATTCTTGTAAATGGAATTAAAAATTCATTTGGATATATGGCACCAACTCAAACTACCTAAGGTATTACTTTAGTGGTCAATGGATTTTCTTTTTATGGTTCTTTAATCCCTATCATTATAGGTTTCTTCCCCTTAGATCGAAGATATCTTTCTTATCTATTTTCCTTAATTCTATCTCAATGCCTCTTCCATGAACAGTGTTAGTGGTTTTTGGGATTGGATTTAGTGGATTCTTTTGATGTATTAGGGATTAATATGATGTTATAGGTTCAAGGAAGTGGTTATAGATTAGTTGGTACTTGATTTTGGTTCTCTCAACTTGAAATTTCACAGTTTCATTGAGGTAGTGTATTTGTTATTGTTCATCTATCTTTGAGAATATTATGTTGTATGATATATTGTGAAAACATAAAAATTTACCTTATTGTTCCTTAATCCCTTCGATTATTATCTTTTCAAATGTAATGATCCTTAATACCTTTGATTGTAATCCCTTTTGAATTTAATTATTGGGATTACCCTCATTCTCTAACTAAAAAAACCCCAGTCAATCTCATAAGTTTTGATTCCTTAAACAACGCAAACATTTTATAATCTACCATCTTTTCTAGAATCCACAGATGCCTTTAATAATGGTAGGTTCACACTCTTACCTCAGGATCAGTGAAGATAGTTTGTTCTAGGGGGATAGGTTTTTATTTACTTTATATATTAATTAATATTCCAATAGGTTGGATGTTGTTGTTTAGTCTATGGGTAAGTGTTATTATGTTCCTTTCCATTTTTTATTAATCCCCTCTCTAAGGATCTATGTTTTGAGTTTTATTTCTGGGAAAGGGATTCTATATTTTTCTTCATTTTTAAGTTAATTTTAATAATAATTCCTTAATTATTAAAATTCATTACTTGAGATTTATACATATCATTGATTTATATTTATTCTTTAGTATATGATTGTTATGTTGTGATATTATAAACATTATGAAAATTTTTTAGTGGAAGACATGATTCTGATTATGAAATGGATGATTAAAGGTCATCATGATGACTATCTATCTCTTTATTCTATGTTGGAATATTTATTTTGGTGATTTATATTTACATATTTTGTTTTATTAATAATATGAACATTACGATGGAATATTTGTGGCATATTAAATGGGGGAGAACATGTAAAACTAAAATTCTAATTAATATAAAATAAATTTCCCCAATAATGAGATCATAAATTGGAATGTAATCGGGAATTAATATTAAGAAATATGTGTAATGTTTAAAGTTTTGTGTCTTTGGTGGTTGGGTTCTCAAGATATCATTGTGACAGTGGGTTATAATCTTGGGATAAATTTCAAGGTTCATTTTTATTTTTAGAATCTAGATTATTCCTTTTTAGATCTGAAAGTTTATCTAGGTATAGTTATAGTCTTTAGGATATATGGGTAGTGTTGTTGATAATGTCTTTATTGGGGACACTTACATGTAATACATTCAATTAAATAGATCAATTTATTGATATTAGGTTGGATAAAAATAATCTATAGATCCTTAGAAGAGGTGGTCAAGTTTTCATTTCTAGGGTAGTGCCGATGGTTTTGGGTAAATATATATTATGTGGGATACTATAATAGAAGGTGGATGTGTATGATTGTTATCTAGAGAGTTTTGTAGGGTTTTATGAATAATTTATAAGTGGTACTACTACATAAAATTTAATACATTATATGATTTTGGTGAGTTTTGTAGTTTCAAGTCTCGATTGATTTTTTTTAGGTTTAACATGATTGGTTAGAGGTGTATGTTTTAACTATCTGAAAAAATGTTTGATTCATTAAATTAACTGAATGAATATAGAAGAGTAATAATTAAATGAATTGATTCATTAAAATTATGTTCTACCTAAGTAAATAAATGAATAGGTAATCTAAATGTGTGATGAAATATCCATAATATGTTTAGAATGAAATATTCCAAAGGTTAGATTGTATGAAATTTCTTGTTTCTTATTTGATAAATAAATTGGTAACCCCATGCTTGCAGATTAAAGTATGAATGCGACTGATGATGATGTAATTAAATGGGTTGGAATTTTAATGATATGAATTTAAAGAGATAGTCAATGATATGATTAATAAAAATGAGATGAACTATCTTATATGATAACGTAATGTAAGAGCTAATAGAGTAATTCGTTAGATAATAAAATTCTCAGTGATAATGAATACATCATTGGTTTTTATATCTTTTCTAATATAGTGATTATTTTTATTTGACGTTTACCATCTTACTAATTGGTTATTAAAATTTTTTTATCCATGGATATGATGATTTTATCTTATGTGGACGTTATGTTTTAAATTATTTATTATTTGGATCATTTAATTTTATATGATATAGAAATCGGTTTTAATGGATCACAATATGTTTCATGAGGATATGGATGATGTAGTGAATTTTATATTGTAGTAGTTTGGTAATAATGATTAAATATGTTTTGTTGTGTTGATATTATGGAGTTTTCATTCTTATATTCCTGATTAATTGGGGAGGGTTTTTCCTACCAGTTCACTACTGGTTTGAGTTGGAATGGGATCTAAATAGTTAGGTAAGACCAGTGGAAGATTTTTCCTAGTCCCTTTCTCTTGTTATTTTATAATTATATATACTTATATGATTAATGTTTATGAATTTTGGTTGAATTTCATGTATATAGGGTTATTCTGTAATAGAGGAAATTTTGATATCTTGAAATGTTATATATCTCACATAGTTATGGTTTTTTGTTAGAAATATAACCTTTATTCTAGTTTTTCCTTAGTTGTTGTAACACATTTCTGTCCTAAAATGTTTATTTCACATGGATGTTCTATTTCTAAGAGATATAATCCTAACAAGTAATCCCAAGATCTAACACCTCTACAGTTTCATGATTTGTTTTTCAGGAAAATTCAATGGATATTGGGGATGCTTTTATTTAAGCAGCTTGAGTGGAGTTCAATGAAGATTGTCTTAAAATTTCCCTAGTTTAATTATTTTTTACGGAATACAATGTTATTTTTATATAATATTTTCTATATTTTCATTTTATTTATATAAATTATTGGTGGTTCCATTTATTTTTCCTAGGAATTATGAGGATAATTTCTCTCATACATGGGGAAAACCCTTAGGTGTAGTCACAAAATCATGAACTCTAAGTGGTGAGTTATGTAGGACACACATGTCTTCACTGCCAAACCAATAGGTTTGTTCAGTGGGTGTCGATCATGTAAAAGTTATATAAATTATTTAGGTTAATGGATAGGAATGATTTTGAATATAGGAATCGGTGAGGGTTCCATGGGTCTAGTAGGGAAACTGTATCATTTTAACCAAAAATATGATATAGGAGGAGAATATCAGCTAGGAAATAGGTGTTTAGGTCCCAATGTGATTCGATGTAAGGAACCAAAAATTCTACTAAGCATGTTCAAGTGAAAATTCATTGATTTCGGGAATGAAAATTTAAGAAGGGTTCATGCATCATTTTTATAGGATTCATTTATGTTATAATTTTCATTCATAATTTTTTTAGCGTGTTTATTAATGGTAACCTATACTAATATGATATAGCCTTAGTAATTTTGTTTAATTCCATACTAATAATTTGATACATGATAATTTAAACTTTATTTCTTATAAATTCATGACATGATATGATACTTGATATGATTAATACTATAATTTAAAGTTTAATGCATGTTAGTTAGAGAACATGTAAGAGCATGTTTTGAATTATAGGTGTTTTTTAATTTATATATTATTATATTAATATCTACTAATTAATGATGTCTAATTTCTAAAATACCATTATTTCCATGAATAACATTTTATAGAAGCCTTCTTAATTATTTATTCCCTTAATGATTAATAAATTTAATAGTTTTTGAAATAAATTCATTAACAACATGTTTTTTATTCTAAAGTTTCATAATATAGAATATTATGAAAATTTTTAAGTCTAACTTGTGATCTAGAAAGTATGATTTAATTAAATTCCAAGAGTGAGTATAAATTCATTTAGAATCATATTAATGTTATAAATTATTATTTCTTAACATGTATGACTTAATGGAATTTTTTTACATATTATTATTATGTATTAAGGTTACAAGTAATTAATTATTCATGATTTTAATAGAAAATTTTTGTGATAAACATTAACTAACTACTGTAGATAGAATTCACAAGATTTTTAGAATTTATAAGTGATCTGAAATTAAAGCATGCTAATATGAATTCCATGTTAAATTTTGATTCTACGGTGTTAATAGTGATGATTTTAAGCTATAATTTATATTTTATTACATTATTAAATATGAAATACATGTTTGATTTAAGTATGAATCATGAACCTGAAGCATGTTATAATCCCATGGTAGTTAAAATAAGCATGTTATAATGTTATAAAAAAATTTAAGGTGCAAGTATCTTAATTATTTATAGGTAAGAGAAAATGAATATGATTAGTTTATGAGTTATCCATGTAATATTGCGAGTAATTTTGATTGAATATTATATTTTAAATTCATAATTTGTGTCTTTATTATTTATGTGTTGAAAATATTTTTTTCTTACTGATACAGGTTTGGGTAAACCATAAATTTATTGACTATACTTTGGTAATGTTTCCTAGAATAAATTATTTTCATACATTTAGAATGATTTTGATATGATGATATGTATTGAATATTGTTTATAGGTATGAATAGATAGTATGTAGAAAAATGTTTCGGTGTGAGACATTTGGATTTGTTGTGTGGGGGTTATGATGTGGTTATGATGTTTGATGGTAATTATTGAGATTATGGGGGTGCATGGCCAGGGTATTTTTTTCCAACATGATGTGATGATTCTATTTGGTGTTGTTATGATCCATGTTATTTCTGTTAACCAAGTTTTTTGATGTTGAATTAATGATGTGTTATAAAAAAACATTAAGATGGTGGTTAATTTAATAATAAAGAAGAATCCTTGGGAGATGCATTGTTTAATTTTTAGTGGTAGGAAGTACCAATGTTCCTTAGTGTAGAATAAATTCATAAGGATGAATAGTTATGGGAAGATATTGATGTAAAATTTTAGTTATATAGGAGAGTGGATATATTCTCAGTTGTTTTAGTGGTTTAATTTTTTTATAAAGTAGCTCAAAGATGATTAAATTTGAAGCATGGAAACCTAGATGTGATTCCTTAGGATGGTTTTCTTCAACTATTCCAGAAGGAAATTATTTTTCAAGTGTAGATGGAAATACATATTAAGTATATTAAAGAGATTCCATAGGGAGATATATTGTGAATAGACATGGGAATCATTTTGTGGAAAAGAATAGTTAGTTTCGGTGTTTCTTAGCCAATTAAGAAGATCCAACAGAAAATTTTGAATATGCCATGGGTATGGAGATTCAATGATCATTTATTACCTTTAAGATGGATTCATGGGAGAATTTGAGGTGTTGGGAATATATTTTTGAGACAGTTATTTCTATGAGATAAGTTTTCAATGAAGATCCTTCTTGAGTTTTCTAATAGGGTGAAATCAACACTTTGAAATGTGGTTCCCAGGTTATATTGAAGAGGAGGGTGGGGTGATCTTCTTGAGTTAGAGCATGGATCTGATTCCTATCTTTGAGTATCTCAAGGTGTCCTATGTATGATGAGTTGATCTGTATCCATTGTAATGTTTGGGTGCAACATTGATGTGGTTACCCCAAGGATCGGCATGATTCTCAGTCTTTAGTGGGTAGTTATTGTGGCTTGGGAGTGTTGTAAAAGCGGGTTCGATATACCAAACATGAAAAGTTATTTTTTATTACCAAATCATTTATATAGATATTTATGAATTATGTATACTTATCATAATATTTCTGACACTTTTTCATCAACTATTTACTTGGTAATGTCCTCAAATTATTTTTCATATCAATAGGTCATTGCAGTTCCCATCTATAATGAGAACCACAATATAATGTGACATTAATATTAAACATATGTCTTATGTTCTATATAAATCATACTAACTAGACAAATATGATATATAATTATCAAGTGTTGGGTGCGCATAAGCATTGAGACATATTCTCATGAATTTCTCACTTGGGGATATCATGTTTTAGAGATCATGATGAATGGACTACAAATAAGACCACCATATGTTTTAGGTGTCATTGGTTGTTCCTAGTTATGATCTTGTATATTATTCACTAGACATGAGATCATTTTAAATGTGTTCCATTGAATCATTTACGTTCACTAATGATAAAAACTATGATAATTTTTTTTGTGAGGTATCTTGTGAAGGGTTCATCATTAATTTTATAGAAATTTTTTTAATGATAAAGAAATATTTTGCCACTTTCAAGAGGATGATAAGTCTAAATCCTAGTTAAATATGATGTTAGTAGCTTTATTAAATACCTGATCACGGTGATTAAATATAAGTTAATCCAGTAATATCATGAATGAATAATGCATGAAAAGATGAAAACATAAAGTGTGAATACTACTTTATGATATATGAAAAGACAAAGATATTATATTATATGAAATTTGTAAATGGTATTTTATCATTATTATGACTAAACCTTATCTTCTCAAGGTCCTAGATGGGTTACTAGACTCTACTCTTGGTCTGAAAGTATCACTCTCCACTATCAAGATAAGTCTTGGTGATGGTTCCCTAGAACCAACTTGTTTGTACAATATAATTACCTGTATTCATTGTTTTGAATATTAGTAAACTACTTATAACATAATTTTTGTTCTTCTAAATTACTTAGTATGCGATAATGATATATGAGTAACTGCCACATGGAAAGGTAATTGAAGTTACCCTCTATGATGGGAACCCAGAATTGTCATGCCAATATTTTTAAATATATTTTATATTGTTGGATGAAATCATTTGAGGGACACAAATGATACATTCTATCAGGTTAGAGACTCATAGGGATTTTAGTCACCTTTTAATGGTGTATTCTCATGGTAGTTTCCAATAGTATGATATTAGGGGAATAAGAACCTCCAATATGAAATAAATAGTTATATGTTCATTGTATGTTCCTATAAATTGATGTGTGTATTGTTCCATAGACTTTACGATTATTATTAATATACTTTAGGAGTTACATGATTTGATGTATTGATGAAAACCACGATGAAATATTTTCATGATTATGTAGGATATTTTTTGTGTGGAATGAGTAATATTTCAAAAATGAATAATGCGAGAAAGGATTTCTTTCCATTATTTAAAGGAATTTTTTATCTCATAAACTTTGGTTGAAATGATATATCCCAATAAATATATATACATGCTATTCTATAGAAATTTTATATTTCCAAAATGTTAAATAAAGATACATTGAGTACATTGGTTGATGGCGCCATCACGAAACCTTATTGGTTATAGATATAGGTATAAAGGGATTATATTACATAGTAAGAGTCCGTATAAGGTTTTATATCATTGAAACATTAATTAATTCTCTATGGGTTCCATGTAATGTTTATAGATTTTAACCGTTTACTTTGGGCTAATTTTCCAAATTCCATTGTGAAATAGGTCTAGGGGTTACACACTAAGTGCATCCAGAACTTTAGTAAAATAAATATTATTATTTATTATTTATCAATTAGAATAAAAAATATTCCCACACATGGTTTAATAATTATTTAATTTTAATTGATCACCTATATTATATCACTAATTGTAATAGAGAATATTTTTTCGGAATAATATTTAATAAAATATTTTGTGTTATTTAGTAAATATAAAAAAATTATTTATTATAGAATAATGAATTGATATTTATTTAATAAATAAATATCCATTATTCAAGCCCCGATAAATATTATGGATTAATAGTGGAATGAGTTTACTGGTCTGGTGAGAAATAATATATATATAATATTATTTTAATAGATAAAATTTAATTTATTTTTCTAGTTTTTTTATGTAGGTAAATGACAATAATATTACTATTGTTATATATATGGGGTTCTGTAGGGATTACAAAAATAATAATGGGAACATATAAAATTATTAATTTCTATCCCTAGTGGTATATAAATGAAACTATATTATTTTTTAGGGTATCCATTTCTTTTATTATTTGTGCACAATAACATTTGGAGAATTATATCAAAACACTAAAGAGCCCCTTATCCAAGAATTATCTAAACAACAGAGAGTGATCCTCCTCCATAACCACTCTCAATTCTAGATATATCAAAGTGATTCCTTCTTGAAGAGATTCTTGATGTGATCATAGGTGAATGATTCAAGTGTTATGATCTACTATTCTAGCAGTTTAATATTCCTACCATAATGTTTGGATGTTTTTAGAGCATCTGTGGATCACCAAAGGAGTGAATCTACACTTGATTCTTACAACATAATAACAGTATGATGTAGATATGTTTTCAAGTCCAACAACAAATAAATAATTCCTTAAAATTTAATTCTTTAATTTATTAGATTAATTATAAATAATATGTAATGATCTTGGATTTTTGTATTAACATTAAATTATCAATTAAGAATTGATTCAATTTTGTTGGTCACAGTTACTATCATTAACGTACATCTCATTTTAGTAATTTATTAAAACATCAGAGTAAGAAATGCACCATCTAGTTCTTTTGGTGCACCCATAACCTTCAAGTGGTATGAGAGTTGTTTCCTAATTATTTACAATTATTTAGAGACTATTGATTTATTTATGATTTTATCATTATTTTTCAATTCCAATTAATATTTATTAAATTTTAATCATTATATATTCCCTTGCTCCTCTTCATTATCAAAAATGTTATAAAATCAATTAATTTAATAAATGAATAACATTTGAAGAACTCATATAGAGTTGATGAGGATTCTGGAATGTTAGTACAATATTGCACGCCATATAGCCCATTGGTATACACTATGTACTCATGTTCAATGCACCAAGAATTGATATGGAATTAATTCGAGTTGTATACATTTATTACATGTGTTTTTAATTTAAATACATTATGTGTTGACCAGGTGAGGCTAGAACAAGGTCAACCAAACTGCATGGTATGTAACATTCATGCACGATGTGTAGCCAATTAGTAAAAGATAGGTCATGTATTCTCTTACATGACCTACATGATTGGTGAACATGTAACTCAAAGACCACATGTCATGTATTATATTAGTTTCCATGGTAATATTGAATACTGAGTCCCTAGGAATGTGTTGTATATAGATAGTGATAAATATATATTTTATATAGCTAGATTATAAATTCCATATATATTACCAATTATACATAATTAAAAATTAATTTATCATACAGTTATACCTTATCAACATGTTTTTTTTTGTTTCATTTATTTGACTATGTACATTGCATGTGATGGGTTTAATATAGATTAATTTTCTAATTAAATTATGCATAATGTTCATAAATTCATATCATGTATAGTTATAATATAATTGTTACTCTATGCGCATTGAAACGTAACAAGGTGCATAAATACCTTGTGTTCTGTGAGTCATTTATATTACTATTTAAACACTAGGAAATTATGTTATGAGTTATGTATTCCACATTTAACTTGTGTAAATAGTATATGAATATAATAGACACCGAGTAGTTTGGATGGGTACTCCCCATGTTTCCTCCAAGGTATAATTTTTGTACATAGTTAATTTTAAATAAATTTATTTTATTTATATAAAGTTGTGATGGATGAGAATATGAATAATGGTTGGATGAGAATTAAAAAATAATAATTTATTTATTAAAAAAGATAATTAATTAATTCGAGTGTGATTCATCTTAAATAATAATGACTATAATTGAATGATTTTTATAAAATTCATATTTTGTTTCATGTATATAGATTATCCTGATCATAGACCATACCCTTGTTTGGGATTATTCTCTATTCAATTTATTATTAAATGAAATTTATGGCCTGAATTTTATCTCTCCTCTCATTATATAAGGTCATGTGAGCCCATGGTTTCATTTTGTAATTATATTAACCAATCCTTTGGTTCTCCTCACCTATGGGTGAGTAAAATAATATTTTTATGGATGGAGCTCCCAATATAGTGGAGGTGGTTCAAGTTCAGAGTTGAGATCATACAAATATAAGAGACATAAATAGGGGATAGGTTTAAATACACAGCATGAACAATAAAATGGTTAAATGTGTGTCCCATAGGTCAATGGTTACTTAAACATCCACTAGATAAACTAAAAATTAGTAAAAGATCATGATCATACCACTTTATTATTTTATTTATTTTAATATTCATTCTTATTTCATTATGAATGTTATTTTTGATTACATGAATTAAGGAATTAATAAGAATGAAATATATAACTAAATTAAATAGTATTATAGGAATATTTTGTCTAAGATATGGTTTTTCACTTAATTAAATACAATTAATATTAACAATATTTTAATAATGATAAAATGGGAAACATATGTATAAATTTAAAATTTAATCAATTATATATATTGATTTCGTATAAACTTATAATACTTAAGTTAACATCCAACCACAGTTCAAAGTGATTGACCAAAGAAAGCTCAGGTGATTTCGATTATAGGGGAATTCTATGTTGAATTTTGGGATTGAAATAACTAATTTTACATCAGGGGTTGACTTAAAAAACAAGAAATAGTGTAACTAAGAGGAAAAGGTTTAGGAAGTCCAATTTAATGATTTCAGGATTGGGGCATCCACTAAAATTATCAAGGAACTATGTGTTAATGTATTCAGTATTTTAGTGCCAAACTAAAACTATTCCAATAACATGTCCTATCAAATCTTGGTTTTTGAGAATAAAAATATGAGTCTTTACAACAATAATGTCAAAGAAATCTGATATTATTAATCTAATAGTGAGGGGTATTAGGTTATGATAAAGTAGTGGGATATTAATAAACATAATCTAATATTTATTATCTAATTTTTTCATATAAATTAATAAAAATTTTCTCTTCTTATTTATTGAAATGTTAATTAATATTACTTCAAACATAACACTATTAACCATATTAGAGAAGGATAGCCTTCCCACAGACACTAATTTCCAATAGTGGAAAAGGAGATTCTACTTTATCCTACTCCATGAAAGGAAATTGTATATTCTAAAATAATCAATTCTTGATGTTCTTGGTAAATAGTTTATTGGGTAATATTTTTCTCTCTATTGAAAATATTTTAATGATTCCATTGATGTTCAATGTTTTGTACTATCATCCACGAAAAAATAACTTTTAAAGAAACATGGGGATACGGATGTGTAAATAATGATGTCTCAAATTTAGGATCTCTATCATTAGAAAGAGAGAAAAGAGAGATATGAGATCTCTAATTCTTTTATTACTTGAAAAATTTGAGATTCAGTGCCTACAGGGCAACATATAGTCATGATTTTTGGCTAAATTGAAGTCTTAAAAATCTTGGGGAATAAATTCCAAAATGTGTTTCATAGAAATATCATAATATTCTCACTTCCCAAGTCCTTCTATAGTTTTATTGTTAATTAAAACATGAGAAATAATTAGAAGAGTTATTTGGACCTTCTTACTTTGATTATTCAAGTTGACAAGGACATGGGGAATAAAAAACCAAGGGAAATTATAGTGATAGTGAAAAGTAAGATGAAGGAAAGGGGACCCAATACTCATAACAAGTCCAAATCTCTCAAGTATCTCCCTTCTAAGAAAAGGAAGATACAGAGGTAGGGAAAGGAAAAGTAAGTAGTATGTTTTTCACGTGATAAGAAAGTCCACTGGAAGAAGAAAAAATCCAAAAAGAAATTTAAATCTAATTTTTTGTTAATTATCGAGTGTAATCTTTCAATATATATACATTGGGTATTAGATACAACTTTTGGTGCTCACATATGTATCCAAATATGGGAAATAGGTAGATTTAAAAATATTTTTGTAGGAGAGGGGCGATTTTATACTTCCAATGGTGTGAGGAAATATTCTCTATCCATTGGATACTACGACCTTTTTTCAACAGGAATGTCATTGGTTTTAAGATATTGTTATTTTCAAACAACTATTACCAAAAAACATACTTTTTGTACCCTTCATCGATATAGATGGTTATGTTTTCATTAAAGGAAATAAAATTTGATTATTTTATAATGGAAATATATATTATAGTATGAATCATTTAAATAATGGTCTTTTAATATTAGATTATGAAAACCAGGTATTGAAAATTGATAATTAATCTTCCCTTCTTGACTCATATAACATCCAACTGTGGAATCATTGTCTTGGTCATGTAAACAAGAAGCATTTAATAAAGCTCTATCAAAACGGTTATTTAGACTATTTTGATCTAAAACCACTTGATGTATTTTGTTATTGTTTATTATAAAAAATGACCAACCCTACAATTTTGGACACTGTGAAAGGGAAATAGAGCTTATAGGATGGGTACATACTGATGTGTGTGGAAAATTTCTAATAGAATCTATAGGTTGTTATTCTTACTTCATATATTTTACTGATGACTTGAGTAGATATGGTTATATCTACTTGATGAGGTATAAGTATGAGTCCTTTGAGAAATTCAAATAATTAAATAATGAAGTATAGAATCAATATGGAAAGAAGATAAAGATACTTCTATCATATTGAGGTAGGGAATATCTTAACAAAGTGATGATCAACTTCTTATGGGATTTGAGGATTCTTTATCAACTTATTCTACCTTACACACCATAGTGGAATAGTTTTTGAAAAAGGAGGGACCATACCTTGATAGACATGGTATGGTCGATGATGAGTTATACACATATTTAATTGTCCTTTTATGGATATTCATTACAAACTATGGCCTACACACTAAATTGAGTACTAGATAAAGTGGAAAATGGAATTCACTTTGAGATATAAAGTGGAAATAAACATGTTTTGTTGAAAACACATGTATAGGGTTGAAAGGATTTTTTTAATAAAATATTGACAAATAAACAAATGCATTGGGGAATTAAGTGTATCTTTATTTGGTATCCTAAGGAAATAAAGTTATACTAAATGTACAACCCCTCAAAAAATGATGTTATTTTTTCTATAAAATCCATTTGTCCTGATAGGGAGCATATACTCAAGAATCATAATGGGGGAAATAGTGACTTTAATAATGTTTATCCTCAAGATATACAATATTTGGTACAATAAAAGATTACATAGGTCCCTATAGAAGGACATGTCCTAGAAGTACATGTATCACATAGGATCACCAGAGAGGTAAGAGAACCAAATAGATCTAGTTTTATTATCATTCAAGATAATGAATCATTATTTAATAGAAATTATGAACCTCTATCTTAAAAATGGACAATAGAGAGATCATAATTTTCATTATTGAAAAATACTATAAATTCTAAATTGGATTCCATGTATCGGATCCAAGTTTTTCTTTTATCTAAACCAGTAGTTTATGTAAATACTATTAGTTTGAAATGGGTATTCAAGAGAAAAATGGACATGGAAGTTAATGTAAGTACCAATAAAGTAATTATAGTGGATAAATTGTTTAAAAAATTTCAAATCATTGAATATTAAGAAATAGTTTCACCAGTTTCCATGTTTAAATCCATCTGAATACTAATTTCTATAGTTTCTTACCATTACGATAAAATATTAAGATGTATGTTAAAATAGATTTCATTAATTGTAAACTTTTGGAATATGTATATATGAGACAATAATAAGGTTTTGTGACTATAGTTGATCCCATAGATATATGTATGTTTATAAGATCCATTTATGAATTGATGAAAGTATCCAGATCATATAAAATTTTATTTGATAAAGTTATAAAATATTTTGGTTTCATTAAGAATAAATGTAATCCATGTGTTTACAAGAATTCTAGTGTTAATGAGTTCATTTTCATGGTATTATATTTTTATTACATTTTACTTATTGGAAATAGTATGCCATTCATACAGTTTGTTAAGGATTGGTTAAACAATTGTATCTCTATGAAATTATTCAGTGAAGAAGCCTATATTCCAGGGATTAAGACCATTCATGATAGATTCCAAAGGTTGTTTTGACTAATTAAAGGTAAATACATTTACCAAATACTAACTATATTTAGTATGTAACAATCCATATGGGGATTAATTTCAGTATCACATGGTATACACCTTCCAAGAAATGGTTTCCTTAGATACTATAGGAGAAAGAGAGAATTAAGAAGATACCATGTGATTTGGAAATATGATCAATCATGTAATAAATCTTATATACTAGACATGATGTTTTCTACACATTGATCATGATAGGGATATATAAAGTTGAAGGAGGTGAAAATAATCGCTCTTCTGTTAATTCTATCCTTATATATATGGGAATGACTAAGGATATATTCCTATTGTATAGAGGAGATGAGGAGATAGCCATTAGGGGTTATAAAGATTGTAGTTTTCAAAATATATCAGAATGATCTAAAGTTACAATAAATATATGTCTTCATTTTTAATGGAGGAGTTATGAGTTCTACGAGTTCAAAACATCCAGTTGTCACTTACTCTCTAGCAAAATCTGAGTATATAATGGAATCTAATGAATCCAAAGTATCTGTTTGGATTTAAAACATTATCCAGGATAATTATGAGGTACCTAGTAGAAAATACCCTATCACATTATATTGTTATAATCACGCAGTAGTGGCTCTTGAAAAATATATAAGGTCCCATCAAAAGAAAAAAATGGGCTAGAAGTATCATATATTGAGGGATTCTTCTCATTGGGCTGAAGTTGTAGTAAGTTGAGTTTTCATGGAAGAAAACATGGTGGGCCCCTTGGAAAAAAAATTATCTCAACAGGAGAATGAGTATCATGTGAGAGCTAATAGAATGAAGGTTGTTAAAAGTTAACTCTAGTGGAATTGAGAGTCTGTTAGAGTTGGTTTCAATAAACCAACGTTTTTATAGTTTATTATTACCTAAATTAATAGTTTTGAATATTAATAAACTAATTATCACATCATGATTCTTCTTATGCATGAAATTGTATATGATAATGTACTAAGATTAATTGTTTAACTAAAAGGTCATAGAAGTTCCCTTCTATGATGAGAACTTAGAAGTGACATAATATTATTCTTAAATACAAGTTCTATAGTCAGATTAAATCATTTCAGTTACACAAATGATATAGCATATCCAAGGTGTAGACTCATAGGACTTTGAATCATCTTATGATGGTGTACTCCCTTGGTAATTTCTAGTGTAGGAAATTTTAAGAATGAGACCCTATAGTAAGAAATACATATTTTAATATGTTAATGGATGATCTTATCTACGGAAATGTGTATTGGTCCTTATACTTTAAAATTATAATTAATAGATGATATGAGTCTCATACTTTGATGTATTTATGAAAACAATGATTATATTTATTCACGAAGAAGTACGATACCTTGGGTGAAACATGAGTAATATTTCCTTAATCAATAATGTGAGAATGTAGTTTTCCCTTCTTTAATAGAAATTGATATCATAAGCCCTTTGAGGAAATTATATATCCTAAATAAATCTATTTCCATGGTGTTGTGTAGGTGAGTTCTTTTTCTGAAAAATCAAAGAAATCGAAATTGAGAACATGAGTTGATGGAACCAGCATACAACCTATTTGATTATTAACATCATGATAAAAGAATTATATTATATGGGAAGTGTTTGTATGATTTTTTATGTTTCTGAGCCATTAACTACTTTATCTATAGGTTATATAGTGTGTTGTTTGATGCTAACGTTGGACTATGGATTGCATTTCCTATTTCCACTGAGAAAGAGGCCTAGAGTTCCATACACTAAGTGTATCCAAAACTTCAGTTAAATAAATAATATTATTTAATATTTAATATATTTAACAAATATTCTTCCTATAGATAGTTTAAAAATTATTCATGTTAACTTGAATGCATATATTCCATTACTGGTTAATCGAGTGAATATTTGTTTACCAGAATAATTATTAAATATTTATTTTCTATCTAGTGAATATAATATTCATTTATTTATTAGAAAATAATAAAATAGTATTTATTTAATAGATAAATAGTCATCATTCAAGTCCTAATAAGTATTATAGAGGAATGGCGGACATATTTTAATGGTTTGATGAGAAATATATATATTAAATATTATTTGGATAAATAATATTTAATTTAATTCACTATCTTTACAAATGTTAATTAATAATAATAATATTATTATTATTATATACATGAGGTTATTCCAGGATTTAATAAATAATAAATGGAAACTTTTCAATTATTATTTTCTAACCCTAGTTATATATAAACCCAATTATATTTTTTATAGGGTAGCCATTTATTTTTTTTATGCATAAAAACATTTGAATAATTCTATCAAAAACCAAGAGAGTGTGTTCTCTAAAAAATCACTCAATAATAGATATTGGTAATCCTCCTCTACTACACTTGATTTGAGAGATATCAAATAGAATCCATCTTGAAGTTATTATCAAAGTTATCAATGTTGAACAACGCAACCAATAGAATATACCATCCAGAACCTATAAATTCCTATAGTGATGTTCAGAGGTTTGTGGAGTTTTTATGGAACACTACTATAGGGGATATACACTTGATTACATCAATGAAATTATGATATAATGTGGAGATGTTTTCAGATCCATCAATTAAGAGAGAATTCATTTTAAGGAAATTATTTATTTAATTAAATTAATTATAAATAATAAGTGATGATCATGTGTTTTGGTTCCAACATTCAATAGTCAATTAATCAATGAATCAATTCTGTTGGTCAGGGAGTTTATTGTTGTTGTACTTTTCAGATAAATTATCAATTATGAAAAAAATATGAGTTTTTCATGCCTCATATGGAACTTATTGTATTCCCATAACGTTCAATAAGGTCCATGATGTTCATATAAAAACATATTTAGAATAATGGTCAATTCTAGATAATCATAGTTTAGGGCATGGTGGTAACCACATAAGTTTCTTGGTAATTCCCAAGTATAATCAATCACAAATGAAAAAAAAATAAATTCAATATTGTTAAATTTTAGAATAATAACCATTGAATTTATTTATGTATTATATTTAAAATTTACTCAAAGAATATATAGAAAATAATTTTGAATGAATATTTAATATTAAATATTTAGGTTTCTTTAAAAATTGGTGAGAATATGACATGAGTTAATGACTCAAAATTTAATATGTATTATAGTTTTATTGTAAAAATAAAGTGATAAATTATTTATGATCATTATAAAACGTTTTTTAGTTTGTAAGTGTTATTCTATGAATTTAATTATGGGTTAACTTATTAATAGGCTTAAGTGAAATTTTAATATGTTTAAAACTAAATATATATTCCAAAATAATCCAAAATTATAGGGAATATTCATTCCCTCTAATTTAAGAGGCTTTTTCCCTTCTCTATCAATTTCTATATGGGAAAAGGGAGGATTTAAACTCCCTGATCAATGATCTCTTCCTCAGATTGAAGATATGGTGATCCAATGATCATTAAAAAATCTAATAGCTCTCTGTTACTCTATGATAGAACCTAGAGCATTAAGATTTATGATTACTAAGCTTATAAATCCTATGTGGATGATATATAGGATTATTTGTTTAGTTCCTTCAATCAATGATCACCTATGATGAGAGAAACATGTTTTCAATCAAAATCAAATTAGGTAAGATTTATATTTAATTTTTCAATTTTAAAATTAATGCTTAATTAAGTTTCACATGATCTATGGATGAATCTGTGATAGGGTAGTTAGAATTTGATGTTTCCGCATAAGTCTAGACCTGAAAATTTTAAAATACAATTCTTCATGTTTCAGAAAATACTTAAATTCCTTAAATTGGTATTATAGAAAGTGTGTATTTAATTAATTATAATTAAAAATTAAATGTATTCTTAACTGAGAAGAGGGTTTTTTCAAGGTATTATGCCACAAATGGTGCTCCAATAATAGATCTATTGACTGATTTATGGTCATTCAAAGATCTAAATTTTAATTATTAAATCCTAAAACTATGAATGGATATTTATTTGTATATATTTCTCCAATGCTGGGTTATTTCTCTAAAGACCATTGACATTGAATTGGAAGTGTTAACCAGAAACCTACCCATGTAGGATTCATCTTGTGAGCTTCAGTACCATGGAATCCCAACTCAATGTGTAATTTAATTAAAATATTAACACACACACAAATACATATATACATATATATATAATATATTTTATTTTATTTTATTTTATATAAATGAGGCATGTAAAATGGGGGGAGATTCCTTCCATGGAGAAAAGTTTTATAATTATAATAATAAAAGGAAAAAAATTTAGAATATTGTATGATTTTTGAAAAAAAATATTATATAAAAAACTACGAATTTGGTGGAAGCTAAGATTCCCATGCCTTGCAAGGAATCTGGGCCTCAAATTTGGTGTGTGTTGTAGAAAGTATATCTTATGAGGCACTTCACTATTATAAAAAAAATAATCTTTAAGGGTTGCTAAACCTCCCCCTTTCATGAAAGAATCCCCCCCCCATTAGAGGATAATAATTTGCAGCGCTTAAGGTGATATGATATATTATAAGAATATTTATATAGAATTTCCACCCCATTAGGGGTTTCTTCTCCTTAACCAAGAACAAAGCACAGAGATGTGCATGTGACACTGACTCGACTCCCCTACTAGGTTAGCCTAACCCCGGCTAGGGTGTAACAATCTCAACCTGGCCCTTTCGAGTTTTCCGCCATGTTTTGAAACCCATCCGAGGGGTTTGAAAATTCTAATAATCCTAAATAAATATTGATAAAATTTTGAAAATACTTAGAAAATATTTGGAATTTAATTAAACATTTTTTTGGGCCCGTGTGATATGTGTTTTGTGAATTAAAATTAAAAAATATATATATTTTAATTCATAAATAATTCCCTCAAGACGAATTCTACAAAAATTAAATATATTTAAATGAGTTTAATGTGTATTGAATGATTGTGAGTCATCGACTAACCAATGATTATTTAGTTTTATTTATTTATTTATTTTAATTAATTTATTTGTAATAATTATTTAATAACCGGTGATTTGTGCATCACCTATTGTGTTATAGGTTTTATAAGTATATTAACATCCATGATAAATATTATTTATTAATATATCGTATACATGATATCCCCTCACCTTCATGTAGGTATTATTGTAAAATGGTGAAGATGAAATGTGATGAATTTCATGTTGAGAAATGGTGAGACACTGGAAGTGAACATGATGCATTTGATGGGATGAGTGTTGCAACACAAATCATATGATTCGCAACTCAAGGTGTTACCCAAAGATTCTAGGTTGATCAATTATTCACATAAAAGTTCAACCATTATAATCTGTTCATGATCATGTCATTTAATATTATTAATTCATCAGATATAATATTTGTGTATGTGTTAATATGAATGAAAAAATTAGATAATAAAAAATAATAAATAGATAAAAATGATCAAACATGGTGAATGTTTTTTTATTTATTGTATTGTAAATATGTATGTTTGAGCACACAGAATAATCATGTGTAAGTATAAATGAATTGCATTCACCAATAAAAAATAAAACCCCTAAAAAAATATTAATTCCTTAAACACATGTAATTGCTTATATTTGGAAAATACTACATGTATGATGTTCTCTTAAACCTTAATTTAGGGTACCTACTATTATTGGGGTGTTTATATGAGTGTGATGGGTTAACATAATTAAATTTTCCAACATGAAAATAGTCAAAGCTAGGGTATTGCAACTTTCAATGTATAGAGTTGAGATATGAAAAGATATCTTTTACAGGAGATGGGATTCGACTCAACAAATCAAGGGTTCATGGTTAAATGCATTTTTCTAGAAAAAAATAATGCATTAATATTCTTTGAGTAGTTTCACAAACATGTCTTGGAAAATTAGGACAGGTTTTAAGGATCACTGCAATTAGAATACTCAAGCGACTGTTTATTTTGAATCTATTATTTTAGGGATACTATAATTAAACAAAATAGTGGGATAATTGAAAAGATAACAAATCATTGATGTCTATAATTATTAATAATGAATTTAAAATTAATTATCTAATTTTTTATTTTGTAGAAAATGTAAATTAATAACATAGATACATTATGATCATTATTGGATAAAGAACATAACCTTGTAGGATTAAATTTCCAAGATTAGTACATGCACTTACACATACTAATAAAATATGATAGGAAATAATATGTTTTGGATTTCCCACTATCTAATGCGACCTATCACGAAGATAGTGAGGATGAGAAAGATTATTATAGTAGACTCACCAATGACATATTTTATGTATATTTTTTCTGACGCTTTCGTCAGGGTGCGTGCATCCGTCTGTGGAGGATGCGCAGCTATTTCCCTACATTCCTGCTTTCCAAAGGTGGGTGGCATTCGCTCCTTATTCAGGGACGTCTGCTCATTGATCGAAACTGGAATGATGGGATGTCGGTTCTTCCTCCCGTGGATTCCTCCTCGGGACTCGTCACCTAGTCTGGGTCTCCATCATAGATTTAATACGTTTATCTTGAAACTCTTCCCAGTGCCATGTTTCAATGGACACCGGTTTATTACACTGCTTCTATCAGGACATTCCAAAGGGTCCGGTCAGGGAAGTAACCTTCAGTTGGGGGAGTAGTCACGTCGAGGCATCAGTAGCGTGTCTGAACACTGGGGAACTGGCGTGTCTGTCTTTTGTCCCTTGTCATAGGGCTTCTTGAAGGCGTGGAAGCCCGAGGCATCCCACATCGAGCACAAGGAATTATATTCCACAGGAATATATCTGAGGTTTTCCTCAGCTTCCTATGTTTAACACAGGGTATACCGCAGGTTTAACGTCCAATGGAGACAGATCGTCCTGATCATAGCATTGGCTGGAATAGATCGGATTGGGGAATTTCCCATGAAGGGATGTTGATATCGGGGCCAACCCATGGGCGGCTTCCCGAATGCTGTGAAGAGGAGCGGAATGGCATGATCTTGTCAGGATATGGCAGTCCAGGTAAGAATCAGGGTGGATGATTGATGGATGAATGAAGTGGAGGGGGAATGAAACGGGACCATCGCAAGGGCGACAGTAAAGTTGGGATTGAGCCTCGAAAAGACCTCATACGTGTCACCATGGCAGGGAATCAAAGTCCGCCTAGTTCATGTGGGTGCGCCGGAGGACCGACGTGAATGTGGACCTTGGTCCGATGGGTGTCGTTAGCGAACCGACATGAAGGTGGACCTTGGTCCGATGGGCATCGTCAGCGAACCGACGTGAATGGGGTCAGGATGATCGGGTGATGGGTTTGAACCTCTGTGAGGCTTCCTACGTACCATGCCTTGACATGGATCAAAGACCTAGTAGTTCATAATGGTGTGTCGACGAACCGATGCGAATAAGGACCTTGGTCCAGATGGTGTGGGGCTTACACAATAGCCTGCCCGGGTGTTGATGAACTGACGTGAAGAGGTTCGGAGTGACCAACGGGTGGTGGGCTTGAACCTTTGGGAGGATTCCTATGTACCATGTCGTGACATGGATCAAAGACCTCATAGTTCAAAGGGATTCTTCGGTGAACCGACGTGAAAGTAGACCCGGGGGTCCACTAGTGGTGGGCTTGAACATCTGGGAGGCTTCCAATGTACCATGCCTTGACATGGATCAAAGTCCTCGTAGTGTGGGAATAATGGTGGGTGTCGGCGAACCAATGTGAAGAAAGTAATTGGGTCTGATGGGAGATGGTCTTGAACCTCAGGGAGGCTTCTTATGTACCATGCCTTGACATGGATCAAAGTCCTCATAGTTTGGGTGGTCACAACGGCTAGCTGTCGGACTGGAATATAGTTTAACGTCATGTCGGACGAGGGTGGAACCTAACGTGAATAAATGACGGGTGGTGGGATTGAGCCTCAGGGAGGCTTCCTACGTACCATGCCTTGACATGGATCAAATTCCTCATAGTTAAAATGGATGTGCAGTTTAACATCATGTTGGGCGAGGGCATACAGTTTAATGTCATGCTGGACGAGGGCATTGCCATGGCCGATGCTTACTCTAAGCCCACGTGAGTCATGCTCGGTGTGAGAGACAAGAGGTAGCAAGGACCTGACGATCACATCGCGAAGGGTGCGTCCGTCAGAAGCGAAGAGGGGCTTACGCGTTAGGAGGCCCATGGTGCTGGGAATTACTCCAGGATGGAGCCCCAAAGTGCGGCAAAGCACAGTGGGAGAGGGATTTGGGACCAATGATGGAAGGTGCCTCATTCCCTATCACACCCTCCACCAACCTTGGTAGTGGGGAATTATGGAGGTTCATGGGTTCTACCTTCTACAAGAGGGGCTAGGGGGCTTACACCAAGGTGGTTTCCCTTCTCCCGTGGACATACGCCGCTCCGATAAGGGGGATACCATCCCCTGTGGAGGGGGTGATTCCATTCCCATGGAGACGAGTGGCGTAAAGAATGTATGAGATGGGGGGACCCTGCGTTCGAGGTGTGGGGTCAGATCACAGTTTAACGTCATGTGTTGAGGACGAAGTTCTTGGCAGTTTAATGTCCTGCATCTTGGATGAGGTGGGTTCACTCTACACCCCTAGGACTTACATGACTGACACCCTCTGCTCCTTGGGGGAGGGAAGGTACCAGTAAGGTCATGGCCAAGGGGGGTCGCAGAGCGAACCATCGATGGGATCATGTTAGCATGGCTATGTGAAGAAACAATAGATGTTAGCGTGCCTATGCAAAGAATCATTAGGAGAACCAATGCTATGAGTGGTGTTGCCCACGGGACTTTGAATTCACATCGTGCAAACCTGGAGGGTCACATGGGAAGAGGAATTTCCCAGCAAAGGAGTGTGCTTCGCGAAGTGGAGTGCCTTGGCCTTAGCATGGGGAAGAGGTGTGAATGGGGGGTGCTTCACGAAGTGGAATAGTATTCGTGGAGCACTGCCTCGTGAAGCAGAGGTGCCTCACAAAGCAAGGTAATGTGAAGCAGTGTGCTTCGCGACATGTAGTGACCCTGCCTTGGCATGGGGATCACTAGTACAGGATGGGTGTTTCGTGAATCATAAACGCTTCGCGGCTTCCTGGATTCCCTTGGGAATCCCCCTCCTTCGTGAATTCCCTTGGGCTTCACGAAGGGAATCCCTCTCGGAAGAGGGGCCCAAAACGAGACAAGGGGAAGGCATCTCGCAAAGTAAAAATACCCCGTGGAGCTCATGATTCCCAGGGAGAAGGGTGCTTCGCGATTTGGGAGTTGAGAAGCCGAAAGGTCGGATTTTCCATCCTCTGGACTCAGGGGTAGCCCGGTATTTATAGGTAAGGGGCGCCGTGAAGCAGAATTCACGCGGCGCGAAGGGGCGGCGTGTGCTTCGCGGCGGGCTCGCGAAAGTCAGGCCGTTCGCGGAGCGTTACTGCCTCCTGTGCTTCGCAGCGGGCTCGTGAATGTCATGCTGTTCATGGAGTGTTATCGCCTCATGTGATTCACGGTGAGCTCATGAATGTCAGGTTGTTCGTGGAGCGTTACCGCATCCTGTGCTTCGTGGCGGGCTCGCGAACGTCAGGCCGTTCACGGAGCATTACCTCCTTCTCTGCTTCGCGGCGGGCTCACGAACGTCTGGTCGTTCGCGGAGCGTTACCGACTCTTGTGCTTTGTGGCAGGCTCGCGAATGTTAGGCCGTTCGCAGTGTGTTACCGCCTCCTGTGCTTCGTGGGGCCGCGATGCTCGGGGGAGCATCGCGTCGGAGCTTCATGAGGCAGTGTGCGGGGCTTCTTTTTCACCGCTTCTTTCCGTTCCATATTTTGGTGCCAACAAATGCCCCCCCTCAGACTTGGATCCGTGGAGGGATAAAGGGTCGAAGTCTGAGGGAAATTCGCCAAAATTATCAGCGATTCGCGATGAGGCCTCGCGAAGGGGCCCACGGTGCTGAAAGCGGCCCCGCGGTCCGAACTCACCGCGATGCTTCGCGTGGGCAGGGCACAACACAAAGATCTAGGGTCACCGCCTATAAATAGGGGGGTTGACCTCTCTTTTTTCCTCTCGCTACTTTTGTCCTTTTTTTCTCTCGACTTTGCGAAGCTCCGTGTACTCGGCATCTACTCTCCGCGAATCGAGTTTCGCGGCAAACCGCAAGTCTCCGACTCCGTGACCGTGCCATGCGAACTTCTGTTTGCCGGCATGTGACAGAATTCACGGCTTGGTTTTGCGCCTGAGCTTCACGATATATCTTCACGAGCAAGCTTCATGATCCAACCCAAAAAAATTCTTTTCCGAGTGCCAAAACCAAAATGGCCCCTTGAGAAGTTGTATTGGGGGTACTTGCAGATGCCGCCCAGAGGGATGAGATGTCCAACTATCTGGGCCTTGGGGAGATGGTCCAAATCCACTCGGACCATACTTCTTTGAAAGAACTATTATCAGAGGGTCAGAAGAACTATCCTCCGGGAAAGAAGCTGCCCTTGTATGGCTTCGGGTTGACGGATGACGTCTTCATCCCTGAGGCGAGTAGGGATGAACCAGCTTGCTGGTTTAGGAGCACGCCATATCAGCGCCAGTGGTTTAGGGAGGCCGATGGTCATGCGTGGGAGTAATTCACACCCGTCACCGCTGACTGTCTCTACAACCATGTGAACAATATTTACAGGAAGCCACTAGGACTGGAGATTTCCCCTCATTTGTATCGTACCATGATGAAGGTGGCTTTGCATGATTCGAAGAAGGGGTGGTCTGATGAGTGGGACCTGCACCAGGGTGGAAACTTCACCAATGACTGGGCATGGGCCTACTGGATAGGTGCCTCATGTGAGGAGTTTGGGGCCGAGCTGAGGAGAGTGGGTTTGTATGAGGCGGCATGGGCCTCCCAATTCCACATTTACCAACCGAAACAGATGATGTCGGAGCTGCTGAGGAGATGGTCGTCTAGGACCAATACTTTTCACCTGCACCATGGGGAGGTGGGCATCAGTCTGTGGGATGTCCATCAGATTTTAGGGGTCCCGATCTTGGGGGGCATGTATGATGAGTTCCTCCCCGTCATGAGTGCGTGGGAGGGTACAGAGCAGATGCCGCGACTAGCGTCGAAACTGATGGAACTGGTCCCTGGAGAGGACAAGGAAGCGGTGAGAGATGTCCACTTTAAGAAGTGGTTCAAGTGGTTCTTGAATTTCCCAAAAAATCGAGAGTTCCCTCTGAGGCCTCGAACTTGTCCGAAGGTGGCTCAACAGGGTAAGGAGCACTCGTATTGGCGGGTCTTGGAGGATAGCCAATGGAAGACTTGGGGTTTCAGTGTCAGCACTGAACAACAGCCGATAGTCAGGCTGGCAGCGTTCATCACAGTCCTTATCTATGGTTGGATCCTACCGGTGTGGGATACCAGCATGGGGGTGCGGCCCATCTCGTTTATCATGGCGTCCATGCTGGCCACGGAGCAGCGGGTCAATCTGGGGATTCCAATGCTCACCAAGCTGTATAGGATGATGTGGCACGTTAGCGAGGGCAGGAATCCACCAAGGATATGTGGGCCCTTCCACCTCCTGTATGGGTGGATTGTGGTGCACATCAGGGGGATCCATGAGTATCCAAACCCTATTTCGCCGCCGAGATCAAACTTCTTCCCCTCCATTCTGAATGTGTTCGGGAGCTTCCCATTCAAACTAACCAGGTCAATGGTGCTGAACCGGGTGTGGAGGGTGGATGAGTTTAACTTCCACCAATTCCCATTGTCGACGGGGATAATTACTAAGTACGGGCAGGGAACGGAAGAGCACTGGGCTTATCTCCTGGCCTTTCGAGGTGGAGTTTTGGTGGCATGAGTGGATCGTGAGCTTCTCTGTGAACCGTACACCCCACATCGGTTTGCGAGGCAGTTCTGGTGCCTCCAACGGCTGACCCCGCAGGTCTACTAGTAGGTGCATTACAAGGAGCACCCGTGTATGATGAGGCATCATGGGAAAACGGGAAGATTCGAATTGCATTGCCTCCATCCACCGCCACTTTCGGATTGGTGAGGGATTAAGCCATTAGCTGGGAGGCTGCTTATCCGAGGGAGATGCTAAAGCAGCCAACTATTCGGGTTGGTGATGGGGGGCCTCCTCTACCCTGAGGTTGGGGTCAGAGGGCAGCAAGGGCCTCTAGCGGTGGAGGGGATTCCATGGCGGCGAGACCCGCACCGGCCGAGGCTGTGGCAGTAGCGGTGGACTTGGTGATTCTAGAAGAGCAGGGCCATCCTGAGGGGCGGCCGCCGAGGGGATTTCGTAGGATATCTGCTCAGGCTCCAGGGAAGTGGTTGCGTCATATTGACATGCCAGAGGATGCCATCTTCCCGGAGGCTTGGGACATTTGAGTTGTCAACCAGCAACACCTCATTCTACCCAAGGTGTGGGAACTCCTGAACCATCGTGGGATGGTTATGCCAGGCATAGGCCCAGTCTGGGCCGGTTTTTCGGCATCTCCGATAGAGGCAGAGCAATATTTGGTTGAGCTGGAGGACTACGTTCACTCCAGTGGTTTCCCACACCCAATTATAGACCGGGAAAGGGTATTGTTGGATCGGACGGTTCCGCTACAGCTGCCAGCTGCCGACCTGAGGGAGCATTTCCCCCTTCTTGAAGAATTAGAGGACACCTCTCGGGAGGATGATGCTAGAGGAGTGAGCCCGTTTGAGGAGGGAGAAGTTGGAGACCAAGACTCAGATTCTGATAATTTCACATAGGTTCTTGAGGTAGCATCCCAGGCATCTTTCCTCATGGTCGGTTCTCAGGCTATCATGGATTTCTTACCGATGTTTGAACTATGCAGGAAGAAATTGTATGCAGGCCTCGCTCTCGCTCCTTGGCGGGTAATGATGTCGGACCTTCAGAACATGTGCCTATGGCTGCATCCAGTTCTGTGTCTGGTGGGGCCAGAGCACCCAAGGTGGCTCCTCCGGAATCTCCAGACCTTCCAACAGTATACGGAGGGCCACACCTCTGGGTCCCGTCAGTATCGACTCAAGAGCATCAACAGGAGATCGATCTCCATAAGTTTCCTCTACCGGATTCATTGTTGTCATATGTAGATGGTTCCAACTAATGTTTGTGTCCTTCTCTTTCGTATAGCTCTTCGACTGGCATGGGCTGCTACGGCAAGGCTGGTCAGTATGTCTAGTGGCATCCCTCCTAGGGGCATGCCGGTGATGGTGGAGATAGTCCCCCCATCTCCCCGAGCTGCAACACACACTATCATCGGTGGGACCACCAGCAGGGTCATGCATGAGGTTATTGAGTTGGAGTCTGATGACGAGGATCAATCGGCCGACCCAAGTCCCGTCACACCTGCTCCAGTGCCAGATGTCGCGTCGGATTCAACACTAGATGTAGATCTTGCGGGTGTATCCTGCGTACGAGCCTTCCAATCACGCAGACTGGGACGACACGGCCTCTGACGAGGAAGACAGTAGCATAGTCCACCACCAATCGTGGAAGTTAATCACGCGCTTCATCAAGGACACCCACAAGCGCTATGGTTGAATGAAATGGATAGACTTTGCTCACGGCTGCACGAACTGTGCGCTGGAGGAGTGGATGGCCAACGTCCTCATGCGCTCATCTGAGATCTCATGGCCGAGAAGATCCGAGAGTATGATCGCGGGCTCAGTGTAGGCTGGAATCAGAGGAAGGATACCAACATAAAGAAGATCCAGGAGGCTGAAAGCGAGGTCCAACAGCTGCAAACCCGGAAGGATGAGCACTCAGCCTCTCTTAATGCACAATCTAAGCTAATATCACGCTTTAAGGCCCAGCTGGCTGAGGCAGAAGAGAATATGAGGCAGGCTTCTAGAAAGATGGCTGCCATTCAGGCTGGCATAGAGAGGGCTAGATCCAAGGCTGATGAACTACGCCTCGGCGCTGCTGAGGAGGAGTGGGAGCTGAGTCAGTGGCAGCAAGTCTTGGATTCCACAAGCCAAATGGTGGTGGAGCTGTAACGCTCTTTTGACAGGGTCAACCCATCCATGGGGGGAGTTGACCCCCGGGTACTATAACAAATTACAAACCTTTTAATGGTACTTTCGTGCTTCAATTTCTTCCTTTTTTGTTTTGAATATCGTATCATGCATGATTTCCACTGTTTGAATCAGTTCATTACATCCCTATGATGTTTGCGGGATGTTCGGAGATAATTCCCCAAGCTCACGTGGGTCAAGCCTAATGTAAGAAGCAAGAGATAGTTGCCTTCTCATCCCACCCAACATAGGAGTGGAAACCAAGCTTTGGGCATCTTGGGTTTGGATAACCAGTCCAGATTTCCAAAATATGGGAGAGGCATTACCATAGAAGGAAGTTCTCAAAACATCCAAATTATCATTTCTTCAGTGTGCCCTCATGCACAAACGGTGCAATTCCAGGGGCGCTAAAATCGGTCCGAACTGATGGAAATGGGAAGCGTGAATTATGATGCCCAAGATTCGTAACACTGTGGGGATGGTGTGACAATAAAGGAAAATCATTAACTGGCGAAGAGAAATGATATCCTTACTTCGTTAGCCTAAAATGGGGACAACAAATGAGGGTCTACTGTTGACCATGTTCGAAACACGGGACCATGTCACAAATGTTATCGATCAATCCTTCGGGAAGTTGGCCTAGGACAGTAGGTGGACCCTAGGTCGAGCATCCATACTGTTAGGGGGTCCTTCCAAACATGACCAGTCTTCTGGAACATTGTCCCAGGATGGTAGGTGAGCCAATGCGGCATGAGACCAGGCCGTTAGGGGGTCCCTTCAGACATGAAAGGGAACGAGGGTACGAAAAAGGGGCACGCAAAGTGTGGAATATGGAGTGATGGTTTTTCCGAACATAATACAACACTCATTTAATTACACCGCCATGGTGGGAGTACACCATATGGGCACATTAGTTTGATCATGGATCATTCCTTCTTCGGGACAGGGCCTCTCTAGCGAGGGGTCCAGCCAGGGGGCTGGAAACGGGAAGGATAGAATTAATGATTCCTATGGGCTGGACCCTAGGAAAAATACTAGGGTGTATCTACATATCCCATGAGGATTGGAATCAAGCCACACATACTTATGGAAGCGTAGTTTAATGTCGTGCGGGATGATGAGAAGCCTGGACGTGTTGGTACACATCCTGCCAAAACTACTAAGCCCACGTGATTCATGCTCGGTGTGGGAAACGAGAAGTAGTGGTGGGACTTTCCCAAAATAGAAAGGGGAAGGTTAGGGTGATGGGACGCTCGGTGAATACAGGACCAAAAACACTAACATGACCATGGGGCGAACCTAGATGCACGAAGAGATAGAGTTGAGTATGTTGGAATTCCACCTGAACATGAGGAAGTGGAAATGTGTGAATCATGACGCTCGAGATTTGGATCACAGTGACGGCGTCATGATGATAGAGGATAACTATTAACCGAGGCAGAAACGCAGTATCCATATCTCATTAGCCTAGAATAGGGACAACCAAATGAGGGTCGACCATTGTCCATGTTCGAAACACGGGACCATGTCACAAATGTTGTCAGAGATCTGTAGGGACGTTGGCTCGAAACGATAGGGGAGCCCTTAGGCCCAACTTCCATGGAGAGACCTTAAGCATAGCATCCATGTTGTCCGAGGTTCCTTTTAGATATGGAAGAGGATGAGGATCCAAATAGCGAGCTCATAAATCATGGTCATGGGATGAGGGGAATGCCCCCATGAGAATCCCACACTTCGGGCTCTTTGTCAAAACACATCTTAATACGACAACGAGAAGTATTAGATAGAGGAATCAGAGTCCTTTCCAATAGGGAGATCTTAGTTTAGGGTCGTAGAATTCGGACCATGGGTGGGAGGAAACACAGAAGGCACGCGGCGGGTAATTACAAAACCCGACGTGGATGAGGACATAATCCCATACAATATTGCATAACCCCCTTGGGAGAGGTTTTATGTCAAGGAACTGAAAATGAGAGTTGAGCTAGGCCTGAAGAAAAGTGCAAAGGCGTTCCTACGTACCCCATGGGGATGGGGATCAAGCTGTACATAGTTCTGAAGGGTGACACGGTAAGGTACCAGTGCTAGGGGAAAAAGGGGAGTGTGTGCGTGGCTCGTTGCACTAAAAGAAGTGGAATTTGATAAATCTTGTTTGTTCTTTAAGATGGTGGTTTTTTTTTGAAGCAACAGGCCTAGGGTATCAATCCCTAGTGTCGCCACAATAATAAATCTATGATAGGAATTGAAAAATGGCATGGCGCATGACCAATACCCAACGTGATGTCCTCTATAATGAGGTCATCACAATGCAGTGCTGTTTTTCGTCGTGCGACCAGGACGATAATGTCACAGTTTAGGGTCGTATGATAGGAACAAGAATGCATTTTAATGTCATGTAGAGCAGAAGTAGAAGAGACGATGCTAGGAGGGGAATGTTTATGGTGTCGTGCGACACAACCGACATGAATGAGTACATAATCCTGCACCACACCATAGAATCTCGTAGTCCGGGTTCTGAAGGCAGGACACTAAACTCAAGCTGGACCCAAAGACAGGAGGTCTGGGTGTTCCTATGTACCCCATGAGGATGGGAATCAATCCAGATGTAGTTCATGGGAGATCTTAGTTTATGGTCTTTAGAGCTCGGACCAGGGGTGGATGACAACTTTCTAGGTAAGCGCAGACCTCAACCCGATCCCTAAGCCCACGTGAGTTAAACTCAGTTTGGGAAACAAGGGGGAAGATCTTTATCACAATACCCGAAACATCCAACTAGGGGGAGTCTGTAAAGAGCCCCAAAGGACACCTTTGACATGGCTTTGTTCCCCCAATGCGCAGACGTGCACGGAGGAATAGTACCAAGAGTTCTGAGACTCTACTTGGACATAATGAGACTGGAGAAGGATGTGAATCGTGTAACCGACATTTTGGGCTTAATGGGGTTGGCGTGGCTATATAGGAAAACTTTTAACCGAGGTGGAAAAAAAATAGTCTTTATATCGCGTTAGCCCGAGGTGGGAACAACAGACGAGCATCGACCGCGGATCATATTCGTAATGCGGGATTTTTATCGATTTACTGTCTGAAACCCTCGGAGGGGGCCCGAAATGGTAGGAGAGCCCTTGGGCGTAGTATCTGGGTCGTTCTTGGGGGTCCCTCTGGGTTTGAAAGATGATGGAAGCCCTGATGAAGGGATACACAAAGCCTGGAAAGGGGGTGCGGACGTGTCCAAGTATAGTCCGACATTCCAGGTAATAAACCGGAGTACCCTTAGGCACATTGGTGAACCGTCAGAAAGGGTCGATGAAACATCTCGAGAATGAGAGGTACATGGTGTGGTCATTAAAATATCGATGTGAATAAGGGAATAATCCCACACCACACCATATAATCCACTCGTGGAGGAAGAGTAGGCTGAGGAGCCGAGGTGGGATAGAGATTCCCAAGAGATGGGGCTGGACCCGAAGCTTAGATATTCAGGTGGTCCTACGTATCCCATAAGGATGGGAATCAACCCATACTTAGTTCTAAAGGGATACCTCGGGGGGAATAATATCCTAACAAGGAGATGTACGGCACGGTGGGTGATGAGAACATAATCCCACACCATACCGCACAGCTCTGTAGGAAAGAAACTAGGCCAAGGGGCCTGAAAAGGCCAAGGGGCCTGAGGGTAGGCCTCAGTTAGGAAGGACTGACTGGATTACAGTTTAACGTCTTGCAGTAAGTACGAGGGCCAGGGGCCCAGAGAGTCCAAGGGGCCTGAGGTTAGGCATTGGTCAGGGAGGCCTGGCCAGTTTGCAGTTTAACGTCTTGCAATGAGGATGGGGGTCGGGGGCCCGAAGAGGCCATGGGGCCTGAGGTTAGGCATTGGTCAGGGAGGCCTGGCCAGTTTGCAGTTTAACGTCTTTCAATGAGGACAGGAGAAAGAGATAACTGTATCTCATCTGGGTAGGTGTAAGGCATGGCAAGTAACCTGACGTGAAAAAGGACGTAATTCTACATCACATCGTACATCCCTTATAAGAGAATCGATGTCGTGGGCCCGACCGTTGGCACCACCCAGAGGGAAGTTTGTCGCTTCAGGATGGGGCAGAACGAATCACTGCACTCGATGTTTGGGACATCTCAGGGTGGACCCGAAGATCCAGGACACTTTTGACTATGTTCGAAACACAGTGTTCCTATGGTGACCAGATACAGGAGCAACAAATGAGCGTCGACCATTGACCAAATTCACAACGTGGGACATGTATCAGCTTGTTTCTCGGAAACCCTCGAGGGCGTCGGCCCGTGTCAGTAGGAGATCCCTTGGGAATTGTATCCAAGTCATTCTTGGGGGTCCCTCCATGTGTGAAAGATGATGGAATCTCAGTCAATGAGTGGGTGAAGCATAGCTATATCCATCCACAAAAGAGGCGAACATCTCCAAGGGGGATGTGCAGCTGGGTCGAGGATTGCTCAACGTGAGTTGGGAAAAAGTGTAAATCCTACCGTATGTCTTGACCCAAGGGGAAGATTTTCGGCTTTTGGTATGGGCCAACAGAAGAAGTGTTCGGGCATTCCTACGTATCCCATTAGGATGGGAATCAAGTGATACGTAGTTCTTGAAGGCCATGCAGTTTAACTTCATGCGTTAAGAACGTGGGATGATAGAAGAATGGGAGTGGGCACATGGTGAAACCCTTAAAATCCTTGTACGAGCGGGGCTAAGAAATCCTACTCCTCTTCATGCAAGGATCCTCCAAGTAAACTATACCCAGGGGCAGTGGAAGAGAAGAGCTCGGGGTTGGGCTCAAGACGAGGCGTCCGAGCATTCCTATGTGTCGCATTAGGATGGGAATCAAGCCATACGTAGTTCTTGAAGTGTAGTTTAATGTCGTGCTGGACAAGAGATGCGTCTCATTTGGGGATAGGTACGGTGGGTAACCCGACGTGAATGGGGACGTATCCCACACCACATTGTACAATCCCATAAGAGAGCCTGATTCGACGAAAACTAAGGGGCCTGAGGCCGAGCCGCGGTCAGGGAGACCTGGCCGGCTTGCAGTTTAATGTCCTATAGTAAGGACGAAGGCTAGGGGCCCGAAGTGGCTAAGGGGCCTGGGGCTAAGCCTCAGTCAGGAAGGCCTGATTGGCTTGCAGTTTAATGTCTTACAGTAAGGATGGGGGAGATCTTAGTTTAAGGTCATAGAGCTCGGACCATTTTGTAGTTTATCATCTTGCAGGACGGCGGTGGAGTTTAAGTTCATGCAGGACCAGGTGAAGCTTAAGCAAAGTACTACTTGAGGAACTTGGCGTTGGTGGGTGGAGTTATGCGCTCACCATTCGTGGTCTCCAAGGAGTATGCTCCATTGGGGTAAACCTTATGGATGATGTAAGGCCCTTCCCATTTGGGCTCTAGCTTGGGCGGTTTCCAACCGGGGATCATTGGTGCTCGAAGGGCCAACCCTAGGTCACCCTGTAGAAAAGAATGAAGTTGAAACTTCTTGTTGAAGGCCCTCGCTTTCTTATTCTGATGCCTTTCCAGACTGTGCAGGGCACGAAGCATGTTCTCATCCAGTGCTTCCAATTCATCTAGACAGATTTCGGCCACCTCATCTAGCACCTTCTAGTCATAAACTGCAGTGCGTAACGATGGAAGATGGATCTCAATGGGTAGGACGGCCTCAGCCCCATACACCAGGGAATATGGGGTCACCTAGGTAGAGTTGCGAGTTGTCGTCCGATAATCCCAAAGGGCGTTGGGGAGCTTGTTCGGTCAACTTTTCTTATTCTGACCAACCATTTTCTACATAATGTTAGAGAGGGTTTTGTTGAATGCCTCCATCTATCCATTTTTCTATGCGTGATAGCGGGATGTTTGGTTCGAACGGATATTGTACTTGGCGTACAATTTCTTGAGCTCGGCCGCTCGGAAGTTGGTGCCATTATCAGTGAGGATAGCGTGAGAGACCCCAAACTGGTGGATGATGTTGGAGCTCACAAAGTCGACGATGGAACGGGCCTTGACCTCTTTGAGTAGAACTGCCTTTTCTCACTTGGAGAAGAAATCTGTAGCAGTTAAGATGAACCTACACTGGAGAGATGTCGCTGGTGGATATGGTCCCACTACATCAAGTTCCCACACCGTAAATGTCCAAGAGTACTTGGTGGGGTGGAGGGTCTCCTGCGGCCGATGCAGGAAGTTGGAATGAACTTGGCACGCGTGTCATCTCTTGGAATACTCGATACAATCATGGATCATAGAGGGACAGAAGTACCCCAACCTTCAGATTTGATTGGACAGCTTTGGCCCATCTTGATGGGCACCATAGGAACCAGCGTGAACCTCTTGCATAACCTGAGAAATCTCTACTCCTTGAATGAAACAGAAGAGGATTCCATCGAAGCTCCACTTATAAAGTATCTACTCAAGACTGGTATCGCTCTGAAGGGTAAATTGCAGCGCTCAGTGTCGGATTTGCTCGTGCTTGGCCCGGTCATCCGGGAGGCGAGCATTTTGGAGATACTCGACAAAAGGTTCCCTCCAGTCAGGAGCATCCTCGACCACTGTTTCTGATGAACCCGGGACCCCTGACGTAGAAGGTCTGGTAGTGAGATGACTTACCTGGAGGCCGTCATTGTCCTCTTGGGTGATGGGGGCAATGACTCTGCGGTGTTCCACATGTATAATCAAATCATCTTGCTCGGGTTCTACGAGCGACGCGGCTATGCCAGCCAAGGCATCTGCTCGACCGTTCTATGACCGAGGGACATGGGTAACCTCTGGTCGAGAAGAGAACTGTGCCATTAGACGGAGGGTGAACTCCATCAATGGTACAAGCTCTGACTTCCTGATGACATAGTCTCCATTTACCTGTTTGATTACCAGCTCAGAATCTATTTTCACATGTAGATGGGGCACATCGATCTTGAGGGCCAACTCGAGGCTGGTGATGAGAGCCTGATACTCTAGCTCGTTGTTGGTACAACCTTATAACAATAGGAATGAGTATGGAAGGACGTCTTGCACTGGGGTAATGAAGACGATACCCAGACCCACTCTGTTGAGCTTAGGATCATTGAGCCTCCTACCAGTGGGGCTCCGGGAGGCATTGTCGAAGTGCATTTGCCAACATGAGATGGCATGATCGACTGAGAGGATCACCTCATCAGGAAAATCCAGGTCCAGGGACTGATCTATGGAGGTTGGATGGGCAGCTAAAAAGTCTACCAACGCCTGTCCCTTAATGGCCTTCTGAGGCACGAACCTGATGTCAAACTGCTGGAGGATCACTGACCACCGCGCTAGTAGTCCAGTCAACATGGGGTGGTTCAGGATGTACTTCAGTGGGTCTACCCGAGAGACCAATTGTACCTCATTGTAATTTAGGTAATATCCAAATTATGTACGGCAAAAATGAGTGCAAGATAGCTCTTTTCGATAGGGTAGTATCTGATCTCCGTGTCGATAAGCATGCGGCTGAGATAGTAGAGATTGTTCTTCGTACCCTCGTTATTCTTCTGGGCGAGAAGTTCACTGAGGGACCATTCCATGGCGGTCACGTAAAGGACCAGTGGATTTCCGGAGATGGGAGGCATCAAAACCGAAGGTTAGAGCAGGTACTACTTTGTTTCCTCAAAGGAGTTCTGACACTCATCATCCCATTTGTAGGCGGCGCCATTCTTCATGAGCGGGGAAAAGGACTTACACTTGCTGGCCAGATTCCGGATGAATCGGCGTATATAGGCTAACTGTCCTTGGAGACCTTGAAGTTCCTGAATATTGATCAGGGGAGGCATTTGGCTGATGGAATTGATCTTCTTTGGGTCAATTTCAATGCATCGTTATCTAACAACAAAGCCAAGAAACTTCCCAGAGGTTACCCCGAAGGCACACTTCAACGGGATCATCTTCAGGTGGCAGGAACAGAGGAAACCAAACACTTTCTCAAGGTCTTTGAGATGGTCCTGGCGCTGGCACGATTTGACCACTAGGTCATCCACGTAGCATTCCACCAGTGTCCTGAGAATCGTCCTGAATATGCGATGCATGGCCCTCTGATAAGTGGAACCTGCAGTTTTCAGGCCGAAGGACATAACCTGGTAGAAAAAGGTAACTTGGGGAGCCCTGAAGGCAGTGGATTCCTCTTCCTTGGGGTATATCTGGATCTGGTTATACCCAGAATACTCATCCATTAAAGAGAGAGTTTGGAACCCGGTCGTGGCATCAATCAATAACTCAGTCACTAGGAGGGGAAAGTCATCCTTTGGGCAGTGTTGATTGAGGTCGCAGATGTCGATGCAAACTCTGATCTGCCCATTCTTCTTCCTGACTGGCACAATGTTGGAAAGCCACTTAGGGTACTGGACTTCGTTGACGAAGTTGGATCTAATAAGCTTGTTAACTTCGGCTTCAACCATAGCACTGTGAGAAGGGTGAATCTTCATGGGAGGCTTCTTAAACCCATGCTGGTTTGACGGGAGGCCCAGACGGTGAACGGCTACCTGAGGATCTAGTCCTAGAATCTCACCATAACTCCAGGAAAACACATCACAGTGTTGTTTGAGAAAGTCTACATACTGATGTTGCTCCTCGGGGGACATGGATGCACTGATCAATGTGGGTCTCGGATCTGCCTCGCTACCAAGGTTCACCTGTATCAGTTCATCAACCGTGGTAGAGACGCCTTCCTCAAAGGTAGGGAGAGCATCCTCTAGATCTTCCTCTCCACCCGTGGAGGTATTTCCCGCAAAGGGAGCTACTTCTAAGCTATCAAACCCTAACGGGAAGCTGGTGCCGGCTTGGGCAGTAGTGGTCATCATATCAGGAGACCCACTCACCACTGAGACCATAGCAAGAAGGTAGTCGATCCTATCCCATCTGGCCTTTGGACTAAGGGTCCACGATTGATGGAATCAAAGATGTGGTGACGCATCGGCCTGAGTCGGTTGATTCCATCCCAGGGGAAGAGACACGTATGACGTACTGCTATTGTCATAAGCTTGACATCCCAGTACCGCACAGGGGTAGGAGGCTCCGAGATCACCTGAGCCTGGTTGGTGTAGGATTACGATGTGATCTTCTGTCATCACTTGGACATGGTAACATACCTTCCTTGCATACCCAAAACAACGAAACATTGCCCCATGTCCGGGGTCGTGGCCTCCAATCGATGGATCGGTAAGATGTAGGCATCATCCAGGCCTTCCCATGGATCACTTGCGACCAGGGCAGGTTCATACTCACTTACTAGGATTTGCTTATCCTTGCTCTTATAATAATCGGCATCCAGATAGTGGGCTTCACAAGAGGCGAAAGGAGACGCATCTCCTTGGAGCACACCTACTTGACCATTGAGGGAGTATTTGAGGCACTAGTGATACGACGAAGGAACCGCTGCGTGCAGATGGAGCCATGGCCTAACCATCAATGCATTGTAGGCGGTGTCCTGGGAGACAACCATGAACTCGGTGCTTGCAATTAGGACACCAAACTGGGTCTTCAGGCGGATCTTGCCGACTGGGGATTTCTCGGTCCTGTCTTATCCCTATATTCTGAGGTCGGAGGGAGTTAAATCATCTTTAGACAGATCCATCTTTCACAGTGTCCGAGTTGGGATTAGGTTGATCCCGGAACCCGTGTCAACAAGGTAGAGGTGGACTTCCACACCATTGAAGTGGCCAGTGATGTACAGTTTGTGAATATTCCCCTGCATGGGAGGGTCCTCATCTTCACCGGAGAACGAGATAACTTCCATGAATTCGGTGTTCTCAATTGCCTCAGTGTTGAAGGATTCTACAGCTTCTACCTCCATCTCAAACTAAAGGGGGATCCTTAGGGCCTCGGCAAGTGCTTTGCACATTTTAGACGATAGGTAAAGGGCCTCAAGGATAGAAAGACTTGCTAGAATGTCGACCAGGTGCTTCAGGTCATCATACATTCGTGCCAAGTGTGAGCCTCTGCCTACAAGAGGTCATTCTGCAGTTGGAGGCATAGCGGGTCCTGCCGGTTGAACCGGCAGTTGGCTAGTGCTTGGTATATCCCATTGCCTACTAGTTGAAGCTCGGAGAGTAGCCGCTGGATTAGGATCATACATCAGTGATTGGACTGTAGCTGGACAAGACTGACTGTGATACGGACAAGGCAACTCTGCCTGATCTAGTAGCACAAACGGCGGTGGAGGTAGAGTTGAGGGAATCAGATGAGGTTGCGCGTGCTGAGATCTGCGCTGAGCCTGCAGTCTGGTTTTAGTAGCGTGCACGGCCTGACTGAAAGTGCCCGCTGACATGTCTCGATGACCGGCGTGGTTGTGGTTCCACTGATATTGACATCGGTTGGGAATGTTGGGGAGGTTCTCCTGGCATTCCCCCTCGTCGGGAGCCATATAGGGCTTTACCAGCTCTACGGTGTTAACCGAAGCGTACCCTTGGCTGTCGCTCGACGAGTCATCCATCACCGGGCGGATTCTGGGAGGAATCCCCATTTCAGGGGGCATAAAGTCGTCAAGAGTGCGGGACGACGATGGCAGTGGCAGAGCGCGTTGATTCTTCTTGTGTCGTCGCTACTTGCCCTTTTGGGAAGAGGTCGGCTGTGAAGGCGATGTAGAGGTACCAGCTACTTCCTCTGAAGGCATCGGTTGATTCAGGCATGCCCAGATGATACCATGGGTGCAGGCGATGGTTTTTCGAGCCATCCAGTCGTCGTATTTCTGGGTCCCACGGCTGGGAACCTGCTGCCACTTGCCTTCGTTGTCGCTACCGATCTCTGACCCTACAAAGACACTCGCTACTTGTGTTGGTGCCGGGCCCAACCTAACTATGTTGTTGTCGACCTAGTCTTGAATCCAGTCTTTAAACACATATAATTTCTTGAGGTTGTTCCCCAGAATTCAATGATATGGACATTAGTTGGGGTGATCGGTGAGATTCGCCTCCAACGGCCTTCTGCACTCCGGTAGGCGCACAATCCCTTGCTCTAGAGCACTTCAGAAGTAGCTAGGGACCCAATTATCGTTGAAAGAATAAGTCTGGTGCCTTCTTTCTTTATAGGGGGGCCCTGGGTCCTGGCCCTGACGATGGTCCAAAGGGACCTTCCAAGGAGGCAACGCCTGATTGTCTCGCCTAGGTGGTGGTGGCGCATTGCGTGGGGGAGCCTGTCGATTCTGAGGCGGTCGCGACTGGGCAGGAGCCTGTGCTTGAAGTGGAGGACCTCTACGGGGTTGTGGGGCCGGTGCTGCTGGCAGTAATTCCAGCTTTCTGGGGGCTTCTATTTGGGCCACCGCGGTGGGTTCAGCTCTGGAAGCCCTCCTGGCTGGGATCACAGGGGGCAGCGAATGTGCCTGACTAGCCTGTTATAGAGCCTCCTCAAGGCGCTGAGCCTTATCTGAGAAATTCCAGAACACTCCATGGTAGTTTTGGGTGATCAGGGAAGGTACCACCTCCGTTTTAACGTTCCCTACACACATTTTCATTAATTTCTCCTGAGTCAGTGGCATGTAGAGGGAGTATGTAAGCCCCTTCCACTGGGGGATGAAGTCTGCGACTCGCTCATCAGGCCTTTGCTTGCACTTGAAGAGGTTTGCGATGCTGGTCTTTCGCATGGTGGAGCTGAACTGGTATAGGAACTGCAGGCATAGATCCTCCCAACCAGTCACCGATCCGATAGGGAGCAGGCTGTACCAGACCAATGTGGGCCCCTCCAATGTCTGTACGAAACATCAGAGCTTGGCGGCTTCTTGCTGGGCCGGTGTCCCCAGCATGGGGCCACACCTGGAAGAAAAATGGGGCAAGTGCTGTGGCGGGTCCCCTGCCCCGTTGAAGGGTGAGAAAGTGGGGTTCCCAAACCTGGGGGTGCGGGCATATCATCTACCCATGTGGGATATGGCTAGCCATCTGGTGGGGCTGCCACCTACCGCATTTCCAACGCTTCGAGGCGGGCGATGAGTGCCTCTATAAGATCATCTGGGTGGAGGTCCCTATCTTGATGGGGATCCCTAATCACAGGCACTTTGTCGGGTTCTTCGACATGGTAGATGGCTTCGACAGCTCGTGGGGTGACTGGCGGAATGGCCTGTGGGGTGACTGGGGGAACCCGAGCTGGATTACTCAGATTGCCCCATCGTTTAGGAGGGTTTGGCGAGACGTATCGCACCCTCTTGTCGTGGGCTCCGGCTTCTACCCTGTTTGCGGAAGCAGCATGATCGGGGTTTCCCGGAGGCATCTTGCCGGGGGGAAATTGTTTCGGCCCCTGTTGCCCCGGCTTGGGATTACCGTAGTCGGGTCGCCGTTTTGCATCATGCTCGGCCAGGATTTCGTCAACCAGCCTCTTCTGTTCAACAAGCTGCTGTCACAACGCAACCTTTTCGGGATCTTCATTTGTCTTCTGTATAGAGGCGGATGGGTCGGAGTGCTTGACAGTTCCGACATGCTCCTTACCCTTACCTGAATTTTAACTGAGTACCAGTGACTCGGTGGGTACAGGGAGGCCTAGAAGGTTCCTCTGTTGATGGGTAACCCTCCCTGATGGGTCCAGCAGTGGAAGTACACCCTCAGGGGGTAAGTCTCCATCGAGAAATTCAATCTCGTCTTCCTTGTCCACTACATCAACCATGTGGACCGTGACCCCTCTCGAGGGCATATCCTCAATGTCTCATAACGAATCGGGCTGCTGTCGGATAGGGCTGAAGAGTACAGCGACATAGTGTCCCCAGCCACGGACATGCACGTGGGGGGTAGCTTCTCGTATGACTCTGCAGAGTACTTTGAAACACTGAACGCATTTCCGTTGAATGATGCTCTGGCGGCCAGGTGACTTAGGGAACTAGGCCACAGGGAGTGTGGCTAAATCGATCAGGCGGTATTGATCACAGATTTCTTCAAGGTGATCTTGACTTCTGGGGTACACCACCCGCTCATAACGAAGGCGGAAGTGTGTCTCCCATAGGGTTCGGTGGAATCACCCCACTTCCTTTGGGGTAAGGGACCCCGGTGCGCAAAAGTTCGGCATTACTGTCGGCCAGAACATCTCTGAGAAGTGATCCTCTATGAGAATGTTCCAAAAGCTCCTGGGCTCGGACTCAAGGTCTGGCCTCGTATTTCCCAAATCGTCAACCGGAGGTGGCTGAGGGACCAGTAGGGGTACCGAGGCAGACCACTGGGACAGTAAACTTGGCGGCAGAGAATACGTCGAATGAGCTGACTGGCTGCCGAATTCCAGGACATCCTCTGAAGAATGAGGTGACCTGACCATGATATCACGATACGATGGGCTGATGGCCACAACTTCTGGCGCAGGAATTGTGATCATAGGCGATAGGTTATATCATTGCTCTACCACTGTTGGTCCCCAAAATAACTCTCTGTGCTCTCTAGTAGAGGTAGAGGGTGCTTCTGGTGACGACGGTGGTGATTGAACAGTCAGGACCTAAAGAATTTCCATAATTTATTCCTCCTGGATGTACCTGTGGAGAGAGGCGGGGATCTGGTTGACTTTTCATTCTAGGAGAATGAGGCTTACGTGCCTCGTTCCTACCCCAGTCCTTGACATGGAGGAGCGGGGCGAAAGCTCCATCGCTGAGTAGCATTCCACTTCATAATCTGAGAAACGGGCTGGTTTGACCTCCACTCGGGCCTTCCTAGGGCTCTTCATGTGGCGGTGACGACCCACTCTCCTGCCCCTAGATGGATCTTTGGGACAAGGTTGATTCTCAACAATTAGTCTCGGGGCGGCGATGGCGCCATGGCGGAGAGGGCCCCCTCTTGAGATAGCCGGGGTGCGAGGGGCATTAGGGAAAATGTCGAAGGGTACATGGGGAGCACCTCCATGGACAGCACCCACGTGGGAGGAACCTCTGTTTGAACCGTTAGGAGCATGGGGAGGACCTCTATGGTCGGTGCGGGCGGAGCAAGGAGGACCTTCACTCCTCGAGTTTCCGGGGCGAGGAGGACCTTCGCCAGTTGCAGAGGGGACATAGGGAGGACCCCCATTTTGGAGAGGGACCGGATGGGCAGTGCCTTCACATTGACGGTTGGGGGTAGGAGGAGGGACTCCATACCCTGTATGGTGGGCACAAGAGAGGTTTCCGTGTTGAGCATCACTGCCACGGGGCAGGTCTTCCTTCGAGATGGGGGTAGCATGAGGTATACCTCCATGACGAGCTTTGGAGTGGGGAAGGCCCACGCTCTGTGGAATGGTGGTACGGGGAGTCCCTCCGTAAGGGGTGACATTACCACGAATTGGCTCGGGGCAATCACCACTCAGGCCTGCAACCCCAAGAGCCAACCCAGCCTACCCATGGGGCGGTTGGAGCCTCGATCCTGATCGGGTGATGGAGTGCCCTTACTCAGTGTGTGCAGGGACTCCATGATGCAGTCAGCGGTGGCTCAGGCCACAGTAGTTGTTGATGTTGACGCCCCTTGACGGGCATCCTCAGCTCGGGCACGACGCTGACACCGGGTCAGACGAGCTGGTACAGGTGGTGTAGGGGAATAGCCTACTTCCTCTTTTGGCAAAGCCGGTCGGTGACGCTAACGCATCTGGATGGGAGCCCTTGCCTGGAGCCCCTGGATTGGGACGATGAGCGGTTCTAGCCAGACCTCACCCTCCTCATCAGCGTAAGTTGAGGAGTCGTCGAGGCATTCCAGGGATAGGCTCCTGAAATGATTGAACGTTGGGGTGGGGAGCAGGGGCTCCCTGCGCGGCCTTTGAGGGTGGAGTTGATGGCGGGCCCTGGATTCCTTCAAGTCCAAGTGCGCCATATCCTGAGTTGGGATGACCCCTTCCTCCTCATACCTGCATACAAGGTTGTTGATCACCCTTCGCTTGATGATCTCTGACGGGGAGAGGGGACGTGGGTGCCCCATATTCACGGATGTAGAGGCCGTCGTGGCGGCAGTGGAGCCATGCAAGGAAGTTTTGCCGGTATTTCCCCCACCCCTGCATAGGCGAGCGGGCGGTGATCGTGTCTCCATAGCAGCAAACTGGTTCCTCGAAAATGGAGAGATCAACTCATCAGCACTGTGAAGAAAAGGATTGACAACCAGTGCCCCAACATCATTCCATCCTCCATGTCGGTAAGAAGGATCCACGCCAACACGTTGCAGAACAGAATGCCCCACGTTCTACTTCCCCAACATCCGGTGAGTTTCATGCCAGGCCCGCTATTTGCTTGGTGGGACCCGCCACCAGATATCTGGATTTGATGACACGTCAATCTACTGGTGTCTCGAACGCTACTAATATTCACATTGAGGAGAAGAAGTTCCCGTCGGGTTAACCATTTTTGTTTCCGACGCTTTCTCCGGGGAACGCGCATCTGTCTATGGAGGACGTGCAGCTGTTTCCCCGCATTCCCGCTTTCCAAAGGCGGGCGGAATTCTCTCCTTATTCAGGGACGTCTGCTCCTTGATTGAAACTGGGATCATGGGATGCCGGTTCTTCCTCTCGTGGATTCATCCTCGGGACTCGTCACCTAGTATGGGTCCCCCTCATAGATTTAATATGTTTTTCGTGAAACTCTTCCCAGTTCCAGGTTTCCATGGACGCTGGTTAATTACACTGCTTCTTTCAAGAAATTCCAAAGGGTCCGGTCAGGGAAGCAACCTTCATTCAGGGGAGTAGTCATGTCGAGGCATCAGTAGGGTGTATGAATGCTGGGGAACTGGTGTGTCTATCTTTTCTCCCTTATCACAGGGCTTCTCGAGGGCATGGAAGCCCAAGGAATCCCACATCGAGCGTGGGGAATTATATACCACAGGCATATATCTAAGGTTTTACTCATCTTCCTATGTTTAACACAGGGTATGCCGCAAGTTTAACGTCCAACGGAGACGGATCGGCTCGATCAGAGCATTGGTTGGAATAGATCAGATGGGGAATTTCCCTTGAAGGGATGCTGATATCGGGGCCAGTCCATTAGTGGCTTCCCGAATGCTGTGAAGAGGAGCAGAATGGCATGATATCACCGGGATATGGCATTCCATGTAATAATCAAGGTGGATGATGGATGGATGAATGAAGTGGAGGGGGAATGAAATGGGACCATCACAAGGGCGACAGTAAAGTTGGTCTTGATCCTTGAAAAGAACTCCTAAGTATCACCGTGGTAGGGAATCAAAGTCCACATAGTTCGGGTGGGTGTGCCGGAGGACCGACATGAATGTGGACCTTGGTCCGATGGGTGTCGTCAGCGAACTGATGTGAAGGTGGACCTTGGTCCGATGGGCATCGTCAGCGAACCGACGTGAATGGGGTCGGGACGATCGGGTGATGGGTTTGAATCTCTGTGAGTCCTCCTACGTACCATGCCTTGACAGGGATCAAAGACCTTGTTGTTTATAATGGTGTGTCGGCGAATCGACATGAGCAAAGACCTTGGTCCAGATGGTGTGGGGTTTACACACTAGGCTGCCCGGATGTTGATGAACCGACGTGAAGAGGGTCGGAGTGACCAACGGGTGGTGGGCTTGAACATCTAGTAGGCTTCCTATGTACCATGCCATGACATGGATCAAAGACCTCGTAGTTCAAAGGGATTCATCGGCGAATCGATGTGAAAGTAGACCCGGGGGTCCACTAGTGGTGGGCTTGAACCTCTGGGAGGCTTCCTACGTACCAAGCCTTGACATGGATCAAAGACCACATAGTTCGGGAATAATGTTGGGTGTCGGGGAACCAGTGTGAAGAATGGACCTGGGTCCAATGGGAGATGGGATTGAACCTCAGGGAGGCTTCCTACGTACCATGCCTTGACATGGATCAAAGTCCTCTTAGTTCGGGTGGTCACAACGGCTTGCCGTCGGACTGGAATATAGTTTTACGTCATAACGGACGAGGGTGGTACCTGACGTGAAGAAATGACAGGTAGTGGGCTTGAGCCTCAGGGAGGCTTCTTACGTACCATGCCTTGACATGGATCAAATTCCTCGTAGTTCAAATGGATGTGCAGTTTAATGTCATGCTGGATGAGGGCATACAGTTTAACGTCATGTTGGACGAGGTCATTTCCATGACTGATGCTTACTCTAAGCCCACGTGATTCATGCTCAGTGTGAGAAACAAGAGGCATCAAGGACATGATGATCACGTCACGAAGAGTGCGTCCATGAGAAGAGGAGAGGGGCTTACGCATTAGGTGGCCCCTGGTGTTGGGACTTACTCCAGGATGGAGGCTTGAAGTGCGGCAAAGAGCATCAGGAGAGGGATTTTGGACCAATGATGGAAGGTGTCTCGTTCCCTATCGCTCCCTCCACTGAACTTGGCAGTGGGGAAGTACGGAGGTGTGTGGGTGCTACCTTCCACAAGAGGGGCTAGGGGGCTTACACCAAGGTGGTTCCCCTTCTCCCGTGGACATACGTCGCTCCGATAAGGAGGATATAATCCCCTGTGGAGGGGGTGATTCCATTCCCGTGGAGACAAGTGGAGTAAAGAATGTCCGAGATGGGGGGACCCTGCGTTCGAGGCGCGGGGTCGGATCACAGTTTAACGTAATGTGTTGAGGACGAAGTTCTTGGCAGTTTAACGTCATGCAGCTTGGACGAGGCGGGTTCACTCTACACCCCTAGGACTTACATGACCGGCACCCTATGCTCCTTGGGGGAGGAAAGGTACCAGTAAGGCCGTGGTCAAGGGGGGTCGCAGAGCGAACCATCGTGGGGTCCACATTAGCATGGCTATGTGAAGAATCAATAGCCATTAGCGTGCCTATGTGAAGAATCATTAGGTTAAGCAATGCTACGAGTGGTGTTTTCCATTGGACTTTGAAATCACATCATGCAAACTTGGTTTTGGAAATGGGTTTTTAAAAGAATGGGTATTTTGATATCCAAAAGTGTATTTCATATAGATTTAAAAGTATTTTTAATAGTTTTTAATGAAAAGTGAAGAAAAAAGTTCTTTATTATTTATATCATTCATTAAAATTATATAAAAAATTAGTGATCCTAATAAAGCAGATGTGATGGTTTGATCCCCATTATAGATCATGGGTGTGCCTAATATAGCATATATGATGGGTTGATTCCCAGTATATCTCAAAAAACATTAGTGATCCCGATATATCTTATATGAAGTGTGAGCTGTAAGAACCCAGTTTTTTTTCTGAGAAATACTTTGGAATATTCTTGATAATATTCCAGAGCAGTTCCTTCAGATGACGTGCGATTCCGAGCCCCGGAGTGGCCGGAATTAAATTTTCAGTGCGTTCACACTAGAAACGCTAAATGAATGAGATAACTCCTAAATGGTGATCCGGATTACAGATCCGAGTGTACTGATGGGTCTGTAATGGGGTGTTTACCCTAGGAACGACATAAAACTTATCGGCACGGGATGTTTGGACCCCTCGCTCGCTTCTGGAATGTTAAACAGATTTAATAAATTAAATTATTCATTTAATGGAGAAACACAGGTATCTCCAAAAAGGTGGCTCGGATTGGAAAACCGAGGACACCGTTGAGTTCGGAGCGTGCCGTTTACCCTAGGAGGGGTATAAGTTTCGCGGGCGCGGGCCGTTTGTGGAAAATGGCTCCAGGGGCGTTTTCATAATTTAGCGGCTTCGGACGTTAAATTTTATAACTTTTGAACGGGGTCTCAGATTAAAATTCCGATACTGCCGTTGTTCTTGGGAGGTGTTTTTTACCCTAAGGGAGGCTTAACCGCGACCCTGTCGGGAGTTCGGGTTCGGGCTGACGGGCGGGTGGTTAAAGGTTTTCTATTTAAACGCTTAACACACCCCCTCCCTCTTCTCCTACCCCTTCCCCCCCTTGGCAGCCCCTCTTCTCCCTCTCCTCACCCATCTCCGGCGAGACGCTCCAGCGAGACAGCTCCGGTGAGGTGCGGTGGTACCGGCGGATCGTCGCGAAGCTTCGGGCGAAGCCCCACGAGGTAGGATTTGTCGTTTGCATTTTTCATTCACCGCACATACTTAGAAATCAAATAATTGTATTGAAACTCTGTCAGATTTTAAATGAAGCCTATTAATGGGTAGTAGAGTTAATTCCCTTTGCAACGCATCATTCGGATTCAAATTCCGAGCTCCGTGGCATCCGTAATGATCCTCCAAACTTTGCGGGTTTTCGGTTTCCGGCGGGTTCGAGCGGCGGCGCGGCGAGGGCGGACGGTGCGGCAGGGGTGTCCGCGGGTGTACGGTGGAGGTGCTGGGCACTACAGCGGTGTCTGGCGGAGTGTCCACGGCGCGGAAGGGGTGTCAGCGCGGGTGTTCGGCGGGGGTGCTGGGGCGTCGGCGGGGGTGTTTGGCGGAGCACCCGGCGAGGCACGGTCGCCAGGGAGCGGCGACCGCGGGGTCGTGTCACGCGACCCCCGTGCGGCGACCAAGACCCGTGCCGCATGGGTCTTCACGCGGCGGCCGCAACAGGCCCTCATGGCCTGTCTGCGCGGGGACCGCGTGTCCGCGGTCGGCCCGCGCGGCTAAGCCATGGGCCGGCCTAGGCCGGACGGACCGGCCGGTCCAGCCCCAGGGGTCTTGCCCCCTCGGTGTTCGGACATCTGTATTTTCTGTTACGGGTGTCCGTTTTAAGTGCCTTCTACGGCTGTGGAACTGTATTGACAAGACTGTCTTTTTGAGATGGTTTCAGGAATTTTTAATTCCTGAAACAAGGGGCCTCGGAGGCGCGACGCGTCTTCAAGTGGTTTGTCGTTTCATTCGGGGATTCTTGTTTTGGACGGCGTGCACGCGTCCGATGTCCGTTTTGAGCAGCGTTAGTGGCATTGGGACCCTGGCATCGAGGCGGAGCTTTCCAGGGTGGTTTTAGGCATTGAGGCCGAAGTTTAGGCGTGGGCCCCACGGCCCGTCTTTTGAGCTGCGTGAAGCTTTTAACAACTTTTTCCTCGGACGTCTGTTCGAGGCGTGCGAGCAGTCGATGTTGGGTGTTTTTACGAGGGCATCGCGTTGGCGCAGTCTGCCCGCTGTAATTTCGCACGATGGTACGGGACCCGCGAGGGCCGTTTCGGGAGTTGACGGTGATTTCCAGCTTTATCACCGAGCGACCGTTTTGGACAAGTGGATTGTCCATCTTGTGTGCTTTTTCTATAGGATCGCAACGGTGTGATCCGTTCGTTGAGTTTCGGGACCGTGATGCGGGTCCTATAAGGCACCGCTCGTGTGTGGTGCACCGGGATGCACCTTTTTCTCCGGATATCCATTGAACTCAAGTGAGTAGTGCTTTTTACGTGTTATCCTGGGGGGATCGCAATGCTACGATGCGCCCGACTGTTTTCGGGGCCAAGGCTCGGGATCACGGGACGTCGTTCGGGTGTGAGGCGATGTTGGTGACTTTTTCGTCGGATATCCGTTGGAGGTGATTAAGTAGTTGATCTTGCGTGTTTTTCCACGAGGATTACGATGATGCAATCCGTTTGGTTTTGCGGAGCCTCTTGCACGATCTTGTTAAATGTGGAGCATGGAAGGTGCTCCAGTGGTGGTCCGCCCTACCTTGTTTGTAGCGGACCCTTGGCGTGTGATCGCGCACTCTTGGGAGAGTGATATAAATGGTTTACGAGATGTGGTTGGCCATGACTGGGCCTTTGAGGTGGAGTTTTTACGTCACGCCTTCGCATTGACGTTGGGTGTCGTGTGCACGATAGCCTTTTGGCTGGAACGAGGTATACTCCAGGAGTATACGGAAGCGCTTGGAGGTATGTGTGGTTGTTTGTACCTGAGGATGTTTGTATGCTTAGTTGGGGTTGACTTGGGGCCCCACGTGCGTGCCGTGATCTCCTTTACGTACTTTTACCTCTCGCGACGTAGAGGGTCCCTCTGCGCTCGTTTGTTTGACCAGCAGGGTGGAGTTTTCCCCTGGCTTTGTGCTCGTCTGTTTGACTAGAAGGGTGGAGTTTCCCCTGGCTTAGTGCTCTTTTGTCTGACCAGCAGGGTTGAGCGGTCTCCCCCTAGTCTTGTGCTCGATGGTTTGGCCGGCAGGGATGGTTTGGTTCCTCTTCTTCTTTGGCTGTGAGGGGTTTCAGTACTGTTCCCTTTCACCGGACTGCGACACCGTCTGCGACTACGGGTGTTCGTACAGCGTTGGTGTTTTCCCCACTTTCTGGGATCAGATGTCTCGGTCCGCTGTGATAGTGACTCAGCGGATTGGAGTGGGATCGCCTTGTGAGGCCTGGGGAGTTTCTCCCGTTGCTCCGTGTTCCCTGGTAGAGCTATTGGTTTCGGTGTGACCAACACTTTACATGGGAACCGATCCTCTACCCAGGAGGTTGTTCCAGAAGGTCTGAGGTTGTTCCAGCAGGGCTGAGGTTGTATAGATCAGGGCTCTCCAGTGGGTTACCATCCAGCAGGGATGGCCAGTACAGCGGTGTTTACCGAGCAGTACCATCCAGCAGGGATGGCCAGAGCAGTTCCGGTCTTACCTCCAGCGGGGCTGAGCAGTGGTCCTCGATGCCGGGATTACCTCTAGCGGGGCTGGGCAGTGGTCCCCGATGCCGTGCTTACCTCCAGCTGGGCTGGGCACTGGTCCCCGATGCCGGGCTTACCTCCAGCTGGGCTGGGCAGTGGTCCCCGATTCCGGGTTACCTCCAGCTGGGATGGCAGTGGTCTCGTCGTTGACTTTAGTCGGGTCTCCCTCCAGTGGATTACCCTATTACGGGACTGGGCAGTGTGGCACCCATCAACTTTCTGGGTCTCCCTGTAGTGGGAACCCGTTGACTTCCAGGGATCCTCTAGTGGGGCTGGGCAGGGGGTCGCCTGTCGAATTTGAGCAGACCTCTCGACTGCGGGGTAGTGACGAGTTGTGGTTGATGTTCCCCCAGAGCTCTCGAGTACGAGGAGCACTTTCCTCCATCGAGACGCCTCCTTGTGACGTGACCTAAAACCATGCGGGCGATTCAGTGTCGCCCAAAGCAGATAGTGTCGAGGTGTAGTGATGGCGCCCCTTGGATTGTGGTTCGGGGCAGATGTGCGGGATGCTGGGAATCGATGGAGTTTACTTCTGGTACTTTTGGCTACTCTTTATTGGGATGAACTATGGGACGGAGATCCCCTTATGAGTTTGTTCGGGCTTCATGACCGAGCATACATATGTATATACCTTGTTTCCCGCACTGACTTCTTGGGTTTGGCTACTCTTCTTCCAGGAGAGGCGAAGACGTGCGGGGTACGTCACATGATTTCTGTGTCTAGCTTCTCATGGTTGGATGGGTCTACTCTCCTACTATAGGTGGCGAAGACTCGACAGAAAGTTCATCTTCTCACCGTTTCCAGCTCCTTGTGTCTGGATGAGTCTACTTCCTTTCTCTTATTGGGTTGAGCTGGACTCTTTACTGCACTCTATGTTGTACTCCTCTAATTTTCTGTTCGCTCTACTGCTCACCCTTCGGTACCTCCTTTGTTTCTCCCTCAAGCCTTCGGGGTATCCTACTGAGTATTTTTATACTCACCCCTTCTTGGGATTTTCCCGCACTTGGTGTTCCCTTGTAGACGACGAACAGGTGGAGTGTGACTTCGGTGGAGCATAGGAGCTTGGGATCTTGGACCGCGTGCGGTGGTCATGGTCGGGATCCAGGTGGGAGACCTTTCAGCTGTTCCTTTTTGTTCACCTATTGCTGGGTTGTGGCACTTTTTGGTTGGGCATGTGTTTTTCCCCTTTTCCTTATAGCTTTGTACTTTGTACTTGTAGAGGTCGATGCACTTTGTGGTATGTATATAGCAGTTTCCCTTTCCTTTTCTTTGCTTGTATTTACTTTTACTCTGAATTGTTGCATTGATTTTGCTGCGTGTGTGTGTACAGGTGCTTAGGAAAAGGCATCCCCAAGTTATTGTGCCTTCGGCGCTGGTCGCCAGCCCCTGGCCTATGGAGGCGGGCTTGGGGTAGTTGCGGCTCGATCTCGGGTAGGGTCGGGTCGTGACAAAGTGGTATCAGAGGTGGTTAGTTCCTTGGGGCACTGTGCGGACGTCCCTAAAAGAGGAATTGGTTGGGAATTAGGGCAACAGTGTTAATGTGTCTCAAGAGCGGCTCTCAGGCCAGGGAGTCGAGTGATGGTGCGGTGGCCGACGTATCCATTCACCAGGACCTTGATAACCCGCTTGTCGACTCAGTATGCTGTGACACTTGTTGCAGGGATATTTTCTTGTTCATCACATAGGATTGAGTCTTTGACTGTCCTTCTTGAGTTACCTCCCCATCATTATTGTTGTTGGTATATACATATATGCTCATCTGATCGCGGTACTCCTTGATAATTTTTAGGATGTCTCCGCGAGGAAAACCATCCAGGATACCAGCTTTGGTTCGTGACGACGACCCCATGAGCTACGAGGCCACAGTCCAGGACCCATCATGCGAGCCCCTTCCTCCGGGTGGGCTGGTAGCAGCACCCCCACCTGTTGAGCAGCAGGCAGTTTCAGCAGAGCAGGCTGAGTTTGAGCGCAGGTTGAGCGCGCTCCGTGGGTTCCAGCGGTAGGGACCGCTGAGGTTCAGTGGTGAGCCAGACCCTCAGGCAGCAGAGGTTTGTCTCAAGGCAGTGGTTCGCCTTTTCAGGCTTGTGCAGACGCCGACAGATCAGAGAGTGGCTTTGGCAGCCACCCTTTTTCGTGGAGCAGCTCGGCGTTGGTGGAGTCTGGTGACTCAGTTTCTTGACGAGTTGTCGCTTTCATGGAGTGAATTTCATTTGTTGTTTCAGGAGGAGTTTTGCCCCTCCTGCTTGCGCTCCATTCAGATTCAGGAGCTCCTGCAGTTTTAGCAGGGAGGGATGACGGTGGCCGAGTATGCGGCTAGTTTTGCAGATCGTTCACGCTTTTACCCGGACTTGGTCCATGACGACAACCTCCGAGCGTGAAAGTTTGAGCAGGGTCTCCACCGAGATATTCATGATTTCATAGTAACCTTGGGAATTTCCACATATGTCGGGGTGCTAGAGCAGGCGCTGGTGACAGAGGGCTTCCTGTCGCGTTCTGGAGTTGGTGGTGGCAGCAGACACGTTGGAGCCAAGACGTCTACCGTAGCTAGTGGGCGTCGGCAATCAGGACCTCGACGTTGGTGGCTTACTGACAACTGGACTCAGGGGTGTGGTCATACACCACAGTGGCACCGAAGGGAACCAGTTCAGCCTAGAGAGAGTCGGTTCTATGCTTGTGACGGCCGAGGTCACTTGGCACGAGACTGCTCGACCCGAGTTGCTGGGAGCTTCGGGCAGGCAGCAGGTGTACCACCACGGCAGAGGCAGCGCCGTGATCGGAGTGGTACCCAGAGAGGTGGTGCTAGCAGAGGAGCAGGAGGATCTGGTAGTGGGGGACGACGTTACGAGGTCTCCCCATCACCACTAGGTGGTCCACGTCAGGCTCCAGGAGATGACTGTTGGGATCGCGGGCATCGGTGAGCTTTGGATGTCTACTATCCTACAGAGCATGAAGTGATAAGAGGTACGCTCTACAGCTCTTCTACCTTTTTGCAGTAGAATTGTTAGACTCTGTGTGTGAACTGCTTTCCTCCCTGCTCCTTGTTTGATGTGATACCAGGGTGACGCAGGGCGTTGGGTGTAACCCTGTGTTGGTAAGGAAAAAGGGTTTGACACCTTTTCCTTTAGTCGATGGTGTTGACTCCTTCGACTTTTGAGCGTGTAAGAGAGTATCGACAGTGAAACCCGGCATGAACAGATATCCTTAGGTGTTTCACCATATGGATATTCTGAAGGAGGGAATCACCAGGCCTTTTTTCAGGTGCGGGCAGTGATTCCAGTCCCGGCATGCGACGTAGAGGTTTGACTGGGGAGGTGAGCTACCCCCGAGGGCCTTCGGGACATTTGAGACTGTGCAAAGAGATGGTGAGGTACCCTACCGCCTTTCCCTAACCCCAAAGTTTGGAGTGAGTGCACAATGTTGGCAAGGGCCGACCTAGCATGAACAGATCAATCCTTTGGTCTGTGTACGGTGACACAGAGCTGTGTGTGGGTTCTTCTCGGTATGGGGAAGCCAGGTGTGGGCTTAGTACCCTGTTTTGTTCCCTGGTTTTTCTTTTCGAGGAAGAAAATCTTGAAGTAGGTAATGATGTAAGAACCTGGTTTTTTTGCTGAGAAAGACTTTGGAATATTCTTGATAATATTCCAGAGCAGTGCCTTCAGACGACGTGCGATTCTGAGCCCCGGAGTGGCCAGAATTAAATTTTCAGTGCGTTCACACTGGAAATGCTAAATGAATGAGATAACTCCTAAACGGTGATCCAGATCAGAGATCCGAGTGTACGGATGGGTTCGTAATGGTGTTTTTACCCTAGGAACGACATAAAACTTGTCAGTGTGGGATGTTTGGACCCCTCACTCACTTCTGGAACGTTAAACGGATTTAATAAATTAAATTATTCATTTAATGGAGAAACACCGGTATCTCCTAAACGGTGGCTCGGATTGGAAAACTGAGGGCATCGTTGAGTTCGGAGCGTGTTTTTTACCCTATGAGGGGTATAAGTTTCGCGGGCGTGGGCCGTTTGTGAAAAATGGCTCCAGGGGTGTTTTCGTAATTTAGCGGCTTCAGACGTTAAATTTTATAACTTTTGAACGGGGTCTAGGATTAAAATTCCGAGACTGCTGTTGTGCTCGGGAGGTGGTGTTTACCCTAAGGGAGGCTTAACCGCGACCCCGTCGGGAGTTCGGGTTTGGGCTGACGGGCGGGTGGTTAAGCGTTTTCTATTTAAACGCTTAACACACCCCCTCCCTCTTCTCCTACCCCTTCCCCCACTTGGTAGCCCCTCTTCTCCCTCTACTCCTCCATCTTCGGTGAGATGCTCTAGCGAGACATCTCCGGTGAGGTGGGGTAGTGTCGGCGGATCGTCGCGAAGCTTCGGGCGAAGCCCCACGAGGTAGGATTTGTCGTTTGCATTTTTCATTCACCGCACCTACTTAGAACTCAAATAATTGTATTGAAACTCTGTCAGATTTTCAAACGAAGCCTATGAATGTGTAGTATAGTTAATTCCCTTTTCAATTCATCTTTCAGATTCATATTCTGAGCTCCGTGGCATCCGCAATGATCCGCTGAACTTTGCAGGTTTTCGGTTTCAGGCGGGTTCGAGCGGCGGCGCGGCGAGGGCGGACGACGCGGCAGGGGTGTCCGCGGGTGTCCGGTGGAGGCGCTGGGCACTGCAGGGGTGTCTGGCGGAGTGTCCACGGCGCGGAAGGGGTGTCAGCGCAGGTGTCCGGCTGGGGTGCTGGGGCGTCGGCGGGGGTGTTTGGCGGAGCACCCGGCGAGGCACGGTCGCCAGGGAGCGGCGACCGCAGGGTCGCGTCGCGCGACCCCCGTGCGGCGACCAAGACCCGCGCCGCACGGGTCTTCATGCGGTGGCCACGACAGGCCCCCGTGTCCTGTCTGCGCGGGGACCGCGTGTCCGCGGCCGGCCCGCATGGCTAAGCCGCGGGCCGGCCCAGGCCGGTCCAGCCCCAGGGGTCTTGCCCCCTCGGTGTTCGGACACCCGTATTTTCCGCTACGGGTGTCCATTTTGAGTGCCGTCTGCGGCGGTGGAACCGTATTGATGAGACGGTATTTTTGAGATGGTTTTGGGAATTTTTAATTCCCGAAACGAGGGGCCTCGGAGGTGCGACGCGTCTTCCAGTGGTTTGTCGTTTCCTTCGAGGATTCTTGTTTTGGACGGCTCGGACGCGTCCGACGTCCGTTTTGAGCATCGTCAGTGGCGCTGGGACCCTGGCATCGAGGCGGAGCTTTCCATGATGGTTTCAGGAGTTGAGGCCGAAGTTGAGGCGTGGGCCCCATGGCCCGTCTTTTGATTTGCGCGCAGCTTTTAGCGACTTTTTCCTCGGACGTCCATTCGGGGCGTGCGAGCAGTCGATGTTGGGTGTTTTTCTGAGGGCATCGCGTTGGCGCAGTCTGCCCGCTGTAATTCTGCACGATGGTGCGGGCCCCGCGAGGGCCGTTTCGGGAGTTGACGGTGATTTCTAGCTTTATCATCGGGTGACCGTTTTGGACAAGTGGATAGTCCATCTTGTGTGCCTTTTCGAGAGGATCGCAACAGTGTGATCCGTTTGTTGAGTTTCGGGACTGGGATGCAGGTCCCACATGGAATTGCTCGTGTGCGGTGCGCCGGGATGCACCTTTTTCTCCGGATATCTGTTGCACTCAAGTGAGTAGTGCTTTTGACTTGTTATCCTGGGGGGATCGCAATGGTGCGATGCGCCCGACTGTTTTCGGGGCCAAGGCTCGGGATCACGGGACGTCGTTCGGGCGTGAGGCGGTGTTGGTGACTTTTTCGTCGGATATCCGTTTGAGACGAGTAAGTAGTCGATCTCGCATGTTTTTTCATGAGGATTACGACGGTGCAATCCGTTTGGTTGTGCGGAGCCTCTTGCATGATCTTGTTAAATGTGGAGCATGGAAGGTGCTCTAGTGGTGGTCCGCCCTACCTTGTTTGTAGCGGAGCCTTGGCGTGTGATCGCGCACTCTTGGGAGAGTGATATAAATGGTTCATGAGATGTGGTTATCCATGTCTGGGCCTTTGAGGTGGAGTTGTTACATCACGCCTTTGCGTTGACATTGGGTGCCGTGTGCACGATAGCCTTTTGGCTGGAACGAGGTGTACTCCGGGAGTATACGGGAGCGCTTGGAGGTACGTGTGGTTGTTTGTACCTGAGGATGTTTGTACGCTTAGTTGGGTTTGACTTGGGGTCACACGTCGTGTGGGCCCCACATGCGTGTCGTGATCTTCTTTATGTACTTTGACCTCTCGCGATGTAGAGGGTCCCTCTGCGCTCGTTTGTTTGACCAGCTGGGTGGAGTTTTCCCATGGCTTTGTGCTCGTCTGTTTGACCAGCAGGGCGGAGTTTCCCCTGGCCTGGTGCTCTTTTGTCTGGCCAGCAGGGTTGAGCGGTCTCCCCCTGGTCTTGTGCTCGATGGTTTGGCCGACAGAGATGGTTTGGTTCCTCTTCTTCTTTGGCTGTGAGGGGTTTCAGTACTGTGCCCTTTCACCGGACTGTGACACCGTCTGCGACTACGGGTGTTCGTACAGCGTGGGTGTTTTCCCCACTTTCTGGGATGAGATGTCTCGGTCCGCTGTGATAGTGACTCAGAGGATTGGAGAAGGATCGCCTTGTGAGGCCTGGGGAGTTTCTCCCGTTGCTCCGTGTTCCCTGGTAGAGCTTGTGGTTTCGGTGTGACCAACACTTTACGCGGGCACCGATCCTCTACCCAGGAGGTTGTTCCAGCAGGGCTGAGGTTGTATCGAGCAGGGCTCGCCAGTGGGTTACCATCCAGCAGGGATGGCCAGTACAGCGGTGTTTACCGAGCAGTACCATCCAGCAGGGATGGCCAGAGCAGTTCCGGGCTTACCTCCAGTGGGGCTGGGCAGTGGTCCTCGATGCCGGGCTTACCTCCAGCGGGGCTGGGCAGTCGTCCCCAATGCCGGGATTACCTCTATCTGGGCGGGGCAGTGGTCCCCAATGCCGGGCTTAACTCCAGCTGGGCTGGGCAGTGGTCCCCAATGCCGGGTTACCTCTAGCTGGGCTGGGCAGTGGCCCCGTCGCCGACTTTAGCCGGGTCTCCCTCCAGTGGATTAACCTGTTACGGGACTGGGCAGTGTGTCACCCGTCGACTTTACGGGTCTCCCTATAGTGGGAACCCGTTGACTTCGAAGGATCCTCCAGCGGGGCTGGGCAGGGGGTTGCCTGTCGACTTTGAGCAGACCTCTCAACTGTGGGGCAGTGACGAGTTGTGGTTGACATTCCCCCAGATCTCTCGAGTACGAGGAGCGCTTTCCCCCACCGAGACGCATCCTTGTGAAGCGACCTAAAACAGTGCGGGCGATTTAGTGTCGCCCAAAGCAGATAGTGTCGAGGTGTAGTGATGGCACCCCTTGTCTTGCGGTTTGGGAAAGACGTGCGGGATGCTGGGCATCGATAGAGTTTACTTCTGGGACTGTTGGATACTCTTTATTGGGCTAATCTATGGGATGGAGATCCCCTTACAAGTTTGTTCGGGATTCTTGATAGAGCATACATATGTATATACCATGTTTCCGGCACCCACATCTTGGGTTTGGCTACTCTCCTTCCAGGAGAGTCGAAGACGCGCGAGGTGTGCCACGTGCTTTCCGTGTCTAGCTTCTCATGGTTGGATGGGTCTACTCTCCTACTATAGGTAGCGAAGACTCGACGGGAAGTTCATATTCTCACCATTTCCGTCTCCTTGTGTCTGGATGAGTCTACTTCCTTTCTCTTGTTGGGTTGAGCTGGACTCTTTACTGCACTCTCTATTGTACTCCTCTACTTTTTTGTTCGCTCTACTACTCACCCTTCGGTACCTCCTTTGTTTCTCCCTCGAGCCTTCGGGGTATCCTACTGATTATTTTTATACTCACCCCTGCTTGGGCTTTGCCCGCACTTAGTGTGCCCTTGCAGACGACAGACAGGTGGAGCGTGACTTCGGTGGAGCGTAGGAGCTTGGGAGCATGGACCGCGTGCGGTGGTCGTGGCTGGGATCCAGGTGGGAGACCCGTCAGTTGTTCATTTTTTTTCACCTGTTGCCGGGTTGTGGCACTTTTTGGTTGGGCATGTGTTTTTCCCCTTTTCCTTATAGCTTTGTACTTTGTACTTGTAGAGGTCGATGCACTTTGTGGTATGTATATAGCAGTTTCCTTTTCCTTTTCTTTGCTTGTCTTTACTTTTACTCTGCACTGTTGCATTGAGTTTGTTGCGTGTGTGTGTATAGGTGCTTAGGCAAAGGCCTCCCCGAGTTATTGTGCCTTCGGCGCTGGTTACCAGCCCCTGGCCTATGGAGGCGGGCTTGGGGTAGTTGCAGCTCGAGCCCGGGTAGGGTCGGGTCGTGACATGAGCCCCATTATATATCCACAATTCATTAGGTAATGATTTTTTTCTATAAATAATTATATTTGAAATTGTTAATATTGTTATTATAATTGAAAATATTTTGATAGGTTTTTATGAATACTATGGTATAAGTTTCAAAAATTGTTTTTATTTACATACTATGGGTTTTAAAGGTTTTATTTGAGAACAACATTTGGGTGTTTTTCATGTGGAAATGTTTTATTTCGTATGCTCAAAGAACATTAAATACAAATGTAAACATTACATGGGATTTCATGTTTTTCACTAGAATAATGGATTTTATATTTTTATCTACCATACTAATATTTTTGAGCTCATCCCACATTTTAAAATAATTTTCACATGGTTTAAGGATGGGAAGAATAAGGAAGAAGTCAAGTTGAAATTTTAAAAGCATTTTCATGAAAATAATGTATGTTTTTCTTTAAAATATTTATATTACAAAAAATGATATTTATTAGATGTTTCATCTTTGTAATATATTTTTTTGTTATGTATGTGTAAGGACCTTATTCTATAAAAATATAAACCTAAAACATCTTTATAAAAGTAAGAAGGGGAATTTTAGTTTAAAGTCACTATAATATGTAATGTTTAAGGTTGAGTCCTTAAAATTGGAATCATAGTAAGGTATAGATAAATTTATATTTTAGGATACTATTAGTAGAATTACCATGAATTATTCTACCTTATGTTTAGTTTAAAATGTTATTGAAATTTAATATGACCATGTTTATTCATCTAAACTATGTATTTTTTGAATGGTTTTCTATAGAGGAAATAGGTAATCTATAGTGGGAAGGCACTGAGAGGATAATATTCGTCCAAATTAACAACTCATAATGGTTGGAATTGAAACTGGGAAATTTTTTCAAGTAAAGGCTCAGTTGATGCAGGATATAAATGGTAGTGGCATCCATGCTAGGGAGAAACTAGATTTAACATAGAGGAACATTTCAATAGTAGAGAATTTCATGAGACAATTTTTCCTATCATTAATTGGATCATATAACTTTGTGGTAGCCGATGGATGGATCAATAATGTGGAAACGATATTTCATGTAATGGGATATTTAGAACATTAAAAACAAACCCTTTCCATTTATCATTTTGAAGGTAAATCTAATCAGTGGGGTTATATGGTTAGGAATTTTATAGAGAAAGATTATCTTGAGTCTATGGAATGGGAATAATTTAATAATATTTTCCATGGGACATATTTCCCTAAAATTTTTTCATCAATATAGAGAAACAATTATTTTTATTGAAGGAAAAGTATATTTATTTAGTGGCCACATATCAAGAAAACTTCCCAATATTAGGTAAGTAAAATCCATATTTTATTCTGGACACTGGTAATAAAATTAGTAGATTTTACCAAGGATTAAAATTAAGTTTAAAAATGTTCTTGCCTCATTATATTTTCAAATTTATGATAATTTTGTATATTGTGATGATAAATTTGATATGGATTTTTCTGATACTTTTTTTACCTCGTGATGACAAAATAAGAAACATTAAAGGTGGAAAGAAGTAGAGAAGTATCTAGATAATAATTCTTGAGGTAAACACAGAACATGTTCCAATTGTGTTAAAATATATTTTAAGTAATTTTTTTCAGGATTTATAATGTGTTATCGGTTTGGTATGTTTGGACACAGGGATCATGACTATAATGAAAAGTGTCCTAAATAATCCAAGAATGATATAACTGATATTTAGTCAATGGTGTGACGTTTTAGAAGTAATGAGTTAGTATATTATTCTAACATTTGTTTGAATTTTCTTAATTATGTTAGAAATAATCATGATCTGAAATATAAAGGTGTGAAAAAATCATTTTCATCTATCATGGTTGAAGTTGAGATATCCAATAAAGTAGTAACAGGTATGTTACTTGTTTATTCAAACTATAACAATACACTATTTGAGTTTGGATCTAAAAATTCATTCATTGTTTATAAAATTTCAAGTAACTTTGTAATATCACCACATGAAATGAAAATATAACTTTTGGTGAAAACTCCAGGTGGAAATATTAAAGAAACTAATACTTATAGGGACCTTACTATTGTTATTAGTGGGATAGTATTTCTCAAAAATCATGATGAAAATTCCATGGTGGAGTTTTATTTTATTCTTGGTATGGATTAGATTTCATTTTCTCACACTAAGATAGAATTAAAATCAAATAATGTTATATTAATAGTTTTCATACCAGTGATATGCTACCAAGAAGCTGAAAAATTGATTAGAGATGGTAGTGAATGTTACCCAGCTCATGTTGTTGGAAAGAAATTTTTTTTTCCTATTAGTGAATTTCTAGTTGTAAATGAATATGGAACAAATTTTCTGGAGAATTTACATGGTGTTACTCCCAATTTAGAGTTTTATTTTATTATAGACTTATTTCCTGGTGAAAATCCTATTTCCAAAACCCCTTTATCTATTGGATCAATTAAAACTTGTGGAATTAAAAAATAAGTTGTAATAATTACTTCATAAATTTTTCATTCTTCCTCTCAATTTTTCATTAGGTGGTCCTTTTTTTTTAAAAAGAAATGTGGTGAAAGGATACTTTTCATTTATTATAGATAATTTAATAAAATAACTTTTAAGAAAAAATATCATCTGCTTCATATCAATGATTTATTGGATCAACTCCACAGAGTGTGGAATTTTTTTACAATTAATATAAGGTAAAGGTAACATATTTTGAATATGATAGAGGAATATATACCAAATACTACATTTCTGACTAGATATGGGAATTATTAGTTTCTAGTTATGTCATTTGGGTGGTCTAAAAAACATTCTATATTTCTAGACCATATTAATAGAGTTTTCCATGAGTTCCTAAATAAGTTTATGGTTGTGTTTATTAATGATATTTTGGTTTATTATAAAATCTATGAGGAAAATTAAAGAACCCTAAGGATTAATTTTCAAACCTTGAATGAAAATAAACTATATAGAAAATTTAGTCATTGTGAATTTTTGTTCAAACAAATTTCTTTCTATAGTCATATTGTTTCTAAATATGGAAAAAAAATATATCGTACTGGATAATTGAAAATACCCAAAAATATCACATAGATTTATAGTTTTATTTGATAATATGGTTACTAACAATAGTTTGTTGAAATTTTTTCTCAATTTTATACTATGCTGACTAACTAAACATGAAATGGAATTAATTTTATATAGACAAAAGAATGTGATGATTTTTTAGAAACTAAAAATAATACTGGTGAATGCTCATGTTTCGTCCCATCCCTCAAGAAATGGTGAATTAGTCATCTATAATAATGATTATTTTATGAGACATGGTAGAGTTTTGATAAATAGTAATTAGATAATTTATTATGCTTCATGGAAGTTGAAACATATGGGGTTAAGTTTCCCTACACGTGACCTGGAATTAGATGTTATGGTTTTTTATTTAAAAATTTAGTGGAAACATCTATATGGAGTAAAGTTTGAAATATATACTGATCATAAAATTTTAAACTAAATATTCACTGATAAATAATTGAACATGAGATAGAGAAGATGACTATAAATTATTAAGGATTGTGATTTCATGATTAATTAGAAACCTGGAAAAGAAAAAATATTTTTGATGTATTAAGATAGAAAGCAGTGCTACATTAACTATGTTATATATGGAACATATCACTTTTATTAATTATTTTTTGATCTTTTTCCTAGAATTTGTGGGTATAGGGACATCCTCTATTTTTTTTAGGTTATAGTTTAGTTGCCTTTTTATAAAGAATAACTAAAGATCAGAAGGAGGATCATGCATTGTAGGAAATGGTAAAATTCATTAATAAGGGTATGTTTCTTGAGTTTAATGTTTATTAATAAGGTTCTATCATATTTTGAGAAATAATATTCATTCCTTTCAATTCCCATTTGAAGATAGAGTTTTTGAGTGAAACTCATAGTTCTCCAGTTTTTATTCATCTTGGCAGTACTAAGATATATAGAAACCTTTGGGAGTATTATTTGTGTTTTTTAATGAAAAAAGTTAACTATAAATTTATAATAAATTATTTTACTTTACAGTAGGTTAAAAATGTTAATTACCAAAGGGTATTCTTAAACATTTTCTAATTCTAGGGTGGAAATAGGAATATGTATCCATTTATTTTTTGGTAGGTTTGCAAAAATAAATATTGAGGAAACAAGGTGGTTTGGTTAATTCTTGATCGATTAACCAAATCTACACATATCTTTCCCATTTAAGATACTGTGTATTTGGAACATCTTTTTAGACTATATATCAATTATATATTCATATTACTTGGAGTTTCTCTCTCTATTGTCTCTGACTTTGATCCTACATTTACTTCTAATTTCACGTAAGGTCTTAAAAAGTCAGTGGGTAGTGAATTAAATTTTAGTATATATTTTCATCTTAAATATGATGTATAAAATTATTAGATGATTCAGACCATTGAAGATATTATTAATTATTGTTTAATTAGTTATTATGAATTTTGGGATCAACATGTTTTTTTGGTTTATTTTTCTTATAATAGCAGTTTTCATTCGAGTATACAGATGGCACCATTTAAAGCATTATATGGGAAGTAGTGTTGGATACTGGGTTTTAGGGATGAATTAAGATAAAGTAAGTTGATGGGACTAGATTTTGTTGAGTAAATTAATGAAAATGTGGTGTGTATTTATCAATATATGTTGATGGCTCAGAGTAAGAAGAAAAGTAATACGGATAATCGGAGAAAGGATCTTTTTTTAGGTAGGTGGTCATGTTTTTTTTAAAGTATCTCCATGGAAAAGTGTTATTTATTTTCTAAATAAGTGAAACATAAGTATGTGGGTCGTTGGACCATATAAAATCTTGGAGTAAGTTACATCACTTTCCTATCGAGTTCCCTTAACGTCGATTTTATCCCAAGTATACAACATATTTCATGTTTCAATGTCAAGGAAATATATTCCAGATCCATCTCATGTTTGGAGCCCTGAAATAGTTCATTTGGAAGAAAATATTTATTATTTTTAACATTGTATTATTATTTTTAACAATATAAATAAACGGTTTTAGAATAAGTGAATTCAATAAGTTATGTTTTTTTTTGGAAAAACCATATGTTTTAAGAGGCAATAATGGAATATGAAAATTCTATAAGGGAAAGATACACCCACTTGTTCAATAAGGGAATAAAATTATGAGGACATAATTTTAAAATGGGTAAAAGAATGTAAAAACCTAGGTATTGACATAATAAATGTTTTTAATGTCTATTAATAGGAGTTATATAGTTATATTTAATATAAAAATATTAAGTAATTTTGAAATCAAAAAGAAAATATTTTTAACAAAATAATTTTTTTAAAAGTTTGGTATTTAAATGTTTAATATATAAATATTAGAATTTATTTTTATTAAAATAATTTTTTTTAAATCAGAATATATAAATTAACTTAGGGATAAATTTTGATACTTTTGACTAAATACTGATTTTTCTCTAAATAGAGAGGATTACCAATTTTTTTAAAATAGTCATTTATTTTATATAAATTAAGTAATTTAAAAGTAACATTATGTTTTAAAAATTATTTTAAGTAACATAAGTATTATGTATTTATATTAAATACACTTTATTTCATTTTACTCATATTTATATTGGATTTGAGTATAAGTTTATTTTTGGGTTTAAAAACGAGTTTTCTCTGAAAATTGTTTTTAATTCCATAATGTTTATCCACTTTAATTATTTATAAAACCTTAAATGAGGAATTATTTAAATTAAATATATAAATTATATATCAATAAATATTAATTTTAAATTTATTCAATATTATTTACTAGTCATATAGTTAATATAAAATCTTTTTATACTTGGAAAATACATTTCATGAAAAACTATTTTTTTGTCGCATATGTCGGTTTTATTTTATATTAAATTATTCAACTTATGTGAATTAAATTTGGTAAAATGGATTCCATATATTTAATATTAATAATTTCTATTATCTAATAATTTCAAATTAATTTGTGGTAATAATGAATAGTGAAAATAGTAAAAAAAGTTTATCAGGGTTATGGTAAAAACTGATTTACCTGGTGGTTAATCTAAAAATATGATGGTTAAAATGACCAATTAACTTATCTAAAATATCTTTTCAAGATATAATTAGATATAATATTGTCTATTTCTCAATAATGGTCCATTTCTTTTCCTTTTTTCATGTGAAAACATGGGTATCACTTTTTCTTTTTAAAAATTATAAGTGTTCCACTCACCTCAATTATAAAAGTTCACACGCTATCATATCGTACTCATAACTTAAAACCACTTTTTAAAAAAATACCTACTCATATAACATCCTTAATTTCCCTACCATGACCTAGATCACGCAGTTTGATCAAAAATCCATCCTAATAAGGTTTTTGGTTCTCACCTAAGGTGGTTGTCTAAAGAACAGCTATCATTTTTAACTGGGAATTTTTATTTTATTTTTTCTTCCACCTCATTAAAATATTAATAATTATGAAGATATAATAACAACATGATATACCATATAATTAGATGTTATAACTTTATTTTCATAACCAAAATATGTCTCCTCTTCCATCAAATGGGAAACTAAACTGTTGATTGTGTTTACGGAATATTACCGCCTTGTGAACCGATGTAATTCAATTTTCATCATTGCCTCTCATTAATTATTATCATGATGGATTTAAATTATATATATTATATTTTAAATATAATTATACTTATATAATTTTTATATCACATATAACTTTCCATTCAATGGGGGATATGATAACGTCGCTCGTGTGTATATAGGACTACTGCCTCGCGAAGCGATGTGATTCATTTTCACTAACGATTTTCATGGAATGTAATAATGAAATTGTTAATGAATATATGTGATATATATGAAATATTTATTAAATTAATGAAATATTTATCATTCTAAAAATATAATATATCATTTTATTTTGTACCTTTCCACTTAGTGGAAAATGATAACATTGTTCGTGCGTACATGTGCACTACTACCCCCATGAAGAGATGTGATTCTTTTTCATCAAAAAATCAAATGAATGATATATATATATTTATATATTCATATTTTAAGAAATAATATGGTATTTATGATATTATTATCATTATATTGAGATAAAATATTACATACTTTCTTTCTATTATGATCATTGAAAAATGGAAATGTAACTCATGTGTACGTATGGCCTACTATCTCTATGATCATAACATAGTTCATTTTTAATAACCAAATTTTATGATTTATTCTAAATGTAAATTTAATTTATAAAAATGATAATTATTTCTTTATTACTATTATATAAATGATGGAATATTGGCATCTATTACCATAGTCAACTGACCAAAGTCATTTTTGACAGATGATCATAATGTTGTCAAAACATCCAATGTAAAATAAATAGAATAATCATATATAAAATGGTAATATGTTTAATAAAATGAATAATAAACTAGGAAAATTTTCCTAATAAATTAATTAATTAACATAATTTTATTTTTTAATAATATAAAGAACATATGTGACAATTCAGAATCAAGGAAAGGGACTCTTTGATTAAAAGCCTCATTTTTAGAAGTTTTAAAGATTTATTTTCAAAATATTTTTCTTCCATGTCCATATTCTTAAAATTATTTTATTTATTTTTTTATATGGACATAAAATATTTATAAATGAAATTTTATATCCCTTTTGACTTTATTTAATGTTTTTAAAAATTGATCCTTTTAAATGTTTTATACATAATGTTATCCAAAAAAAGAAAAAGGAATGTTTTATTTTAAAATATATGATGGAAATTAATTTTACCACTCTCATAACCTATATATTATTTCTAGCTTCCATTATAATATTTCATGATTTATTCAAAAAAGATCACTCTTTCCTTTTTTCTGGATATTTTGGTATTGAAAATGGGTTTTTTTTAAAATGGGTATTTTGATATCCAAAAGTGTTTTCATAAAGATTTAAAATATTTTTTCAAAGGTTTTATGATGAAAAATGTAAGCATAAAATGTTTTATTTATGATATGGTACTTGATAATTATATGAAAAATGAGTAATCCCAATACAACTTATATGATGGTTTGAGCCCCATTATATCCTATGGGTGAGCCCGATATAACTTCTATGAAGGTTTAAGCCCCATTATATCTCATGAGAAATAGGTGAGCCTAATATGACTTATACAAATGGTGGTCCCCATTATATCTATCTATTTTATTAGGTAATTATTATGTTTTATAGAGAATTATATTGTATTTACTTCATATGGTTATTCTAATAGAATTTTTTTTGAAAGAGTTTTATGAATATGTTACTCTAATTTGTAAAAAAGGGTTTATAATTGATTTTTATAGGGTTTAATGGTTTTATTTTAACAAAATAATGTTTTTTCATATGAATATTTTTTATTTCATATACTCAAAGAACATTTATTATAAAGGTAATGATTACATGGGTTTTCATGTTTTTCATTGGACTAATAGATTTCTTATTTTTATGAACCTTATTGAGATTTTCATGCTCATAATAGTTTTAAAAATGTTTTTATAGGGTTTAAGGATTATTAAGAATAATTAATAAGTCAAGTTTTACATTGGGAATATTTTTTCAGAAAATTATACTTGTGTTAATTTAAAAAAATATGGGAAAATTGGATACAGATCAGAAATTTCAACTTCATAATATATGGTTTTCTTATGTAATATTTATGACCAGGTTTTCTAAAAATACAAATCTAAAACATATTTGGAAATTTAATAAAGTTAATTCTATTTCAAAGTCATAAGAATATGTAATTTTTATGGTCGGGTCATTATAAAGAACAATTTTCTTAGAATATGTTTATATATAAAAACTAGAAAGTTTTTGTGACACCATCTAATGCCAATATGGAATGAAAGTTATAGATCTCCATTTCTATATTATTTAAAGAACTATAATAATAGAATATTAATTTGTAATGATAACATTGAATGTGTTTGAAAGTGGTTTTTGTGGGATCCATGGTCTTCTAGGTGAAATATAATGAAAACATTTGGAAAACAATTTTTAGGCTTGCAGTTAGTTACGAATCAGTTTAAGGAAACTCTCCAAATATTGACATAATGTAGAAAAAAATGTTCTAGGAAATAGGATCTACTAAGATAGATATAATTGTTTCTTACATCATGACATGTCTTAGAGGGGGCCATGTTGTGACTACCCTAACACTGCCTCTTATAGGCCAGGGTCTGAAAACTAGCCCCAAGTAGTCACTAACCATAAATGGGGGCATTAACCTAAACTACCTATACACATGCACACATATCTAAGACAAACAATGTTTAAATATAAAAAAACTAAAATAATGCATCCATACAACTAATATCCCACGACTAGATTACAACCAAAAGTAAAGGAAAAGTAAATTGAGAAAAATACAAGCCCACCACCAGAGTCTATACAGAAGTCCAATAGAAACTGTAAAGAGTTCAACCTTCTCCAAGGGTGAGGACTACATCAAAGGTATCCTCCAGGAAAAATCCTCAGACTACCCATCCTCAGCTATACTCCAGCTACTCATGCTCTTCCTAGGACACTATGAAAAGGGCCACTATCTAAAAAAAGACACAACATGAGTGGGAAAATCCTGTGAAAGGGTGAGTATAAAAAACTTAGTACAAAACCCTAAAGACAGTAAAAATGAAGAACCAACTATAGTCATCTCAGTACAATATTTAACAAATATGTGGATAAAACCCAAAATATACTTAGGATAGGCACCACCCCATCAGGTGGTCATAAAAACTATCAGCCACAGGATTTTTCTCGAAGCACGCTCATTCTGGGAGAAATCACTCCTTGATCTGTGATACCATTGGAGACAATTGATAAAGTGGACTATCTCATTTGGGACCCGCCCAAGGAGAATGAATTATTCTAAGAAGAATATGATACACAGAGAGCTGGTCATGCCCAAAACTTCTAGGGGACACGAAGAACCCAATCCGGATCAACCCACTATGTAGGGGTTCATATGTTAAAAATTTTACAAACCCTACTGATATGACCTTCTAGATAGAGGAGCAATTCCATTCTTAAGGAGGTCATTCCAATTCCACAAACTCCACTATGGATGATATAGGATCACATTCCAGTCTCACAGAGGGACACCACAACTCTATATAAGACTCAGACTCTATAGGGGATTACAATCGAGTTGTGTGGATGTAATTATGCATTTTACCCTTGAGAAAATGACCAAGAGAACACACTAAACATATAATGGTACAAAAGATGAAAAATAAGAGCCTCAACTTTTATTAAGTTACCCAAAATTTTAATTGGATCGATATTTCTAAAGTCTCGGTCACCCTATCACTGATGACACGTTGTTTGGATGACTCATTTAGGACTTATGATCATTTGAATGAAGCTACACGTTGAATTTCCCAGGGCTCGCGGACTGACCACTGCGGTTTGTCCACCTAGCATGTGGATCAATCATCCATGGACTGACCACTGTGGTAAATCTTTTATAGATTGGTCATGCATTCGTTGTGCTCGCATCAGCACGAGCTTCCACGATGCCACAGTTGACCATCGTGGTTGACAGCAATGGGGATCTACCCTAGTTACCCTAGATCTAACTCAGGTCTAACCCAACTCAGATTAGACCCACTAGCCTAACCTAGATCCAACACATCAACCTGACTTGGATCTCACATTTTTCCCCCATCCCACATCTTCCATTGCATCTCCTGTAATCGCATGTCCCGTTCACCTCCACCTTTCATGGACACACCCCATGAATCCACCGCTGCACACCGTAGGCCCCTTCCATAGACCATTGCATCTCCTCCGACATCCAAAATTTTCAATTATAATACATCTATGCTCATTGGGTCCCAATCAATAAGGATTCATCCTTGGTTGTCGATTTTCCTCAAATCTAGGGTTCCGATCAAGTTCAGAACCACAAGGAAACAATGATATAAAACCACAGTGATCCAACTAGTGAAGAACACTATAAAGGAGTCATTAAGGCACAATAATGAAGGTTTATCATTTTTTTCCAAGAATTCTTGTCTAATAATTAGGAATGGTGGATTTGGGTTAGAAAACCAGATTAAATAAATCACATGGAATAAAATCCTTCCTATAATGTGATCAATTTGCAAATAAATCAGTTCATTTATTGATTTTTGTTCATTACATAAATTAAAAATATGGAATAAAAAATTGAAATGCACTTCCAACATCGATTTGTATTTATCCCTGATGAATAATGAAGTTTTGTTGCATTCATTAGGGAGATCCTTCAAAATTGATGTGCATCGATCCTTGATCCTCGATCCATTTTCGTTCATGGGAATGGATTCCCAGAGCTCTCTCTCCCTAATCATCCATAATTTCAAGGGTTAGGCCTCTAACCATGGAATTCTGACATAAGGATATAATAAGTCGATGTGTCACTATGCCAATAAATTAATTTAATTATTTTATTCATTTTACTTTCGTGGAAATTTTTTCAAAAACGACTTGTACTAACCGATGTTAGGTTGCACCTAGGGTAAAGATAATATTCTGAACTCAACGGTGCCCTCTAATTTATAATATATTGACCTATTTGACATTTATTCCATTTTTTAGAAAAACTATACATGTATGCTATTAAATATTTTAATATTTCTCAATCATTTATTCTAGACACACTGGGCCTCAGAATCTCATGTCGTCTCAGCTCTTAGTATAAAAAATAATCCATATAATATATAAAAAATACATTGAAAATTAGAGATGTTACATTATCCCCACCTAGGGGATTTACATCCCTGAAAATCTAAAATAAGGTGTACTCAAATAGATAGGGGTATTGAGAACAAATTTGAGCCTCCCTCTCCCATTTTATCTCTAAGAGACTCCCTTGATGCCACTGAATTCACACTAAAGGAATTGATCAGCCCCAAAGGATCATCTTCATCTGATCCTCAATCACCACTGGGTACTCATCAATTGTCTCCCCATCCTCGATGTCTAGCTTTCTCCAATCGATAATGTGTGATGGTTCATGCAAATACCTCCTCATCTATGACTTGTGGATGATTTAATGTATCTGATCTAACAATAGAGGTAAAGCTAAGTGGTACCCACCTCTCCAACTCTAAATAGTATCTAGAAAGGGCTGATGATCCTCAGTGATAGCTTGTCAACTTGACCAAATTTCTATAATCCCCATGGAGGTGAAACCCAAAGGAACACATAGTCTCCATCCTCTAACTCCAAAGGCCTCCATCTCCTATCAGCAAAAGACTTATAATAGATTTATACAGTATTCATCCACTCCTAGATGATTTTCACCTTTTTCGAAGTACCTTGCACCAACTCCATTCCCATGAGCACTAAATCTCCTAGTTCAGTCAAGAAATGTGGTGACCTGTAGGGTCACCCATAAAAATCATCAAATGGTGACATACCAATGGTGGAATAATAGCTGTTGTTGTATGAAAAATCTACTTGGGTTAGATGATCCTCCCAAATATGGCCAAAGTATAATTGGAAGGCTCGTAGCTTGTCCTCCAGAACATGAATTGTTTTCTCAATCTAGCTATACATTTGTGGGTGAAAGACTATACTCAAGTGTAACTGGGTCCCAAAAACCTCCTATAATCCCTTACTCAACTAGGATGTAAGGAAATAATCATGATCAGAAACAATCCTCGATGGAACTCCATGTAGTTGAACTATCTCCTACACATTGAGGCATCCCAATCTCTCTAATAAACCCTTCTCTTGGATATCTAGTAAGAGGGATGACTTGTTGAGTCAATCAATGATCACCCAGATTGAATTCTGTCCCCTGGATGTTTGTGGTAAACCTATTAGTAAGTCCATCTATATACCATCCCACTTCCATTCTATAACCTAAAGGTGTTTAGCTAAACCTTCTAGAACATGGTGCTTATCCTTCACATTATAATAGTTATGGTATCGAGAAACAAAATATGAAACTTCGTTCATTGTTCTTATCCACCAAAATTGACATCGGAGGTCCTGGTATATCTTCACCGCACTAGGAAGTACCTCCAAATAGGATTTGGGAAACTCCCTCATAACCTCCTCCTACAATTCCACTGGTACTACTATGCATCCTCTAAAAAGAATGAAGTTATCCCCATATTTTGAATATCCATCTGAAGTATTCCTTATTTATATCTGATCACCTAGGGTCTTGTAGTAGGTATCTCCAATTTGTGCCTCCCTGGATCACTGTATGAGTGGGGGGAGGACAATCATCGACTGGAGGTAATCTGCTTCATCTCCATCCACAAATTATGACTGCAACAAGGCCAACTACTCCAATGCCTCTTCGGAAACTGTGAACTAGATCTCTTTATGATATCATATTCCACCACATTCCCCTTCCTAGTAGTATATAAAATCTCAAAGTTATAGTACTGGAGAAACTATATCCATCACCTCTATCTCAGGTTCTGATCCTTCTGATAGAAGATATACTTGAAACTCTTTTTATCAAAGTATATGAAAACTTCTTTCCCAACAGGTAGTGTTGTCAGATCATCAATGAGAAGACTACAATTTCTAACTCAAGATCATGGGTTTCATAGTTCTACTCATATTGTCACAAATCGTGTAGACCATAGTAAATCACTTCTTACATATTCCTTAATACCCAACCAATACCATTCTCTGATTCATCATATAATACCATGTACTCAACACCTTCCTCCGGTAACTATAAGATGGGAGCACTCGTCAACCTCTACCTCAGGTATTAAACGCACTACTGTCATTTTTCCATCCACAAAAAAGGTTTCCCCATTCATGTAAAATCTATCAAGGGTTTTTCACTCTGGAAAATTCAAGTACAAACCTCTAATAGTGTCTTTCCAATATATGGGAACTCCTCACCTCAGTAACACTGTTAGGTTTCTCCTAGGAAAGCACTACCTCATCATTTTCTGGATCCACTACAACTCTAGCCTCTGAGAAGACATCTCCCATAAAATGGACCTCTTGAATCACAAACTGGAACTTCATGAACTTCCTATATATTTGGGGGCCTTATATTGTGTCCAAGACTATCCTCAAGTGTTTTTCATGCTCCTCCTCAGATGTCGAATACACTAGGATATCATCGAGGAAGACCCCCGAGAACTGGTCTAAGTAAGGCTAAAATATCTGGTTCATGAGTCTCATGAACATTTCTACAATGTTCTTTATGCCAAATTACATCACCAAGTACTCATAGTGACTATATCAAAATTTCAAGGTCATCCTCAATATATCCTCATCCGGTACTCACAGCTAGTGATAGCATGATCTGAGGAAAATCTTTCAGAACCATCATGCCTCTTTCAACTGAACAAAGAGTTCATCGATCCTAGATGGTGGAAACTTTTTCTTCATGTTCACTAGGATTAAGTTATAAAAATACACACATAACCTCAAGCTCCCATCTCCCTTATTATAAAAAAACTGGGGTTGTCCAAGGTGAAACACTAGGTCTCAAGAAACCCTTCCTTTTTAAGCCCTCCATCTCTATCCTCAGCTAACGAAGCTCTACAGGAGCCATATAATATGAAGGTGTAGATATTATTACCATCTTAGGTTGTATATAAATGTATAATTCTATCTCCCTAAAGGGTGGTAAACCTGTAATATCTTCATGAAAGATGTCCTCATACCCCACCACCACTATACGAAACTGATGACTCATAACATCCACTGCACCAAGGGTCAGGATAGAAAACATATGAGTAATCATCTTCACCCTCCTATGAATGAGTCCATCATCAACTTCATGGATTACCTTTTCATAGAAAAATTAAAACTTGGTCCCATCACTACCGACACACCTCAATCATCTTCTAAAATATTCAATCTGATCATGAACTATAGATAACCAGTCCATACCAAGAATGAGGTCGTAAGGCCTCGACACCGCTACCAAGAGATCCCAACTAATACTCTATCATCCAAGAGTCAGGTCACACTATCAGAATTGGTGTGTGATCATAGAGTATCATTTAGTAGAAGTCTCCAAGAACAAGGTTCATGTCGATGGTTCAACCAGAATCTCTAAATCTCGAACAATATTCATGATAAGAAACAGAATGATGATCACCTGTGTCTCTCAAAACTACAACTAAGGTTGAAAATTAAGATATCATACCATGTATCATACTTGGAGCCTCAGGGTCATAATCCTCCATATCTTATGTCTGGTCTTGTCCCTGTCTACCAGCTCCCTTAGCCTGCTATGGGCCACCTTGGAGTGGTGGTGGTAATTGGTCGAACATATGACCCCTTCATGCTTCCTGGTCACCTCATCTGCCACATTAGTTTCACTGAGTAACACCATTATTATATCTCTAAATCTATCTAGTTGTTCCCTCTATTTTCTCCCAATAATTTGTACAACAGTTCATGAAATCTCATGTCAGATGTCCCTGACCTTCGCATGAGAAACACGGCCTGTCCCTTGGCTAATTTGAGCCACCCTAAGAACCCTAAACCACTTAACTAGAGTCCTATGATTGATAACTGAAGTTCTTAGACTTATTTGATCCTTATGATTGCCTTAGGCTACATGTCACTGAGGTCTCAACAATCGGGTTCCCACTACAATCTCCCAGTACCGGTGTCTGTCCGGCTAGAAAAATTACCACTAACAAGGCTCGCTCAAGTACCCCTACAAAAGTAGAAATGATAAGGGATTCCACTGATACCCTGATTTCCTAGAGTAAAATGTGATTTAAGTTCTGAACCCTAAATAACTAGCCTTGTTCCATATCCTAGGAGTATCACATAAGATCAATAAACTTCACTGAATACTCTTCCATGGTCATACTTCCCTACTGCAGATGCAGGAGCTCCTATATTCTCACTTATCACAACGTGGCCAGATAGAACTCCTATCTTAAGAGAAACTAGATGTCTGTCTAGTAGAGAGTTTCCTCATTATGTGTCTGAGTCACCATGCTCCACCATCCCCCCACACGACCCTGAAGAAGACTCAAGGAAAGGACTTCCATATGATCATTATGTGTCCAAACAAGGTGGAAAACATAGGTGAATGCCTCTATCCAATCCTCTGCCACCTAGGGGTCTGGATCACCTCAAAACCTAATAGATCACTGCCTCTAAAACTCATAAAACACACTCAACCTACATATATTCTCATCTAGTAGTGATGGTAGTAGATGTTGCTCGAAAATTGGTGGCATAGTAGGTAAACCACCCAAAGGTGCTATCTCTAGTACAGACCCTTGTACCAATGCCTCATCACTAGGAGGATTATCCTCATGAACATGTGGTGGTATCTTGGGTGGCTGTCTATGGGGAGGTATCCTAAAATAAAATAAAAATTGTACCATTTTCGAAAGAGTATATCTGGGGAGATGACTCAAGAAGTACATAGAAGACACAACCATTCCTATATAATTAAAGTTCCATTATTTTTTCATAAAACTTGTTTTCTCATGTAGTAAGTTGAGAAGAAGGTGTTCAGAGTCATGTTGTATGAATACGCCGGTCGCCACACCAACATTGGTGTCCCTAGCCTAAATGCTGAACTCGAAACACTTTACACTATTTCCCCAAACCAACATCACAAACTCTCAATCAAAAATTATAACTGACTGATCTGATACCACTATATCATATCCCATACCAGAGGGGCTTCTTCCATGTCTACCCCAAGGCATCCTCTGATAGGCTAGGGCCTAGTCACTAGCACTGAGTAGGAATTTCCCACAAATAGGAGGCATTAGACTAAAGTACCTATAAACACTCACATATATTCAAGACACCAAATGCTTAAATGTAAAAAAAACTAAAATAATGCATGCATAAATCTAAGATCCCTCAATCATAGTACAACAATAAGTGAAGAAAAAGTAAAATGGACTAAATACAAGCCCACCAGAAGAGTCTATACACAAGTCCAACTGAAACTGTAAAGCATCCAACCTACTCCAAGGGTGATGACTATGTCAATGGTATTCTCCTAATAAACACCTCAGTCTCCCCATATATAACTATTCTCCACCTACTCATGTTCCTCTTATAACTCTATGAAAAGATTTACTATCTACAAAATACACGACACATGTAGTCAAAGCCCATGTAGGGGTGAGTATAACAATACTCAATAGGACACACCGAAAACACTAAAAAAAGTACTAAATATATTCAACTCAATATAAGATGTAAAAAAATAGAGGAAATCCCATATATACTCAGGAGAGACACCACACCATCACACAGTCATAACAAACATGTAGCAACAGGATTATTCTCAAATCATGCTCATTCTAAGAGAGATCACTTATCGAGACATGACACCATCAGAGACACTTGACTAATAGTTCTAGCTCATTCCCCCCCCACCCAAGGAAAATTCATTGGTCTAATATGACTATGATACACAAAGAGGGGCCATGCCTAGAACCACTAGTGGAAACCACAATCCCAATTTGGATCAACTTGCTATGTAGGGGATCATATAAAAATGATTCCACAAACCCTATCGATACAGCCCTCTAGATGGAGGATCAACATCATCCTTAAAGAGGTTACACTGATTCAAAAAATGCCACAAGGGATGATAGAGGATCTAACTCCAATCTCATAGAGGGACACCACAACACTTTTTGAGACTCATCCCCTATAGTGGATTACAATCCAGTGATGTGGATGTAATTTCACACTGTACCCTCGAGGAAATGACCAATTAAACAAAATCAACCAATAATATTACAAACTAGGAAAATGAAGAGCCTCAACACCAATGAAGGTACCCAACATTTGTCTTGGGTTGACCTTCTTAAAGTCAGGGTCATGCTTCTGCTAACGACACATCATTTGGATGCTCTGTTTTGGACTTATGACCATTTTAATGAGGTTTCCCATAGAATTACCTAGGGCCTACAGACCTACTGATGAGTTCGGTCCACCTATTTTCATGGTAAGTCTACCTACCTTGTAGACTAGCTCCATGTGGACGGACTACAATGGTCATTCCACCTTTCATGAAAATAGACTATTGTGATCAACTGTCTAAGGACATGTCGCGCGGTCGCTGAACCTAGGGGAGATCAAGTAGTCAAAGATCCACGGTCGACCATGGTGGTCGACTACAATGGGGATCTTCCCCAATTTCCCAAGATCTGACCCAGGTCCAACCCAAACTGGATCTAACCTACTATCCCAACCTAGATCTGGCCCTTTGACCCGATCTGGATCCTGCATCTGCCTTCACTTCTCCTGGACACACCATGCGGCTCCACCACTATTGGCCACACATGGCTCATTGGGTCCCAATCTCTACTTATCCAACCTCAGTTGTTGATTTTCCTTAATTATGGGGGTCTGATTGAGTTAGGAACCACCTCGAAATGTGGATCTAGGACCATGGGGATCCAACCAGTGAAAAATGTGAGAAATGAGGAATAAAGGTAAAAGAATTAAGTTTTATCATAATTGGATAATAGTTCTTTTCCATGAATCAATAATGGGAGCTCTGGTTTAGAAAATCAGATCAAATAAATATCATGGAATAAAACCCTTCCTGTAAAGTGATTGATCCAAAAATCAATACATTCATTGATTGATTTGTGTTCATCCCATAAATTAAGAACAGGGAATAAAAAAATAAAACAAATTTCATACCTCGATTTGGATCAATTTTTGATGAAGAACAAATTTTTGTTTCATTGTCTATCAATATAATTAAAAATCAATGTGTGTTGATCGTCGATCATTGATATGTTGTCGTTCATCGGAAAGGATTCTCAGAACTCTCTATTAAAAATACTGTAAAAGTTATAGGGTTATGTGGCTAACCCTATAATTCTAAAATAAGGATACACTTAAAGAACAATTCATTGTGTCATTACATCAATAAAATATTTTAATTATTTTATTCATTTTACGACAACAACAAAAATTCACAAACAACTCACACCAACCAATGTTAGGTCATTCCTAAGGTAAAGTTGCTATTATGAAATCAATGGTACCTTCATATTTCTAATCTAGGAACCCATTTAATATTTATTACACTTTTTTAGGACAAATGTGTTCATGTGCTTTTAAATATTTTAATATTTTTCAAACATTTGTTCCGGGAACACTAGGCCTCAGAATCACACGATGTCTCAGTACCTGGTCTCGAATATAATCCATATAATATCTACAAATAATAAATGGAAAATATTAGATGTTACATATCATACTAAGTTAAAGTACATATATTTAAAAGGTTTTAAAATACCAGTTTGAAGGATTTTAAAGATAATTGTTTCCAATCTCGCATGGAATAAATCACTCCAAAAAGATATGTATGTGACATAGGAGGAGATTAAAATAGTGAGTAGAACTCAAAAAGATCTATTCATAGAACTATCACATATTGTGACATGGAATATATGAGATATTCAATATTTAATTGAAAAATAGAGGTATATGTACCAATTATTTTTTGAGAATAGAAAACTAGTATCAAGGGGATAGAACTAGTATTTCACTGGATCAATATAATCCAATACCGCAATTTGGATAGAGAAATGAGTAAGAGAATATCATTCAATAAATTGGTATCTATATTTATAATTAGTGATTTGTTGAATATTTTAATATATATAATGGATCATAAAATATATAATTATTTGTTCCAGTTCATAGAATCATACTAGACATACTAACCACAATGTGAATATTTTTATAGGGAACTAAAATGGTAATACATCAGGGATATCATCTATTGGTAATATTTTCTCAATGAAGTGAAGTCACAGATACTACAATGTCCACGTAAGAAAATGTGGTAGGACCAATGATTAAATCCAAAACTCAATAAAATCATGATCTTATAATGTGATAACTAATAGGTTGATAGTTATAAATTTTTCTCTAGTTCAAGTGGGTATGTTGTAAAAGTTTGTGGCCACTAACCAAACATGAAAAATATTTTTTAATTACCAAATAATGTATAAAAGGAATTATGAATGATGTATACTTACAACAATTTTTTTTACACTTCTACACCTACAATTTAAATGGTAATTTTCTTAGATTATGTGGTGTATCATCATGTTATAGCGGTTCCTAGATAAACTGATAACTATGAGATACTATGATATTAATATTAAACATATTTATTATGTTCTATATATATCATACTTAATGGAAATAAATGAAATATGATTATTAGGTGCTGGGGGATCATAATCATTGAGACTTATTCTCATATAGTTTGCACTTGGTGATGCCAGCTAGATGGGATCATGATGATTGGCATGCCAATGGGGAAACCACATGCATTAGGTATCATTGGTTGTTCTAATTTAGGGGAACCTGTATTGAATTACTTAATTGATTTAATTATTAATGTATACCATTTTATTACATACTTTGATTCAAGATGAAGATCATGACATTTATGTTTTAGTGACATTGCTTCCATTTGGTGTGTGATTGATGGTATAACATTAGTTTAATATTCCGAAATGATTTGGTTGCTTTCAATATGATGAGATGTTTTCAACCTAGATGACCAGAATGGTAATAAATTTATTAAATAAATGGTAATGGTGATTAAAGATAAATAAATTGAGTAATTTCATGAATATGAATGATGAAACGAAATGTGTGTACTGATTTATGAAATATCATGAGATAAAGAGATTATATTATATGGTGCATTTTTGTAGAAATTTTTCATTACAATGACTAAACCATATATCCATAGGGGCCTTGATGTGTTGCTATACTCTATTATTCCTCTCTAAGTATCACTCACTACAATAGAGATAAGGGCCTATAAGTTCACACATAATGAATATTTATAAGCTTTTCCAATTCTAGTGAATTGGAGTTTTGGACATAGTGGGACCCACGGTGGTGGTCAGGTAATGTACAAGACAATTTGATCAAAAAAATAAATTCAATATTATTAATGTTTAGAATAATAAGCATTTAATTTATTGACTTATTATGTTCAAAATTTATTTGGTGAATCGATGTTGTTAATATTTTCATGTCTTATTATATACTCCCTTTACTGATTTTATATGAAATGTGCATAATTTGTGTGGAATATTAATTTTTTAATACTAAGTATAATTTTTGAGCATTTTTAGAAGTATTTCAATTGGGTCAGTTTACCATTTTAATTATAACTCTCACCCTAATGATCCAAATTGTGTGGTTCTTGTTTTTTAGGATTCATAATTCAATATAAAACATTTCATTAGAATGAATCATGGGCCAATTCTTCAATTTGAAGGATCACATTTACCACACAAGATGACCTACAGAATCTGTGAAGAAACTGGACCATTCATGAATATTGAATTACTATAATCAATCTAGAAGTTAAAATTCTTTCATTCTCATCACAGGTTCGGGGGACAATGTAAGGAGTCTTGGATAAAAATTTCAAGGCCAAAATATAAAAACAAGGGGCCCAACATATGCTTTGAAGTCGAGCCCATCATTCTGGCTGAGAAATAAAATCAGTACAGTATTTATAAAATATCTCATGATGTAAGCATTCAAAATTTCTTCGATTTTTCAGGGTGAAAGAGGAGATATAGGCAGCCGACTTTGTTGAATAAATAATTCTGTTTTGAAAGCATCTTTCTATTCAAAAAACTCTTTCACATTTTGGACATCAAAAAGACTAGATTGAAATTGACAGATTAAAATTGTTTAATCATCCGGCCATAACTTTTTCTACATATTTCCACATGACTCCAAATTTTGAGATAGGTCGGAAAACTTTATTATATACAACTTTGAAGAAGGATATTTCTTGAGATTCGGCTGTCTGAAAATCCAACTTGGTGATGCAAGTGGACAGACATATTGGGAATGAAAACAGTCCACTTCTATGGGCTATAAATGAATCCCCCTCCTCTCCTTCAAAGGATTGGAATTTTAGAAGAGAGAATATCATATTGGCATGAAAAAATCCTTGCAAAAGCCTTGGGAGGGTCTTCGATACCCAATTTTTCACTTAAGAGACCTTTCCTCCTCTCTTTGTTTTCATTTACTATTATGTTCTTCATTGTTGTAATTTTGTAAGTCCTTTCCGTTGTAATTATGTTTTAATGAAATTTTATTCTTCAATATATCTTATTCTCATCCACCTTCTGTAGTCTAATATTAATGTTCTTAAAATAGTTTAAATAAATTTTAATCCCCTTCCCTTATTTTTATTTCTAATTCAATCAAAAATCTGTTTTTAATTATCATCATTGTTCTTGTGTGTGTGTTCGACGTACCACTTTTTTCTAATCCCTTCGTTTTTCTTCTATTATAAATTTATCATAATAATCATTATAAATATAAAATTAAACACCCAAATGGATGAGTAAATATCTCATTGGGTTGAGTCAAAATTTAGGTATGTTAAGTGATTGAGAGTATTTTCTCGATGAGTATTTGATAATTTAACATTCTGTATGTTGGACTTAATATGTCATGGATTAAAGACATGTTTTGTTTAAAACGTGGTTTCTATGGATTATTGAAACCATAAATACACTACCATAAACAAGTACTGATTGAGATTAGAATATTGGTTAATTTAAGACTTGGATTAAAGCTTTAACACTTAGGAATTCTAATCGGCGTCAACTTGTGATGTGGGTGTTAATTTAAATTCAATATAAAGAAAACCTCAAGGATATCACAAGATTAACTCCCTAATAATGAACTCACCCCAATATTTATCAATTTGTTAAATCAATTATATCCAATCAATCATTTCAATTAAGCTCTGCAAACAACCCCCACCCCCAATCAAAATACAATCAACTAAAAATAAACGACTATTACAAAGTATCATTGCCAAGGATTCGACCCGAGTGCTGGTATACACATTAGCAGTGTACCAAAACTTTGACTGGTCTATAGGAGACAATCAGCCATGCGTTTCAAATGGTTCCATTTCTGGGGATTGGGATTTAAGTTTTAATTAGTTTCTGGTTATTGTAAAAAAAACAAAAAAAACAAAATTGAAAAAAAAAACACAAAGAAAAACTCGTCTTATCATAAAAATCATAAAATTAAAAAAAATACAAAGAAAAACCTCTCTTCCTATTTCTTCCAACATCTCTTTGAATGCCCCGTAGCCTCCCAAACAATCCCTCGGATTTGTTTGACCCTGAAATTGAGTGAACACTTTGCCAACTTAGGAGGAACATAAGAGATAATCAACTCATTCAAGAACCAGTCCTCATCCAACCAGTTGAATTTGAAATAGCCAATCCTAGGGAACAAACCCTTAAAGAACTCGCTGACCCTGATATGAATTACCATCCTTTTGGTATTCAATATCTAAACATATAAGCTGACTTCCAACTCAAATAGGGTTTGATTCATCTTCTCCCTCATTTCCATGGGCTAGCTGGTGAGGATCCACATCTCCACCTTAAAGAGTTCCAAGTTGTGTGCTCTACCATGAAGCCTCAAGGGGTTTCTGGAGAAAAAATCAAACTTCGAGCATTAACTTTCTCCCTACCTGACACTGCTAAGTCATGGCTTCACTACCTACCTCCTAGTTCCATAACCATATGGAATGACATGAAGCGACTTTTCTTAGAAAAATCATGTCCTGCTTCTCGTACTACTTCTATCCGAAAGGAAATAAGTGGTATTCGTTAGTTCCCAAGTGAATCACTACATGAATACTCGGAGAGGATCAAAAAGCTTGTTGGAACCTACCCACACCACAAAATCTCTGACCAACTCTTGATCCAATACTTATATGAGGGGTTATTGGCAATGGAGAGAACTCTCATTGATGTCGTAAGTGGAGGTGCTCTTGTTGATAAAAATCCTTCAGCAGAAAGAGATCTCATAAGTAACATGGTTGCAAACACACAACAATTCCATACTCAAGAACATGCTCAAGTCAAACATGCCCAAGATAATCAATCAATTGAGCCGAAAAATATGACCGAGTGGATGAGTGAACTTACAGGTCTTGTGCGACAACTAGTTGTGGCTACCAAATCCCCAACCTCGTCTTCTACATAATCAATATTTCATGGACCTGTCAAAAACTGTGGAATCTAAAACTCTCCATCTCATCCAACTGACACATGTCCACAACTTCAAGAGGATCAATCTGATTCCTATGGACCAATGGAGCTCAATGCAGCATATGCTCAGCGGAACAATAATCCTCAACTATCAGGTCAATTTTTTAGAAATTTCAACCAACCTCACTCTCATCCCTTCTCTTCTTCCTATAACCAAGGCCATAGGTATGGTAATTCCATCATCCTCCTCAATTCCCTCCTCAAAACCCAAACCAGTTTCAATATGTTCAAGGTGTTGGTAACCTCCAACATCCTTATCCTTTTATACCTCAACCTCAAAGGAACAATCCTCCTCCTGGATTCCATTATCCTAGTGAGCCTTCCCAATTCCAAAACCAATACAATCACGTTCCCAAGAACCAAAATCCAAGTAATGCCAATCCGAGAAAAGCCTCTTCTTCCAAGAAACCATGGGAAAGTGTAGTGAAATATATTGCCTCCTTCACCCATTCAAGCCTCAAGAACATTGAAACCCAAATTGGTCAACTTGCATCCCACCTTAGTCAGCAGGAACCTTCCAATTCTTCACAACTCCCAGCACAACCATTACCCAACCCCAAGGGTAATGTAAGTGAAATCGCACTTAGATCGAGAAAGCAAATCGATATGCCTCAAGATAAGTCCTCCAAAACTCCTTTAAATGTTGACCTAGAAAATGAAAAGAAAAAGAAACTTGAAGAGGAACTTGAATCCATTCCCTCACCTCCTTCTATTCTACATAGGAACCCAATTCCTTTTCCTCAAGCTGTATCTAAGCCAAATATGTCCTTTGAACCTGATCCTGAAATGGTTGACATGTTTAGATGTTTTGAAGTCAACATTCCTCTCTTAGATTCCATAAAACGAATTCATAAGTATGCCAAGTTTCTCAAGGATTTTTGTACCCACAAGAGGCAACTTAGGACCTTCGAAAATGTTTCCACCCAGTAGTCTATTCCAATAAAGTGAAAGGATCCAGGGACCTTTATTGTTCCATGCCAAATTGGAAGTTCCAACTTTGATGATGCACTCATAGACCTAGGATCCTCAATTAATTTCAGGCCCAAATACATCTTCTACAACCTTGGCCTAAGTCCCTTGCAACCAACGGGTGTTTTCATTCAGTTAGCCAATCGAAGCACAGCCAATCATAAGGAAATAATTGAGGATTTCCTTGTTCGTGTGAATGATCTTATCTTCCCTGCTAATTTCTATGTCCTTAACATGGAAGGTGAGACAAATTCTTTCCAATCTCCTCTGATTCTAGGAAGACCATTCCTTATGACATCTAAAACAAAAATTGATGCCCATGCTAGCATCTTATCCATGGAATTTGGTGACCAACTGGTCAAGTTCAATATTTTTCAATCCATGCGATACCCATTAGAGAATCAATCCGTATTCTCTATCCATGCTTCCTAAAGTCTCTCTGAGAGTGTGTTGAATCCCAATCCAACATTTTCTTCATGTTTTACTAATAGAGAAGTTTGTGAATATTGCATCTTCATTAACCAAGTCATAAATGGAGAAATTGATGTTGATATCATAAATGCAAACTCCATTGATCTGAAGGATCTTGAAAAATATTTGTAATTTCATCTCACCTCTGACCTCCAGTGCTCCAACATGGATGGTAAAAAATAAAATGAATTAGAATTCTCATTTTTTGATCTAAATCTGATTATCCAACATTCATCATTTCCTATCCATGATTCTGAAAATTCTGTTATATGTGAGGTGAACCCTGAACCAATGTGTTTATATTATCCCGATGGTAGTGATGTTTTTTATATTTGTTCCATAATTAATAAAGTGATCACTGGTGATGTTGAAATTGACCATTATTTGGTGAACAACATTGATATAAAGGATATTGATAATTTTATTCAATATTATGATGCCACTAATCCTCATTACTCTACATTGTTATGTGATGAGATAAATGAGTCAAAAACAATTGGGATCTCATACTGTGGTTTTGTGTTATCTGAACCTTACATAAATGAACCATCAAAATTGAGACATATTCTTGAATTTCCAAGCATAGAAAACCATCACTTTTTGGATAAAATCATTCCTCACATTGGAGACCAACAAGAGGATAGTCATATTCTCTCTCTACCTATATTTAATTACAAGAACAAAATCATGGAAGGGGATAAATTATCCAATTAACAATCAGGCATCCCAAAGGAGAATATTTTCTGGATGCACTCTGGAGTTGAGAAAATAAGGTGGCCACCATCAGACTATGGGTAGTCCATTATAACCGTCTAGCTGTAGACAAATAAATGCAGCTCTTCTTGGGAGGCAACCCATGTTTTCTTTTACTTTTATGAAATTTTAGTTTCTTTTTAGTTTTTTATTAGATTAATAATGATGTTTCTTTTTTAAGGTAACATCCCCCAATCCTGGAACCACATCGACTTCCACCATATCCCCAACTTCTACAGTTGACCCACCACTGGATGGAGATGGAAACCCACCAAATCCAAACTATGGGGAACCTCTTTCCCTTTAACTCTCTCTCTATCTATTTTCCTCCCTCTGCCTCTTTATTCTTCCTCCACTGTCTTTCATTTTTTTACCGCTTTCATTTTCAAAACCTTTATTTTTCTATTTCTCTTTTGGGTGAGTGTATTTATTAAAAACTAAAAAAAACATAACAAAAAAATAATTAAAAAAAATAAAGAGTCACGCTTACTCACCCTTGAGTTTTGATATTTTGTCCAAAAATTTTGGGGAGTCAACAGGAATGTTTTCATCTCAAAATTTTTTTTATTTTCATCATGACTTTGGATAAAGAACATTGTGTCAAAACCAGAAAATTTTGATTGATCAATTTTTGATTTGGTAAATTATTTTCCCCAACCATGCGAACCAACATTATATTTCATTCCAAGGACACCTATGGCTATCTTTTAAAAATATGTGTTTTCACCCCCATTTGTGATTCTTGAGTTTATGGACCTTCGATCTGAATTTTCTACCTTAGTGTGCATTAATATGATAGAGGCATCTTTCTAAACCACATGAGATTTATAATAGCCAAATATCCTAAAATTATCCATACATTAATCCTCCTTTTTAAATCCCCTTAGATCCTATGAAAACATTTTCCTTGATAGCCACATTACAAACCCAATACCTTTTCCCACCCAATATCAACATGGATTTTCATTGCATAATTTTTTGAAATTTAAGTATGGGGGGATGGATTTCATTTTGGGTACCCTTTGTTTATGTCACTATATTATCTTATACTTGAGGGTATGAATCATTTTAAGTGTGGGGGAGAGGTAGTGGTTTTCATTCAGTGAGTTTTGGGGGTGTATGTATGTTTATGAAATCTTGTACAAATATTTTTGCAAAGTGTTCAAAAAAAATGAAAAAAAAATGAAAAAAATGTTTTGTGTCTTGGGTATGTCAAAAATAACTCTTCCTCAACCTTTTATCTTGTTATAACTATTACAATTAGTGTCATGAGGAGATCCAACATGGGTTGGGGTATGAGTGTGAAATCTTTTTCAAGGTTAACTTTTGAAAAAACAAAGAAAAAAAGTAAAAGAATAAAAAAAAGAACACTTGCATTATATTCTTATTGGGAGAAGTTTTGTGTTTTGTAAATATTCCATATTCTAATAACATTCATATTTTCTTCCTCTATTGTGTCTTTATTCACATAATAATTCCCTTGTAAATATGCAATTTCATTTCCTTCCATGTTTTATTTAAAAAAAATGTGCATTGATTTTTCTATGTTGGTGTTTTAACCCTCTTCTTCTCTCTCTTGGACATTATATTCCTACCATCCCATAGCCACAGAAAAACCCCTTAAAAATACATCTTGATTCTTGTGAAATTTCGATAGGTATTGGAAGCTGAGAGCTCTTTCAATCTCTAAGATTTTCACTTTTGGTTGGTGAAAGAGTGAACCTCCACAAATGAATTGTATCATCTTGAGAGGTGTGAGTTTTGAGTGTCCACATTTTCCATTTCTAAATTTGAACATAAAAAATTAATTAGTTTTGGAACATTTTTTCTATAACAACATGTGGTGGAATTAAAAATGGATGAGTAAAATAGTCTAAACCTCCCCTGATTGGAGAAAAAAAAATTTTAATATTTGTTGGTGGGTGAAAATGATTTTGTCATGTTTTTAAATTTTTTGCACATGAGTACATGCAGAAGACTAAGTGTGTGGGATTTGATGATGTTAATATTTTCATGTCTTATTATATACTCCCTTTACTGATTTTATATTAAATGTGCATAATTTTTGTGAAATATTAATGTTTTAATACTAAGTATAATTTTTGAGCATTTAGAAGTAGTTCAATTAGGACATTTTACTATTTTATTTATAAATTTCACTATAATGATCCAAATTGTGTGGTTTTTGTTTTGTAGGATTCCTAATTAAATATAAAACATTTCATTAGAAGGAATAATGGGCCAATTCTTCCATTTGAAGGATCACATTTACCACACAAGATGACCTACAGAATATGTAAAGAAACCAGACCAGTCATGAAGATTGAATTATTGGGCTCGATCTAGAAGTTAAAATTCATTCATTCTCCTCAAAGGTTCTGGGTTCAATTTAATTAGTCTTGGATAAAACATTCAAGTCCCAACTCTAAAAACAAGGGGCCCAACATATGCTTTGAAGTCCAGCCCACCATTCTGTCTGAGAAATAAAATCAGTACAGTATTCATGACATATCTCATGATGTAAGCATCCAATAAAGCTGATATTTTTCAGTTTGAAATAGGAGATATAAGCAGTCGACTTTTTTGAATAAATCATTCGGTTTTGAAGGAATCTTCCCATTCAAAAAACTCTTTCACATTTTGGACATCAAAAAGACTGGATTGAAATGGACAGAGTAAAATTGTTTAATAATCTGGCCATAACTTTGGATACGTATGTCCAAATGACTCCAAATTTTGAGAGAGGTAGGAATACTTTATTATCTAAAACTTTGAAGAAGTATATTTCTCAATATTATGCTGTATTAATGTCCAACATGGCGATGCAATTGGAGGGAAAGATTGGGAATGAAAACAGTCCACTACTTTGGGCCATAAATGCATCCCCCTCCTCTCCTTAAAAGGGTTGGAATTTCAGAAGAGAGGATATAATATTGGCATGAAAAAATCCTCGGAAAAGTCTTGGGAGGATATTCCATACTCATGTTTTCACTTGAGAGACCTTTCCTCCTCTCTTTGTTTTCATTTACTTTTATGTTCTTCGTTGTTGTAATTTTGTAAGTCCTTTCCTTTGTAATTATGTTTTAATGCAAGTTTATTCTTCAATATATCTTATTCTCATCCACCTTCTGTAGTCTAATATCAATGTTCTTAAAATATTTTAAATACATTTTAATCCCCTTCCCTTCTTTTTCTTTCTAATTCAATCAAAAATCTATTTTTAATTATCATCATTGTTCGTGTGTGTGTGTTCTACATACCACTTTTTTCTAATCCATTTCTTTTTCTTCTATTATAAATTTATCAGAATAATCATTATAACCAGACTATTAAACACCCAAATGGATGAGTAAATATCTCATTGGGGTGAGTCAAAATTTAGGGATTTTAATTGATGGAGAGTATTTTCTTGATTATTATTCGTTAATTTAACATTGTGTATGTTAGACTTAATATGTCATAGATTAATGACATGTTTTTTTTAACATGTGGTTTCCATGGATTATTGGAACCATAAATAAACTACCATAAACAAGTACTGATTTAGATTATAATCCCAGTTAAGTTAAGTCTTGGATTAAAGCTTTAACACTTAGGAATTCTAATCGGCGTCAACTTGTGATGTGGGTGTTAATTTAAATGCAATATAAAGCAAAGCTCAAGGATATCACAAGCTTAACTCCCTAATAATGAACTTAACCCAATCTTTATAAATTTGTTAAATAAATTATAGCCAATAAATAATTTCAATTAAGATTTGAAAACAACCCCCCCCCCCCAAATCAAAATACAATCAACTAAAAACAAACGAAATTACAAATTATCATCGTCGAGGATTCGACCCGAGTGCTGCTATACACATTAGCAGAGCACCGAAACTTTGACCGGTCGATAGGTGACAATCAGCCGTGCATTTCATGAATATAAAAAATATATTTTTTGAATGGCACTTTAATATATTATATTCTGAGTTTGTTAAATATTCATAGGTAAATGAGTCATGTTAATGAATCAAAATTTATCACATATAATATCTTAATTAATGCAAGTAATTGATAAAATAATTATGATAATTTCAATATTTTTTCAATCTTATAAGTTTTTTATCTTTAAATGATGGGTTATCTTATTTATGGGATTAAGTGGAATTTTAATAAATTCAAACCTGACAAAAAATGGAAAAATAAGCCCAAATTTAATGTATTATTTATTCCTTTTAATTTTAAAGACTCTAACCCTACTCTATCCTGTTTCAGATAGAGAAAGTGGGGATTAAAGCTCCCTAATCTGATATCTCTTCCCTGAATTTAATATGTGGTCATCCTGTGATTATTGCATTGTTGAAGAGCTCTCTATTACTCCAGGACGAATCCCATAGAATGAAGTGAAATTTTCCCCAAGCCTATGAAACATCTATGGATGGTCTAGAGGGTTAAAAGTTCAGTTCCTTTGAGTGATGTTAATTTATCATGAGTGAAATGTGTTTTAGATTGAGATCAGATGAGTTCTGATTTTGAATTAATTTTTTTTTTATTCATCACAATTAATTATGTTTCACATAATCTGTGGTTTAATCAGTTCTAGGTTATATGGTATTTTTTATTTCAACATAAATCCAAACTAAAAAATTATAAAATACAATTCTTATGACATTCGAAAAACTCTAGGATCCTATAGGTTTGTAAGGTATGTTCTGGGATAGTGTTGGTATTGTTTTCATCATGTTTGAGAGGTATCACCCCTTGAATGTTATGCTTTAAGATTTTCTAATTTCATATTTGGTTTGGATTCTTAGGGATGATAATAATTTGGGATGTTTTTTTGGGTGAAGGAATTTGTTTCCTTATCCTTCACTTGGGTTCATCTCTTCTTTTTTAGGTTTTATATTAATTATATTGGATAAGAATAGTTTGAGAGGCATCTAATTTAAGGGCCCAATATTTCACAGACTCATTTTCATTTTTGTGTGTTTTAGGTGTAAAAAGAAGGTTGGAGGTTTGTTACTGTAATAGGTGATTCATTACGTGATAGTATGTGTTTCACTATGAAACTATGATTGGGTGTTTGTGTTTTGGTGTGATGTTTTTTCATGGGTTGGGGGTCGGTCAGTGTTTACCTATTTTATTATGGTCATTTTCTGATTTTTTGAGCTTTGACATGATGGTTTTTGGTCATCGAATAGTAATAAGTTTCATCTTAAATAGATTTGGTTTCCATGAATTTATTTTTATTTGTGTAGATAAATACATATATAATTAACTCTTACATATCAATGGACCCTTATATAAGATTTTTCACAACATAATGATATGAATTGCGATTTCAAGTTCTTGTGTTTGAGTTTAGTGGTTCAATTTTTGAAGAGTTGACACGCCACAGTGTTGTTTATGTTGTAGTTTGGTTTAGAATTAGGTCTTGAATTTCAGGGGTTTAAATATTTCAGTGTATCTATCTTTACCACACCATGATTGTTGGGTAGAGTGAGTAACTCAAGAGGGGGTGAATTGAGTTCCCAAAAAAATTATTTTAAAAACAATTTAAAATAGAATCCCCCAATTAAAAAAATACCCAGTTAATGAAAATTGTATTTTATTGTAATTTTGATATTTTAAAAGTTTCCTCAAATATTTATTGGTTTCCTATTAAAAAAATATGAAAATTACATTAACCTTGGAAATCAATTTACTCAAACAAATACTTCTATAAACACTCGTTAATATTAACTCTCAATGTACTAGTTTTGTTTATAGTTTAAAACCAAATAAATTTTAAGGATTTAAAATATAGAAAAAAAATTTCACAATATAATAAAACAAGGGGTTCAGCATCATGTTGAGACCTAATCCCCTCGTCCTATAAATCACCCACTTCCAAGAAGATAATATTACTATAATATAATCCAAAACCTTGATCAGGTATAAACGAAATATCTCACAAGATGTATAGGCTCAAAAGCCTCCCCATAGTTATGCATGGGAATAAAAACAAACATAGGATACACAAGGACCTATTCCACAAACACCATGGGTAAGTAGATGAAAATAGATAATAGAATATCATGTATTCTCCACTTCTAGCATAGGAGTTGGTGTGTGTTAATAAACAGAATAAACAACACACTACACAAATCTAAATGAAAAATAGTAGAAGGATCAAGAAATAATATAAAGAAAACATAATGATAAACTGTATATAGTGATTAATATTCTTAAGTTTCCTCATATGTTTATTATTGAGGATCTCAATTAGTTTATATGAATGTAGTAGTAAAACGGTGTATCATAATGGTTCTATTTTCTGTCTGTAGGAAAGAATGTTGATATCCAATTAGTTACACTCTTTTGCAGATGAAAGGTGGTAGTAATGTATCATGTAGTATCTTGATTGATTATCCTTATAGTATTTAGTATGTGAACTTATGGTTCATTAATAATCAATGCTTGAGGAAGTCCATTTGGAATATATATTGGTTCATGCAGGAGTTCTTGTTTAAGAATAATCATCAGGATATTCTTAATCCTTATATTAATATCTGAATCATTCATCAATGAATCTATGAAATAGTTTAATTAATAATCATTAAATAATACTTCTATATTGAATTAAATTAAATGTCCATTAGATGAATTTAATACAAATCAATAAGAATAAAAATAGAAGTAATTTTAGAATCAAGACATCTCTATTAGAAATACATATCTGGAGGGGAATAATGTTTGGTGGAAAACAATTATGGTGTCAATACATCTATAGCAGGGACTAATGTCTGTAGGCAAGACATTATGGAGTTAAGACATTTCTGGTATCAACTCAACATTGGCAGTGAGACATTTATACTAATTATGAGTCAAGTATGGTAGTAACTCAATTATTGTGGTTAGAAATTATGGTAGTGAGTCGGTATGGTGGTGACTCATTTGAGCAAATGATCTCTCATGTTGATAGTGACTCAAGATGGTGATGATTGATTTGAATTAATAGTAATACATGTTTGGTGGATGTTCAACTTTGGTGGTTAGAAATTCTTGAAGTGAGACATTTTTAACTAACAGTGACTCATTCTTGTGGTGAGTTATGTCTTTTGGTGAGTTATTTTGAAAAATTGGTGACTCATTTCAACACATAGAAAAATTTTCATAAAATTTCTTTATAGAGTAAAATGATGTCATAAAATAGAAATCTCATTATCAACATAATAAACATGATTTTTCTGAAATAGAATAAGGTGGTTCAAATAATCTCCCTATTTATGCTAATCAAAAATCATGGAATTTTTTATAAACATAAAATAAGATAAACTTTGATATATAGAAATGGATTTAAAGGATAACAGTCTACTTAATATTTCAAATATCAAATGTGAGATAAAAAAGTATTATCAAATATAAAGATATTTTTTGTCAATGATAAATCAATGATAATAGAAATTAAGGTTGTAAAATGGTAAAGCAAATCACATAACAATAAGGGAGGTATCATAGAATAAATAAGGATGGTATCAAAGGATGAATAAAAATAAATATGGTATTAAGGAAACAAATTAGGATAAGGATATAAAAATGATTATTGTACAAAAGATAAACTTGGTATTATAGGAAACAAATATAAATAAAATATCAAAGGAAACTTATCAAGGATAAATAAAAAAATGTATCAAAGAAATGGGTTTTAATAAAAAGGAAAATTACTTCATCCAACATTCTACCCCTTTTGGGATTATAAAAAAGGTAAAATAAGAAGTAGTAAATAAAAAAATGGATAATAAGTATCATATATAAATAAGAAAGGTATCCAAAGAAAATAAGAATGAAAAATAATAGAAAACTATTTTAATCACAAGTAACATATCAAGTAATATATAAAAATGTATCAAAGTAAATCATATTAAATAGAGTAATAATAAGATTGACATGTTATTAAGTACCCAAAGTTATGGTATTACATCCCAAAAATATGTGTGTAAAATAAAACAATAAGACATATCTAAGCCTAATGTCAATTAGAGTCACTCTCAGCTCTAGAGGCAGGATCAGCAGGGCTCTTACCCTTATCAGAGGCTTAAGGGAAAGATGCAGAGGATGAGGTTGATGTGGTAATATCTATATCAATTGAAGGTGCTAAGGTAGTCTGAGGCACTTCTCTGATGATCACTAGTCTGAGATACCAGATAGATTTGCTGGGAGACATGTTGAGTGGCTGGTACTATGGAGGTAAAGGGTTAGAAGAAAGATAAGTTGTGAAGGCTATCATAAGAACCACCTCTAGAACGACAACAGTTGTGAAAAACACATAAATAAAAGGCCTCATTAGGTTGAAAAAATCTATTATAATATTTCATTCCCTATCCTTATCACTAAAAAGTTATTAATTTTCCTCTATAAAATGATTAAGAAGAGTTTTCAAAACCTTCAAATGGTTTACCTTATCATTGAATTCCCTAGTGAAAGGTGACATCCTTAGATTATCAGCCAAAAACTTGAAAAGAGTATTTAATTCATTTTTTGCATACAACCTATAAAGGAAATATTTAATGGATTTTATGATGGTCTCGCAATCACTTTGGGATTTATTTAAACTATATCTTACCATTTTTTATATATTCTCACCATTCTAATGAAATGTCTCAAATCCACTTGATTAGTAGAATGAATATACCTCAATGTAGCATAAATTTCCACTCTAACTAAAAAATGGATCAACTAGGAATATACTGAAGCTGAGGGAGGTGCATCACTAAATTTATAAGACACTGAAGGAAATATCTCCAACCTCTCCATAATAGAATCATAACTAGTAGAAAATGAGTCTCTAATATCCTCTATCACCTATCTCAAAGAATCTATCTCACTTTCTATCATATGGTTCTCATTTTAAACTTCCTGGATGTGATGATTCATATTTGGCTGAATATGTCATACCATCATATCAAACAGGTGTCTTTCATCATCCTAACTCTAATAAGGGACTATAGGTTCCTGATACCTTAAAATAATACCAAAATAATCGAGGAGTCTTCCTCTGAAAGACTCAAAATCTATCATGGGAAAAGAATCTATAGGTACTGGAGTAGCTGGTACGAAAGGGTCAGCAAGACTCTTATCAAAAGGGATAGAAAAATATGTAGGATCCCCCAAAGATCCCTTGGGATATTTTTCATATCCAAAAGAGATATTAGGTTCACCATCCTTTGTTGGGCTTCCCTCATCATCAACTAAATCAGCATATTATAGACTAAGAAACATGGGATCTAGGGAAGGCTCCCCAGAGAGTAAACCTCACCCTCTGTTGAAGAATCTCCATGATATTCAACAAATTCATAATCAACATATTTGGAATCTAACGAGTCCAAAAAAAACTGAATATATATAGTGAATTTCTCAAATTCGGTATGAAGAGTAGCCACTCTAACGTAACTAGGGGATTTATCCTCCTCACCAAGTAATCAAGTCTCTTCTTGGGAAGAAGATGCATCCCCAACATGTTTCCCTAAAACAAATATCCCCATGGGTACAGATATGGATGAACATATTCCTCAACATGTGCAGGATTAGGTAATATGGGTATCTTCATATACCTAGATGATGTAATAGAACCAGTACATGTGGATTTGGTGTCTGGATCCTCTCAGAATCATTATCATGGTAATTTCCTCTATCATAACAATCGTCATCATCATCGCCATTATCACTATTTCCATTACCATTATCACTTACATCTTTTCCAATTTTCTTATAATAAACTTCCACAACCTAATTATAAGATTTAAAAGAAGATAATATAATCCTATAATCTCCTAAAACATATTTTACATTATCATCAATATCCCTTTCACTTAAAAAAACTCTCTCTGGAAGGGAGAGAAAAAGGTGGAACCAAGATTCCAAAAGTCACAGCAGGACTCTATGAAATGTCAAGGTCACTACCCTCCTCCATTTCGGATTCCACCTCCTCATAAAAACCATACTCCATTTTTTCATGATCATCAAAATAACCAACTATCACATCTGGGTCCATTCCTGGAACCACTAGGTTCTTAGTTATGGTAGTATGATCTATATTATTAAAAGCATCATAGTTATTGTCATTTTATATAACCAATTTCTTCATCCAAGGGTTATAGATCACCCTCATCCATATAAAAATAACCTTAGTTGAATATAAATCTCCATATTTAACTTCGACTTATTCCTATTCATCTATCACAAAGATTATTTCCAAAATAGAATAAATAAACATAGGATAAATTAGATAATTAGATCTTAAGGTTGAATTTTAAATCTCCATCATGTGTACCATAAGTTATCTACACATATTCATTGTACCCCCAATTTTCATTATAAATAAGAGGTACATATCTTGGAATATCAAGGTATTGAATTGCCCTTTCCTGAGACATAAAAAGTGTTGAATGAACTAAAATAGAATATTTCATTCCCTATCCAACCCAGTAGAAGTAGACCTCCTCAGAGTCCTATCACCAGTTAGATCAGGCAAATCATCCTTATATTTGAATGATGTAATATAATTAAGTATCATACCCTAATAATCATCAAACACTCCTCTATAAGGCACATTGAATCATCTTTCTAATTACTTTGAGGAAAATTTGAACTTTTTCCATCAATTATACTTCAAATCAGATATTTCATATTTCCAGAACATAACTTGGAATACTGATAGAATAGATGAACCAACCTAGGAGAGAAAAATCATTCATTTAGATAGAAGCAAAATACCCATATTTGGTCCAAGATCACCATTTCAACTAATGATTTACTAGTGATCAACCACTTTACATCTACATCCTTTTTGGAAACAACTATTCGATTTTCTAATTGTGGGTTCCTTAGCTTGAAAGCTACGTAGCTTGGTTCTCCTTTCAATATCTTATCATTTTTTTGATTCCTTAGGATATGGCATTATAGGTCTCTTCACTCTCACTATTTTAGTGAAAAAAACTAAATCAAGGCCATTGGAAGGCTGATGTTCCTGGGAGAAAGAAGTTGAAGCTGTTCTGGAGCAAGCATGAAAGGGGGAGTTGCTTAGATTAAAACTTAAAATCACTATTTATTATTTTTGTATTCTAAATAATATAATAAAAATAAATGAATAGATCAAAAAATAATTAAATATGGAAAATTATTAATGGAAATAGAATTTGAAATAGAGACCAGTGACTCATCCAACAATGACTCTCCAATAGTGACTTGCCAAATCTCCAATAGTGACTCACCAATGGTGAATCTCCAATAGTGACTCCCCATCAGTGAATCACCAATAGTTACTCACCAATGGTGACTCGCCAATGGTGACTTACTAGTGGTAACTCTCCAACAGTGACTCGCCAACAGTGACTTACTAAATGTGAATTATCTAAAATGTAAACCATATATGAAATTTATCATTCTTAATTCATGTTTTATGTAGTTTAATCATTCATAATTAAATTTTTTTGTGAAAATATTAGTAATTTTATGTTAGGTTCCTATGAATTGAAGAGTTATATCAAATTTCTAGAAATGATCCCATAAAAAGTGATTCCTTAAATCAATATTTTTTGTTCTAGAATGTAAAATGCGATTATTATAAATATTTATCACACTTGTGTTTTCATAATTTATAGGGAAATGTTTGAATTTAATATCATAGTCTAGAAAAGTGTGTTTCATCCATATAATTTTAGCACAACAACTACCTACATATATGTATTCATATTTAGTAGTATACAGTGTAATAAAATTTTGTTTCTTACTACACCAATATACTAGAAACTTTCAAAAAATGCGACAACTTACGAAGGTTATTTTTCTATCTAACTTTAAATCGCTAAAATAGGTATCTAAATAACTCACTAAGTCAAATTATTGTCCTATTGGGTAGAACAATCCAAAATTAGTTGTATATTTTAGGTATTTGAAAATCCTTTTAATAGAAATTAAATGTGATTATTTATTATTTTCTTGAAAATGAGAACACATACACACACTAAACATAATATCAGGTTGGATAGAAGTTAAGTATAATAAACTTCCAATCATACCTCTATAACTAGTTTGATCTACTGGTTTTTCAACTTCATCTAGATACAACATATAGGTGGTACACATGGTAGTGTCTCTTTTTTCAGAGTTATCCAAACCAAATCGTTTTAAAAGCTCTTTAGTATACTTACATTGATTTAAAATAATTCCTTATTTATTTTGATAATTCTGAAAACCATGAAAGAATTTAAGTTCACTCATTAAAATAATTTCCAATTATTTTTGCATCATATTAGAAAAATTAGTACAAAAATATTTTTTAGAATATCCAAAGATAATATCATCAACATAAATTTAAACAACCAAATCATCTTTTGAAATTATTTTCATAAAAAGTGTAGGGTTATATATACCTTTTGAAAAACCTTTAGAAATTATAAAAGTGCTGATTATATCATATAAATATCTTGGGGATTTCTTTAAACCATATAAATATTTAGTTAACATAAAATTTTTTTTTGATAATTAGGATTCTAAAATCTTGTAGGTTGTTCAAAAAAATCCTCAACTATATAACCATTTAAAAATGAACTTGTTCATCCATTTTATATAGTTTAAAATTCAATTGTTCTACACATGGTAATAATATTTTGATGGCTTCAATTCTAGTCATTGTTGTAAATTTTTATTCATAATCAATACCTTCTTCTTGAATATACCCTTGAATAACCTAACTATCTTTATTTATTACTATGGTTCAAGATTCATCAACCTTGTTTATAAACACCTATTTAGTTCCAATAGTGAGGGTGTCTTCTGGTCTATCTACAAGTTCCAAAATGTTATTGTTTTCAATATTATTAGGTTCATCTTACATTTCCATCACCCGGATTTCATCAGTAATTACATTATTGATGTTCTTAAGTTTAACTTATGATAATAATTCTTGATTTTTGACATTATTTCTAAGAGAAACTCTTATCTGTATACCTCTATCTAGGTCTCCAACTACATAATTTTTAGGAATTAATTTAAGAGTCATAATAACTTTTTGAAATTAAGGTATTGTAATATCATGGTCATCTTCAGATTCAGGATCAGGTTATGGATGTTCCTTAGAACAGGAAGATTTTTATTCATGTTTTAAAAAATTGTAATTAGGTTTGGCATTAATTTTTAGAATTGAAAAATCATCCCTAGGTTTTGAAAATGGGGTTTTAGGTTCATGTGGACCTATATCATCAAAATTTACATGAACAGACTCTCCCACAGTCATGTTTATTTTGTTAAACAATCTATATGATTTACTAGAGGTTGAATATCCAAGGAAAAGTCATTCATCACTCTTGGATGAAATTTTTTCAATATCATCCTTAGTGTTAATAAAAAAATTGTGACCAAATACTGTAATGTAATTAAACTTACGATTTACACTATACCATAGTTTATAAGGGTTTTTAATTAAGATAGGTCTAATCAAAACTCTATTAATTATATAACAGGATGTATTCATAGCCTTGGATAAAAATTAAATAGTAAGATCATATTCATTAATCATTGTATGTGTAATCTCTTGAAGGTTCATATTTCTTTTATTGAAAAAAACATTCTACTATGAGGTCTTAGTAGTAGAAAAAACGACTACATCCATTTTTTTAGCAAAAACATTCAAATTTTTTATTTTTAAACTCACAAAAATGATTGATTCTTAAGATATTAATCCTATATCTAATAGGTTTTCTACAGATTTAGAATACTTGGAAAAGTAGGAGCAAGATTCACTTATGTGAGCCTGAAAGAATTCCCAAGTATACCTAGAAATTTTTTCTACAGGTATATAAACATAGTTCTTCCCATTTAGACTGGAAAATCTAAAAGGTATAGACAAGTCAATATGAACCAACTCTAGGAGATACAAAGTATAAACTTATTTATTTTATTTTAAATATTTCTTGTGTTTTTACCTTTTTAATAGAGGTTACAGACATTGTCATTTGGGAATTCAAGTTTGGGTATATCTTAGACTAACACATTCCTTATTATCATTATAAGTGAGTGAATATTTCAATGGCCTGGTCTCTTATACCAAATCCAAGATTCATTATGAAAGCAACTTATATAGGAGACATTTTGATAAAATAAAAATTATAAATTAACAGTATAAACATTCTAATTTCTCAATGTAGTAAAAAATTAATCATTTTAAGAATCAAAAAAATTCATGTGTTAATTTAAAATTTCAAATAAAATCCATCATCACATAATTTTGAAATTATAAGATGATTTTACTTCAAACCATAAACAAATAATAATTTATTAATTAAAACATAGTTAGAATTTCCAACTTGGACAATGAAAATTATTTTCCCTTTAGCATTCTCACAGAATTTGACATGCCCACTATCTACCTTTAATAAATTATTTAACATTTAATAATACCATGTAATTTTTCTAGAAGATCCATTTTACAAGTACCATAGCTTCTTACTGGAAATCTTTAAGCAGGTTCCCTACAAAAAAATTACACCAAAAATGATGTTGGTACAGAAAAATTATTGGGTATATAAATGTTATTAATTAAAGCTTTAGAAACCCATATTTTATTAATATGTATCCTATAATATGATTATATGATTTTAGAAATAAAGGCCTTATTTTTTAAATATGAGTAAAAAATTGTAGCATCACTTGAACTACGAATGAAAATATATTTAATTATTCTCCTATGTCTAGGTTAATACCATATACTTTTAATGTATTTAGGTGTAGTTATTTTTCAAAACGTTTGAGTGAGGTTGTTTATCCCACTGTTGAATCTTTCTAAAATATATTTTAGTTTCTCATTAGATAGTTTCAATTGAGTATTTTCTTCAACTGTTGATCATTTTTATCTTTCTTAATAGAATATCATATTTAAAATTAGAAGTTAAAGCATTTTGTTTATATAGAATTTTATATTTATCATTAAGCTCATTGATTTTATCTTAATGCATGTTAAAATATTAATAAAGCCCCTAATTAGACATATTTTCATCATCATATTCCTCTACATAATTATTATAAATATTTGAAGAAGTATCAGTAAATACATTTGATACCTCAGATGTGTTTTTCATGAAACACATGTTTTATCAATTAGGATTTTCCTCTTTGGTAGTGTCTAAATCACTCAAGATGTATTTAGAGTAACTAAAATTTTCATCCATTTATTTCTTATATTTATTATCCTATTTATCATATTTCTTTTTATATTTTATCTTAGGATAATAAACTTTAACATTTGATTTTCTCTTACAATCATAGAAAATAATCTCATTTCAAGTGTCAGATCTCTTCTAATATTTTTCTAATTTTACTCTATTTTCATATTTAAAATTGTAGTTTGGTTTCCTAAATAATTTGTTTTTTATTAAAACCTTTTTTAATCTTCTGTATATTTGGTCCATATCTTTATCACTATCTACTGTTGATTCTTTATCACATGAACTTTCTACTTGAACTTTCTCCTTTTATTTTGAGGTAGTATATTTGAAGGCTATATACTTTCTTTTAAGTTCATCATCTACATGATGATTAACATTAATTTCTTTATCATACATAATTAATTTTATAATAATCTCTTTAATGGGTTACTGACTAATATCACATGATTCTCTAATTAATACTGATTTTCCTCTCCATCTTTCTAGAAGACACATTAACAGTTGTGTCACTTGGTCTTTATTAAAAAAAAGGAATCCATAAAGAGTGAATTGTATTCAAAATATCATTGAACCCAAGATACTTGTTACAAATAATATCATTAGGTTTCATCATAAAAGTATTATATTTAATAATATTGGTATTTCAACACATTTCATTAACATTAATTGTTCCCCCATGAGAAATTGTTAAAGCGTCCCATATTTCAAAAGTAGTTGGGAATATAGAAATTTTATTGAATTTTTCATAACCCAAAGAACAATATATAGAATTGATAGCTTTAGAGTTATTGTTATAAGATATTTTAATAGCATGATATCAGGTGTTTCTAGAGGTCTTAGTTATTTCATATTTATCTTTAGTAGCAGTCCAAATTTAAAACCCTATGCTCTCAATATTAATTTTAATATTTATCTTCCACTAATAATTATTAGTTGCATTAAAGAATGGAGGTATGTTGGTATCATAACATTCTTGTCTATTATCCATTAAATAAGTAAATTTATAACTAATAGAAATTGGCAATCTTTAAAACACAACTAAAATCAAAGTTAAATAATTTAGAAAAACCATTGATATGAAATGTTTTTTGGAGTGGTTATTTGAGCTCCCAATAAAAATTTATATTTAAAAAAAAGTTAAAATAAAATCCCCCAATTAAAAAAAATCAACCATTTGATCAAAAGAGCAGTTTTATATAATTTTGATCTTTAAAAAGATTCCACAAATATTAATCAGTTCTCATTTAAAAACAATATGAAAATTAAATTATCTTTTGAAATCAATTTACTTAATAAAATACATATATAAAAACGAATTGAGATTAACTATAAAAGTACCAATTTTATTTAGAGTTTAAAAATAAATATATTTTAAATATTTTAAATAAAGAAAACAAATAAAAAACACACAACTAAATAAGAAAAGGGGTTAAATTTCTATATAATACCTAATCCCGTCCACTTTTCAATATACCACTACCAAGAAGATTATATAACTATGATCAATTCCACAAACTAGATTGAGTATATATGCAATTTCTCAGAATATATCTTGGCACAAAGGCCTATTCCACAGTTATGCATGGGAAGAAAAACAAAAACAGGCCACTCAAGGACCTCTTTCACAAACACCATGAGTAAAAAGGTGAAAAGAGAAAAGATAATATCAAGTATTCTTCAATTCTAGCTCAAGATTTAGTGCGTGTTAGTAAATACAGTAAACAACATGATTCTAAAATATAAAAGAAAAACAACATAAGGGGAATGAAATAATATATAGAAAAGGTAATGTTTCTTAGTATTTAGTACTTTAGATGGTTGAGTGTCCATAGTTGGGCTTGGTGTGGATCTTGAGTTGTTTCTCTGAAAGTAGCAGTAAAACATAGCATCATAAAGGTTCTATTTAAATTCTGATAGAAATAATCTTTATCTTCTATGATTTCCACTAATTCATAAATGAAGTTCCATAGGAATATAGTAAGAAAGATCTCAAGTGATTATCATTATATTATTTAGTTAGTTCACTTCTTAATCATGAATTATCAATTCATGAGGTAATTCTTTATAAATATATAGTTGTGCTTGTAAGAGTACTCGTTGAAGAAAAATCATCAAGATATTCTTGATCCTCATACTAAGATCTAAATCCTACTTCAATGAATATATGAAATAGTTTAATTAATAATAATTAAATAATCCTTATGCTTTAAATTTAGTAAAATATCCATTATAAAAAATTAATTCAAATAAGAAGAATAGAAATGGTAGAATTTCTGGCTACAAGACATCTATGGTGGAAATACATCTCTAGCAGTTTCACATTTTTGGAGGCAATACATTCTTACAACAAGACATCTATAGTGGTGACTCAAGTATTTTAGCATGAAATTTTGGATGTAGCTCAACTCTACTGGTGTAGAATTTGAACTAATGGTGATACATTTAAATCAGCAACTCAACTCTGGCAGTCAGACATTCTGTCAGTGAGTCGGTCTTGTGGGGACTCATTTGAACTAATGGTTGATCAGGTTGGTGATGACTCACATTATAAGTTATTCATTTAAATTAATAGAGAGACTTGTTTAATATAATATCAACTCTATTAGTTATAAATTATGATTATGTGACATGTTGAACTAATAGTGACTCATTCTAGCAGTGACTCATGTCTGGAAGTGAGTGATTTTGAATTAAAAGTTACTCATTCCAACACTTAGAAAAAATTTCATCAAATTTACTTACTTAGTAAAATTCTATTATAAAATAGTAATATCATTATAAAAATAATAAAAATGATTTTTGAGTATTAAAATAAGGTGGTGTTGATAATGAACTTCTTTGGTTATATAGTATTTAAAGAAACTAAATGTATTTTAAATGGTGGATTTCTCAAGAGGATCGTATTTTGATCCTTATAAGTGTGTTTTGAAACCAATTTGTCACATTGTGACTCTATCTATCACATCAGGATTCTAAAAACCCAACTTTCATTATAAATTAATATTTTTTACTTTATTTTTGTTTGACCATCCTTGTTTCTCTTTAATAATAGGAAAACTAGGGGATTATTTTGGTGATATTTGGATTCTCTTTTCATGGTTCTTGAAGACCTATCTTTAGAGGTTTTATCGGCTTATATATTAGGAATTTTTTTATCTCTTTTACTTTTTTCTTTTTTATTACTTCTTCTAATAATATTGGAAGAAATGTTAGTGCTTGATTTTAGGGGATTGTGGTTGATGTCTTGGGGATTAATGTCTTGTTACAGGGTTAAGGAATATTTTTATAGATTATTTGGTACTCGTTTTTTATTCTCTCAAGGTTTAATTTCTTATCTTTATTAATTAATGGTATTTATAATCCTTTCATCTATATTCTCGAATATTTTGTTTCTTTATAGGTTTTGAAACCTTCTAAGTTTCCCTTCCTGATCCTTATTCCTTTTCATTGTTAACCCATTGGATATAATGATCCCTAATCCCTTTTATTGTAATCTAATTCGAATATAATGATTGGTATTACCCTCAATCTTTGATTTAAACCCTCCCATTGAACCTTATAAGTTTTTATTCCTTATACTATGATAATCTACCCCATTTTTTGAACTCTGGAGACATCTTCTTTCATATTAAGTTCATATTATTCCCATTTTCTCAGTGGAGATGGTTTGGTAGGGGTGGTTTTTTATTTACTTATATTTTATACTCTCACCTCATGCTCAATGTTTTTTCTTATTCTAGGGGGATGGGTTATTATATTCCTTATCTTCTTTTATTACAAACCTTTCCCCAGGACCAGTGATGTGTGTTTTCATCAAGTGGAAGTTAATGTTATACATTTCTTCCTTATGCATTGTTTAGATTAATTGTACCTTGTTAATTATAATTTCTTGCTGTATATTTCTAAATTTCCTAACTTTATATTTTTGGTTTAGTATAAAATTATAATTTTTTGAAATAAAAACATTAAAATGTATATCAGTATAAGACTTGATTTTGGTTATGAAATGGAAGTGGAAAGGTGATCATGATGATTTTATCTCTCCTTATCCTATATTATAATATTGATTTTGGAAATTTAAATTTATATATAATTTTGAATTTATATTAAGAACATTAGGATAGAATATGGGTGGAATATAAATTAGGGGTGAACATGTTAAACTGTAATTGTAATTATTATAAAAGAAAACCCCTTATAATGGGTTCATGAATTGGAATGTAATTTGTAATTAATATTAATGAATATAAGTAATGATTAATGTAGTATTCCTTGAGTGGTTGAGTTTTTTTTATTTCATTATGACTATGGGTTAGAGTCCTTGGATAAATTTAAGGGGATGTTTCAATTATTAGAATTCTGGTTCTTCCTTTTTACTTTGGATGGGTTTTCTAGGGCCGGTTATAGTCTTTATGAGAGATAGGGAGTGTCATTGATAATATCTTTAGGTTTGATAACTTACATGTATGTATATAATTTATTTGGAGTGACACCTTGATATTGGGTTGGAGAGTGGAAATATATATGTCCTTAGAGGAGGTTTTATATTGTTTCCTTACTGGGTTAGTGATACTAGTTATAGTTAAAGAGAAGTTGTGTGAGCATCTAGAATAGAATGTATAAGTGTAGGAGTATTTTTGGGAGATATAGGTAAGGTTTTATAAGTAATGTATGATTGTGAATACTAATAATAATTTAATAGTTTATGTGAGTTTGGAGATATTCTAATTGAAAGTATATATAAATGTCGTCTTGGGGTTATAATGTTATCTTAGAGGTGTATGTCATAGTTATATGAAGTTATGGGTGGGTGGTTTAAATTAACTAATGAATATATATGTATAATAATTAAACGAATTGACCATTAATGTTATTTTATTCCAAAATAATTAAATGAAGAGTTGATAAAAATGTGGGTTAAAATATTGGTAATATTTTTATAATGAAATAATTGGAAAGATGTATTGTATGAAATTTCATGTTTCTTGTTTGATAAATTAATTGGTAACCACATGCTTATGGATTAAATAATTAATGTGATAAATTATGATGTAATTAAATGGTTTGGAATGTTGTTGATATGAATTTAAAAATATTATTAATGAGAAACTTAATAATAATATGATCGATTATCTTATATGAATAAATAAATTGATTAATTGGTAAGATGAGAATACTCTTGGTGATAATGAATATTTCATTTGTTTTGATATATTGTGTGATGTAGTGAAGAATTTTGTTCCATTTTTTAGAAGCTTTATTCTTTGTTATTAATTATTGTTTATCTAAGGCTATAATTCTTGAATCATATGTGGATGCGATATTTGATATGATTTCTTGGTTGGTAATATGATTTGGTGCTATGTGTAAATGTGTTGTAGTGGTTCAATGTATGGTTTATAAGGATAAAAATGATATGGGGATAGTCATATGGAATTTTTTATTCTGATGTGGTTTGAGAATGATGATTCAATAGAGAATATTTTATCAATATGATTTCTCTTCCATTCTCATAATTCTGATCAGTTTTTAGGGGCATTCATACTGGATCATTACCAATTTAAGTTGGAACAACCACTAAACATACCAGTAAGTGTGATGGTATATTTTTTTGATCCTTTTCCCTTATTATTTTATAATGATATTTCCCTCAATGATTGTTGGTTATGATTTTTTGATTAAAGGAAATTGTTTTTGGGTAAGTGTTCAATTGAGTAGATTTTGATATCATGGGATATTTTAATTCTTCCTTGGTTATGATTACTTTTCATTAACATATTCATGATTCTATATTTTATTTATTTGTTATCAAAAATATATTTATTCACACATTTTCTTCACATATACATTGTATTTATTAGATATATTATTCATCCATATACTCCCAATTTTTAAATCATCTACAGTTTCTTGAGTTGTTTTGCAAGACTTTTCAATGGGGATTGGGGATTTTGTTGTTTGGGTTACTAGAGTGGAGTTCTTAGAAGATGGTCTTGTTATAAAAAAGTTTCCTTCAATTATTTGGATAAAACCACCGATTAGAGGATCCCAAATCCAGTTGAACTTATCATGTTAGAGGCTCTATGCAACAGAAATGAGAAAAAATCATATGTTCACATCCAATGAATTAGTGTATCAAAAGTTGGTAAACATTGTACCCAAATTTCCACACAAAGTCATCATTTTCACACATAAGAAAATTCACATTCTTTCAAGGAAATTAAAATGAATTCAATAGAAAAACATAAAGGAACAAATGAATTAAGTGATTAATGTGCTTTGGAAAATGAGTCTTATATTCATAGTAGAAACACATTTTCTTAATTTTTATTCACCTAAAGAAATAATAGATACAAGAGAAATATTATTAATTATAAGTAATCATTACCAAGATTTCATATCAGTAGAATAAATGTGTCTATTGATCTTAATCATTAAGCTATTCATAAAGAATGGTTAATATATTTTCATTGAGAAATCAACCTACGTAAATACTAAGTGTCATCTAGTCAACAAGTTAAATCTAATCCCTCAAAATCATATCCAATGAATACTTCCCTCCTCAATTGGAGTACCAAGTTAGTAACCCCCAACTTATTTAATTTTTATACTTTCAACACTCTTTCATCACACCATTATAAGATGGGAACATCTAATGGTTTTTCTACCCCTAGAGAATATTGAGTGCCTCTTTTTTCACATTACACCAATCTAACTTCTGGTAACTATAATTTTGGTAACCTGAATCCATTAAATGAATATTTGATAAACTAAAATAGAATTCACCTTCCAAAAGGTCTTGAATTTTGTAAGATTTTATTATATAAAATGGTATGAAGAGATAGTGTGGGTATGATATTTAGTATAATTTCAGTTTATTTATGAATTTTATCAGTGTTTCTCTTTATGTTTTCTAATAATTATGTGGTACTTTCTCTCATAAATTTTATATACCCTTTGTAGTAGTCATCAACCAATGTCATATTGAAAGTGGGATTCGAAGTTCATGCTCATATTTACTAATTACTCATGATGGGTTTTTATCAGGGTAAAATTGTGACATATAGAGAAAGATTAAGAAAACTTAGTGCATATGATAAAACTATCAATTATATAAAAGATTACACAAGAAATATTATCATTAAAAATATGTATGATATTTTCTAAAATTATTGATAAAAACTCAAAGATAAAATATTAAAATAATAAACTTTTGAAAAATAAATTTTTTAATATAATAACTACATTATATAAATCTCATGATGTAATTTTATATTATGATATTTTTTTAGGACTTCTATACTCCTAATAATATTATTTGAATATATGAAAATTTTAAGGTAAGCATGAGAGAATATATAATATAACTAAATTATAATGTCTTAGTAATTGAGGATATTGATTTGATGAAAATTTCACATTATGATATCAAAATCCAAATAAATTTTTCTAATATGTGAAAGTATTAATATAGTCAAACATAAGAAATGAAACCTAATTCAATGGTTTTAAAGAAAATTAAAAATATATTAGTTAATGAATATTTTTATAAATATGTATATGAAATGAAATAATTTATTAAAATAATTTTTTTAAAGAAAAATATAAGTGAAATGTTAAAAATTCATCTTAAATATTTTATGTGTGATGGATTTATGAATCATACCACTAAAATACTAAGTATGTTTTAAAATATTAATTTTGATAAATAATAACTAGAGGCTTCATATATGAAATTTTAAAATAGAGAATTCAAAATGAATTATGGAAAGATGAAATTTATGAAATTAATTTCTCAAAAAATAAAATATTCCTTTGGTGAATATAAAATTAAGATCAATAAATTCCATATAAATTTATATTATTTTGAAAAATAGGGGGTATAATATCCCTTTTATTAAAAAAAATAAAATTCAAATACACAATATGAATAAAAAACAATAAATGTTTTTTTTTAAATAATTATAGGTAATTATGAAACACATTGAATATTAACTAGCTTGAATCACCATTATTTATTCGTGTAAATATATAAAATAAATTTATTATCATTTATGATGCAACTATACTCCCATGCAATACCATAGATTCCATTTTACAATGTACTATATTAAATAGAATAATCACTCTCAATAATTGATTAGATTAGAAATTTTTTTTGAATAAATATGGAAAAATGTATAGAACCAATGTCTATAACTGCATATTCCTAAGGAATAGTTTGTATCAATTATTAGACAAATTTAAAGAGTTTTATTTCATTTTAGGTCTCATAAAACATCATTTATAGCCACTAAATGATCCATATGTATTATGATTAAGTATCTTGAAAGGGAGAAAAAACTTTATCCACCACATGTGTCTAGGAAAATAGGATGAGAATGTTAAGGGAAATTAGTGAAAACCTATATATAATTGAAATCCATTTAATTACCAACAATAGAAAAAAACCTAACACTATGATCAATACCCCATAAGAAAAATGATGGATAAAAATAGATTATACATTTAATAAAAAACAAAAGTACATAAATTCCATATATTATTGAAAGTTAAGAATATGGTATATACTTTGGTAAATTAAAACTAATATTAAAAAAATTAAAATTCTATAATTCCAATGAGTCTATAAAGGGTGATCGACTGGAATAGAGGCCAATCCATTTTCTACTAAAAAAATTAAATACATCAAGAAATATCTACATGTAGTAAAATATGTAAAAATTATTAAATGTATACATTGTATCAACATATATTTTTTATGGAACAATTTAATTTCTATAATGAAAGTCATTTAAAATGGAAAAAATTAAGAAAAAAATATTCAATGAAATATTTTTATTTTGAGAGGAAATTAAACACACCATGAATGTTTTGAACATGAAACCTATTAGGGATCATATAATAGGACTAAATATTGGTCTAAATACATTGATTATACCCCTGATTTTAAACATGTATCAAATGATGAGGGATAAGAAATGGAATTTAGAAAGTGTGTTAGTTAGTTATCCTAATAAGGATTTCAATCGTCTATATATGGTCTGGATGGTCTTAGGTTGGGAAACATTTAGTAATTTACTTGGAAGGGTGTCTAGCTAGAGCTGATATAGTGGAGAGATGGTCTCTATTTGGATTTATCTCCTTACATCAATGAAGGATCAAATGGAGTTGAACTCTCCCCATCTCATTCTATACTATAAATTTATCTTATCTTCTTCTTAATGTAAAAACCTAACTCAATATAGTGTAATTTCAATACACAGTTTCTAGTTCTTTTTTCTTTTCCTCTCCCAAACTCTCACATTTATAATAATCTAGAGACTCCAATGGGGTATCTTTCAATGTGAATTTAAATGAGTATGATCGAATCTATCCAATTAATGATAGGATGTCATATCAGTATTAAGAAAAAGTTTTTGATTTTCAAAACTATAGAAGAAAAGTGTGGAAGTTGTGTGGATACATACCAGGATATATAGTAGTATCTATATGGTTGAATAATTTTTTGAAAATTTATTACGAATATATGAAGCGGGGGAGTGGGACTGTGACCAGACATTTTCATCAAGACATGAAAATTTAGATAGGATGGCTCATGGAAAAAATGATAATCAATGAATTACATATGATCTGGTGTGGAAAACTAAATAATTAGTTTATCTTCATATGCATGGTATAGAGGATTAGATTATTGAGGGAGTCTAGGTGCATGAATTACATGTGAAACAATGATCATGTTTCAATAAGTAGAGTATTGAAACTCCAGTGATTTTGGTGAATATAGACATAGAAATATGGATTTTGAAATTGTAATAAGGGGAAAAAAATACCAAAAGTGAGAACCCTAGATAAATAAATATGATTGTTTTAAGTCGAGTGGAGCTACCTGCATTTTATGTGGAGGATCATTTTTCTAGATTGCTAAATCATACACTTAATTCATAATAAATCAAACTCCAGATGACATGAATCTTTATATAATTTAGTTCACTATAAATAGTACAATACTATATTGGCTTTTTTCATGGAAGAGCACTAATACTATTTCAAATTTTTATAATTTTAATACAACTCTTCTATAATGGTAAGGTAATATGACTTAGGGGGGCCATTGGGAATCTTGAAAACACTTCATCAAACAGGGTGTTGTGGAGGAGTACATAGCTGAGTTTGAGAAGGTGGCATTACAAATAACCAATTTTATGAATTCAGGGTATATGAGTCAATTTATGGTAGGGTTTTGGATTTATATTGATAATAATATGTCCACACACAAACTAGTTAACAAATATAAGATACCAAATTTTTACAGGAAAGTAGAAATGGAATTAATCAGATAAGACATTCTTAAGAATGTTTGTGGGAGACCTATTGTTCCACTAGCTTCATGAGGATTTATCGATGGGGTGTATATTTTTTATTCTAGTATATCCATGGTAAAAATAAGTAATGAAAAATATGATATTAAAAAGTATATGGGATATCGGATTTTTAATGGAGTTAAATCCATTAAACATATAAAAATATAGGATTAGAAGTAGTAAAAAAATTTATTCTTTTCTGACCATCCTTATACTCCCATTAAAAAAATCCATAAAAACACTTAAGGTTGTTAGTGTGGGAAATGTAAGATACAACTATATAATTTGGGGAAGATGTATATACATGATAGAGTATAGGGAAATTTGATTAAATGGTGGAAATATAAGAGATACAAGCCATGGAACATGATAAATAATCGGTGTAATTTAGGAGTGTGGGTAGAAAAGAGTTGATTTGATGATGTTATCATGTCACATATCAGGAGTAAAAATAGTGGTCCTTGTATATAGTGGATAAATCCAAACCATCTTATCTAAAACTCCCAAAAACATGGAAAATTTTGAAATTTGTATAACCATGTCATTGGGAATTAATATGAGAGATGGTTAATAATCTATGTCTCATGGTGTTTTTCAAAAGGTTTTGAATAGTTTGGTAAATATTATCGTTATAGTTAAGGACAATATTTTTACACTGGGGGACCAGATATGGTATCTGGAATAATGTGGTTGAAGAGTTTAGGGTTCATAGTGACATATTTAACCCACAATATCATGGAGTTCATGTGTTAAGGGAAGTAAATAAAATTGTATGGGGCCACCTAAATGTAAAAGGGACCTAAGATTTTGTGGAGAAATTTTTAGTCAAGGGAATTGATCCTAGAAGGGTGATACTAAAATATTCAATAGAAATTTACTATGAAAAAACAATACTCAAGAAAATAGATACAATGTCAGTAATTAGAAACACTTCTATGTGAATTTTGGGTTCTATTCCATGAACCCAAAAGGTATATCACAAACTATACTGATGGATTACGTGATAACTTTGGTAAAAAGGTATTTCCCAATGAATATAAGGCCATAAAATTTGGTTCATTACTTAAAGCATGAGGTAGAAAAGTAGGTATCTAAAATTTTAGCAAAATGTAATTAAAATTTATAGAAAAATTCTTTATACTAGTCCTATTATTTTATTCAAGAAGAAATATAGTATTTGGAGAATATGTGTTGCTCATATGGATAATAATACTCTCTTTTTTCATGGAATATTTCAAATTCTAGCCTTTAAATAACTATTGGATGAGCTATATGGGTCCTTCTTCTTTACTAAGTTGGACTTAAAATCTGGGTTTCAATAGGTTTGGGAATGATTTAGGGACATGAGTAAGACCATGTTCATAACAGATGATGTCCATTATGATTTTATTATGATGCCTTTTGTGATTATTAATTCCAAAAAAAAGTTCTAATTAACCATAAATATTGTGTTTATATATTTCTTATAAAAATATATTTTTGGTATTCTTTGATGAAATACTAGTTTATAATAATATGTGGATAAAACACTTGGATCATCTAAAATCTGAATTCTAGTTGATGCAGGACAACTAACTTAAAGTAAAAAAAAATCACCAAAATTTAGTCGATTATCATAGACATATATTCTCAGGGGATGGGGTTTTTATGGGTGTGAATAAGATTGAGTGTGTTTTGCATTATCCTATTCCACTGAATGTCAAAGGGGTGCAAGGATTTATGGGCATTATGGGTTATATTTGGATGCTTTTTAGTGGTTATGGAAAGATTTAAAAACAATTAATTGACATAACTAAAAATGATGGATTCTTGTGGAATTTGGAGGTTTATCATATATTTAATTACATAGGAATATGTTTGGTTTCTACTACACTACTGACCATACCATATTTTTAGAATACTTTTGTTATATAATTTGATGCACTGGGGAGAGGGTGGGATTTATACTCATGAAAGAAGTCCAGAATATTACATACTTCAAAAAAAATTTGGATGAGGTAAAACTCTCTAAACAAGTTTATGAAAAATAATTCATGGAGCTAATTTTGGAGTTGTGATCCATTAGAGAAAGTATTTGATGGGAATGTTTAAAAGTCAGGGTTTTGATTGTTTTCTCAAATTAATTATTTATAAACATACTAACACTAGTAATTCATTAATTATGGTCGAACCATAGGTATTTTGATGCTTTATAGAAAAAAAATTTAAAACAAACCAACAAAAAAACAATGATATGGTGATGTGATGGTGGAATTATGAAAGAAATGATGTGGAAGTAGTGGTGGAGGTGCGAAAGTGGTGGGAACAGCAAAAAAAATATGGTAAGGATAAATATTGGTGTAACACCCCCGAAATTTTAAAATAGGTTTCATTTTAAATAGATTTTAAGTGCTTGATATCTTTCTCAACATGAAACATCAATCTTAAAACTAACCATGATATACTATAACCTAGTTATTAAAATGATGGGTATGAATAAGAATATCGACATTATGAAATAAATATATAAATGTCTTACTCAAATAAAATTTATTTATTAATTCATAAATAAGTAGACAATATGTTGTAATGTCATTTTATACTTCAAAAAATATTTTTTTCATCCCAAATATATATTATTTTATTTTTTGTATAGTCATTACAGTTAATTTATACCATTTTTTGAAATTTTATTTGAGTGAATGAATATAATTTTTTAATTAAGTATTATCATTGAAACTGTCCAAAGTTTTTTCAATGGAAATTTATTTTCTTATAAATATTTCATATATTATAACCATAAAAAATAATATTTAGAACATAATACAAGCTTTATAAATTATTAATTAATGAAATAATAAGTGTTTATACAAGTTAAGGAAAATTAATGGAAGAAATAGTAAGCTGAACTTTGGAATAATAATATGACCCTTATGAATAGTAAACTGTCCAATTGAGTAGTAATCTCATCAGTGAAATTATAAATAAAATTTATCCATCTTATAAGTGATTATTATGATATAATAATATCATTCTATAAGTAAATAAATTTTTTAAAAATTATTAATTAAGAATTTTTATTTTTCTATGTCATAAATATTTAATTACAATTTTAGGAATAATTTAATAATTTAAAAGAATTTTTTTCATAAAAGGTATTCATAAATTAGTATTTTTATTTATTATAATTATGATATAATTTTATGAGATCTTAGTTAATTTTTAAAAGTGATATAAAATTAGTTATAATTTAAAAACTGTATTTTTTTAGTAAATTATGATTTTAATTAAAAATTAAATTTCTCAAATTCATAAAATTATTTTCATAAAATGGAGTTCACTTTTGAATTATACACGTTAACAGTACTAGAAATTAAGGCTATATCCACGGTTTGAAATGGTGGCAATAAGACCAAAAACTGTGGCTATATGTTATAGCAACGGTTCAATGGGCCATGGCTAGTATAGGCATGGATATAAGAAAAGTCCAATAGCCACAGTTTGAAACTGTGGCTATATCCCTTTAGCCATGGTTTGAAACCTTCACAGAACAAGAAGCCTCATAGGGCCTTTTTCCATGGTTCAAAATTGTGGCTCTATGGCGATAGCCACGATTTAAAACCGTGGCAATATGCCTACATGCACAGTTTAAAACTATGGCTCTAGGAATTACCATTTCATATAAAAAAACACCCCACCCCCCCCCCCCCCCCTTCAACACCCCCATGCCCCCTAAATAGCCCACATACACCACCTTCCCCCTCCCCCGTATGGCCCCTTGCACCCCCTTGAACCCCCTAGAAAGCCCCCTTTCACCCCATGGACCCCCATGACCCCCCCCCCCCCCAGACAGCCCCCTTGCACCCCCTGCCCCTTGCACCACCTTGAACACCCCCTTCACCCCCATTCCCCCCTGGAAAACACCCTTGTACCCCTTGGACAGCCCCCTTGGACCCCCTGAAACACACCCCCATGCACCCACGTTCCCCCCTCGCCATCCCCCTTGCACCACCCTAGACAGCCCCATGAACACCCCCATACCCCCCAAGAAAGCCACCTTGCACCCCCTACACATCCCACATGCACCCCCTTGAAAACCCCCTGCACCCCCATTCCCCCAACCCCCCACCCCATATGGACACCCACCTACACACCCATGCCCCCATTCACCACCCTCCTAGACACCCCCCCCCCCCAACCCCCCCTAGATAGCCCCCTCCCCCTTGAACACCCCTTGCAATACCCCTCCCCCCCAGATTGCCCCCTTTCTCCCCCTTGAACACCACCTTTCACCCCCTGCAGTACCCCCCCCCCCCCCGCACCCCACACCTATAGTAGCACTCCCCCTATAATGCTCCCTGGACATCACCCGACCCCCCCCCCCACACACACACACACCTCCTAGACACCCCCCTGGATACCCCCCCCCCCCCTCCTAGACACCCTCCCCCCTTCACACTCATTCCCCCTTTCACCCCACCCCCCTATTGTACACCCCCTATGCACCCCCCTGGACAACCCCCTTGAACACCCTCTACACACCCATGATCCCTGACCCTCCCCACCCCCTGCACACCCCCTCCATCTTGGAAACCCCCCTCCTGGAAACCCCTGTTTCACCCCCTAGATATCCCCCTTGCACTCCCCTGACACCCATGCCCCACCCCCCCACCCCCCTTCCTTGACACCCCCATGCATCCCCTAGATATCCCCCTGAAGCAACCCCCATGGACATCCCCCTCGAACCCCCCCCCCCCCCCCCGTAGTAGCACATCCCCCCTACAAATCCCCCGACCCCCACCCCCTCCCACCTGGACACCCCCTATACAGCCCCCCCCCCCCCAACCTGGACACCCACCTCCTGGATAGCCCCCCCCCAACCTAGACAGCCCCCCCCCCCACCCTGGACACCCCCTAGACAGCCCCCTTGAACAACCCCTAGATGTTAAAAACCTAACCTATATCTATATAGAAATTGGATAAAATAACTATCAATTTTTTCACATCTTTACTAAGAATGGTTTGAAAATAGGGTTCCTTATGGGGGATTATGGATTGGATCTCAATTTCATCTCACTTCATACCTATTTGTGAATCCAATATGGTGGAAGACTTACCAAATCATTTGGTGTAATTGTGTGGATCCTAGGTTGATATCTAGTGTCACGATGTCCAATTATACTTTAGAAAGGAGGCATAATTGAAATATAATTCACTACATGAGTCATTAACTCTCATGTTCCAAGTAAACTGTGTTTGGTTCTATTTAACTCATTAAATTCATTAAGTTAACCTTGAACCCCCCTGGACATCCCCCTTGAACACCCCCCCTGCACACCCATTCCCCCTTACACCCTCTCCCCCATCACACCCCCCCTAAACCCTACCCCTTCCCCTTGCAAAATAGACCAACACCCCCCCCCCCTCCTCAGCACACCCCTTGGAACCCCCCCCCCCCCCACAGAACCCCCTACCCCTTGAACCCCCTGCCCCCTCACCCTACACACCCCCTACCCCCTTCCCCAGCACACCTCGCTTTCCCACCCACCCCCTGCACACTGCACCCCCCCACACACACACCTACCCTACCCCTTGCAAAAAAAACCCAACACACCCCATTGACCCCCCCCCCCAACCCTTGAAAAAAACCCAACACACACACTTCATACCCCTTGGACCCCCCTACCCCTAGAACACCCCCTACCCACCCCATGCACCCTACCCTACCCTACCCCTTGTAAAATCCCACCATACCCCCCACCACACCCATTGGACCCCCTTCCCCTCCCCCTTCCCCCTCACTCTACACACACCCCTTCCCCATTCCCTAACACACCCCCCTGCCTACCCTACCCACCTTCTCACCCTACCCCTGCCCACCCCACCCCATACACACTACAGCCCCCCCCCCCCACCCTCCCCTACCCCCAGCACCCCACCCCCTTACCCTTTCAAAAAACCTAGAACACCCCTTAGACCCCCCCCCACCCTCGTACGATCCCCCTTCCCCCAAAAAACCCCTCTACCCACCCCATACACCCTACCATAACCCTTCCAAAAAACCTAGCACCCCCCCTACACATGCCTTGGAACCCCTTCCGCCATCACACCCCTACCCACCCCATGCACCCCCCTGATAGCCTGAGTTTTTGGCCCTTTATAGGGGTATTGTCAGTGGGGTTTTCTAATAGGACATGTTAGGATCAGCAGTTGAGTAGTGGTGTATGGGAAGACATAGGGTGGGGAACGCACTGTTGACTATCATTGGCTAGCATGGATGATCTATGTTGATCTGAGATTTGGTTGAAATGGATATTTCATATTTGAATTTAAGGATAAGCATGTTGGCCACATCTAGTCATTGCATTTAGTGATGGATAGAATAGTGGCTATAGAGACTAGGTTCTTGGTTTAAAAGGTTAATTATAATGGTACTCCTATGGTGGGGGAATCATATCAGTTGTGGGTGACTGATCCTCATGTCAGATGGGTCATTGTGGCAGTGAGGCTTATCATTGAACAATTGAGGTGAAAAAGTGATTATAGTTTGTGGGAAGATCCTATCTTTTCTGGTTCCTTGGGTAATACTAGATTTTAAGTTCAGATGTGGTGTTGAGTGGAGTTAGTGAATTGGAATCAGGCTCAGCATATTTTTTTAGTGATATGTGGGTGATTCACATCAGAGGTGAGTTAGTTCTTAAAGTGGGATAATGATGGAGGAAGCAGATATTTGGTTATCCATCCATTAAATTGCACTCAGAGTCAGGGATCAGACAAAGGTATAGGCATTATATGATCTCATGATGCCTCAAGAGGTGATGTCATCTTGATTGAGTGATGCAATAGCACACCAGTGGGTGAAACCAAGAAATTTTAGGAAAATTCATCCAGAGGATAATGTACTGGTGTTTTTCATGGGTTTGGATGTAGAGAGATGAAAAACTCATTAAGATCATTTTTTAAAATCTAGTTTCCAGGTCGATAGACCATTGGATAATCATTTTCAGTTGGAAATTCATATTTTTAGGAGAACCATGATGTTTAGTGAACCGTTACAAGAAGATTAGTATGGTGTGGATAACCATAAGATTTAGTATGAATCAGTTGAAGACACTGAGGAGTGTATAGATATATGGGTATTGTGGGATCTGTCTTGGTGTTATCATTTGTATTGAGTGAGTGGCTCGACATCTTGTGCAAAGTGTGCCTTGATGTTTGGATTTGTGTAATAGAAACATGTTTAGAATTTAGAGATGGATAATAGTGATTTATCTGAGAATTGGAAACCATAGTAGTTTGTGACACATGTTTTGATGAATACCATGGCTTCTCAGGGATGAGAAGTGAAGTTCCCAGTCAGGATCCAAGTATCACTGAGAGGGGGAGGGGGTGAATCAGTGATATCTTTTCCTTTTTAAGTTTTCCCTTTTTTTTGAAACAACCTTCACCTCTTATTAAAGAGTTTCTTCCCTGCTGAACACACACAACCATAGGAACACAAGATTTACAAGGTTCACTACTCAATAAGAGTAGCTACGTCCTTGGTATGGTATGGAAACAATCCAGTACCACACAATCCACTAGAAAACAATCCTTTGATGTGGAATACAGCGAGTAGGATATACCCTTACACTCGTGCAGTAATTTGAAAACAATCCAATAGTGTGTTTGCTCCCTCTTAGCACAAATAGGGTAACACAATGTTTCAGTGCTTCTTTACAATTAAACAGATGTATTCTCTGAAGTACAAATATTCACTTCCTTACCCAGAAGCCGGTAATAACTCTCTTACGCACTACTAAATACGTGCGAAGACCCCAAATATTTTGTGTAGCCTTTAGGGTGCCTTCTGCATAATTCAAATGGCTTGCGCGTAAAAATTACCTTTTGGCACGGAAAACATTTTCACGCAACTTCCCTTTTTCGCACAAAGTTTTTCTTTTCGCGTAGCTTCCCAATTTTTTGCGCAACTTTATTTCACGAAAACCTCTTTATTTTCATGCAACTCACTTAGCATAAAATTTTACACGCACCAGAGCTCGGAATTTCTTATAAGTTTCGATCATTAACAAAGAGACGGGGTAGAATCATATTTATAGGAATTTTTGACCCCGCGCGAAAAACACTAATCCGCGCATAAAACCTCCTTCATGCGCATAAAAACTGTTTTATGCAACTTCATATTCCGTGCCATGACTCAATATTTCACACACCCCATGCCTTTTCCATTTTTCATCGTTCTAAGCATGAAGCACCAATTGCGCGCAAAATTCCACACCGCATTCCATATTGCACGCAAACCCATCCTTTCACGCGACATCGTATTTCGCGCAATGATCCAATTTTTTGCACAGCTCATGCCTTTGCAAATTTTTTATCTTATGATCTCAAAACATCGTTTTCTGGAAAAACATAATTCTTCTATTTCACGCATTCCACAGATATTTCGCGCAACCTGCTACTATTTCGTGCACCACTTTATTTTTTCGCGCAACCTGCCTAAATTTCCACGCACTCCATGCCTTTTCCATTATTCAATGTTCTAACTTTGAATGATTCCTTGCATGAAAAAATATAAACCATCTTCAATCTTGCATGCTCCATCCATTCCCAAACACATTTCTTCATCTCCCTATTTTCAGGCCCTAAAATTTGGCAAACACTGGAAAACATCGCCACCTTAAACTATGATTTTGTGTCGCCCCTAGATTGTCCATTGCTTTAGCATTTCTCTCTTCACAACTTCCCATAACCATTATTCAGCATTCATCACGAACTCCACTATCATGATATATATCCTTTGATAGATCAGCTTTAGCATCGTCAGAGTTGCAATGGGAACTGAAAATTATCTATCCTCTAGCAGCATCATTCCTTCCAATCAAAACATTATATGACTGGAATCATCATTTCTCCCCCTTTCAATCATAAGGCTTGCATCACAAGTTCTCATGACTTATGATATTTGAGAAATACATATCATCAAGGCATCGTCTGGTTTGTGATCCTTCTACAAAGTGAATTGATTTATCTTCTTTGACAATAGAATGCAACACTCTGCAAAGTCTAACTCTTCAAACTTCCATCTCCATGCAACTTGGTGCCAACAAGAATTGTTAAGGTGGGGAGTTTTTAATACCCAATAGTTTTTGATTCATTGTTTTTTGAGGAAATTTGTGTTTTTAATATGAAGCAGGGGTTATTTCTTAAATTTGAATTTGGATCAGAAATATGAACATTAGATGCCCCTAAATGGTGTTTTTGGATTTGGTTTCAGTCCCCTATTATAACCTCTGAGGTTTGGGCATAAGTTGGTTGAAGTTCAGGGTGAAAAATAACTAAAATTTAAGCTATAGTATCCTTTCATGCTTTGATCCATTGGGTTTATTCCTTGAATGGGGTTGGTTGAGGGGTGAATGCCCTATCTCGATCATTTCTAGCTATGAACCTCAGTTCAAGCCATGAAGTTCCCAGGGATAGGGATTCATGGTGTGAAACCCCTGGTCACACCGTGAGTCATGCCTAGGTGGATTTATTTTAATAGGTTAAATTCTATCTTTTTTTGGGTCAAGGGTTTCACAGTGATGTTATTGAAGAAAGTGTCAAGATTTCAAGACTAGTTGTTTGTGTTTGATTAAATGAAAACAAAGATTTTCTTTAAGTTTTAGATTTTTATGGAAATGCTCGGTTCATGTTTTCTCAAAATAAGTGCACTGTTATCTCTAAAGAGAAGGAAATTTCATTTTCTTCTATTGAGTTGGCTAAAACATTCTACAAGTCCACGTTGAAGGCTTAGGGAAATCATGTAAAATAGGTGAAAATGTCATTTCAAAGAACCACATTTAATTTTATTAGCATATAAACATTATATAATTATGATAAATTTTTTTTAAAATACTCAAGAAACTATATAATTCAAATTAAAGGGTTAGGAATAGGGAACTTATCTCAACCTCAAGGCACGCTTCTTTTGATGACGATAACTCAAATATTCCTTTTTTCTCTTGCATGCATATGCCACTTAACATATATATAAAGACACCTATCAACTATGTAAATGTTTTAATTTCCAAATATTCACAAGGGGGTCCTTAGATATAAGTTTATACTTTCATATACTCCTTTACACTTATATGTGTATAAATTTTTCATATATATATATAAGCATGCCTAGCCCCAATATATATATCCATACTTCCATGAGTGAATATATATAAAGGGGGAACTTATATATGTATATTCCTACCTACGAATACACATGTAAGCCTTCGTTAATGGTGACTTGAATCCACCTCAACGAAATCCAAAAAACACTAAAAAATATATATGTAACCCAGTGATCTGATGAATCATCATTAATTGAACCTAAAACTTGAAGTGGGAGGAACATGATTAGTGTGAAAGGGAATAATATAACCGGTGATAATGAACAATTTTTAAAGTAAATGAATAAACTATAAAGTCCAAGTGCATACCATAGGGGTTCCATCCACTTTATATAATTCAATTCATTAATTTTACAACTCCACTATTGTAACATGAGCTTCCAATACTGAAATGCACATGGTATGAGTTAAAAGACACCATAACACTAATTAGTGTGGTTAGATCTATGAAAAATATATAAGAAAAATAACATGAAAAAATTGGGTGAATCATAGATTAATCAAGATGAAATTCTATAAGGATTATGCGGTTGGATAAACTATTATAATGCTCCTATAATCTCTCTACCACCACAACCAAAAAAATAATTCTCCTATTATAAAATTCATGAACTCTTAGATAGTCAATGATGCTCATATAAAAGAATAAAATATTTATATTTTCCACTTAAAATCCATCAATATTATTACATAAAAGATGAAAATAAACCTCAAAGATATAGAATTTCAATCTACATGAACTATCCAGTCAATATAACCCCACCAACACCCCATCACTTTGAATAAATATCACTATAGTAAATGAGTAGCATCAAGTGACAAAAATAATATCATATATGAATTCAACCCCCCCCCCCCGCACCATCCCCCCACCCTCCACCACCCCCCCCCACCCACCCCCCACTAGCCCACCCAACCCACCATCCCACCCCACCATCTCGCCCACCCTCACCATCCTTCCCACCCCCCACTATCCCTGCATCATCGCCCCCCCAACCACTAGTCCCCTCACCACACCCCCCTCCACATGCACCCCAACACCCACCCCCATCCCCCTTTCCTCAGCCCCCCCCCCCAACTCAATAACTACAGAAAAAATCAATAAACATAAGAACATCCATGAACTAAGAAAACATAATGTTCCATTAATATACATATATTCCAATAAGGTTAAGAGATGAATAGACATTACAAGTAGTTAAGAAAAATAAGAAGGTGAGGTTTATACAGAATATATTCTAAGAGATGATTTTATTTCTTAATTCGACCATGATTCTATATATTAGAATAATGTAAAACTATTGGAAAATAAGAAAATAAATGTAAACTTGAAGTAGAATGATCTCATAGAATAGATAAAAATTTCCATGATGAAATGTGTATAATAAGAAAGGATACCGTAATATATTAATACAGAATTGGTTTCTGAATAAAAGGAACTTCATGAGGCAAAATCTAGGTATCTTAAATATGTAAACACCTTAATGAATATGATATAACTCTATGAAAATGAGGTGGATATTAAAGATGAACTATCCAAGGATAATCATAAAACCAACCCCATGAAAAAGTTATAACATTTTTCTAAATTCTCATGTGATACTAAATTTGATTCCTTTCATTATAAAGATTATGAAACATAATTAGAATATTTTTAGGATGATGAATACTGTAAAAATTTTCCTCCTATGGATGACCTGATAATGTAAAAACCCTAATTAAATGGGAAACTAATGACTGGAGGATACCTGTAAAACAAGAATAATTTTATAAAAAAACATCAATATAAATAAAGATCAAGTTTCATGGGATATTAATATTTTTGTTGATGTTTTGGGTATAAATATTTTGATTACTTGTACAACATGTCATTTCGCTAGAACTGGGATGAAAAAAGGCAAAGCATACCTAATAAGAATAGAAGTAGTTGTATTAGAAGTAGGAATACTCTTAGTAAGAAAAATTTACATCCTGAAAAAACTATTGGAAATGTATAACCTCTTTATTCCCATTCATTTTATGTATGCTTTCCTATAGGGAATTAAATAAAATAATTGGGGAGATGGATGACTGTTTTATTTTTTGGGTATAAAAAGAATGAATTATCCTTTCTATAACACCACTGAAGTTTGATTTTCTGTGATGAAGAAAGTGATACCATCCCTCAAGGGGTAAAAAGCATAAATTAACGTTTTTAAAAATTAAAAAATTTATGGAATCTCAAAATCTGTAATACCTAATTATAATTGGTTATTGAGGTTATGTTGAAAACCCCCAATATTAATTTTTATGTTGGAATCACATGCTCATTGATTCATGTACTAAATTGATCAATTTGTTTATAAAATCTTGTTTTTATATTTTTTTTTACCACATAGACTTATAATAGAATATTTCAAGTCTATTTTCCAAGAATATCATGTGATTCTATCCTTCTCTCACAGGTGGATAAGTTTGACACTTCAAATATATGGAGGAGAAGAATATTTAATGATGGTAGTGATTGATATACAGGACCACTATCAGTGAGTTCTAAAAATCCATTCCCACTGACCCTATAGCCATTTTGTAACTCTAAACCAGGGGGTTCACTAATTCAAATCACCCATTAGCTCCTTAGGACCTGTCTAACACAACTAGTAGGCCAATAAAAGAAAACTTCATATCAATCTCAGGTATAAATCCAGATCTAGTATTATCCCAAAGTTATCATTCTATTTCTAGTACCTGAGCAAGAAACTTCCTCATCTATCTTTGGTATAAGGTAAAAAACTCAATTCATTCAAATTCATGAAAAAAATATTAAAAAATAGTCACTATAGGCTCACATTTTACAACTATAGGTTCTAAGGTAACACCCAAAGACACCAATGATTAAATCAGCACTGGCCCTCTTAGGGTTAATAAACCATGGGGCACCCATGGTCCCTTAGATTACATCTATCAAATCATGATCCAATCTAGATAGGTAAACCTTATCTGGAGACTTTGAAAACTAACATATCCATGATCATCACCTCAACCACAAGGGAATCATTAAGAAACACCGCACCCATAAGATATTCTTCAAGGTTTTCTCATACCCATTTCAAAACTAATCTCAGTGACACCTAGCCTTAACCAACACCCTGTGGTGTCATCCCAACCTAAAGGTTCTAATTGGATTAAACATCCAGCAAGAAGTTCGAAAACATCAACAACTCAAACCTCAAAAAATTGGTCCAAAAATCCAAGAAAAATAAAAAATAATACTTTTTCCTGCCTTCTAAGAGATGTAAAAACACCTAAATCTTTAACCCTTGGAATACCCAAGGAAATTTCCTATGAACATCAAAAGAATCCCATTGGAATCACCTATTGAAATTTGTCCAAAAAATATACAACCCCCACTTGGGTCTCACACCACACCTCCATTTGATGAACTCTCAAACCAAACCCTTTATGGAAAACCTCCCTATAAACTACTCACTTTGAGGATTATATATCCAAAAACATAAGGGTAACCTCCCATATATCCTAGAAAAAAATAAATCATCTCACAAAAGGCCTCTAACTACTTTAGGATTCTAACACCACACCCTACATAGAATGCACCATGTTTGGACCACTCACAGGTCCAAACTCAAATTCCAAGGAAAGAAGTATATCTATGTTTCTCCCCTTTCCTACCATTATGAATCACCTAAGATCATGTGAGGTTTTATCTTGAATCCAAAACCAAGAGATAGGTTTTATGAACAAAACCCCTCTATTAGATACTCGAGACCCTCACTTCTCAAACATAACCCACAAAGATTCTCAAGGGTCTCCCATAAAACCAATAGTCCTTTAATAACTAAAGAAATTAATAAAAAACTACTGATTAGGGATATATAACATATATAGAACACCCAAACTACCTTATGATGAAAGCACTAAAGCTGAAAACTTGAACCTATGATTGAACAGTGTCCGAGGAACCTAGGATGATGCTGTGAAATGAAGTTCCTAAGGGAAAAAGTAGTCTTTGTATTTTTTAGGCCTTGTAATTTTCAGAACAATATAATCATTTTGAGAATGGTCTTACCCTATTTGGGGGAATTATTTTGATTTCCAACTCCACTAATGGATTCTTTCTCTTTTCCTTGACCTTTTCCTTCGGTTCGGTGCACCTAATTTGGTTTTCCTTCTTTTAGAATTTTTCTGATTCATCAATTTCATTTTCCCAACTTTTTCAACAAATGAGACTAAATTTATTGGAATATATTTCCAAAACAATGGGGGATTACATATATGGATTATTTATAGAAACCTTTTTATAGGACACCATATTGATAGATCCATCAACTAAATCAAGATACAATTTACCTTATGAGACCTCTATCATTCCATTCACCTGACCAGTACTTTAACATATTTTCTATGTGGAAACCACATGGTCTGTGGTAGTTCTCTTTTGTTTAAAGGTTTCTGGGACCAAAATAATCCCTTTTACACCTGCCTTAATAATATTGGAGGCTAAACCATAAATATATGCATACATTTAGTAGGGAGGGATTGAAAATTGCAGAAATATAGAAGTTGAAAATATATATTAAATGAGGGGATAATAAAATACATACCTTATATCAATTTTTTGGTACAAGTACGTGTAATAGGATGGTGTCTATAATTTATGGGATCCATGAGGGATTCATTGTGCAATCCATGAGGGAGGGTATCTGTGAGGGAGCTCGATAGGGATGATCTACATTGTGGATCCAAAATTTGAGCCGAGAAGGGTAGGGAGAACTGATGCATGTGGGGAGGTGGGGAGGCAGGGATGCAGGGAGGCGAGGAGGTGAGGAGGTGGAAAGGCAAATATGGAGATACTGGAAAGAGTTGGTGGGTATGTGCATATTTGGATGGAAGAAGGGGGAGGCGGGGAGGCAAGGAGGCCGGAAGGCGGAGGTGGATGTGGGGACCCGGTGAGGTGAGGAGGAGGTGGGGATGCGGATGTTCAAAGGGGAGGCTTAGAGTAGGCTGGAAGGTGGAAGTGATGGAGAGAATGAGTGGGATACTGAAGGGAATAATTTTGATAGAGGGAAGTGGAATAGGGCTTGTGGGAGGGAAGAATTGTGATTGAGGGAACGGGATGGGGAGTAAGCGCAATGAGGTAGGGATACAGCCACGACCATCATAGATTTAGGTTTGATATAGCCACAGTTTTTATAAAACATGGCTATAAATCTGTGGCTATATCCCAAAATTTTAGTAGTGTGAAAAATGGTTAGGAAGAATTATTGGGATTTTTCTGAAATACTTGATTTTTGTGAATAGTAAAATACAGTAATTTACGGTATATATATTATAAGTCAAATAAACTATTAATTGAGTCATGAAGGGTGTATGAAAAACTAGTTTGAGATCACATGATATAATTACTATATTTAGTCTCCTAAATCAACACCATTTCTTGTCTTGAGCATAATAATCAAATAATGATTAAAATATTCAAAAAACACCATACTCCTCCACTATAAATACCACTTATCACCACCTCTTCTCCTAAAACCTCTCAAGAATTTATCCTAGTAAAAATTCAACTCAAATATCCTCCCAATTTCCTTCCCTGGGACCAGGATATTTTTTTCTTAACAAAATACCAAAACCAATCCCCTAAGGAGGTTATCAATCGGAATGAATTAAGAGGTAAAACCGTCTTCTGTTTTCTTTAAATTTATTTTCAATTTCCATTATTTTATTTTTCTCTACTCACCTACCCTAATCCATATGGTATGAAAAATCCATTATCTTACATATACTTTAATTTTATATTGTTTATGAAATAATTCTTTAAAAAATATCTTATCCGCTTTTTTAATTTTAAGAATGAAAACATCATACGTGAGGTGTCGATTTACCACCGTCGTGGATGACATGCTTTCATCCTTCAATTTCATAATCAAGGATGGAAATGAAACAATTTTTAAGGTTTTATCATATAATAATATATGTATTATAAGTTATGTAATGTTTTGGAATCATTTTTTTATACATGATAATGATTTATAAAACCAGATGAGTTAGTTGTGACCAAAAATGATAAATTAATCAAAACGATTATCACTAAAGATTTATCTAATGAATCATAATAAATTATGAAAAAAATAGTATTTTAATAATATATATGTTTGGTTATGGAAAACTAACCTAATTTTACATTATTTTTCAGTCACATATACAAGTAAACCGATCATGAAAACCAAATAAAATAACACTCCTGAATGGTGAAATTGAACCTCTTGACCCAAAAAGAGTCCATAAATAAAATTAATAAGGTTATAATAAATAAAATACATGTATAAAGGGTTATTTAATATTTAATTGATTGATCTAATTTTATTATCTAGGACGTTTGGATCATGTGAAGAACACATTCGGATTTAAGGTAAGGGATTATACCTGAACCTTCATTATTAAATTGGGTTATTAATTCTCTCTTTTTACCCAAATGAAATTATCGTTTATTTTTATATAAATAATATAAATGATTTTTATATGTTAAAAACTGATTTATCTAGATCCATTCATCCTTTTTTATGGGATATACATATTTTATGGTTCCCTACTCTATTCTTCCCGATAAGAAAGCATGATTTAAGGGAATTTCCTGAATTCTTAACCATTTTCAAGTGTTATCCATAATCTGTCTTAATTCACCATTAATTTTATAAAATGTCTAATTTTATCATGAAAAACTTACTTGGTTAAATTATTATTTTATATTAACAATAAAACCTTTTCTAGTTTAATTAATATCGACAGTTTTCCCTTAAATCGTGTCAAAAAAAATTATTACTAAAGTTTATTAAACACTATTTTCACTTAAGTTTGACATCACCTAACATGATATAAGCTTGTATTCTTTTATTAATGTCCATATATGATTTAATTTCATTATTTCATGGACACTATGCCCATTTATTTTGATTTTTATATGATTATGATACCCAAATTTTTCCTTGGGTAACCCATATGTTTATGTTTGATTAATTATATATTACTATTTATGTGGAAAGAATATTCTTTAACATGTTATGATGGGTAAACCTAGATATCACTCAAATGAATTGGGTAAATTTTAGTCTTAGGAGAAGTTATGTGCAATGGTCTGGGTGGTAGCCTTGACTTGTGCTCCTCTATGTGCAATGAGCTTTGACTCGTGATCCTCTTAGTGAAACAATCCTCAACTCATGATAAAGTCATGTTTTATGTTGCTGATACATTTATATGAATCCATTATTTTATGATCCCAATCTATGATTCTGTATTTTTAATCTTCTTCTATTCTTTATATATCATTATGATATGTCTTATAACCCATGTGTAAAGTATTATTTTAATATTTATTCCCTTATTGGGATTCTTAGCTCATCCCTTTGTTGATGTTATCCCTAGGTTATCATATGTAGATGTAAGGGCTCAAATGAAGATTAAATATCTTAATGGATGATAAATAAAAAGATTATTTATGATATCTCATATTTTCAACTTTATGTACCTAGTATTCCAATACACTGAAATTTACAATCCTTGGTGTGTAATTTGATGTTTAATTATTATTAAAATCATGTGATGATATGTTTAAATGGATACGGTCACTATAGTTGGTATCATAGGATATGTTTAGTTATTTTTGGAGACTATGAATAGATAAATTTAGTAATAATCCTAGGTATAAGACAATTAGTGAGAAAACATTCCTAAATTTAGGTAAGTATATATTAAGTGGTTTATCAAGAAAATGCATCCCTTACTAGATACTAAAAGTGTATTTGGTTATTGAATAGATGTACCTATGTGTGAAAACTCTAACAATGTATTACGGGCCTGACTTTGGGTAACCTAGTACAAAAAATAGGCCTTACTGTGCACCAGGTTGACACTCCCAGGGAATATGATTCTGTGAATTCATAACCTTATTATAAACCATTATTAAGGGAACAAATAAAACCCATCAGAATATATGGTAGAAAACTTTTCATGGATAAACTAGATTCAAACGTAGGGAATCGCATGTTAGGATATAATTTTCCTTTAATATTTTACTCTTTTATGTGTATATTTTCTTTTTTCATGCTTATTAGCTAAGTATACAAGCCCCCTAATGGAAATTACTTTTTCTTAGATAATGGAGGGAAATAGAATAACACATGTAAACAATCAATGTGATAGTAAATGTGATGATTTCCATAATTAAATTCCCAATATAAAGTGAGTGTGTGCTCATAACATTATAAAAGTACTTGATCAGCTATCTCAAGTTATTAATAATAACTTAAATCATGTGTAATTCCCCCCTTCTCAAAGGAAACATAAAGTTGTCGTATAATCCTTCATGCGGAAAAGGCCTCTTGATTTTAGTGGATATTTTAATCCCATCCTCACAAAAAATTGGATTAAATCCATTGAAAAAATATTCTCTGTCTTCTAGTTCTCAGAAGAAGAGAAATTTGTGTTGGATGTCAATCGTTTTGATGGGGAAGCTGATCAGTGGTGAACGCTAATAAAAAGTAAGAAGTCCAAGGGTGGAATTGATTCCATTTATTGGGATTAATTCAAGAAAAAAAAATTCAATAAATATTTTTCATGAACCCTCTATCTTAAGATGGAAAGAGATTTCGTTGGACTTAAGAAGAAGGATGATGTGTCTATTGGAGTGTATGAATCAAACTTTACAAGACATACTAGATATGCCTCCGGATTTTTTGTGAACACCAAAAGAAACTTGGATCGCTTTTTTAGTGAACTCAATCTGAGTTTATGAAAAGTGTTAGTGATTTAAGAATTTGAATGTTATGAGAAGATTTTTCATATGTCTGCAAGGTTGAAATAAAGATTGGAGAGTCTTAATGGTCACATAGAACTAGTGAAAAAAACATAAAATGGAGTCTAATATGGGCGGATCAGTAAATAAATCCCATGATGGAAAAAAGATAAAATATCCCATGTGTCAAAATTGTGGGAAGAATCATCCTATAAACTGTGTAAAGGGAACTAGGAAATGCTTCAAATGTGGGAGAATGGGGCATATGGAAAAGAACTTCTGAAGGAATATAAAGAATCCCACTAACGTGGAAGAATCAATGAAGGTTCATATCTAATCTTGGCTAGTAGTTTAGTGTTTTATCTTCAAGGAACATGGGAATTTTTCAAACCATTTCTCTAAGATGAGGGTTGTTGGACGTAATCAACAACAACCTCTAAGGAAATAAATAAGGTCTTATGTTGTCATGACTGCTAATGTGGATCCAGAAATAAATGTGATGATAGGTATGCAAGTTATTCATTCAAGAATAGTGAATGTTCTATTTGATTTTTATTCTATTCATTCTTTCATATATTTCAAGTTTAGTATAAGTATTCAAACACCACCTCAAAATTTGTAGGTTGATTTTTCTTTGAGAATATATAATGGGGAAATTATTGCATCCAAAGTACATAAATCCTCCCCAATTAATGTTTGTAGATTGAACCACCCAGAAACTATTTTCATACTCCCTTTGGTAGAGTTTGATTCTATTTTGGGCATGGATTGGAAATCTTTATACAAATCCAACATCAACTGTTGAGAACGATAGATCACTTTTCACATCCCAAGGCATCCTCTAATTCATAACAAGTTTAAGGAGTAAGATGAAACTCCTTTAGAATTATCATCTTAAGTGTGGATATTACTACCTTATGAGTAAGCATATCTTACACAAATGATTGAGACAAAGGATATGATCATGCTCCAAGAAATGAATATTTTGAAGGATTACACTAATGTATTTCCTAAAGAATTTAATGTAATTCCTCCTAACTGAGAAGTCGAGTTCTCATTTGAATTTATTCATGGATCTCATCCTATATCAAAGACACCTTAAGAATGGCCACTGTTGATCTAAAAGAACTAAAGAATCCGTTACATGAGAATATAGATAAGGGTTTTATATGCCCATGTGCTTCACCATTGGGTGCACCAGTCCTCTTCATCAAGAATAATTATGGATCAATGAGCCTATGCATCAATTATCATGAGATCAATAAAATAATGATAAATAAAATCGTCCCCTTCCATAGATAGATGACTTTTCCGGTCATCTATGTGGTTCCAGTTATTTCTATAAGGTAAACCTTCGGTCGGGATATCACTAATTAAAGGTGATAATGGAAGATATTCCCAAGACTACCTTTCAAGCGATGTATGGAAACTATGAGTTCATAATGATTCCAATTGGACTCACTAATGCTCCAATAATTTTCTAGGATTTAATTAATAGTCTTTCAAGATTAACTCAGAAAAATTGTGGATGTCTTTATCAATGATATTCTAATATAATCCAATTGAAAAGAGGAATGGGAGGAGAATTTGAATATAATGTTTCAAATTTAAGAAGGTAGAAACTATATGCAAAGAATAGTAAATGTGATTTATGGATGGAGGAAGTATCATTATTGGGGTATGTCATCACCAACAAAGGAATATCTATGGACCCTTCAAAGACAAAGGAAATCGAAGAGTAGCCCTGGCTAACATCTGTAATAGAGATCCATAGCTTCCTTGGTCTACCTAGGTATTATAGATTATTTTTTAAGATCATATCATGATTTTATAACCCAATAACTAATATTACATAGAAGTTAGTGATGTTTTTCTAGACTTGATAATGTGAGGAAAGCTTTATGGATCTCAAAAAAGGATTATCATTATGTCGGTACCCACACTCCCGAAAAGAGGATCACTCATTGTGGTGTACACTGATGCTTAAAAAAAGGTCCTAGGTTTTTTAATTCTAAAACATTATAAATTGATAGCATATTCCTCAACGTAGTTGAAAATTATTGAGTAGAACTATCCTATGCATGATTTGGAGTTGGTGGTTTTGATCTTTGCATTGGAAATCTGGTGGCATTATCACTATGGGGAGAATTATTATATATATAATGATTACAAGAGTCTAAAATATATATTCACATATAAGTAACTTAATATGTTCCAATTAATATGGTTAGATATCATCAAGTATTTCAAATTCTCAATCCACTACCATCCTGGTAAGGAAAATAAGGTGTGAGATTCCCTATGTAGAAAGGATCTTGCATCTTTTTCAATGATGATAATTAAGAAGGATCAAATATTCTTACACTTACAAAAAATATATGTGGGACTCATTAAGGTATGAACATCATCAATCCTTTCTTAAATTATTTCTCAATCGTCCCTTGTGTATAAACTGATAGATTCCCAAAGAAATGATGTGGAAATTAAAAAAAAAGGTGTAAGCTATCTGAAATGGGAAATCCTCTGAGTTTAATATCGGTGAGAATGGAGTCATAATATATGGTTGACGAATATGAGTACCATATAATATAGAGATATAGAAAGAGATTCAAAATTATGCATATATTTCTACCTTCTCTTTTCACCCAGGGATCACAAAGATGTATCGAGATCTCTGGGAAAACTTTTAGTGGGAAAATACGAAAAAGGAGATACCTGAATATACATTAAAGTGCCCAGTATGTCAGTAAGTTAAGAATGAAAGGAAAACATCTAAAGGGATGATGCAAAAATTACCCATACCAACATTCAAATGGGAAAACATCAACATGAACTTTGTCAATCAACTTCCAAAGACATCTAGAAGAAACAATGCTATATGGGTTATTGTGGATGGTCTTATAAAGACGGCTCACATTATCAAAATTTGAGAGGACTTCTAACTAGATCAACTTGCATGGATATACATTAAAGATTTTCTAAGGCTGCATGGAGTACCACAATCAATTGTATCTGACCGAGATCTAATATTCACCTCAATGTTCTGGAAGTGTCTCCAACATGCTCTAAATACTGAGTTAAACTTTAGTATGGACTATCATCCTCAATATTATGGCCAATCTAAATGAACTATTTAGACACTGGAATACATTTTGAGAGTGTTTTATATGTATTTCAAATTATGGTGGGACCAATATCTTTCACTTTTTGAATTCTCCTATAACAATAGTTTCCACTCGAGCATCTAAATGGCTTCATATAAATACCTTTATTGGAAAAGATGTAAAAAACTGAAATACTAGGATGAGGTCAGTGAACATAAGCCTCTAGGACCTGAAATTGTTGAAGAAATGGGGGAGAAGGTGAAAATCATTTAGAAGCACATTAAGAAGCCCAAACTTGACAAAAGATCTTTGTAGACAATCATCGATGGGACTTGGAGTTTAAGGTTAGAGACATGGTATCCCTCCACATATCACTATGGATGAGGATCATGTGATTTGGGAAGAAAGGGAAGCTATGTACTTGGTACATCTTCCCCTTAGCGATCCTTGGTCATGTCAGAGCTATGGCATATATACTAGTACTTCCACCAACCATGTCTCAAGTACCAGATGTATTCCATGTATCCCTCTTGAGGAAGTACATACCAGGCCATTCACATTTACCGACTTTAGAGGTGGTATGGTTTTAGAATGATCTTTTTTATGAGGAGAAGCAAGTGAAAATATTTGATCATCAAGATAAATTTCTATGCAAAAAAAACTACTCACCTAGTCAAAGTACTATGGCGGAACCATAAATACGAAGAGAAAACATTGGATCTGGAGGAAGTGATGAAGGAAAAATATCCACACCTATTTTCAAATTAAAATGTAAAACAAAATTTTGAGGGAGAAATTTCATAAGGGGTGAAGAATGTAATGACCCAAAGTTTTTTCAATGGAAATTACCTTCTTATAAATATTTCATATAGTATGGTCACATAAAATTACATTGATAATACAATAAAATCTTTCTAAATGATGAATGGATGAAATAAGAAGTGTTTCTAGAAGTTAAGGAACCTTTACTAATGAAATAGTTACTTGAAATTTGGATTAGTAATATGGTCATTATGAATAGTAAACCAGTCAATTGAATAATAACCACACCAATGAATGTATAAATTAAATTTATCAGTCCTATAAGTGACACTATGATATAATTATATCATTGTATAAGTAAACAAATATTTTAAAAATTATTAATTAAGTGTTTGTATTTTTGTAAGTCATAAATATTTAATTTGAATTTTACGAATATTTTAATAATTTAAATGAAAATTTATTTTTATAAAATTTATTCACAAATTATTATTTTTATTTCTTATTATTATAATATAGTTTTATGAGACCTTAGTAATTTTTTCAAAGTGATATAAAATCAGTTATAATTTGAAAACTTTATTTTTCGAATGAATTATGGTTTTAATTAAAAATTAAATTTAAAATATTTAAAAGATTATTTTTATAAACTTGAGTTTATATTTGAAGTATACATGTCTAACAATGGTTTGGGTGAATTTTTGGGGTTTTTCTTAAATGATTGAATTTTTTTTTGAATAATAAAATAAAGTAATTTATGCTATATATACATTATAAGTTCAATTCACTATTTATTGAGTCATAAATAATGTAAGCACAATTTTTTTAAACTAATATGATCTAATTATTTTATTTTTTTCTCAATAATAAACACTATTTATTCTCTTGAGAAAAATAATAAAATAATTATTAAAATTTCCAAAAAACACCGTCTTCCTCCATTATAAATAGCACCCCTCACCACCTCTTCTCATCATGCCTATAAAGCCTTTAGACTTGTTCAATTTTTGATGAAATATCCTCCAAAGTCCCTTCCCCATGTCCACGGTCTTTTTGTCTTTAAAAAATACCAAAACCAATCCCCTAAGGAGGCTCTCAATAAGAAGGAATCAAGAGGTAAAACCCTGTTTCGTTTTCTTTCAATTTCTTTTCAAGTTCCTTTATTTTCTTTTTCTATCCTCACCTCACATAGTCCATATGTAATGAAAAATATATTATATTACATATATTAGAATTTTATCATGTTGATGGAATAATTCATCATCAGATCTCTCCTCCTATCTTTTTATTTTAAGAATGAAAACATCGTCTGTGAGGTGCCGATTTACCACCTTTGTGGATGATGTGATTTCCTATTTCAATTTCATCTTCAAGGTTGGAAATGAAACCATTTTTGTGATTGATCCATATTATAATATTTTTATTATATCTTATGTAATTTTTTGGAATCGTTTTTTTACACATGATAATGATTTATAAAAAAATATGAATTCTTTGTAATCAAAAATGGTAAATTAATCTAAATGATTATCATTAATTGTTTATCTAATGAATCATCATAAATTATAAAAATAGTATTTTAATACTCTATAAGTTCATTAATAACATCTATGTTCATTTTGGTACTACTAACCTTATTCTACATGATTTTCCATACTCATATACAAGTAAAATGATCATGAAAACCAAAGAAATTAACACTCATGAATGATGAAATTAAACCTCTTAACCCATAAAAAAGATATAAATGAACTTAATAAGGTTATAATAAATAAAATACATATATAAATAATTATGGAATTAATAATTAATTAATATAATTTTATTATCCAGGACATTAATATCAAGTGAAGAACACTTTTGGACTTAAGGTAAGGGATCAACCTGAACCTCCATTATTCCTTCGGGTTATTCATTCTCTCTTTTTACCCAAAAGAAATTATCTTTTATTTTTATGTACATATTCTAAATTATATGGATATTTTAAAAAATCATCTATCAATATTCATTAATCCTTATTTTTGGGGATATACATGTTTTTAAGGTTCCCTACTCAATTCTTCTTGATAAACAAGCCTAGATTAAGGGAATTTCTCAAATTATTACCCATTTTCAAGTGTGCACCATAATATATTTTAATCCAACATTATTGTTCTAAAATCCCTCATTTTATCATGAAAAAAACAAGTTTAATTCTTATTTTATACAAATAATTATTCCCTTTCTAGTTTAATCAAAGTTGAAAGTTTTCCCGTAAACAGTATTAAAATGTTTTATTTACAAAGTTTATTAAACACTCTTTGAACTTCAGTTTGAAATAACATATCATGATATATTACTATATTCTGTTATTTAATTTCATGTATCATTGAATTCCTTTATTTCATGGAAACTTTTTTGATATTCCCATTTATTATGCTTTTGACATGATTATGATACCCAATTCATTCCATGGGTGACCCTTATGTTTATGTTTGATTACTTATGTATGATTATTTATGTGGAAAAAATATTCATGAAAATTTTATGATGAGTGTGATACGATATCACTCCAATGAATTGGGTGATGTTTAGTCTCATGAGACGTTATGTGTAACGATCTTTGTGGTAGCCTTGACTTGTGCTCCTCTACGTGCAACGAGATTTGACTCATGCTCCTAAATTTGCAACAAGCCTCAAATCATGATAAAGTCATGTTTTATGTTTCTTCAAAATTACTATTAATCTATTATTATATGATCCCATATTGTTATTCCTTATGTTTGATAATGTTTCATGCCTTTATATATCATTATATTATGTCTTCTAACCCATGTGTTAAGCTTTATTTAAATGTTTATCCCCTTTATGATAATTTTAGCTCATCCATTTTTTCATGTTATCCTTAGGTTATCATATAAAAATTTAAGGGCTCAAAGTAAGTTAAAATATCTTAATGGATGACAAATAATGAAACTTTTTATGACGTCCCATGTTTTCAATTTTATGTACATACTCTTTCAAGAGACTAGACTTTACGATTCTTATCATGTAATTTGATATTTAATTATTATTAATATCATGTAAGGATATTTTTAAAAGGCTAGTGTAATGATAATATTAGGGTAAAAAAAATTATTTTTCAAACAATATTTATTTTTCAGTGAAAAGTGAAAATACAGAATTTTTATAAAAATTGTCATTTCTTTTCATTAAAAAGGGAAATTTAAAAGAAAAATTATATTTTTAATTTTAAATTAAATTAAATATAGAATAATTTAATTGTAAATCATAAAATTATTTATATAGGAATCATCATTATATTATATTTTAGTATAAGTTCATTTTTTGGGCTTAAAACACATTTTTCTAAAAACTATTTTTATGTGATAAATGTGTTTTAATACTAACTAAATAATTAAATATATATTTATTATTGAATATAATTATAATTATATATTATATATTCAATAAAAAAAATTAACATTCATTATTTTTTTTAATAGACATGAAATAAGAATAAATTCAGTTTTTGGCTTAGAAATGCACTTTTTTAAAAATAATTTTCATTTCATTATGTGCACTTATTTTAAAATAAATTTATACTAATTATAGAAATTTAATCTTGTAAAATAAATTAAATATTTTTAATAAGAATAATTAATAAAATTTAATAGTCTCAACATATTTTTTCATTATAAAGAGTAATCATAGTAAAGATTTGTCACCTTAGTAAGGGTAAAAGTGGGTTGAAGCTATCAGGTAAAGATTTAATGTATCTATATCACTTGAATTTATCCTATTTTATTTGTTTTTTTTCAAAAAATATATATTATTAAAGAGTAAAATAATTTATTTATAAATTTTATTTAGAATTTGGGAACCCAGACTTGCCTTTTTTTTAAGATAAGATACATTTAATTCAAATTAAAAACCATTTTTGGGTCTTTTCATTTAATGGTTTTTCTAGATGGTTTAATTTTTTTTTTGGATTGATAAAAAATATAAAATACGAAATTTTTATTAAATAACTATAACAATTCTTGGAAACCAACTTTTTTACTTTATTTAATTATAAAATTCCTTTTACTCTTAAAGTGAGTATTTTCCTAAAAATTGTTTTTCAATGATTTTTGTGTTATTACATTAAAAGTAATCTATACCACTTATATAAATTTAATATAATAAAATGGATTAAAATTTTTAAATAATCATGTTAAAAAAAAAATTTCTAGCCTCTTTTCTTTTTGGTTATATAAATAATTAATCTTGGTTAGAAAGTTATTTTATCTATGTTAATGTTAAAATGGGTCTAATGTGGATTAATTTAGAGATAAGGATTAAAATTTATCAAAAAAATGTTTAAATGTGATTGGATGAGTTTATTTTCACCCTATAACATATTATATTTTAATTTTTATTTCTTCAATTCCATTTGATATGATTATGATATATATATTATTTAATCTTTTAAGTAATTCCTGTTGAGTCAATAAGGTTTTCCTTATGACTTTTCCATTCCTTCTTGTTTTGAAAATCACAAACACCTTATCTTTAAGGAAAATCGCTTTTGTAAGGAAAATTGCTTTTATAAGGAAAAATGTTTTCTTAAGGAAAAACGCTTTTATAAGAAAAATTTATCCTTATCATATTTTCATTAATATTTTTCTTAAGTATGAAATTCGGATTCACTTTCTCGGAATCATTAAAACTGATAAAAAGCATTCTGTTTTAGGGTTCGGATTCTGGACAAGAACTATAAGGAAGTTTCACTCCGAATTCCGGTTATGAATTTTGACTAAGTTCTATTCCAGATTCAGGATACGAATTCTGAAGAAGAATTCCCATTACGAATTCTAATGAAGAATTCTCATTACGAATTCTCATTACGAATTCTGAAGAAGAATTCTCATTACGAATTCTAATGAAGAAATCCCATTTCGAATTCTCATTACGAATTCTGAAGAAGAATTCTCATTACGAATTCCAATGAAGAATTCTCATTACGAATTCTAATGAAGAAATCTCATTCCGAATTCTCATTACGAATTCTGATGACGATTTCTCATTACGATTTCTGATGAAGAATTCCTATTCCGAATTCCTATTCCGAATTCTCATTCCGAATTCACTCATTAAACAGAATCTGGATATCATTGTTTTATACACTCTGAATTTGTTCACTCCGAACTTTCACTCCGAAATTTCTATTCCGAACCTTTATGTTAGGTTTTAAAACGATGTCGTACTTTCTGTTACACTTACTTTGTTATAAAACGATGTCGTCCATTTTGTTATAAACTAACCGTTGTCTAAGTGACACGTGTACAGGTCCCTCCGAACTTTAAGGGAAATATGACCGTTGGAAAAGGAGCCGACCTCACCTATAAATAGGAGCTCATTTGAAAAAGCTCACAACGAACGGATGGATGAACATTTGAACTTTGTGCATACATGCTGTTGAAGTGATTTCTAGAGAGAGAGTCTCTTATTAACTCTCAAAGCTTCGTGCGACTCCGAATGTTGGTGATTACATTCGAGGGCTTCCGGGGATAGGAAGACAGAGGTGCCGACTACCTTAAAGATCGAGGGCTTTCTTGCTGAGAAAGACAGAGGTGCCGACTACCTTAAAGATCGAGGGCTTTCTTGCTGAGAAAGACAGAGGTGCCGACTACCTTAAAGATCGAGGGCTTTCTTGCCGAGAAAGACAGAGGTTGCCAACTACCTTGAAGTTGAGGGCTTGCGGGGATAGCAAGACAGAGACACCGATCTTCGTATCGAGGGCTTACCCTGGTGTGGGTAAGACAGACTTGCTTGAAAGTATAAATCAAGGGACCTTTATCCAAGGTTGTTGGATACCCTTCTCTTTGGGTTAAAAGACTATCATCTTGTTACTAGTAGTTCTTCTACTTGTACTTGTTTTATTCCGCTGCATTTTGTATCTTAAGGAAAGTATAATTTTCTTATACTTCCTTACTTACTTTGATTAGTTTAGATTCTATACGCTTTAAGGTAGAATCTCATATTGTAACTTTTGTTAAGTTTCAAATTCCGGAACCATATTTCCGGAACCTTCTTTTGGAATCTCTTTCCAAGTTTAGTTCAGTGTTAGAGGTGTTGTGAATCAACTTAGTTTAACTTTGTTAAACTTAGTTCTTTCCTTTTCTTAAAGGAAACTCTAGTTATTCATAACTAACTTTAAAGGTTCCAAAGGAATTTTTAAAGTATACAATTCACCCCCCCTCTTGTATATTGAGCATCTCATATTATATTTCGATCCTACAATTGGTATCAGAGGTTGGAAACCTCTTACTCTATACCATTCTTACATTTGGTATCAGAGCCAAGGTTACTGAAATACTTGTACTCACGTTCAAGTTTTTCTTGCTCACTTTTCAATTCCGAACTTTTTCATTCCGGATTATCCATTCCGAACTTTTCCTATTCCGAACTTTTTAATTCCGAATTTTTGTTATTAACAAGTTTGTTTCCAAGTTATTTTCAAGTATGGCAGGAATGAATGTTGGTTCGATAGACAATTTGAATCCTACAAGGCCACCAATCTTCGATGGTAATGATTATGAATACTGGAGAGATCGTATGAAGACGTTTGTTATCAATACTGGAGTAGATAACTTTGTCATGCTTACTGGTGATTACAAAATTCCTGACAAGGAAGTCAGAACCTTTACTAACCAGGAGAAGCAAGAATATCAACTCAACTACAAGGTACGCAACACTTTATTATGTTCAATGACCAGAAATATATATAGCCAAATTTCTTCTTGTGAAGCAGCTAATTGTATATGGAAGAAGTTAGAGGTTACTCATTTTGGGACTTCTAAAGTGATTGAGACTAGGAGAGCTATGCTTAGAGCTGAATATCATGGCTTTAATTTTCCTTATGGAGAACCTATCTGTAAAGTACAACAAAGATTTATGACAATCGTCAATAGTCTACAGTCTATGGGAGAGAAAGGTTTAGATGATGAAGCTCTTGTGGACAAGATAATTGACATTATGCCCAATGAGTGGGAATCCAAGAGAACAGCTATAGATGAGAACAGGAAGGTTACTCAAATAACTCTTGATGAATTATTTGGAACTCTTCTACAACATGAGACCAGAATGAAGAGAGATGCTGACAACATCAAGAAGAAGAATGGAAATGGTACTGTTGCTTTTACTACAACTTCGAATCAGATGAAAGCTAAGACTCCTGAGAGAGTAACCAGATCCAAATCGAAGAAAGTCATTTTCCAATCCGAATCTAGTGAAAGTGAAGTTTCAGAAAATGAATTAGCCAATCTTGCTCGAAGGATGAACAAGATAGATGGACAAAGAAACTTTCAATCCAAGTATAAGAAGAAGGATAGGAAAGATAAGAAAGATGGAGAAGTTACTTGTTATGAATGTAAGAGAGCAGGACATATTAGACCAGATTGCCCTATGCTCAGAAAGAAAGAAAGAAAGGAAAGGCATTCAGACAGGAACAGGAAGAAATATTACAAAGCTAAAGCTAAGAAAGTTTTGAAAGCTAATGACACCTGGAGTGCCAGTGGTGGTGACTCTTCAGATGAATCTTCTGAATATGAATCTTCAGGACAGAAGAATCTTGGTCTTATAGCCAGATTACCTATTGATAATCATTGTCTTATGGCTAAGGTACGAAATGCTGAATCTTTGACCAATGTTTCTTTAAATCCTAATGATAGTAAGTATTATAACTCTTCTGATGAAGAATCATCTTCTGATGAGGAAAATACTTTACCTACTTTTGAAGAAGTCTCTAGATTTGCTGAACTTCTTGAGATTGAGAATTCCAAACTCAACAAGAAACTTGATAAGGCAAATTCTAGGAATTCTATTCTTACAAAAGAGATATCAGATCTTTCTAAAGATCTTGATAAGAAAAATGCTGATTTTGAAAGTATTTCAAAAAATCTTGAGGAAGTAAGTTCTGAGAAGAATAAACTTTCTAAAGAGTTAGAAAAAGTAATTTCTAATAAAAATATTTTCGAGCCTAAATCTAGTTCCAAAACTAATGATTTTGAAGATAAAAACTTGGTTGTAAAACTCAAGTCCGAAATTTTTTCCTTAAAGAAGTGCTTATCAAACTTTACCCATGGTAAGGAAAATTTTGATAAGATGTATTCTCAAATACGACCTTTAAGAAATAAATCCGGATTTGGTTATACCCATGCAAAACCTGTTTTCAGCAACAATTATTTTGTTCCTCAAAGTGCCCCATTTTGTACTAAGTGTCAATGTGGTGGTCACTGGGCAAGAAATTGTTCCTTAAACAAAACCCAATCCTTAGGTTTTCATAAAGCTTATTTTTCCAAGAAAATGTGGGTACCTAAGATTTTATTGTCTAGAAATCTCGGATCCAAGCAAGTTTGGATTCCGAAAGTCTAACTTTGTTCTTAATTTCAGGAAAATAAAGAAAGTTCCAGCAACAATGTTTGGTACATGGATAGTGGATGTTCCCGGCACATGACTGGTAACAAAAGCTTCTTTGAAAAAATTATCAAGACGAAAGGAGGAAAGGTAACTTTCGGAGACAATGCTAAGGGAGAGATTGTTGGTATTGGTAATATTGTTCTTTTAGGTAAAACTTTGATTTCAAATGTTCTTTTTGTTAAAGGTCTTAAGCACAACCTCATTAGCATAAGTCAGTTATGTGATGAAGGTTACCTTGTGAATTTTAGGAATGATAAACGCTTAGTTCACAATTCCAAGGAAGAATTTATTCTCTCAGCCAACAGGCAAGAGAATGTTTACACCTTAAACTTAGAAGACCTAAGAAGCCAAGATTTACCTTGCCTAAGTGCAATGGAAGATCATTCTTGGTTATGGCATAGAAGACTAGGACACTGTAATCTTAGAAACCTATGTAAACTCTCTAAGAAGAAACTAGTTAAGGATCTACCGGAGCTTAGATTTGATTCTTCTAAAGTTTGTGATCCTTGTCAATATGGCAAGCAACATAAATCTAGTTTTAAGTCAATCGGTGAAGTCTCAACAACCGATGCATTACAGTTGGTGCACATGGATCTTTTTGGTCCTACACAAACTGGAAGCATTGGAGGCAAATACTATGTGTTTGTTCTAGTTGATGATTACACTAGATTTACTTGGGTCTATTTTCTAGCAAGGAAATCTGAAGCTTTTTCTTATTTCAAAAGTTTTAGAGCTCAAGTTAAAAATGAGAAAAACCTTCCATTGAAAACTATTCATAGTGATCATGGAGGAGAATTTCAAAATTCTGATTTTGAAACTTTTTGTAGTAAGAAAGGTATTACTCACAACTTTTCAGCACCTAGAACTCCTCAACAGAATGGTGTAGTTGAAAGAAGAAATCGAATTCTTCAAGAAATAACTAGAACCATGTTGAGTGAATATTCTATTGCTAAACATTTCTGGGCTGAAGCTGTAAGTACTGCTTGTTATACTATAAATCGAGTTTTGATTAGACCTTTTCTTAATAAAACTCCTTATGAGTTATGGAATGGTAGAAAACCAAGGCTTTCCTACTTCAAGGTTTTTGGTTGCAAAGTATTCATTTTGAATACTAAAGATAACTTACATAAATTCGCACCAAAATCAGACGAAGGAATTTTCTTAGGATATTCCACAACCTCTAAGGCTTATAGAGTTTTTAATAAAAATACTTGTACTGTTGAGGAAACAGTACATGTGAAATTTGATGAGTCAGATCCTTTTGTTTTTAAAACTTCCCAACTTACATCTTCGGATGTGTTTTCAAAAACTGATTGTCAACCTTTGTTAGAAGAACCTTCTGATAAGGAAATTGTTCTAGAAGATACTTCTGAAACATTTACCCCAGAAGACTTTCTACCTTATGTTGATGAACAGGTTTTACAAAACCCAAATCAGATGTTTCTTAAGAATCATCCCAGTGATAGTATCATTGGTGATGTAAATCAACATGTAAGGACTAGAAGTTCCTTAAGAAATGAAGTAGAACATCTAGCATTTCTTTCCCAACTAGAACCTAAAAGCACTGATGAAGCTTTAGGTGATGATGATTGGATCAAAGCAATGCAAGATGAGCTAAATGAATTCGAAAGGAATAAAGTCTGGACCTTGGTTGAAAGACCTAAGGAAACTTCTGTTATTGGAGTAAAATGGGTCTTCAGAAACAAATGTGATGAAAATGGAGTCATTGTTAGAAATAAAGCTAGACTTGTTGCTAAAGGCTATAATCAGCAAGAAGGAATAGACTATGAAGAAACCTATGCTCCAGTAGCTAGACTTGAATCTATCCGTATTCTACTTGCCTTTGCAGCATTCTTTAATTTCAAACTATTTCAAATGGATGTGAAATGTGCTTTTCTTAACGGTTATGTTCAAGAGGAAGTTTTTGTTGAACAACCTCCTGTCTTTGAAGATACAAAACATCCTGATCATGTTTTTAGACTTACCAAAGCTTTGTATGGCCTTAAACAAGCCCCAAGAGCATGGTATGATAGACTCACTGGATTTTTGCTTCAAAATAACTATGTTAAGGGAAATGCAGATCCAACCCTTTTTATAAAGAAAGATAAGAAAAATGTTTTGATTGTTCAAATTTATGTTGATGACATTATATTTGGTTCAACTCAGCAATCTTTGACTGATTCTTTTGCTAGTCTAATGAAATCTGAGTTTGAAATGAGTATGATGGGTGAGTTAACATTTTTCCTTGGTTTTCAAATTTCTCAAAAACCAGAAGGAATCTTCATATCCCAACATAAGTATATTAAAGATCTTCTTAAAAAGTATGGTTATGACAACACTAAGAGTATAAGTACTCCTATTGGTACCTCAAACTCTTTAGATCTTGATGAAGCTGGGAAACCAGTAGATCAAACATCTTTTAGAGGTATGATTGGAAGTCTACTTTACTTAACTGCTAGTCGACCAGACTTAATGTTTTCAGTATGCTTATGTGCAAGATATCAATCCAATCCTAAGGAATCTCACTTAAAGGCGGTAAAAAGAATTTTTCGCTACCTTAAGGGAACCATGGATCTAGGATTATTTTATACTTCTGGAAATGATTTTGTTCTAAAAAGCTTTTCTGATGCTGACTTTGGTGGTTGTAGAATGGATAGAAAAAGTACATCCGGAACTTGTCATTTCTTAGGAGATTCATTAGTTTCTTGGTCATGAAAGAAGCAACATTCTGTTGCACTCTCCACTGCTGAAGCTGAATATGTAGCAGCTGGAAGTTGTTGTGCACAAGTGTTGTGGATGCAACACACACTCACAGACTATGGCTTGAGTTTTACTAAAACTCAAATTTTGTGTGATAACACAAGTGCCATTGCTCTAAGTAAAAACCCTGCACATCACTCCCGTGCAAAACACATAGATATTAGGCATCACTTTCTTAGGGATCACACACTTAAAGGAGATATTATTCTTCAGTTTATCGGAACGCAAGATCAACTTGCTGATATTTTCACAAAATCTTTACCTTCTGATAGATTTGAATATATTAAACAGAAGTTAGGAATGATAACCGTAAGGTAATCTTCCTTAATTAACTTTCTGTTGGAAAAATCTTCTCACAGTAATAAACTCCTTTTCATAGGGGGAGTACATTTGTTTGTTTATTTAACAAAGTTTTTCAAAATTTGTTTTCAAATTTTTCGGAACGAAATTTTCCGGAATGGAACTTCCGGAACTACAATTTTCCAGAATGGATATTTCCATACAAAATACTTCTGGAATAAAAGTATTCGTATTGAAAATTTCCGGAATGGAAAATTTTCGTACTGGTATTTTCATAATGGAAAAACTTTCGTATTGAATCTTCCATATCAAGTTTTTCGTATCAAGTTTTTCGTATTGAGTTTTTTTTTCGTAGTCGTCTTTACATTACCCATTACGAATAACTTTCCTAAGCTAATCCGAAAGGTATGACTTCCTTACTGAAGTTTTCGTAATCATATTTTACTTGCTGGCATTTTCTTATAGCTTGTTTTCGGTTTTTTGAATTTCTTGAATTCTGTTTTAATAAAACCTCAAAAAGATCGGATTCAACCTCTCAACCGTCAGATCTGATCTCAGATCTTTCTAAACCGTTAGATCAACCGAGGAAGTTGAACCGTCATTCCAAAGCCTATATAAAGGGGACCCTATTTTCTCGTCCCACATCGATCTCAAGCTCTTGCGTGCTGAAGCTCTGTCTCTCTGATTTAAGGCTGTTCCGAACTACAGTTTTCCAGTTCCGAACTTCAGTCTTCTCAGTTCCGAACTTCTCAGAGACTTCTAATCCGAATGTCTGCAGAGTTAGCTTCTCAAGAGATGTCTTCAACAAAGCCCATTTCACAGTGGTTAGTCTACAGAGAGCGGTTAGTGCATCCGAATTTCTTCAGCAACTATGATTCTATTATATCAAAGAATATCAAGCTCAATGGCTGGGAAGATGTTGCGATATCAAAAACTGGCAACCAAGATGAAGTTTACCCAGACTTGCTTGTTGAGTTTTATGAGTCGGTTGCTTTCTTCGTGGAAGACAATAGAGAAAAATTTTCCTTCAAATCGTATGGCAAGACTTATAAGCTATCTTACACCAAGGCTGCAAGCTTGGTAGGGTTGAATTATGAAGGGGAAGCTGAGTTTATCTCGCATGTTCTACCAGACTCCTTGGGTAGTTTCAACAAGGAGAAAGCCTTAGAAATTCTCGGACTGGATGATGATAAGGCTTCGAAAATTGCAACCCTATCTACAAACTTCCGGATTCTGGAGTTATGGGTGCAAGGGCTTATTGTACCGAGAAAAGGAGACAAGGACAGCTTGAAGAAGAGTGAGATATACATCTTAGATTTCTTGATAAATCAAAGGAAGTTCAACCTGATGAAGCATATCCTTCTTAATCTTGAGAATTTAAAGAAAGGGAATCTGAGAGCTCAGATAGTAATGTACCCGGCAATATTGTCGAAGCTGATAGTTCGGTGCCTTGAGTCCTTCAAGGTTGCTTGCAGTTCTAAACCGAAAGTTTGCAAGATCATGTTGCTCAGTGATGCAGCTCTTAAAAGGATGAATATAGCTTTTGACAAGAAGTCTGGCATGTTTATTGATCTTCCTCCTCAAGAAGAAGTGACTCCGAAAGTGGCTGATCCGGAATCGCCTAAGCCGGTAAGGAAGAGGAAGCTGAAAGAAGTGGTAGGTGAAGCTGAAGAACCTAAGTCTAAGGAAGTCCATTCCGCACCTCCTAAGCCTAAGAAGAAGAAGACATATACTGATGAGGTTGCAGCGAAGTGGAGAGCTGACAAGGAAAAGAGGAAGGAAGGAGATCCGCAGTTCGGATTGGATCCCGCAGAGGCTAAAGCTCTGAAAGAAAAGGCTGCTGATGAGCTCGAGAAGCAAGCTAAGGAAAAGAAGCTGAAGAAGAAGTTGTCAGAAGCTGAGGCTGTGCAAGCCTTGTTTAAGTTTAATGAAATGGTTTCAGCAACCATTCCCGTTCCGAGAACTTTTTCTTTGGACTCTCTACCTGAGACTCCAGGAAGAAATCTCGATGATCCGAAAGAGGCTGCTGCTAAGAATGCTGAGGAAGTAGAGCTAGTGGAAGAAGTGGAAGAAGCTGCTGAAGGAAGTGGTGAGACAGGAGATGTGCTCAAACAAGTAGATGAATACAAGGGAACTCCTTCGGAACACCTGTCGCTCCGAACTTCTGAAGCCGAATCTTCAAAACTAGTTACTCCAGTAATAGAAGGAAAGGAAGGAGAGGAAGAAGTTTCTTATCATGGAGAAGAAGAACATCTTTCACTTGATGCTGCTCAGAAAGAAAATATAGAAGTTGTTGATGAGGAAGATTTGGTTGTTCAAGTTTCTGACAGTGAGAAGAAATCTCCGGAACAGGTTTCTATTCCGAAAAAAGATAAGGGGAAACAAGTTATTGCTGATACCCCGAGTTCAGAAAAGAGTATGAGGAAGGAAGCTGGTAGTTCTTCAAAGAGGAAGTTGGAGCTTATTGAAGAAGAAAATTCTCCTAGCAAGATGTCAGATTCGGAATCATCTTCGTTGGGGCACGATTTTGTTGTTCAATCCTTGAAGAAGTTGGTGGGAACCATTCCGACTTTCTCCAGTATTGATTCTCGGTGCCAGATGCTCCAACATACGCTGAATCAGAAAACCGATTCCGTATCCATGGTAATGGATAAGTGTGTTGAGATAGAATCCCAGTTCAAAAATTTCTTCATTGGTTACGAAGCTCATAAAAGATCTTGCAAAAGGATGACTAGCTGGTCGAAGAAGAATGTGGAAGAGATGAGGTTGCTGGATGAGTTTCAGGAGAATGTTAAGGATGCTTTTCAAACCGAGGATAAGAAGTTTCATGAGATGACTGCATCATTCGATGAGAAATTGGCAGAGGAAAAGAACATTCGGAGTCAGGAAGTAAGAGATCTGAATGGAAAGCTCAACTCTGTTAATCAAAGTTGGAAATTTGAAAGGGATCATCGGATCAATTTTCTAGAAAGGATAAAGTCTCAGGAAGAGAAAATGGAAGCTCAGGAAGAAAAGTTGAAGGCTCAGGAAGAAATCATTCAAGCTCAGTCAGCAAGAATAGTTGCCTTAGAAAAGCAAGCAGAGGAAGATCATAAGGACCTCAAAAAGATCAAGACTATTCTCAAGGGGCTTATGTCAAAGGAGAAAGATCCGAAATAATCAATCCGATCTTTTTGTTGTAATCTGTTTTTGTTGCTGACATTTCAAATTTAATGAGAATCGTGCTTGTTGTTCTGCTTTGTTGTTGTTACTAATCTTTCAGGTACTTTGTTATTTTTTTTCCATTCCCTCGAAATTCTTTTTGAAAATCACAAAGGGGGAGAAGGAAAAGATCCTTAAGAAAAAGAGGAAATCTAATAAGTGCTTATCAAAGGGGGAGAAAGAAAAATACCCAATGAGATAGAACTCTAATAAGAGTTTGTTTAAGGGGGAGTTTTTATCTTAAAGAAATATCACTCCGGAAATATGAATACGATCCTTAGAGATTCAAAGCCTAAGGGGGAGTTAGTCGTATTCATCTATATTCTTAAACCAAGGGAGATAAGCTTTATTGTGTTTCTTTCTTCCTAGAAATAGCTTTTTCGTAAGGATGTTTGTGCTTTCCAAAAAGGGGGAGATTGTTGAGTCAATAAGGTTTTCCTTATGACTTTTCCATTCCTTCTTGTTTTGAAAATCACAAACACCTTATCTTTAAGGAAAATCGCTTTTGTAAGGAAAATTGCTTTTATAAGGAAAAATGTTTTCTTAAGGAAAAACGCTTTTATAAGAAAAATTTATCCTTATCATATTTTCATTAATATTTTTCTTAAGTATGAAATTCGGATTCACTTTCTCGGAATCATTAAAACTGATAAAAAGCATTCTGTTTTAGGGTTCGGATTCTGGACAAGAACTATAAGGAAGTTTCACTCCGAATTCCGGTTATGAATTTTGACTAAGTTCTATTCCAGATTCAGGATACGAATTCTGAAGAAGAATTCCCATTACGAATTCTAATGAAGAATTCTCATTACGAATTCTCATTACGAATTCTGAAGAAGAATTCTCATTACGAATTCTAATGAAGAAATCCCATTTCAAATTCTCATTACGAATTCTGAAGAAGAATTCTCATTACGAATTCCAATGAAGAATTCTCATTACGAATTCTAATGAAGAAATCTCATTCCGAATTCTCATTACGAATTCTGATGACGATTTCTCATTACGATTTCTGATGAAGAATTCCTATTCCGAATTCCTATTCCGAATTCTCATTCCGAATTCACTCATTAAACAGAATCTGGATATCATTGTTTTATACACTCTGAATTTGTTCACTCCGAACTTTCACTCCGAAATTTCTATTCCGAACCTTTATGTTAGGTTTTAAAACGATGTCGTACTTTCTGTTACACTTACTTTGTTATAAAACGATGTCGTCCATTTTGTTATAAACTAACCGTTGTCTAAGTGACACGTGTACAGGTCCCTCCAAACTTTAAGGGAAATATGACCGTTGGAAAAGGAGCCGACCTCACCTATAAATAGGAGCTCATTTGAAAAAGCTCACAACGAACGGATGGATGAACATTTGAACTTTGTGCATACATGCTGTTGAAGTGATTTCTAGAGAGAGAGTCTCTTATTAACTCTCAAAGCTTCGTGCGACTCCGAATGTTGGTGATTACATTCGAGGGCTTCCGGGGATAGGAAGACAGAGGTGCCGACTACCTTAAAGATCGAGGGCTTTCTTGCTGAGAAAGACAGAGGTGCCGACTACCTTAAAGATCGAGGGCTTTCTTGCTGAGAAAGACAGAGGTGCCGACTACCTTAAAGATCGAGGGCTTTCTTGCCGAGAAAGACAGAGGTTGCCAACTACCTTGAAGTTGAGGGCTTGCGGGGATAGCAAGACAGAGACACCGATCTTCGTATCGAGGGCTTACCCTGGTGTGGGTAAGACAGACTTGCTTGAAAGTATAAATCAAGGGACCTTTATCCAAGGTTGTTGGATACCCTTCTCTTTGGGTTAAAAGACTATCATCTTGTTACTAGTAGTTCTTCTACTTGTACTTGTTTTATTCCGCTGCATTTTGTATCTTAAGGAAAGTATAATTTTCTTATACTTCCTTACTTACTTTGATTAGTTTAGATTCTATACGCTTTAAGGTAGAATCTCATATTGTAACTTTTGTTAAGTTTCAAATTCCGGAACCATATTTCCGGAACCTTCTTTTGGAATCTCTTTCCAAGTTTAGTTCAGTGTTAGAGGTGTTGTGAATCAACTTAGTTTAACTTTGTTAAACTTAGTTCTTTCCTTTTCTTAAAGGAAACTCTAGTTATTCATAACTAACTTTAAAGGTTCCAAAGGAATTTTTAAAGTATACAGTTCACCCCCCCTCTTGTATATTGAGCATCTCATATTATATTTCGATCCTACAATTCCAAGTGTGTCTTTCCCTCATATATAAATGGAAACATCCTCTCCTCCCTTATTCAAAAATATTGATCATTATATATTGTATAATACCTACTATAATACCCTAATATATTCTTTTACTTCATCCTAGATAATATGTTCTTATGATAAGACCATCCAAATAAGGATTACAGTGTAAGACAAAAGAGGTATCTCAAAGAAGAGGTAATTACTATACCCAACACTTTCAAAATGTATTTCTTCTTTCACATAAAATAAACATATTATATCCATCATAAAATGATTAGTACTATATAGTAAATATAATTAGATTATATTATGATTATTACATAACCATTTTCCACATCCTTTATATCACATGGCAAGTCAAAGTATCGCTCATGCGTATGTGTGGACTACCGTATCTACATAGCGATATGATTCATTTTTCATCGTCATCATCCATGGTTAGTTATTATGATGGATTTAATATTTATATGTTATATTTATGAAATAATTATTATTATTTAATTATTATATATTACTTACCTTCTTACCTTCTCAACTATTTTGAAATGATAATGTCGGTCATGCGTATGTGTGTACTACCACCTCCACGAAGGGATGTGATTTGTTTTTAATTTATTGTTTACATTTCCAGTAATAAGGATATATTTAATGAAAATATGTGATATTTTTATAATTATAATTATTTTTTAAGGTTTATTTATTTTTTCCTTTCTTTTGTTCCATCCATCAATAAGTGGAAACCTCACTCATGTGTACGTATGGATTACTATATCAACAAAGTTATATAATTTATTTTTCATAACCACTTTATTTTAATAGTAATAAAATTCTATATAATGATTACATATTATTATTATGAAATGATTAAAATTATGTATATTATGGAATCATAATCAATATATAAGGAACTTATCTACTAAATCGAAACATACATGAGAAACGAAATAGTTATCACCCAGAACGGTGATTTTAATAAAGTATTGTTAATAAACATGTGATAAGATGTTATAAGTAAATCATAAATTTTATGGTATGTATGGGTATTATTATGAAATATATATTTAATAAATATATATTTATTATATAGGATATTTTAATGCATAATAAGAAATATGGGACTTGAGGTAAGGGTTTCTCATCTCACTTGTGTTTCTGTGGGACAAATGTTATATTCAGTTCTTGTTTCTTTTGTGTTTTGTATATACTAACCATAAATATCTTTTATGATTCCTCTCATGAAAATTATGGGGGTTTAAAAATAAATTAATTTTTTCAATTTCATGAGGTTTTTATTCCTAGATTTCTAAATAGGTAAGGGTTTATATTACTATATAATTTCTTTTTGAGATTTTTTAGGGTAAATTTCCATTGAGTTAAATTATATGGATCTTATCCTTTAAACACAATTTATGTCAATTATAAGTCCCCATTCTTAAACGTTACATAATATTGAATTATTTCAAGAATTTTAATTGAGGATCTTTTTAGGTTTAGTGTTTTAGATAATTAGGCCATAACTATTACATTACATCTCGAAATATTAAAAATTAGACACTTCTACTCTATACAATTTTTTTCACAACTATAAAACTCCATAAATAAAATAATAATTATTTTCTTGATAAAAATATTATTTAATTATTAATTTATATTATCCCTTCCTTATAACTTGTGGAAAACATTTGAAAAACTTGGGATGATTATAAAAATCTAATTAAGAGACATAAAAATAAAGAAAAACCTTTTGTCTAGTTAAAACAAAACATTTTCACATGAATAGAACTTATAATTTTTTTTCAATGAAAAACACTAAAATCAATAGAAATTAATTAAAACTACTTTAGGTGACTTAGAACATCATATAAATAAAACCCTTTCAAACATCTTCCAATTGAAATAACCATATGGTTGACTCCCAAATTGGAGATCTGTAATGGGGATCACCCTTCGTATAAGCTATATCGAGATCACCCATGAGCTATAATGGGGCTCAACCCTTCGTATAAGCTAGGTTGAGCTCACCCATGAGCTATAATGGGGATCACCCCTTTATATAAGCAGTTTTGGTCTCAACCATGATCTATAATAAGGCTCAACCCATCGTATAAACTATATCAGGCTCACCAGTTTCATATAATGCTCATGTACCATTTTATGAATAAAACACATTCATTAAAAACCCGCTTTTTGAAAGATTATTCTAATCAAATATGAAAAACATTTACATATAAAAATACAATTTTTATTTAATAACCTATTTTCAATACCAAGATATCCAAATAAAGGAATAAGGGATTTATTTTCATTTAAAAAGATATTAAGTCTTATAGAGGAAGCCAAATATCAAATAATGGTTACGGCGGCAGAGAAGTCATTGGAGTTGTATACATTAAAAACATTGCTTTTTTTAGTAAAATTATTCACAGAAAAAATATTATCTTTGAGTGAAATTAAAATTCAAAGGGTTTTATTATATAGTATATAAATGAATGTCATATATAAATCAAAATATGCCTCAATGAACTGAGATTGAGATGAAGTCCCTTACCTTGAGTCCGACTTGTCTCATTCGTTCTCTATATTCCTGAAAAATAAACATAGGTTAATTATAATTGATTTATAAACTTTTTCATGTTTACTATTCATTAAATATTACTTATTATCATTTTAAAGAAATACATAATTATTTATGTTCATATCGGTCATTTTGTCGATATATTAGTACTCGAGTCGAAAATGAACTTTTTTTGATGTAAAATGTCCATGTAGTAAAAATTAAATCATCTCAAAAATATTAATCCTGATTTAAATATCATATATATCCTATATATATGTATTTATAATAGTCCATAACATCTATAGATAATAAATGAAATGTACAGTTCTTGGAGACGATGGGTCGTACGTACGCATGAACGCTACATTCAATTTTATTTGTATTAAAGGAATAAAAACTAAATAATATAAATTTATATTATAATACTAGTATTTATGTCGAATAGGTTTAATAAAATCATCCTTTATATCTTCCATGTATGGCATGAATTAGTCATATCACTTTGAGGGGGTGGTAGTCCTCACTTCCTTAAATGAAATTATCATATTTACACATTATGGAAAGCATAAAGGTTTATTTTAAATAAAAATTATATAAGAATATAGAAAATATAGTCATAATTTATATCATATATCGATACAGTTCCATCATAATGGACACCATGATAGGTGGTAGGAGAAAATTGAACAATCATCGTTTCGTGAGGCATTAGTTCATCTTACATATAAGTTGTATGTTCGTATCCATTAGATGGATGTGTGTGTAAGTGTAGTTCGAATACGTCTCATAAAAACATGATAGTATATTGAGGATAATTTTTTTATGTAACCATATAATAATAATATCATAGGGGGTGAAGAAGGAAAATAAAAGAACAAAACTTGAGAGAAGACGTTAACTCTAAATCGGGTAACTTATTTTGATTTGATCCAAAAAGGATTTCTTGAATTACATTTTTCCCATGTTAAGGCTTATAAGAGAAATAAAGGGATGTTAATAGATTATTTGAGAATAATATTGATGATTCAAGGGTCTTTAGATGTTTGAGTAAGTAGGTAGAGGTGGTGGACTTATATAGGAGGGATGAGGGACACTTTAGGAATGTCTTGAAATATTAATTTATTATAAATTAAATTTAAATTAAAAATGAACCAAAACTCATATAATTCAATGAAATATGATTTTGGTTCGAATACCCATCATAAAATAATTTTTAGGCAAATTTTGAATATATTTTCTATCCTAATCTTTATGTTTTAACCCTTATTTTACCCTTTTTAATCTTACAGTGATATCATGTTATTTACACATTGTGGGTTAATGTAATTACGATATCATGTCAAAAGACACACAAAAATAGGAATTTATGATATATTTGGACTTATCTTAACCATTTGGATGAACCTTATATTTTTTGTAATTTAATATCTTTTAATAAACTATTTTATATTTTAAGATATGAATTATGTCAATTTTGGTCACTATTCATACTTTACTTTTTAAAATTTCATAAAAACTTGATTAATTAAAAAAACATTTAATAGATCCAAACATTTCATATTCACTTATAGAATTCATGTATGAATATTTATTTTAATATTAATAATATCATTTATTTTAATCCTTTATTAATGAAGAAATCATTGTATTATCATTGTGTCATAATTAAATTTATTTATTTAATGTCTAAAAATTATAAATAAAATATCATGATGTAGGAAATATTTTTATATTTTTAATGACTATTTATAGTCAAATATATCACTTATATAACCCCATATAAAAAAAATTAGTAAGAAGATACATGTTTATGTTATTAATTATTATAACATGTCATTATCACTTTCAAGTGGATCCATGGGGTCCTAAAATCAACCCAAGGATTCCAATGGTCTGAAATTTCTCATCCAATAGGATTATGACATGTTTTAGGGTAGTTTTATATTATTATAATATTATTTTTTACCCTTATTTACCATATTTACCCTTTAACCAAGGTAAATAAAAATAATTACTAAAGTTACAATTCATAATGTCCAAAAATAAAAGGTACTTATTTACAGAATTTGGACCTTATTATTATATGGAATCCATTTTTACATAATTTTGACCTTATATGGAATCCAATTTTCCAAATTCAAAACAAAGAATTTGAGGAAATTAATTTAAAATTAATTCTAGTTGTCAAAACCAATAAGCGTGTTTTTAAGAAGTAAAAACTACCGAAAGATTTACATGTGTTTATATCCAATTCAATGTGAAATTACTTCCAATGACCAAAATTGGATTAAATGGTAAAAATATATTCCATTTATACCTTGAAACCATTAAATAATATTATTTAACCTTATAAATTATCTCAATGAAAAAAGTTGTTTTCAATTAAAATTTTTTATATATTTATAATTCATCAAAACATGATAGTTATCAGAAAAATATCAAAAATTAATCCAAAGTAAATTTTGATTCCTAATTCTAAATAAGAAGTTTATTTTTTCTAATAGAACATATAAAGGTGTTAAAAACTGAATTTTAAAAGGGTTCTCCATCAAAAGGCGGTAAAAATGCATTTTTATAACAATATTTCTTTTATACGAAAAAATTAATTTGTTCTTATATCATATTGAGAAAACGTATAAGATGAATTTAAAACATTAAATTTGATATATAACATATATTTTTCCATTAAATAAAAATCCATAAAGAGTGATATGATTTTATAAACATAATTATTCTCTTTTTAGATAGGTTATCATAAAATCATATCCTATATATTTAATTGGTTTTTTTATTTCCATTTCAAATAAATTTGGTAACCAATGAATCATTATTTAAACATGTGTAAACCATATTTTCTCAATTTAGTTGATACTATTCCTTACCTCCATACAATTTTTGTGTGTTAACTACCATTCAAAATAATAATAATATTATTGTATTATTTTTTTTGTATAACTCAATGTTGTGTGCATCATAAGATTTCAGAGAAACATGTTGTTGTGTGTCAGGTATGATATTGGAAAAATTGTCCAATTTAATGTAAAATTAATATCTTTTTCATAAATATTAATAAATATGAAAATTTATCATTCTATAAATACCTAGCTTGTTACATCATTCCCCCCCTTTGGAAATTTCATCCTCGCAATTTTAAAATTAGGCTTGAAAACTTTATTGAAAATCCCACATTAGAAAAAGATTCCATAAAACAATAACATTAAAAGAAGGAAATAGAGGTACAAAGGTAACCCAAGATAACACATGCTTGGATTTCATGTAGAAAAAAACTGGATATGGAAGAGAAAACTAACCATCAGGTTCTGATGGATAGTGATAGAAAACATGATAATAAAAAAACAACAACCAGAGAACCATAAACTTATGATGGGTAAAACGGTATTTGATTTCCTAGTAGGAAAATTAAATAGAAAACATTTTTGTTTTAAGGTCCTTTTCATGAAGTTGATGAATTCCTTTACTACCTAGAATAATAACATAAGGAAGCATACTTACTTTTCAAGTAGAGTTTCATCCTTTAATAAATTTCTACCACAAACACATATTTTCTCCAAACGATGAATATTCAAGATGACTGGGTCACACTTGAATCACTAGAATCAACTTCTAGAGAATCAATTAAACAAAAAAATATTAACTATATATTCATACTATCTTAAAACATTAACCAAAACCAAAACAGTTAGTAAAATATCAGATAATCATTAAAAGGATAATCCTTTATAAAAAGAAATATTACTCTAAATCTCCAAAATTCAAAAAATAATACCCAAAGTTCAAAAAAGATCATTAAATACACAATTTTCCTTAAAATTATTCAAAATAATCCAAACTTAAATTCAAAAAAAAATCATAAGTATTTGTTCACAAAGACTTCTAGGATAAATCTTAATATTTATCTCCAAATAACATCGATTACTCTTAAAGTCTCATATTTAAAAGTAAATAACATATTCACATATTTTCCAAAATAGTTTAATAATTACCATAAGTAACCCAAATCTCCATAAGTCCACAGAAAAACATTGATTCTTCCAAATTAAAAATCAATCATTAATCATCAAATAAAATCTCATAGTATTCTTTTTTCTTTAGTAATATAGTGTTCCCAAAAGAGTGAACTTCTTCTAAAATAACATTTATCACTTAATCACCAAATCATTTTCCTATACTAAGGATATCAATTTGATAAAACATAAGTTCCCAAATTTAAATTATTATTAATATATAAAATCATTTAACTAAAAAAGAATAATTCATACTAACCAGGGACTTTATGTAGGTAGGCGATAAATCCCATTTGTACTTCGGTTGTGGGTTTGATTCCCAATGCATTGTCTGATGTGACAGGTAGTAAAACGGTTTGCATGTTGTACTTTTAAAAATATATATGATTTTATAAAATTCCAAAAAATGAGATAAAATCATCAAGAATAACCATAACATATTTTAACCTCAAAGGTTTTCTCATACCTCTCATTTTGCATCCCAAAAATTAAAAACTCATAATTTCTTCAAAGTTTAATGTCTTAAATAATACCATTAGTCGCCTGAATATTTCATATAATAAAACCTAAAAAGGGGATTATAATACATTGAACTTATGATCTACCTTAAAATTATAAACCCATGATGATATCCCCCTTAATAAAATATCTTAATCTCAAATGTTGTCTAAATTGTCCTTTGATACCAACTATAAGGCCCCATCCTTAAACGATACATAATATGGAGTTAAGTAAAGAATTGACATTTAGGATCTTTTTAGGTTTATATTTTTAGAGAATTAGTACATAAATATTAAATTACATCACCAAATATTATAATTTATACTCTTCTACTCAATCCATTTTTTCACAACAATTAAACTCCTTAAAAAAACAAGAATTATTTTCCTGATAAAAATATTCTTGAATTCTTCCTTTCAATTACCCTTCCTTATACCCAATGAAAATCATTTAAAAGACTTGGGATAATCATAAAAAGATCATTAAGGGACATAAAAATAATTAAAACCCATTATTCTAGTTAAAACAAAACATTCTCACATGAATAACACTAAAACTTTTTGCTTAATGAAAAACACTAAAACAAATAGAAACCAATTAAAACTCCTTTAGGTGACTTAGATAATCATATAAATAAAACCATTTCAAACATATTATAATTTTAATAACCATATGGTTGAATTCCAAATTGGAGATCTATAATAGGGATCACCCATCGTATAAGCTAAATCCGGCTCACCCGTGATCTATAATGGGGCTCAACCCTTTGTATAAGCTATTTCAGGCTCAACTATGAGCTATAATGAGGATCAACCATTCGTATAATCTATTTTGGTCTCACCTATAAATTATAATGGGGATCATACCTTCTTATAATCTATATTGGGCTCACCCGTTTCATATAATTCTCATGTACTATTTTATGAATAAAACATGTTATTCACACAACCCCTTTTTAATGATTCTTCAAATACCATATGAAAAAATACATATAAAATTACCATTTTCATTTAAGAACCCATTTTCAATACCAATATACCCAAATAAAGTAAAAATGGATTTACTTTCATTTAAAAGACATTAAAGCTTATAGAGGAAGCCAATTTTCAAATAACGGTTATGGCGACGGAGAAGTCGTTGTTATTGTATACATTAAAAACATTCCATTTTCATTTAGTAAAAAACATAGTAGAAAAAATATTACCTTTTAATGAAATTAAAATTTTAAGGGGTTTATTATACATCATATAAAAGAAGGTCGTATATAAATCAAAATATGCCTCGATGAAAGGAGATTGAGACGAAGTCCTTTATCTTGAGTACGACTTTTCTCGTTCATTATTTATATTCCTAAATAATACACTTATGTCATTTTTTTCTTTCTTAAGAACCTCTTTCATGTTTATTATTCATTTTATATTGCTTATTATAATTTTTTAAAAAAAATATACATAATTATTTCAGTTCCAATCAGTCATTTTATCGATATTCAGTACTTGAGTCGAAAATGAACTTGTTTTGATGTAAATTATCCATGTATTAAAAATTCAGCCATCTCCAGAATATTATTAATTATTTAAATATCATATATATCCTGTATATATGTATTTATAATAGTACATAATATTTAGATATAAGAAATGAAATTCACTGTTTATGGAGGCGGTAGGTCGTACATACACATGAACGCTACTTTAATTTTGTTTCATATTAAAGGAATAAAAACTAAATGATATAAATGTATATTATAATAACATTATGTATGTCTCATAGGTTTAATAAAACCATCCTTTATATGTTCAATGTACGGCATGAACAAGTCATATCACTTTGAGGGGGCGGTAGTCCGCACTTCCTCAAATGAAATTATCGTATTTACACGTCATAGAAAGCATAAAGGTATACTGTAAAGAAAAATTACAGAAGCATATAGAAAATATAAAAATAATATATATCATATATAAATATAGTTCCATAATAATGGAAACAATGATATGTGGTAAGAGAAAATTGAAAAATCATCGTTTCGTGAGGCATTAGTTCATCGTACCCAGAAATAGTATGTTCGTATACATTATATGGATGTGTGTGTAAGTGTAGTTAAAATAATTCTCATAAAAAATCTGAGGTGGTGGCCTTTTATAAGAGGGAGGAGGGGAACTTTAGGAAAATCTTGAAATGTAAATTTATTATAAATTAAATTTATATTACAAATGTTACAAAACTAATTTAATCCAAATATAATATTATTTTGGTATGAATACCCACCATCTAATAATTTTAATACATGTTTTGAATTTTTTTTATCTTTATGGTTTAACCCTTATTTTACCTTTTATAATCTTATAGTGATATGATCTTATTTATACATTGTGGGTTAATGTAATTACAATATCATGTCAAAATAATGAAAAAAATGTTATTTATGACATATTTGGACTTATCATAACTATTTGGCAGAATCTTATATTTTTAGGAATTTAATATCATTTAATAAACTATTTTATATTTTAAGTTATGAATTGTGTCAATTTTGGTCACTATTAATACTTGAATTTTTACAAATTCATAACAACTTGATTCCTTCGAACAAAAAACATTGAATCAATCATAATATTGCATATTCACCTAGAGAATTCATGGATAAATATTTATTTTAATATTTATAATATCATTTATTTGAATCATTTATTAATGAAGCAATCATTTCACCATCATTATATCGTAATTAAATTTATTTACTTAATGTCTATAAATATTTAACAAAATAGAATGATTTAGGTAATATGTTTATATTTCTAACGAATATTTATAGTCAAAGATATCACTTATATAACCCCATATAAAAATTAGTACGAAGATACAAGTTTATGTTATTAATTATTATAACAAGTCATTATCATTCTTAAGTGGATCCATGGGGTCCTAAAATTGACCTAAGGATGACCATGGTGGTAAATATGTCATAAAATAGGATTAGTACATGTTTTAGGATAGTTTTATATTATTATAATGTTATTCTTTCCCCTTATTTACCAGATTTAACCTTTAACCATGGTAAATAAAAATAATTAGAGAAGTTACTGTTCATAATGTCCAAAAATAAAAGGTACTTATTTAAATAATTTGGACCATATGATTAAAAATATAGAATCAATTTTTTCAAATTCAAAATACAAAATTTTTAGAAATTATTTTAAAATGAATTCCTATTGTCAAAACCAAAAAAATGTGTTTTTAAGAAGTAAAAACTACCAAAAGATTGACATGTCTTTATGTCCAATTTCAATGTGAAATTACTTCTAATGACTAAAAATGGATTAAATTATAAAAATATAATCCATTTTTACCTTAAAACCATTTAATAATATGATTTAACCATATAAATTATCTTTATGGAAAAAATTTGTTTTCAATTAATATTTAGTGTATTTTTACTATTCATCAAAAAAATGATAGTTATCAGAAAATATCAAAACTTCATCCAAAGTAAATTTGGATATCTCAATTCTAAATAAGTAGTTTATTTTTTCAAATAAAACATATAAAGGTGTCAAAAACTAAATTTTAAAAGTTTTCAACATCAAAAGGTGGTAAAACTGTATTTTTAGAAAAATACTTCTTTTATCTAATAAATTGTATTTGTTCTTATATCATATCTAAAAAACATATAAGATGAATTTAAAACCTTAAATTGAATAAATAACATATATTTTTACATTAAATAAAAATACATAAAGAGCTATAAGATATTATAAACACAATTATTCTCTTTATAGATAGGTTTTCATAAAAACACATCCTTTATATTCAATTGGTTTTTTTATTTTCATTTCTAATAAATTTTGTTAACCAATGAATCATTATTAAAACATGTGTAAACCATATTTTTATAATTAATTTGATACTATTCATTCCATAAATACAATGTTTAGGTGTTAACTACTATTTAAAATAATAATATTAGTATTGTATTATTTTTTGGTATAACTCAATAATGTGTGCAACGTATGATTTTGGAGAAACCCATTGTTGTGTGTCGTGAATTCTATCAGAAAACTTTTCCTCTTTAAAGTAAAATTATTATCTTATTCCAAAATATTAATAGATATAAAAAAGTATTATTCTATAAATACATGGGTCATTACATTCCTCAAGTTTGTTTATTACTATAATGTTTCTATATTAGTACCATTTCTTCCCTTTGACACTTAAAATGATCTATAAAAAGTTTTTAAAGAAATATTAACATCTTTATTTATTTATTGTTAAACTTTTCCTTCCATGTCCATGCTATTAAAAATTATTTAATAAAAGTTTCCACCTATTTATTAATTTTTATATTTTTTATTCTGAGTACCATTGACTCTATTTACAAACTTTTTTAAAAGATCATCTTTAATGAATTTTTTTTGAACATGTTGTTTTTGAATTTTTATAAAATTTTGAAAAGAATGTTCTCTTTTAATATATATGATATATATTTTCTCTCCATTTTTATAGTTTTTTTATTTGGATATTACTTTATAATTTTTCATCTTTATTTTAAAATAAATTCATTTTCTTAATATTTTAGTAATTTTAATATAAAATTTTATACCAAAAAAATTTATTTTCCTTAGGTTTTCAAATAATGGTTTGAATGTTATTTTAATGTAATTATTCATCTTTGTTAACATATTTTAAGGATTTTTATACTTCACTAGGGATGTGATCTTATGATACAATCAATTTTATTTCTAAGGATGTCTTATAATGATGATGATTTGTAGAAGATTCTATAATGCTCATTTCTTTCACATGGGTTAATTATGTTATGAGAATATATTATCAAACCCATTTTTTCCATGGGTTATGCTATGATGAAATGATGAAATATTTATGAGACCATTTTTATTTTCATGGGTTATTTTATGATGAAATGATGAATATTTTATGACCTTGTGTAACTCATATATATGTATTATGATTATGTTATGGGTGTTTCCATTATAGATTTGGATGATGGTTGGTTCTATTATATCCCTCCAATTCATTTGGTAATGATGAATTAGTTGAGAAAATCCTAAGAGACAATGGAGTTAATAAGATCCTAATATATGATGGAGTTAATAAACTCATATGGGATGAAGAATTTAATAAAGTAATAATATATTAAAGAGTTAAAAATGTGGAAATTACTCTTAATATAAAGTTAGAAATGAGTGAGTAGGAATTTCCATTATGGGACTTTTTCCATAATGGTAGTTTTGGGTGTGATCATTGACTAAGGAAGAGATTTTCTTTTCTTATGTGTATGCCACAAACTTATGTATTATAATTATGATATGTTCTCATAGATTATGGTTTATTATTTATTATTTATCACACTTATGGATTTTATATTTTGTTTTGAAAAATATTTATTTCATGATTTTTGAATAATTATCTTTGACTGATTGGGTATTAGTATTGTAAGTTATAATCATGTTCTCATATCCTTATTCTTATAATATACTCATTTATGATAATTTATTGATATATATTATGTTTACCATTAATGGTAATTTTAAATCACCCTTTCTTATTTTTTATTTCCCTAGGTTATGAATATAGTTTTTTAGTAGGGAAATTGAAGGGTGAAATGATAAAAGAATTTTTTGGGTTATGTTGATGATATTTAATGTAAAAATTAGTTTATGTATCTAATCTACAAGGGTAATAATCCCTTATAGTTCTAGGTGTGTATAATTGTGATATGTATTGATTATTCACCTACAATAATTAAATATTAGTATATGTTGTGATAGGGTCACCTTAAGATGATTGAGTAAGGGTAAATAGACTAGATAAAATTGATTGAAAAGATAACTATTCATATAAATGATTAAATAGAAAATGTGTTGAAGTCATTTTTTGATAGTTACTAAAACTAAGTTTCATTAGATAAAATAATCCCACTATATTTATCTCTTAATAATTTACTTTTCTAATATAACTTAAGAAATGGATGGATCCCATGGAGAATAGAAAACCACAACCTTTTCTAGTTACTTAATTTGGTTGTGTCTACTAAGGTAAAATGAAAACTACTCATCACCTATTGGTTCATGAATTAAAGTATAATATACTCTCATTAAAAATGAAAATGAGAGCTCTATATGAAAATAAAATAGACCTATCTTATTTTAAACATATTTTATAATATTAAAAATTATAATTAATTAAAATGATCCAATCACCCTATAAAATTAAGCTACAAATTATAGAATCTGTAATAATAATGTATTTCAATTAAAATATTTTGGTATAGGAAAAAATGAAATAAAAAATGAAGATAAAGAACCTCTAATGAGATTAACCTATTCTAATAACTCAAACTCCTCTGACTCCTGCATCGAGTTCCCTATCCTCTAGTCAAGTTCTTATCAGCCATGTATTTAATGGATTCTCATTGATAATCATAGTATTGAACATGTTGAATGGATATGTGGACAGTTGGTGGGATCCCTCTCTCAATAATCTTCTCCATTAAATCATTCGAAAATTATAGCATCACACCCAACTCACAGACATCCTCATAGATGATCATAGGATCAAACATGTTGAATGGTGATGTGGATAGTTGGGGGATCCCTCTCTTAAGAATATTCTCCATTAAATCATGCACAAATTATACCATCACACCCAACTCACAGACATACGCTTCAGTATTTATTGAATGGACTCCATGTGGTATGACTTTACATTCATATCCTTCTTCAAAGTTCACTCTTGTTAATATCCATCATCAAATTTCAACATAACCATGTTCCCCTTCCTTACAAAAAATTATTTATAAAAAATCTCGTGATGATCAGCATAAATAAATCCTACCTTGATTGAACTTCCTTGAGTATCTCTCAATAACTGTATAAGCTTATTGATAATTCCTATAGATTTTTCCCAACTATGATCCCTTTTGACTTTGATTATTTTTATTTGATAATTTTAGAGCTACTATATTATAATTTCAAAACCCATTATCTTTACCTTTTTATCCAATAAATTGGACTTGAAATTTCAACAGGCATTCAGTGTTCGCTCTTCTGCAATAAAAATATAAGAATTTACCTTGATTTACATTCTTTTCACATAGAGTAACTTTTAAATACTTTGCATAAATTATTCATTGATGTTTTAACTTTTTAATGGTGTAAAATACTCCAAAACCCGAGTAATAAATCCCATATATTTTATAGAGTATGGAGACCATTGTTAAATTCTATAAACTCTCTATCAGCACTCTTCTAATATAATAGTGACAAGCCTTGTGATTATTTTTCTACTATTACTGGAATAATAGTATTTCATTACTGTCTCTCCCATATATCATCTTGAAGTTAATCAGGAAGACACTACTCCTTATGTTGATTCCTAACCCTCTGTGATCTTCCATCAAAATCCAAACTATAGATACAATTCATCACCCTCATGTACCCTACCATGTTAGCATATAAAGGGGAATTGTCAAGGCCTATAATAGTAGGAACCTTATAAAGGACCCCCTCCCCAAAGATTCTAGAATTTATAGGTGGAACCACTTATTATTTATACAATTGGCATCCTACAATTAACATCCCAACTAAAAATAATCCCATTACTAATTACAATATTTTCCCTCATGTAGTCATTAACTTCCCACACATGGAAGGTCGGCCCCACTCACCTTAATAGATCACTAGAAATCAAGAATCCAAGAAACCCCATATTCTTGTCATTTCTACCATCTTGGAATATTAACATTACATCAGGGTATAATAAACTAGAGTAATTTATATAAACTGGAATGTAACAACCCCACAAAAAAACAACTCCACGATGGAGGCTCTAAAAAAGACCTATAAAACCAATAATATTATATATAACTAGCTCCCCTTTGGTCCTGAGCCTTTTAATGTCTAATATTATTCATTTTTAGCACCCATATACAGCCTTATTAACTGTACAAACAAGTATTCATCCACCCCAATACGCAATGAAAAAAAATTTGTGGAAATAATTTCACTATAATTTTAGCTACAATTCCCTTCTTTATCTCCTTTCTTATATTTCTATTGTGTTAAAACACTATAATATTTGTAGCACCATTGTTATTTTACTGAAATTTTAGAACCTCTCTAAAATTATGGTATAAAATGATAAGTAGATCATTCTACTATTTAACAACAAGAAAAACTGCCAACTCTTCCATACTAACAACCGTAATTAATTACAAGTAGGTAACTAATTATCATTTGGTTTTTTTAGTTTCGTTGTGTTTCAAACAACCATTTTAGGTATCCCTATGGGATTAAAACTATATTCATGCTACTCCAAGTAATATTACTATGCATTTTTTTACTAGATAACTAATATCAGAAGGTCTAAAATTATTAATAGTACAAAAATAATGTTCCCTAGAAAAAATGCTACCAAAACCCACTATTGGAAAAAAGGTTATACCAATGGTTTGGAACTATTGGTATAGCCCATAAAACTGTTGGAATAGCCTATAACAATAGTTTGAGTGCTTTTTGGTGATTTTCCATTAGTTTATACCTATACCAATGGTTTAACCAAACCATTAGTAAATAACACCTATACCAATGGTTCTTAAAAATTTGGTATAGGTAATTTAAATTGAAATGCTTATACCATTGGTTTTTTCAAACCATTTTTATAGGTCCTTTATTGAAGAAAAAATACAATTCTAGGTATTTGTACCACAAACTATACTAATATTTTAGGAAATATCATTGGTATAAGTGGCCATATACCATACCAATACTAACAGTTTTTCAAAAACCATTGGTATAAGTTCATTATACCAAACATATACTAATAGTTTTATTCAAACCATTGGTATAGGTTCCATTTATCATACCTATGCTAACAGTTCTCCCAAACCATTGGTTTAGGTGCCTATACCAACAATTTTAGAAACCATTAGTATAAAACCATTTTTACACATGATATTTTCATTAGTACCTATAGATTTTATAAAAAAAACTTACACACACTCAATAAGATCCTCCTACATCCTACTTGTGAATCCACTTTCTAAGTATTTTCGTAAGTATATTATTGTAGGATGAAATAAATATTAGTCATTCAAAATTAGTATAGTGATAATTTTTATTTGAAATGTTTCATTATTCTAAAACATCTCTAAACCCCACTCCCCTCCTATCAATATAGGCAGATAACATTTCCAGTACAATTAGTCTCTATGTTCTTTTTCAATAAAAACTATTATCTTATATACATGTATATGTTCTTCCACACTAAATCTAGGATATTGGAATCATTTTTTTTGTTTACCATACTCATTACAATTGTTTTGGTTGAAACTATAGTTCAAACATATCAATGAAAGGTTTATTTTTCTATTTCAATACTTCTTGAAACCTTATTAGATTCTTTAGATAGGTTATCCCTTGTAAAGGCATCAAAAAAATAAAACTAGATTTCTAATCAAAAGAACCAAGAGATACTATCAGAACTCACTATGGTGTCACTTTTGATGCTAGTGGTTTAGAATGATCAGTCATATATTATTAAACTAATATCTATTCTGCTTCATGTGCTTATTTTGTCACCAACTTTAGTGACTCAAGGTTTTTTCTCAGTCCATTCACCTTAGGTAAGTTACTCAAAATTCATGAAGAAATTTTTTTAGTATAAAAAGTAATAGAAACAACTAAACATGTTCAAATTTCTATAAACTAATCCTAATAATACTATAGTTCATCTCTCATTAGCTTCTCCATCAACTAAACGTGGTATGAGAATCACTATATCACATTTTTAATCTCACAGTTCTCTTTCATCATTTCCAAATTCTCATGTTTCATCTATTTGTTACTAATTCACATTGATTCCATACAATCCATTAGTGTTTCTATCTAGAAAATATATTATGATCAACAATTATGAAAAACATTCAAAAAAATTTGCTTCAAATGTGTCAACTTTAGACCACTCGATTTGGATGGCGTAACTGCTTCAACTTCTGTTCTATGGCATCTACCTCATATGCAACTAAGTCGTTTCCTTTTTTCCCACTATTGTTTCATGAAAAATTCTATTTCATATATTACTATATCTATAATTCATCATATAAATTATAAAATATCTTCAATAACCCTATCTTAACAATATTTATCTCTGAATAAAATCACCAACTTATAGGATTTCAAGATGAGAGATAGAGAGAGGGAGAGAGAAACAAGAGTGGATTACTATTATTCTGGCAATAGTAGTGAAACTATTTACAAAATAACAATTGATGTATAAGTAACTAAGAATAATAATAAACTCTTAGGAATATGATGCTCCTTAAGATGAGGTCTAACCATATGATATATTCTAGTGAAACCAAGATTATAGATACAATTCATCCTCCTTTTATACCCAACCCTACTTGTATATAAAGGGGAATTGTCAAGGCCCATAACAATGTGAAACTTCTAAAGCCCCCCCCCCCCCTAGGAGCTATAATTTATATACATAACCACTAATTAGCCATACCACTAGCATGATACAATTAATAACCCAGCTAACAATCATTCTACTAATAATAATAATAATGATTCCCATGGAAATTATTAACTGAAATACTTAGCAGCCTATTCCCACTCACCTAACTATCCCAACATCACTCTAGACTCTCATTATCCAAACATTATTGTCACCCATAATTCTTGTCTTATTATTTTACTCTATAAATCTAGTTGATCTCATCTCTTATATCTTTTTTTATCAAGATCACACTCACCAATAATTATTTTGATCTTCATTGAATTTGACGTTTCTTCATCAGATAATCTTAAGAGGAACAAATTCAAGTTATAGATCCTAAATCATTCAAACAAACACAAAAAATATTCTTATAAATTCAACTATCCCATTCATAGATTCATTGATGTGGAGGATTTTAAATCCTTCTCTTCTTTTTAATTTCTTTTCTTAATGTAATTATAGAATTCCAATCATAGACTCTCTGATGAGGTCAATAGGTTCTATGATCTTCATTGGTTAATTTCTATTGAGTATTAAGGTTTATTGATTGGGAAAGGTATTTTCATGATCCTCAATCTACTTTTAGTGAAAGTCACATTTTCAAAAGGGACAGGTACACCTTGGTGGTAATTACAACAACAATATTTCACTAATAACGTTACCAACATTCAAAACCATAGTTACAAAAATATAGAATAACAGAGGCCCCATCATGGTCTCATCAAACATACAAACAAGAAATATTATCTAGTGAATTATTATTCATCTTGTATTGGATTTATAATCAACATAAAATTTTGATTAACCCTCTTCATCATCATTAATCAACTGGAATATTGATCCAAACTTCACTATTTTGATTCATCATGTTCATCCATGACTCAAATATCCTCAAGATTCAGGTTTTAATGATCATATTATCCCATATATACTTAATGTTTGTGACCATATTCAGTAGCTATTTCCCATCCAACTTGTGTAAAATTCATCAAGCTCATGTTCTTCTTTATTCACATTCGACCTTACAAGCTTCTTCCACCAAACTCATTTCTACATAGCTCAGGTTCGGAGTTTCACAACCTCTATTCTGAATTACCTAGGATGATGACTCACATTTCATGGATAGAACCATCTCAGTTTGACTCAATAATTTTCCCTAATCTCTTTGTTTTTTAGTCATCTTAAAATGGATCTTGGTTCCCTATGGATATTTTACCAATAAACTCAACTTCAATAGTATCTCTCAATATTGGTCAGACAAGCACAGATTGTCTCAATATCATCAATCCTTACAATAATTTTTTTTCTTATTATGATAGCCTCTATATTAGGTAGTAAATATTTACTATTGTTATAGATCTTCTATTTATGGAATATTTCATAATTCTTTTGGAATATCGAATATTCATCATGTTGTATCTTGAGCATATTAGGCAAGGTAGTTTCTCTTTTTTCATGTAGATAGTTGGGGTTTTTACTCTTGTGGTAGGTTGAACATGGAGGTTCCACAACATATTTGTAATAGGAATGTGGTTAGTTGGGGTTTGAGGGTGTACTCACTTTAGATTTTTCAACATGAAGAAGGTTGATTCCTTTGTTAAATTTCCATTATAGGATCTCTTAAATCTGAACATGTGGTCAATTGAATTTTCATTTGTACAGTATGTTGGAATTTTTTCTTATAGTCAGTAAAGGTTAGAATTTTTTAGAATATTAAATTGGGATTATCTCTCATAGTAAATTTATTTTATTTATATGGTATCTCCACATCATTTATTTGATTAGTTTTTCATTTTCCAAATTTTTCGGAATGTGTCTAATTGGGTCACAGTATGATTATTCCTCACAGTATGTCTTAAAAACACCAAAATAAAAATTAAGTAAAAAATTATCAATTCAAAATGCAAACCCTAATTTGACACAAAATAAATAATTTAAATTTAAAATTTAGAAAATTATTCATATAAAAAATGTGAAAAAAAATCGTAGAATGATGAAAGAATTATTTCATTAAATTACAAATTAACAAAATAATAACTTTCAAATAATTTTAGAAAAAATTAAATTTTCTCTTAAAAATATATAAAATAAATAAATAATAAAATCAATTAATCACCAAACACATTGATTTTGATTAAATAACATTAAATAATTTCATGTTCATCATAATTTTTGAAATATTCTATAATATCTCATTACAATCATAGTTTTTTCCTTAAAAACACAATAAATCCTAAACATTGATACAACAATATGTACTCAAATAAATCTCAAATCACAAACATTTTTTTCTCTATACAAACCATAGGGTGATATGACATCTATGTAGTTGGAATTATCATAGGGTTAATGGATAATTATAGAAATAAATTATATTAGTCTTGGATTTTTATGTGGTTTATAATACATAGAAAGCTAATCAGGTAGTATAATCTTTTTCCTATATATCCAATGATAAATAGAAGGGACATTCAGACAATATACATCATGGGTTGGATTTTGTAAAACCATTTTGGATAGAGATGGCTAACATTAAGATATAAATATAATAGGATCTAGATATTTTTTGTTTCATTGTTTCTTTAAATAAAAACCACAACTTCATAAGGTGTTATAATATCTATGATGGGTTGTTATTTTATTGAGTATTAGTTATTTTTTCAAAAAACTACATCCTCATTCATAAGTTATAACATTACCACAATTCCTTTTCTTTTAGGCATCAAGTTGGTTTCCTGAATACTTACAAAATGATGGATTTATGAATTTATGGGAGGAGAATGTGATGATGAATTTTATTATTTATTATATAATGTGATTATTTAAAGTGGAAAAAGTATCTATCTATTTTTTCTAATAGTTGGTTACAGTCTTTTCTCATTCTGTATTTAATTTCATAAAAAAATTACATGCATTTAATATATAGTTTTTCATGGTCTCAAGGATATTATTTGATAATGGTCCTTAGGAATAGACTATCAAAGTATTCCCATTTCATACTATTGGGTATTTTTCATACCACGAAGGTATTATTTGACGTGTTTTTTAAGGAAATAATTTTATGGGATTAACTTCACCGTTAAATTCTCAATGATAGTGATTTACAACAAATCTTACCTTTATTTCACATTAACACATGATATATTACATAAAATTATACTTAATTCAACCCAAAATATTGATAAGTCTGTTGTTTTTGGGAATTAGGTGTATTACATTAAAACTTAAAACATGTAATATAACATCTTTATTGAAAAATTATTTAACATGCTCACACTTAAAACTATCTGGGATAACCTGAGGAACTACATAATAAAGGGGTGAGCTATAAAGCCTAGTAAGATAGTAAACATCATATAAGGTAAAAAAAATGTTAGACAATTAGAATATCATGGGGAATAAAAATAGTAGGAATCATAAACATAAATTATAAGGCATGATATATCATGATAACATAAAGGCAACATGGAAAATGTGTCGACAACTTAAAACATTATATCATCGGTCAAGGATAACTTCCAAGACATAATAATGGACAAATTATCATATAAAGGAATCAGGTTTACTCCCTATCCTAACATTATGTATGATTATACTAAACATTAGCTAATGCATTAAAGTGATATATAATTCTAGGTACACCCATCACTTTCATTTCAATCTCATTCTTAAGTGTTCCACATAGATCATAAAACATGGATTCATTCATCGTAATAACTTATTAGTTGATAAGGGAGTGTGAAATACATACATTTAAGTCCTAATTAAAATTAGAATATGTTTATAAAGGTGAAAACCATTGATAGGAAATGGGTATGGTATTCAATACACAATTTCTTTGGAATGGAACATTGTGGTTAAACTCTGATAGCCTAACTGTGTCACATAAAAAATCATAAAAGGGGTGGATAATAAAGAAAAGGGTATATCATAATTTTTAAATTAATTAGGTAGTAATAGGATCATGTAAATACATATATAATCATTAGGAATTGTAAATATAAGGCATGTGATAATAAAGAAAAATGATTAAAGAAAAGGAATAAAGAACTCTTATGAAATTTTGACATGGTAATGGGTGTACTTGGGAGGGATTAATGAGAGATAAAGGGGTATGTCGTCATTTATAAATCATAAGGTAATTATGGGGGACATTCTAAAACATACCCCATAATTATTAATTAAAAATAAAATGGCATAAAATAGAGGATATTATTGTATAAAAGTGAGATTGAGAGGTCCCTTGCCTTAAGAGTAAGACACAAAAATATTGAAATAGGATTCTTAAGAGTTTGGGGGAATCTTGGGAGTATTATAAAGAGAGGAGGGAAGATTAATTATTTTCTAAAAATATTTTTAGTGATGATAAATGGGATCTTAGGTGAGTTTATATAGGAAATCATAGTGGAATTCTTTAATATTTCACAAAAATAGGTTTTGGACTCTATATAATAAAATATTAAAGACCAAAAACCTTCCAATAATTTCTATTAAATGGGAGTGTTTTAAATATTTTATTTTCAAAAGGGATGAAATTATTAAAATATTACTCTTGCTTATGTGGAGGTGAGTCACACTTTTAAAGAAATGAATTTATAATCGTAAAATATATTATATGTTTTTGAGGATTCATCAAATATTTATAAAATTAATAAAATAAAAAAATAATTTATTTTAATGGGAAAACATATATTTGGTAGAGGATACCCATTATAGTTTTTATTACATCATTTTTGGGTCATTATGATATCATAAAACACATTGTATATTTATATGGTATTTAATTGTTACTAGAAAATTTGACTAGCTTAGAAAATTATAAAAATTCACTAATGGATAATTTTGATGTTATAATTACAAAAATAATATTCATTTTATCTTAATAATTTTAGAAATATTTTCATTTTAACTTTTACAAAAAAGAACTGACATTAATTGAAAATGATGGTTTTTCTACAACAATTTTTGAACCCTAATAAAAATGTACATTATAATTTGTGAAAATGATATGTTCATTTATATTTAATAAACATGATTTAATAATAACATTTAATTAAAATATTATTTATTTCAAAAATATGTTAATCTATAAAAATAAATTATTTAATTGAATTTAATATTACCTGAAAATAATATTCATGTTGTATATTATCAAAATAAAAATATATTCATTATTCTTTACAAAATAATGTTCATAATCAATTTTCGATTGTTTCCCCCTCAGCGCTGTGATCACCGGTGGAACTTCCGACTCCCGTGACCTTCGAACCCGGGTCAGTTCCTCTGGTCGTTGGTCCTTCAGATCAACAAGATCTCCCTTATCTATCTTTCGAGTCCCAAGGATCATCCCTATCCTTCAAAGAGTTTCTCTACGGAGCCTCGGGTAGCTTTCCCTAGGCTTTCTTTTAAGTAATCCAGCCAGTTTCCCACTTGGTTTCGAGGGATGGCTCGAGAATTTTGTTAAAGGTTAGTGTTGTGGACTTAGAGGAGGAAAATTTGCGCCTTAAGTGGACCCTCATTGATCACTTAGAATCTATTCTCCCTCCCCTACTAGATTTCAAGAGCTTTGTGGAATCTTGGTGGCTCCAAGAGCCATCCTGCATTTCCATTCTTCATAAGAACTCGTTATGTCTTGTTCTCACATCGGAAGCAGATTTCATCCTGGCCTAGTGTAAAGCACCTCGCTGATGGGGCTGATGGTGTTTCAATCAGGATCAGCAGTCCATGGAGGTGAAAAAAGGAAAGGAAAGCCCATATTATATTTTTTGGATCTATTTTCTAGGGCTTCCGCTGCCCTTTCAGAATGGCACCTTCCTCAAGGATGTTAGTGATTCTCTTGGGGGATTTCTCTGTGCAAAAGACCACACAAGCAGAGGAGAGGATTGATTAGCCACTGAATGAGGATAATATTAATTGTTAATATATATAATATTCATGTGATTTATTATTCATAAACACCATTTTTGTGCATTTTACACTTTGAACATTATTTATAATTATAATTGTAATTCTATCTTAAAATTCACTATTATATGGTACATTTTTTAACATCATTTAGAGTACCCAATGATCGTGATTTTATTTTCATATTTAATTTTATCGTTTCTCATTACATTGGAAACAATTCATACTTTTTTAGTAATTGAAGATTCATATTGGAAGACCACTAAAGTTGGCCTTGAACAAACAACATTCTGGGAGAAGTGAACTGGATAGCAGCCCAATATAACTAATGTATCAGCCAATATCCAATCCCAATAATTCTTAAAATTGAACTAAAGATATAGTAAATCATAGGTGACATTTCATTCAATAGTGTACAAAGATAATTTTGATGTTTCAATGGAGTTCTAGGCAGCCCAAGTTGGAGATAAAATTTTGGGCTAGATTCCGCGGCCCAGAAAAACGGCCCACCATTTTACACATATCTCGTAAACCATAAACTATTTTGGGATGAACAATTACAAAATGTTAGGGAACATCCCAATATTAATTTTATTCTTCTATGTACCACTATATTTTATCCATCTATAAGCTCATATAGGTGCTTCTATTTAGTGGATGTAAGTTGGCTACAACCTCAGGTTAATAGTGGAAAATTCCAAGTTCCATAAGCTTTCCACCACCCTAAGCCTACCATAATAAAGTGGGATAAATTTAACTATTGGAGGCTTGACCCAAGGATCCAAAAATTCCTATTTAGGTTAGTGTTTTTGGAGTATTTAATCATCTTTGGTGCTTTGTTTAATTGTAATGTTATGCTGCATTTTTGTTATCTCAAGTTTGTTTTGCACATGTAAGTTGTTCTAATTCATCTTAGTTTCTTAATAAAAGTTCTTCTACTCCTTTTATTCTATTATTATTCATATAAAGGTGATACCATTTTCTGAAGGTATGAATTTATTCACACCAAACCTTGTGATATTATCACATAATGGTGGAGTGATCGTTATTTCATTGTTATTTTTACATCTGCATTTCCTCCCTCATGAGTCTACTTCTCGCTTCCATTGAAACCATAGAATCGATGGAGGACTAAAAAACTTATGGGTTTATACAAGAGAGTATAAAGGGTTTGGATTGGATGTTATTTATCATCCCCATTAATGTCTAATCACTTCTTTTAATTGAGATTTTTATTTTATGATTTTAAAACTTCTTCATCCTTGTTGAATTTAAAGGCCACATACTTCAAAGGTAATGCGAACTTGTACCTTGGACTACTCATAAATTTGATCCTCCAAGTGTATAGGTGATTATTATTATGGTGTGTTGGTATTAAACTAGTATGTGATGATGTTGTCTGAACTTATTGAATAAACCCATCTTGAATATAAGAAATTGAAATAGTTAAAAAAGAATTTCATCTAATCCACCCCCAAGTGATAACCTAGGATCAACTCATTATTTTAAATCGAATTCACATAAGTCTCTTAGAATTCAATTAAACCCATCTAAAACGAACCCAATCTGTCCAATTCATAGCCAAAAACAAGACATAGAATGTACATGATTTTAGGCTACATCTTAGGCCTCTAAGGATTTGATAACCCAAGCTAAACTTCAAGCGACTGCATAGCCCTAAAAACATGGGTAAATTTGGGCGAGACCAAATTTTGGAACCATTTATGAGGACCTAAGTAAGTTACCTTAGGCACTATCATCTTGTTCTCACCCCCAAATTCTCCATTCTCACCCCCATTCCTCTTATCTTTTCACCTTTCTGTTTGTATGTGTCCTAAGAATCTGAAATCATAGTTTTAGTCTACTCCAATGGAGTCTCTTCAACATTACCCCATAATGAACCCATGTTGGAATCAAATTGGAAATAATTATTGGGAATCCCCTAACTTAGGAAATTTATTTTATCAAACCTTTAATGAATACCCCTCACCAAGTAACATGTATAATCTTTTGGATGATTAACACTTAAAGGATAAATTTTCATCCCTCTCAAGGATAGTAGAAGAGATCAATCATAGAGATTTCCATGATGTCCAAACTTCTATCCAAAACGATTCACAATAAATTCTTGAAAAATTTTGTGATCAAATGGAGATAATGAATTCTGAGGTTTCATCTTTGAGATTAGAATTATAATGCATTAATACTTGTGAGGAATTAATCCCTACACCGACTATCCCTTCCATAACCTTATGTGGAGTATATAGTTTCCCACAAACGTCTCATGAATTTATTTAAGAATAAACATTTGGATTTGGGGTAGGGGAAGTGAATCAAGAAATTTTTGAAGGGTATTTTAATCAGGAGGAAATTGATTTCATGTATTCCTAAGAGGAAAATTTGTCTCACAGCTTGAATATATTTCAGATATCTCTATTGATGATTTTATTGAATCACCAATCAATGATACCATTGGTTAAATAAATAACATTAAGTCCATACCCATTCCTGACATTGATCTTTCCAATTTCATGGTTGAATCATCTACTCAAAAGGAACCAATTGTTTTGTGAAATTTGGAAAATAAAATTGAGTTGGACTCAAAATATCCACCTGTGTTTGAATGTCCTATCCAACCTGAGCTCAAAATTATTATACTTCCTTACCCACTCAAGTATCCCTTTATAGGGTATAATCATGCCCTTCCAATTGGAATTCATTATTCTCTTGAAACCAAAAAAATTGTAATGGTCATTTATGTCTTAGGCAAGACTCTGAGGAAACTAGATCAACCATTTCTGATATTCCTTGGATTTTCCCACTCATTGTAGAACCTAGGTTTGTACATGAAAAAAATTCTAAACAAATAATCAATATCAATAAAATATAAGTGGAGAAATATGGGGTCTTTAAAATTTTTAAAGTTGGTATTGGTTAATTTATTGGGGTTTAAGTCGAGCTAATTACATTAAACCATAGCGCTGCATGGGAGAAAACCTGTGGTTTCCATGATTCCAATCATTATGAATCATCTAAATTTTTCAAATAGGATTACTGAATCATTTTGATATTTAAAAAATATATAATTTTGTTCTATTCTTCTATTATGTGTATGGATGGGTATGAAAGGGGAGTTCCATATTCATCTGTGTCACGTGGCGTGATCCCTGAGTAATACCTTACCCAAAAATTTAAAAAGAAGACAATGTACAATCAGTTTATTTTTATTTTTATGGGTTTGTAGGTTAAAATAAAAATACAAAAAAATATAATATATATATAAGGACATGTCTTAGGATGTGGGTAAAACCCCATCCCAACTGGAAAAACCGCGAGGACTCGAACCAGGGACCGAAGGGAGATAGGGGCATGTGCTTACCATTGACCTACGGCTTATAGTGTTTCTTTATTCTATAATTTTTGTATATATACTTATATTTTACCTTCTTTATTATATATATATATATATAGTTTCGTTTTTTTTCTTTTTCCACTAGGGAATTCTCAGAGTGACATGGAGATCAAGGGATTAAAAGGGAGTAGCATGAATTTCAACTTCAACAACTAGGTGACTTCATTCCATGATCCTAATTTTCCATTTCCTTTTTGAACTCCACATATCTACCTCTACCCACTTCTAAATTTTTATTTTCTTCAAACATTGGGGAAAATATTATTTTAATCTGGGGGAGATTAAAAAAATTGATTTTGTCTGCAAAAAAATGATTTGAAAAAAAAGTGTGCTTTAATGGAAGGAAAATTCTTTTTTACCTTTAACATGATAATACACATTTCACACTTTAAAATTTAATATCAAATAATGTTCCAAGCCTTGATTTTTAATTTAACACAATTTTAAGTTCATGTGCATAGATTTTGGAAAGTTTTGTTGTCTGATGTGATTTTCCATCATTTATATTTTCATCCATTTAATAAAAAAAAACAAAATGCACATCCTTTGGATTGTGGGTATTAGTTTGATTTCATGGGTTCCCTCAATTAAATATCATAGTTTTGGTGATAATTTTAGTTTTAATATGTGTATTCAATAAAAAAATCCAAAAAACAATAAATTTGCGCATAGAGAAATGAAATGACCTAATCTATGGATTTCGGAACTTGGGGATCGTGACTACATAGTTTTCTGGACTAGAGTTAGTAATTTTATCTATATTTGTGGTAATTTGACTTTATTTTTGACTTAGTTAACTCGAGATGATGCTTGAGTATGTGGGCTTCACTTGGTGCCCTAAGGTCTTTGAGCCTGGGAGTCATTGTCAAAGTCTCGCTATATGGGTTGACTCTTTTGAGTGAAATTTCAATTAACATGGAAATATTGAAAAAAAATAAAGAAAAAATTGAATACTCATCTTAATATTGAAATGTTATTCCTCTTAGTGCTTCCATAATTTCCCCCTTGAATAAAGATAAACCCCCATGTCTATTGTGATACACAACACATCCTCATACTTAATTGAAATTGGATGAAATATGGGAATGAAATTGAACAAAGTAATGGGCTTAGGGTTGGGATCTTCTTATGAAACTATATTTTATTAAAATATTTTTATAGGTTTCATAGTTGTTCGATATAAGGGTTTTTTGTGATCATTGTTTATTAAAATGTTTTTGGAAAAGGGAATTCGAATTTCACAATTTTTAGATATATTTTTCTCAGGACTTGAAAAACTAAAATTGGGAGTGTGATTAGCCACTGAATGAGGATAATATTAATTTTTAATATATATAATATTAATGTGCTTTATTATTCATAAACACCATTTTAGTGCATTTTACACTTTGAACATTATTTCATATTGTAATTGTAATTCCTTCTTAAAATAAAATATTATATGGTATATATTTTAACATCATTTAAAATAACCAATGATCATGATTTTATTTTCATATATAATTTTCAGGTTTTTCATTACATTTTTAACAATTCATACTTTTGGAGTACTTGAAGATTCATATTGGAAGACCACCAAAGTTGGCCTTGAACAAACAACATTATGGGTGAATTAAACTAGACAACAGACCAATAAAACTAATGTATCGGCCAATATCTAATCCCAATAATTCTGAAAATTGAGATGAAGATAGAGGAAATCATAGGAAACATTTCATTCTAACGTTTCTAAAGCTAATTCTGATTTTTGAATGGAGTTCTAGGTGGCCAAGTTGGAGATAAAATTATGGTCTAGATTCTGTAGCCCATAAACACATCCCACAATTTTACACATATCTCGTAAACCATATACTATTTTGGGATTAAAATTTACATATGGTTAGGGGACATCTGGATATTGATTTTATTATTCTATGGCCCACTCTATGTTGTCCATCTAGAATATCATTTAAGCGCTTCAGTTCCGTGGATACAAGTTGGATGCCACCTCGGGTCAGGAGTGGAAAACTCCAAGTTCCACCAGCTTTCCACCACCCTAATCCTACCATAATAAAGTGGGATGACTTTTACTATTTGAGGCTTGACCCAAGGCTCCCAAAATGCCTATTTAAGGTAGTGGTGTTGGATGATTTAATCATTTTTTGTTCTTTGTTTAATTGTAATGTTATGCTACATTGTTGTTATCTCAAGTTTTTCTTGCACATGTAAGTTGTTCTAAATCATCTTAGTTTCTTAATAAAAGTTATGATTCCCATTTTATTATATTATTATTCATATCATGTTGATACCTTTGTCTCAAGGTGTGAATTTATTCACACCAAACCTTGTGATATTATCACACAATGGTGGATTGATCGTTATTTCATTATTATTTTTACTTCTCCATTTCCTCCCTCATGATTCTACTTCCCACTTCCATTGAAACCATATAATCAATAGAGAGTTAACCTACTTATGGGTTGTTCCAAGGGAGTAGCACGGGTCTGGATTGGATGTTATTTATCTCCCCATTAATGTCTAATCACTTATTTTTGTTGATATTTTTATTTGATAATTTTAAAACTTCTTCGTCCTTGTTGTATTTTAAGGCCACATACTTCAAGAGATAATACGAACCTATACCTTGGAGTTCTCATAAATCTGATCCTCCAAGTGTATAGGTGATTAGTATTATGTTTTGTTGGTATTAAACTAGTAAGTGATAATGTTTTTTGATCTTCTTGAATAAACCCATCTCAAATATAAGAAATTGAAACCGTTAGAAAAGAATTTCATCAAATCCATCCCAAGTGATAACCTAGGATCAACTCATTACCTTAAATCTAATTAACTTAAAACCATATAAAATCAACCCAATATGGCCACTTCATAGACAAAAACAATCCATATAATGTTATTTTTTGTATGTTACTTAATAGTTCTCTAAGGATTCAATAACCCAAGTTAAACTTCAAGAGACCACATAACCCTAAAACATGGGTAAATTTTGGTGAGAGAAAGGAGTCTTTGGTGGAGAAGATCTATGTTGAGTTGGATTTATCACATCCCATCCTAGAGAGGTTGTCCCTAAGAGTACAAGATTCTTTCATTTTGAACTAGGATGTCATCTACCCACTGCTTCTTAGGTATTTCTCCTCCTATCTTTTCCAGGGTCTTTCTATGAATTTGTGCAGGAAACGTCAACATGCCTCTTATTGGATTGTATTAAGAGGTCCTACAAGAGGTGTTACTCCTACATTCGAGGGGTTGGATTCAGGACATGCCCAATTGGTACCTGGGAATGAACCCCCAGATTCAGTGGGATGTGGTTTGGATCCCTTGGTAGTAGGGGACATCCTTACCCTTCCAGTACCCCATATCTATCCTCCATTACCCCAGACCAATCTTCCATTTGGGCTCTTATTCCTTATATCCTCGTGCTACCAGGTTTTCCATCTTATTTTAGCAGGCCCTCTCAATTGATATTGATTGGTGCACTCCATAAGAGGGTTCTAAGTTCGCAAGCCTTCTCATCAAGTACCTTCCCTCTGGTTCTCTCATTACCTGAGCTACCATATGATCCTTGCACCGGTTTATTAACCCTAGATGGATGTGTCCAAGAGGTTTCTCCTCCCTTGTTTGAGCCAAAGGCTTGAGAGAGGAGGGGCTAGCACTTCCTTGGATATATTGTTAAGAACCTCCATAGTATGAGTTCATAGGAAGACTAGGACTATGGATCAATCTCTAAAAAGGGTGGTAAAGGGGAGATCCCTCAAACATTATTTTCTTCAGCAACAAAAAATTCTTGAATCGTCATATTAGAGTCTAGGAATGTGAACTGGGTTTCAAATGAAGAAATAACATTCCTAGGATAGCTCTCTACATTCATCAAGCATCATGGTCCAGGAGTCTGGGTCCAAATCCAGACGTGCATGTCTTAATATTTAAAGTCCTCATCTAGAATTCTCAGGGCTTAGGGGCCCGGGAAAAATACGACTTCATTGCTAATGATATTTTTAAAATTTTGGAAGTGATGGTAGCATTACTTGAACCCAAAATAGTTTCTAAAAAAGTAAAGTAGTATGCACAATGGATTAGAGTACATGGTTTCATGCATGGGGACCCTCTTAATTCTCATATCTGATTGTTTTGGAAGGACCACATAAAGGTTGATTTCTTCATTGTGTCTCATAAGTATCTGGCTACAAAGGATTCCGCATAGGCTCAAGAGTTTCACATTGACTTAATTTACACCAAGTGTAATGTGTGGGATACGAATAATATTTTGTGTGACCTTGAAGGAATTATCTCCGAAAGCACCCCCTATATTTTTAAGGGAGAATTCAACATTGTCACTCACCCAGAGGAGAAACAAGGGGGTGGTGTCTTTCCTCAGAGTTCCAGTTAGGATTTTTCTTCGTTCTTAGAAAGGAAATATCTCATGGATGCGGGCTTCGAGGGAGATCAATTTACCTGGTGAAATAATCAAAGAGGATAAAGACGCACCTTGTATCGTTTAGATTGATGTTTGATGAACGAGGTAGATGTATCCCTTTTTCTAGACACCTTGGTTTCCCACCTAGTCTTGTGCCTATCTAACCATTCTTCATTGCGCCTCTCCCTGGGATTATTCTCTTTGAGGGAGTATCACCTACAGTTTTCAAGAATGTGGGTGGAAGAACTGGGATTCAATGATCAGGTAAGGAAATCATGGTCTCTCCTTCAAACAAGGAACCCATGGATAATGATACATAGAAATCTATGGAGTCTTAAATAGTTATTACACAGATGGAGGAAGGCCCTCCCAGGCTGAGATCCTGATTTTTTTCAAAGTTGGTAGGGATTTTGAATGCCTTGAGGCATGTCTAGAACAATAATGGGATAAATGTATGTTCAGCGGGCTATGGATAAAGAAGGACCACCTCGAGAATATTCTTATGAGGTAGAAATGCTTGGTTAGAGAGGGATATAGAGTTTGATGGCTTCATGATGAGGACAAAAATACAGGTTTCTTCCATGCATGCATCAAAGAAACACACTTTTGCAAAGGCTTAACATCATTTGGGGTAAGGAACATTCACCAAAGACTATGAGGAAGTGTAATAATTTTCTAATCATAGTATTCAGGCACTCCTAGCATGCCCCAATCCAAACATGAATGAAGGGTGCCTGAGTGGGGATGCTGATGTGTTTGAGGACATTCTAGGATGTGTGTCGGATGATATTGATGAAAGTTTTAGAAGGCCTCTAGATGAAGGAGAAGTGCATGAGGTGATATGAACTTTAAACCTGGATAGTGCACCTGGGCTCGACATCATTCTAGGATATTTTTATAGGGCAGCTTGGGACATCGTCAAAGGGGGCCTTGTGAGAGTAGTGAAGGACTTATTCCAAGGGGGGAATCTACTGTGTATTGCCTATGAAACTAAGTTGGTACTGTTTCCGAAGTTATTTAATCCCTAAACATTGAGCAATGTCATCCTATAAGTTTTTGAAAATTATAGTATAAGTTTATAGCGTGTATTATCAGTAGAAGTATGGCTCCTCATTTGAATACTTGGATGGCATTAGAGCAACATGGTTTTATCAAAGGGAGGTCAATTCAGGGTGTGATTAGAGTAGTGTGGGAAATGGTCAGTGACATAAATAAAAAAGTTTTTTGGACAAATCTAGTGATAAAATTAGAAATGATCAAGTCCTATAATAGGATCGAATGGGGTTTTATCATAAGGGTTCTGACCTATATGGAGTTCTCCAACTAGACTAGGGATCTCTTGTTTTGGTTTTTTAGCTCGGTATGGATCTCAACTTCGTTTATAAGAAAGAAATTTGGCTTCTTCGAGGATTTAAAAGGTCTCAAGAAAGGGGAACCCCTCTCCCCCACTATTTTCATTATTTCTAAAAATGATCTATGTTACTCCATTAACAAGGGCCTTCGTACAGGAAAAGTCCCCCCATATAGGAACCGACATCCTTTAGGGGGATCCTCACACTTGATGTTTGTAGATGACATGATTTTGTTTATAAATAGAAGTAGGAGATCAATTTTGGGGATGAATTAGGTTCTTAATGATTACTATAAATGGAGCACGCAAATGGTTAACAAAGGGAAAAGCCTTTATTTTACTACTAATATGATCTCAGGTAGGAGGTAAAGGGACCTAGACATCATCCTAAGTATGAGAAGAGGGGCCTTCCCTATGCAGTACCTTGGTTCACCAATGAGTCCTGCTTATCTTCATGTGAATCACTTTGATAATATCATTGGAAAGATCTCGGGGCATACCTCTAATTGGAAGAATGGATTCTTATATTTTTTTGGACGCATAACTCTCATGAATAGTGTTCTCATGTCTATTCCCATGCATCTTCTTTCCACACTGAAGGTCCCCAAATGTGTCATCATTAACATGGAGAGGATTTTGGTGTTGTTTATTTGGGATGGTTTGATGGAAGATAGGAACCACTGGGACTCAAGGGAGTTCCTTATATTACATTTATCGAAAAGGGGCCTAAACCTGAGAATCATTGCCTCGTCCATACAAGGGTTTCATGTGAAACTCTCCTGGGATGACATGGGAGGATGGAGTCTGTTGTGAAATACCATGTAGGGTATATATGGCTAGGATGTGAGCTTATAGAGGTCATGGCCTTCAAATATTTGGAAGCTGATTCAACTGTACATTGAGTATTTGAAGCCACTCTTACGATGGATGGTGGGCAGAGGATATTTTAACTTTTGACAACATGAATGGGGGGATGGAATATTGTGGTTTCTGAGTTTTCCCACTCCATATTTTTTCTTCAGAGAGGCATGATACCACTTCGGTTTTATCTTGGATATCCTCAATGGAAACCAACAATATTTTTTTATTAATATCATGTTGATTAATGATCCAGATAAACTCATATTTACGGGTTCCATGCCGGGAGAGTTCTTAATCAAATCCTTTTCACAAGTGAGAACGGTCATTGTTAATGGTGACCCATGGGGGGAAATAATGTGGTGCAAATACGTGCCTTCAAAGTTCAAATTCATGTTATGGAGGGTGATTAATAACACTTTTCCAAAGGATGAAAAGATCCAACGCATAGGAGTGATTTTGGAATCTAAGTACTATTATTGTAGAGTTTGAAAACATGAAATGGTGGGCCACCTCTTTGTCGATATCAATTGGGAGAGATGGGTTTGTCAAGAGTTCAGGGTATTCTCAAGTCGGGATATTCATAGATGCATGGATGATAGTTTTTTTAGCTCACGGTTTTAGGGGTCCAGTGATCAGGGTTGAGAGAGGAAAGTTCAAGCTCTCATCCTTTTGGTAGGATGCTAGACAATTTGGAAGTCCCAGAACGATGCTCATCACAAAAATGATAAAGTCACTCCAACCATTATATCATTCCACATGATAAATATTTTACTGGACTTGGTTAGCTTTTGCACCGAATTCAAGGCCACTCCCTCAGTTAGGAACTTTCTCCTAAATCATGTTTCTTCTAATCAGGTCAGCAAGCAGGGGTAGGGGCATTGGGTCTATTGGCGGCATCCCACTTGTGGGCTCAAATTAAACTTGGATGAATATCTTCTCAGTGGGTTGATGCATGGTGGAGGTGTTATTTAGGAAAGGTAGGTGTCCATCCTAGCTGCTTTCTCAGCTTGCTACAGAAGCTGTGATGTTCTACAGGTGGAGGCCCTGGCTATGGTCACAAGTTTGGAGTTATGTGAGCAAAGACACCTTAGCCTAAAGGTGGTGGAGACTGACTCATGAATCTTTACAATTCACTATTAGGTGTGGTTAATTATCCGAATAACATTGAGTATATCATCAGGAAGTGTAAATATCTCATGGGCACCTACACTTAGATCACTAACACTTGGTGGCAGGGGAACATGGTAGCGTATTTCTTGGTGTCCATGACCCCCTTTAACCATTGTATTTCCAAATTCCTTAACTTCGGTTCCTTCTCGAGTGAGGGAATCAATTTTGTGGTTAATGAATCTTTGGGCCTCCAGTAATTTAGGCCCCTATGATGTATCTCTTGCAGATCTTGTTAGACCAAATCAATAAAAATTATAGTGTCAAGTCAGTCAAGTGTGTGACGGTGAGACATTCATGGAGTTATTCAAAAAACATAGTTTGGGTTATGATCTCGATGAGCTTCAACTTCTCTTGTAAACAGTTTCTATCATGCTTAAGTTATTAGATCTCGGATTGGGATTGGTTGGGGGGAATCCAAATGATGCTATCTCCCTCAAAAGATATGATAAATGGGATTTATAGGGTACAATCCTACCAGATGAGGCCATCAGTTAATTTGTTTGATTCAATTGGATTTGTTAAAGAACTATATTTATACAAATCATGTTATCATTGTTTAACATCCATATTATCAATGATAAATATTCTTAACGATATTTTGAATCCAATTGGATATAAAAAAAATATATTCATGTGATTTTTATAACCATATTATATAACAAAACATTAATTCATAATTTAATTTAATTTATAACAGTTCGTGTTGTTAAAGTCTTCCCCTCATGAGAAATTTCTACCTCAAAATTTCCATTTCACCCTCTAAAAATAGATAAGGGTAATTTTTTTTCAACACTTCCTTTGGTTCCCACATTTCTTCTTAAAACTTTTTGTTTTTTCATAGAACTTTAACAAGGTGCATTGTCTTATTTAATATAACTTTGTCTCTATAATCTAATATCCTCACTAGCTACTCCTCATAGGAAACATAACTCTACAATGGTACCACATATGGATTGAGTACATGTGAGGGGTTAGGTATGTGATTCCTCAAGAGTGATATATGGAATACATCATAAAATTGATATAGGTTAGGTGAGAATGTAAGTTGATTGTCCACTGCTCTGATGCAATCATGGATCTCAAAGGGATCGATGTATCTTGGACTAAGATTTCCCTTATTCACAAATATCACCAATTTCTTCCATGGAGATATGAAGAGGAATACCATGTCTCTAACATCAAACTCTAGGTCTCATCGACAATTTCCAGCATAGCTCTTTTTTGGACACTGAGAATCTTTTATGTTCGACTAAATTATCTTAACATTTCCACCATTTCCTCGACCATTTCAGGATCATTTTGTTTTCATTACCCAACTTCATCCCATCATGAAAGTGTCCTACACCTTTCCTCATAAAGGGCATCATAGGGATACATTTGGGTGCTCAAGTGGAAACTTTTGTTGTAAGAGAACTCAACTAGAGAAATATTTTGATCCCATCCTCCTTTGAAGTTAATTGAGAATGATCTCAAAATTTCCTCAAGTGTCTGGATAGTCTACTCTGATTGGCCATTAGTTTTAGGGTGATAAGTCATGAACAAGTTCAACTAATATTTTAGATAATTCTAAAGACATTTCCAAAGCTTTGAGGTAAATCTTGGATCTCGATCGCATACAATCAATAGTGTTACTCCATGCATTCTGACAACTTCTCTGATGTATATTCATACAAGTAGATCCAATAAGAATTCCTCTTGTACCGCAATGAAGTGTGTTTTTTTATAAAACAATCTACCATAACCCATATATCATTATTCCCTATTGATGTATTTGGAAGACCATTGACAAAGTCCGTGGTGATGTTTTTCCATTTCCATGTTGGTATGGGTAATGGTTTCATCATCCCCTTGGATTTTTGCTTTTTCTCTTTCACTTACTAACATACAAGACATATTGATGTATATTCCATGATATCCTTATTCATATTGTCCCACTAGTAGTGCTCTTAGATATCTAGATACATATTTGTTCTTACTAGGTTGATGGATAACTTTGAACTATTTTCATCAACCAACAGCTCCTTATTTAACTCGGGATTTGATGGTACACATAGTCTTGAGAAAATTCTTATAACACCTTCATCATTAACATTAAACCCCAAGGATTTCCCTTTCCTTATAGCTTCCAATTTCTTCTAAATACCACATAAAATCTTTGAGCATACTTTAACCTCTCTAGAAGAGATGGTTGAGAAATTATTTGTGTAAGGATTAATTATGTTCCTTCCTTTATGATTCTCATGTCCATCGTTTCCAAATCTAAGAATATTTAATCCCTGTCAACTCTCATCAATGATATAATTTCTATATAATTTCTTCTTAGAGTGAATTCCAATTTATTAACTTTCTCAAGATAGTAGTGGATTTATAATTCATAGTATTTGATCATATCTAACCATATTCATTGGAGCATGTTCATCTTTTTTGGTGTGAATATATACTTGAGGCTTTTGTGATCCATATAAATTTCACAATTCACCCAAAAGAGATAATTCCACCAAAATTTCAAAGCGAATATTACTACAGCCAACTCCAGATCATGTGTTGTGTAGTTCTTATCATGAATCCTCAACTTCCTTCAATAATAGGCTATCACTTTACTATTCTGCCTTAACACATAGCCCAAGGCCTTTTTTATCCATCGCTGAATAGCATAAAAAGTTCTCCACTTGAGGTTAGTGTAACCACAAGGGCAATAATAAGCCTCATTTTCAACACCATGAATCTTTATTTATATTAATCATTCCAAGAAAACTTTACTCCCTTATAAGTTATCTTAATAAGAGGGTTTTAAAATCAAGAGAAATTTATCACAAATCAGCAATAATATCCAGGTAACCAAAGATAACTATGGATATTTTTCACTAATGTTGGTATCATTCATCCTTCAATTTCTTTTATATTTTAAGGGTTTACATATATCCCATTTCTTGTGATGATATGTCCCAAGAAAGAGACTTAATTCAACCATAAATCACATTTTCTATAATTAAGAAAATCATTCTCCTTTTTCATGGTCTTTATCATAGTACTCAAATGATCCAAGTGATGGTGGCAGTAGAGATCCAAGGCATTTCCCCTTTGGAGTTTTTTCTCTTCAATGTAAACTCTTTTCTTTTAAATTATCCTAGAATTTTTTTTCATGATTGAAGGAGGTATCTTTATCTCTATTTCTCATTTTATTCTATTTTCTCTAGGGTTTTTCTCAACTTATGATTATAAAATAGTTTTATTATTATTTAAACTTCTTTAGGTGAGGTCTCTCCATTGATCACAACAAGATCAACTAGTTTTGGTTATTTAGAGGTATTTGGAAAATTGGATAACATTTGTAAGCAGATAAAAACCCATAATTGAGTTTTAGTTATGGTTTTTTGTCAATATAGGTTTATAACTTGAGTTATTGAGTTATACATTGGTTAAATTAATTGGATAACATTGGTAGACAATGATAAAAGGGGCATCTGGGGATCGAATTTTGTCCATCGCTGCCTTCTTTGGTTTATTTTTTCAGTCCGGTTTTCTTCTGATTTTCAATCACTAATGTATATTTATTTTAAAATTATGATTTTATATAATTTAACTTTGGTTAAATCAATTTAAATCCCCACATTCCGTTCTTACTTTTAGAAAAAAAAATTAAAAAAGTGATAGTTTGACAATTTAGCTCGCCACCTCCTCATGAGACAACTACATGGTCACCACTATACTATATTTGTTAGGGGAAAATATTGACTATATTTTCACAAAACAAACCCCATAATAAATTTGGAAACTTTTCTAGGGGGGTATTAGTTTTTGAATTCATAGTATTCCAACAGCTAATTTAATGTCTTTAAAAAACAAAAAAAAATTGATTTTTAAAGTGATTACTCATATGTTGGTCCTGATTATAAACCATTAGAGAAGACAAGTAATGAATAATTTTTAAAATATCAATTCAATGAAAATGCATTAATTATCCAATAAAATAATTTCATGATCTAAAAAAATGAATTGGAGCTTAACATCGAGCTTCCATGATTAAATAATTAAAGAAACAAAGGGAGATTATTACCAATGAATTAAAAGAATTAAAAGAATTAAAAGCTCAAAGAGATTATCAAGAAATGGAAAACACCATCCCATCCTATTTTGATATTTATGGACCTTTTTAGGTGACATTTAAAATTATTTTTAATCACATTTTTCAAATTTAAAATAATATGTTTTCATTGATTTACCTACTGATGTGTCTTTTGGAAATCAAAACTCTTTGGAAAATAATTAAGCTAAATTTGTTTAAAAAGAAATTTCAGCTGAAGACATTATTTTTTAAACTAAAAATTCAGAACCATTGTATGAAACATTGGATAAAGAGGAATATAAACTTAACATATTCACTTTTAAAGAGCACATAGAGGAACCTAATCTACTTCACACTTTCAATATAATGGTTTTTGACTCCTAAAAAGAGATGGAACCTGATAATGCACAAGGAGATGTCTCAAATTTTGATCCACATTTTCCTGATTATTTTGATAATATTTTTCTAACTACTTATCCCTATTTAGATTTAGTTCCCATCACTTATAAGTGGATTTATTTTTTAGATAATGAGGATGATAAGGATGAAATTGAATAAAGAATGGTGTTCTATTTTTAGCACACTGAAGTACATACAGATTGTGGTACCAAGCTTATTCTGAAAGAATATTTAATTTTTGAAGATGAAATTGAAGATAAACCACATCCTATAATTTAACTTCAATAACTATTGGAGGTAATTTTTTGAGGATAATGTATTGGGAAGCTTCTTTTATATTTTGTTCCCACTTCCACTCTATCATTGGAATCCCAATTTCATAGAGGGGAACCTAAAGATATATGATTTTGGGAACTTCTACAAGATGTGTGAGGTGAAGAAGATTGTAGAAATTTCATTTTCATGGTTCCTAAGGAAGAAATTGCACCCACCTTCATATTGGGGATTATCAGCAGGAACTGCCTGACTAGGGGTTGGGAAAACCTAGCACCCACATGGGGGTTCATTACAAGTATCTTTTCCCTTATATTTATTTTTATTTTTATTTACTTTCATTCAATAAAATTTTGATACTTTGTTTTTGTTTTTTTCATTGTGGTTTCCATACTATAGCTTTTAGGAGGCTAGATCAATGCTACTTCTGCTCAATAAAAATCCTCTTGTGTCTTTCCATCCCACTTGTATTGTAATTTATTTTCTTCTTGAATTTAATTTCTTATATATACTATTCCCAATGATGAAATTGCACAAAATAATTTTTGGGTTAGTAACATGCTAGGTATATTAGTATTTTTGTGTTTTATTTTCAAATTTTATGTGTGTTTTATTTAAAATTTTGTGTTAAAGAAACCTGTTGAGATTAAATGATGATCCTTTTCACTTTCTAAACTCATCTAAATGAGTTAACCAATTGATACCTTGAAAATAAATATAAATTAATTGTGAAAATTAATTTTTTTCCAATTTCAATAATTTGGAAATTTCATGAAAATACCTATAATTTTTTAATATCATGTCACATCTCATTTTCATTATCTTTGAAATCTCATTCCCATGAGGCTTCTGAACACATATTGAAATATTCTTCACTTTAACCCCATTTATTTAGAGAACCAATCCATGCTTGTTTAAACCATTACTATATTTATTTCTATCAAAACATGAGGACTAGGATACTTCTAATTAAAATGATTAAATAATTTCTTTGGATTTTGAAACCCCCTTTTATTTTGAATATTTTTAATTTTTCCTTCCCTATACATTTTATCATTATGAATTCCTTAGTATCCATGTATATCCTATTAGTTTAGACACATTACAAGTCATTTTCCCTTTCCAACCCTCTCTCGAAGTGAAAATCCATGATATAGTAGAACTTATGAGTGGAGGGAAATGAGTTGTGGTGTTATATCTCTTTTTTTATTACTTTGGCTGGAGATTAAAACATTTAAGAGGTGTTTTTTATTCTGGAATAAAAAATTTTATGATCTATGTCCATCTGTAGCTCTAAATGGAAGAAACTTTTTCCCTATTTGGAGATTTTCAAAAAAATAGAAGAAAAATGTCACTTTTACTACTAACATATTGATGGAATGGGATATAAATTATATTCTTAGAGATGGAAAGATCTTATTTTCTTTGAATGAGAGAAAAAAGAACAAACTTTATTAAAAATTATACTCATGATTTTTCTCTTCAAAAAGATCCAAACCCTCATTATTTGGCATCAGAATTTTTGACACTGGAAACCCACCAACCTTAAGCCACATAACAACCTTGAAAATTCCCCATGACTATCAGAAGTTCTTGGATCACAAATATTGTGGATGTAAACCATTTTCAAGACTTTTATTATTCTTGCATGAGTTTGGATGAGAAAACATTATTGCAAATCCATGTTTGTGTGTTGAGAGAAAACTTATGTGAGGTAAGTGTATTGTGTGAATGGGAAGAAAAAAGAAGTGGGAATTAATTTAATGAGATTAATTTAGAAATTGAAATATTTTTTTTATATGAATCATTATATCATTTTTTCGTGGTGTTTAATTAGTGAACCTCATGGGTTTGTGTTTTGAATATGTATTGATTTGATTTTGATCCTCACTTGTCTAGGAGTATATGTTCCAAGTGTGGGGTAATTGATAGAGCTGATATTTTCAATATATTTTATCTAAATTTCAATTATTTAATCCCCACTAATGTTTCATTATATGTTAAATGTCATCATTTTATTAATTTTGTTTTGTTTTTTGCTAAATTTTGAAAATTCCTAAATTCAGTATTTTTAACAGTTTTTAATTAGTTTCTTGTTTCGGGAAAATATTTTTTGAATAGTCATCGAATTTGAATGATTCTTTTTTAGGAACCCTGGGAATATGGGCTTCATGTTTTTTAACTAGATGAGTGCTAAATTGTCTATATGGAGGCCCAAAAACAATCAAACTTTGTGGAAAGTCGTTCTGGTCGGCATGGTGGACCCCAACATAGTAAATGGGGAATAACTCTAGATAAAGGTGTAAAACATCATTCCTTATAATTGATATGCAATAGGATTCATAGGGTCTTGTTCATGATTCATTAAAAGAAGAAATTTTATCATTACAGCAATATGTGAGCGATTCAAACAAGTTGACGATGAAGAGTCTCCTCGAGCAAAACAACATATATTGAGTAATTAATTCATAATCATTCCACCACATGTCCAAATAGGATGTAATTTTGTGTGTCGATAGAGAAATTAATTTAAAACAAGTTTATTGAATGTCCAATGGGGATATTCAAACATAAGTAGGCCCAAAATAGATCCAAATTTTGGGGATTCATATTCTGGACCGAACATTTAAACCTAATTTTCTTTATATTCTCATCTAAACATCATTTCAAAAAAGTTTTGGATTTAAGGAGTGGGATATTATGGAGAATATATGATGGAGAAGATGAGTTACATTTATTATAATCAAGGAATTAATTTTTATCTTTGGTTGGTGGTCATTGAGGAGATCCGAGACATTTCCCCTTTTGAGTTTGTGATCTTCATTGCAAACTCTCTTATTTTAAATTATCCTAGAATTTGTTCTCATGATTGAAGGGGTTTCTTTATAAATTATTTTAATTTAATTCTATTTTTTCTTTAATTTTTATCAAATTTTTATTATAAAATATTTTTCTTGTTGTTTAAACTTTTTGGGGCAACGTCTCCCTATTGAGCACAACAAGATAAACCATTTTTTATTGATCCAAGGTCTTTGGGAAATTATATCACATTCATAAGTGGATAAACACCCATAATTGAGGCTTCATTTCGGTTTTTCATTAATATATGTGTATAAATTGAGTTCTTTAGTTATACATTGGATAATTTAATTAGATAGCATTGGTAGACAATGATAAAGGGAGTGTCTAAGGATCGATTTTTTTCCCCCATAGCCATCTTTGGTTTGTTTTCTTCAGTCTAGTTTGCTTTTAATTTTCAATCACTAAATTAGATTTATTTTATAAATATAATTTTATATAATTTTACTTTTTAAACTAAATTTATGCTCCTAATTTTGGTTCTGAATTTTATCAAAAACAAATTAACAATGCGATAGTTTGACAACTTAGCTTGCAACCTCCCCATGAGACAACCCCGTGGTCACCACTATACTACATTTTTAAGGGGAAAATAATGACTGGAGTTTCATTAAAACTCCATTGTAAATTTTTTGAGCATTATTGAGTCCTAAATTCATCACTATGAACTCATACTACTCATACCTTGTACAAAAATCATCCTTATGTATATCCTCCTTCCTCACCCTAATATGGTAATATACTGACTAAAAATACACCATAGAGAAGTATTTTGATCCATGTAGATGATTTAAAAATTCATCAATACAGGGAATAAGACAATTTTTATTTATCATGATATTGTTGATCTCATGATAATCTATCAAATTCCCATTGACCCATCCTTTTTCATGATGAAGAGGACTGATGAACCTCATGATGAAGAACTTGGGCATATGAACCCTTTATACATATTCTCTTGTAGTTATTTCTTCATATCCTTGAGTTCCATAATATCTATTATATACAAAGTCTTAGACAATGGTAATTACCTAGGTATAAGATCGATTGAAAATTCAACCACTTGGTAAAGAGGAAGACCAATAAATTCATTGAGAAACAAATCAGTGTATTCCCTAATGATGGGAAAGTCTTTAAAGATTATCCTTTCCTTCAATTAAATAATTTAATCTATATATGATTTATTATAGAGAAATAATATCCATTCTTGAGATGATGGTGATAAATAAGATTCATCCTTATCCTTTCATTTTTATAGAATCTAAGGATGATTCACAATATGGAGATTGATTTCATTCTCACAGAAAATTATGTTGAATCTATACATGGAATGCCAATCCATTCCTATAATTGCATCAAATTACACCAATGGGAGTATGACAAGGTTCTCTAGGAAATACATCCTACAAACTTTGATAGTGGAGGAGTTATATACTTATGATGCAATAATTTCCCTATTTTTTCATCAATATCTCTACTTACAATGTTTGTGGTGGTGTTTGGATAGTTCTATTAAACATTCATGATATGAAGGAATGCAAAGAAACATAATCAAAAAGTACATTCTCTATTCTTGAATGAATAACCAGTGTACCTATCACCACTTTGTTATCAGGATCCACCTCGATGGTTATGATGGAAAAATCTCACCCTTGATTTAGTGGAGGTTGTTAGTTGTCTCTAAAAACCCTTGTCTTAGTGAAATGGTTTGCAAAGTGCTCTGGTTCCTTGATTCTTTATCAATGAACACTGTGTTGAGGGTTGACCGGAGCATTTAATTCTTTCTTCACGGTAGTGGGTTTCTCCTATTAGAAGTAGTTAGCTAGGTTTCCTTCTTTCCCACACCTAAAGAATTTCATCGTCCCCTTTAGGAAATTTTCGGGGTGCTTATTTCCACAAATTTGACAAGTGGGGCGTTGAAATTTCTTGGAACCGTTAGATTTCTCCATCGGACCACCAGAATTAAACTCCACTTTCCATATATTATCCTCGTGATACCCCTAAGATTCTCTGATCTCCATTTTGAGTTTGATGGAAAATAGGAAAAAAATTTCAAAGCTATCAAAGTCTCAATTCTCCAGGGATTTTTGTAGACTAGGATTTATCCCATCAAAGAAGAGGATAACCTTTCACAAAGGGGGTAATGACAAAGTTAGAGGTGTATCATGAAAGTATTGTGAAGTTTTCATTGTATTCCCTAATATATTCCTCATCTTTTTTGCTTAAGGTAAAGTAAATCCCTTTATATTTTAAGATGAAGAGTGAGAGTAAAATATTTATCAATTTTTTTTTGAAAATCCTTCCACCCCATTACATAGATCTCTTCCTCAGCTTCATATTTTTTATCAATTTCCACCATTGATCAACTTCACCTTCCATATAATAAACAACCAACAGAACCTTCTCTTTCTCAAAAAATTCAAGGATATAAAATATCTTTTCAATGGAGTTGATCCATTGTTATATGATTAAGGGATCATATGACCCATTAAAAGTTAGAGTACTTTGTCACATAAAGATTTAAATTATGTATTTTTCTCTCTTAGGGGGATTTTCATGCTCCTCCTGATCTAGGTTTCTATTAAAAACTTGATTTAGTTGAGATAGTATCATCATGAAGTGTGTGATTCCTACTCCCATATGGTTGGGAATCTCATTGGGTTAATCATCACATTTCTCTTCACATTGATTGTTTACCAGATTCCTCCTATTTCCATCCATTGTCTAGAATAAAAGGAAAACTAGAGATGAGTATATTTAAACATTAAAAACATAAAGGGGGAATCCAAAGATATTAAATGTAAAAATTATAAATTAAATTTATTTCCTTAACTTATGAATTTAAATTCATAAATCTATATCATCAATCATCTATTTCCTAACATATACTCTTATGGGAATATTTTTTTTACTCCCCTAGTAATAGTTCATAATGAGCTTATGAATTTACCAAATAATATCTCTCATGAGTGTCAAACTAGGTTCATGTTAATGCACTTTTTCGTGTACTAGGTTACCCTAAGTCAGGCCTAGAACACCTTGTCAAAGTTGTTACTCTTAGGTAAATAAATACCAAAACCACACCCACATATATTATCTATAAAGGGATGTATTTTCCCAATAAACCAATGACTCTTTAATAAAAAAAATTAGGGTTGTTTTATCATACTTATTTTTATCCCTAAGGCTTTCAATATATTTTTCTAATCCTAATCCCAAAAAATAAATAAACTTTTCCTTTGATGAAAACTATAACAAATATTCCCTTTGTTAAAAATTAACACATGATTTATTACATAAAATTAAAAGTAATTAAACCTGAAAGATCAATAATTAAAGTGTTTTTGTGAATTAGGTACATTAAATTACAACATAAAACATGGAATACAAAATATTTATTGAAAATTTATTTAGCATGCTCACACTTAAAACTATATGGGATAACCTAAAGAAATACATAAGAAATGGGTGAGTTATAAATCCTAGTAAGGGAATAAACATGGAATAAGGTAAAAAAATGTTACAAAATAGGATTATAAAGGGTAATAACAATATTAGGAATTATAAACATGAATGATAATACATGATAAATCATTATAACAAAAAGTCAACATGGTAAATATAGAAACAACTTAAAACACTAAATCATAGGTCAAGGATAATTGCCAATAAATCATAATGGACAAAGTACCATAAATGAATTCGGTTTACTACTAATCTAAACATGATGTATCATGATACTAAACATTACCCAATTAATTGGAGTTCCATATAATTTCGGGCGCACCCATCACTTTCATTTCAATATCATGCTTAAATGTGCCACATAGATCATACAACATGGATTCATTCATCATAATAACTTATTCCACGATAAGGGAGTGTGTAATACCTACATTTATGTCCCAATTAAAATAATTATAATTGTATAAATTTTAACACCATTGTTAGTAAATGGGGATGGTATTCACAACACAATTTATTTGGAATAGAAAATCACAGTGAAATTTCAATAGCCTAACGGTGATGCTTAAAAAATCATAAAAAAGGGTTGATGAGAATGGAAAGTTTATCTAATAATTTTAAAATAAAGTGTAAATTAATTGGGTCATGTAAATACATGTCCCATAATTATTAATTTGAAATATAAGACATATGAATATATTAAAACTTGATTAATGAAGAGGAAGGAAGAACTATTACAAAATTTTGGAAAGGTAATGGGGTTACTTTGGAGGGGTTAATTAGAGAAAAGGGGGTATATCATCATTTATACATCATGATAAAAGTGTGGTGAGGTACTAAAATATACCCCATCATTAGGAATTAAAAATAAAAGGGCATAAAATAGAGGATATTCTTGAATAAAAATGAGAAAGAGAGGATCCCTTACCTTAAGAGTATGACACTGAAAGCTTGAAAGGGAATTATTTAAACCCTAGGGGCACCTTGGAAGAATTATAGAGATATTAATGAAGATTAATGACGTTACCCAAGGATTTATAGTGAATGTAAATGGGATCTCGGGTGGGTTTATATAAGAAATGAGAGGCAAATTCTTTAATATTTCACAAACATGGGTTTTGAACTCTATATAATAAAATATTCAAAATCACAAACCTTACTCTATTTTCTACAAATGGTTTATTCTAAATGGGAGTTTTTTTAATATTTTATTATTAAAATTACTTAATTAATTAAAATATTACCCTTTTTTATGTGGAGGTGAGTCATACTTTTAAAGAAATTATTTTAGAATCATAAAATATATTATTTGTTTTGGAGGATTCATAAAGGCTATATAAAATTAATAAAATAATATTAAAGTCACATTATTATAATTGTGGAACATATATTTGGATTATTATACCATTTATAGTATTTATTACAACATTTTTGGATAATTATGATGTCATAAAACACGTTGTATATCTATACGGTATTTAATTTTTACCCAAAAATTTGAAAGTATTGGAAAATTATAAAACATTCAACATTGGATAATTTGGACATTATGATTCCAAAAATGATATTCATTTTATCTAAATAATTTTCTAAATATTTTCATTTTCACTTTTAAAAAGTAATAACCAATATTTACAGAAAATGAAAGGTTTTTTGAAAAATCATTTTTGAACACTAATAAAGCATTACATTTGACTTTATAAAAATAAATTATCATTTATATTTAATAAACATAATTTAATAATAATATTTAGTTAAAATATTATTTATTTCAAAAATAATTTAATCCATCAAAATAAATTCCTTAATTGAATTGAATATTACCCAAAAATGGAATTTATTTTTATAGTATCAAAACAAAAATATATTCATTATTCTTTACAAAATAATATACATAATGAATTTTCTAGGTTCTGGATACATATCACTTTAATATATCATAGTATTTCATAAGATTAAGGTGAACGATGGTGAGACATTCATGGGGTCGTTCGGCAAACAAGGTTTGGGTTGTGATCTCAATGAGCTTGAAATTCTCATGTAAATGGTTTCTCTCATGCTTAAGTAATGGGATATAAGCTTGGGATTGGTTGAGGGAAAAGCCTAGAGATGTTATCTCCCTCATAATATCTAATAAAATGGATTTATATGATACAATCTTACTGGGTGAGGCCATCACTTCCATTTTCTAAGTCAATTGGATTCATTCAATACCAATATTTATACTGATTATGTGATCACTTTTCAAAGGCTATGTTATCAATGATAAATATTATTAAAATTATTTTGAATCCAATATATATAATAAAATAAGTCTATGTGTTTTTTATAATCATATTACAAAATAAAACATTAAAACATAAGGGAATTGTATTTATAATAGTTAGGGTTGTTATAATACTGTAACGCCCTGACCCTAGAAGCCTGGAGCTAATGAATTATTTTATTAAATTTGAATAGATACAAATGTAAAATCCCAATTGACCGATCAGTTTAGAATTTTTGGAAAATATATTTCATAAATGATCCATACCATATAATTAAAAATCTAAACTAAAACATAGAGAATACATTGAAAATTATCATTATCCTAGCTAAACCTGGAATATTAGTCATAATATACATATTTTTATCCTAGAAAAAATGAAACATAAGAAATGGGTGAGATCAGATGCTCATTAAAGGTAAACAATACAATGTAAGTTATCATAAATAAGCATAATCTTTTAAGTTAAAGTATAAAATTTAAACACAAGAATTTTAAACATAATATTGAGCATAATATAGTAATAATAAATAAAATAATTCCATATAAACATTCACATGTATATTCTACTAGTCAAATAATAACATTTATTATCAATAAATAAACTCATAATGAGGGAATTCATAATACGGGACATCATAAACATACCATAAAGGGAATGGCTAGGAAACCTTACATAAACAGGTAAAAATCCAAATGAGTTTGTCTCATGAGACCTACCGATGCATCGAGGGGCTATAGCAGGCCCCTCCCATCACTTACTAAGTTCATTGCATTCCTCATAGGAAAACGTAAACATCATAAACATTTATATTGAAAAACTATCATAAAAAATATGAATAAATTATCTATAAACTGTTACTGGTATCAAAATAGTGCATCCATAGTAAAACTAATCTTATGTCCTTCAATAAAAAAGGGTATATGGTACCATAAAATGTAAGGACCTAACCTTAAAACAAAACTTATTCTCATGTTTTTGAACTAAAATTCACATTTGAGGATCTTTTCAATTTAGATTTTTAGAGAATTAGTAAAAAAAATTACAATTTTGACCCATATATTACATGTGGACACTTATACTCAAAATTCATTTTTACACCAAAGGAAACCTAGTTAAAATAAAACATGATTTAATTTCATAGAACATCTTCAATACTTTCATCTTAATATCTTCTTTATCCTTACAAATCTTAAGACATTTAGAAACATTTTAAAACCTGGGATGATCACAAAAATCTATGTTAGTGACATAAAGAATATAAATCATTATTCCAGTGAAAACATGAAAACCCATTAATACATTTTCTAAAAAAATCATTAGAAAGCATAGAAAAATCAAATAGGTTCCTTGGGACATCATTACCATATCACTGTTACATTCACCCTTACAAATGGAATAACCCTATGGTCGAATTCCATCTCTAGAGTACCCAATTAATTGAAAAACTATAATGGGGCTCCCCCTTCATATAATCTATATCAGGATCACCCATCATTCATGACCTATAATGGGGCCAAACCATTCATATAAGATATATTAGGCTCACTCGTGAGCTATAATGGGGATAGACCCTTCGTATAAGATGTATCGGGCTCACCCGTAAAATTTCCAAGTACTATTATAAAATAATAACACATAAATGCTTGAAATTTTCAACATTCCACTCATAAAATTTAATTTTCACTCATAAGAAAAAATTTCATGTTTTTGACTAATCCATTTTTGAAGACTAAAAATATTTATAAAAAGGATTTTTGAATCAAAATGTCCCATGGAACATTGAAAATTTTAAAAAATATTCAAAATTTAAAATTTTAAAACAACCATGTCCATATAAATACATTTTTAAAAAACATTTTTAAAACATGTACATGAAAGAGAAATTTTTATAATAATAAATATTTAAAACATTTAGAACAATGTTTTTGTTAAAGAGTCTCTTACCACTTGAGAAAAACATAAATTAAAAAATAAAATTGAAAAAACATTAAATGTCATGATAATATAGTAATTCATGACATAACATTTCAAAAGGGTTTTATATACACCTTATAGGAAAATAAAGGTGCATAACATCAGAATTTGCCTCAATGAAAGGAGATTGAGACGAAGTCCCTTACCTTGAATATGATTCATCACGTATGTTATTTATCTTCCTAAATAATAAATATATGTTAATTATTTAATTTATGGAGAATCTTTTTCAAGTTTATTATTCCTGTTATATCACTAATATCATCTTATAACAATTACTTAATTAAGAAAGTTCATGTCAAACGTTTTGATGATATTTACTATTTATGTCCAAAATGAAATTGGTAAGTCAAATATGGTCAAAGAGGTAATTATTCCATAATAAACAGAATAATATTCATGAAATTATTATTATTATTATAAATCAATCAAACTTTTAAATCCATTCATTAAATATGGATATGAAAAATGTACTGTGTAATAATCATGGAGACGGTAAGTCGTACATGCGCATGAGTAACGTTTTCATTTTTTAACGATCATTATGGAAAGAATGTAAGTATTATTTTATCTTTGTATAATTTTAATAGTATAATTAATATAATATTAAACATTTAAATATATTTATATATATCATCAATGTGATTTGGTGATGAAAAATTAATCACAACACTTCGTGGAGGTGATAGTTCACGTGTACGCATGAACAACTTTATCTTTTTTATGTGCATTTAATGTAAGAATGTAATTGACATGTTATTATATTATAATTATAAATATTTCATGATTATCATATATAAAAATTAATTCCATAATTATAACTAATATTTAGAGATGATAATGGAAAACGAATTATATCAGTTTGTGGATACGATAGTTCACACGTACGCAGGAACGATTAATTCATTTCACATTTGATGGAATTGGAGGTGTATATGGGTAAGTCTATAAACATAATAAAATATAAGTATATTTAGGATCTTTTAGTAATTATTTAATAATTTTTTATGGATATTTTAACGAATTGGAATAATAAATTAAATAGAAACTCTTAATTAAAAATGATACCTCTTCTTTGGACGATAACCTTTGATTAACACCTTAACACCTCTAAGGAGAGTTTTATGACTAAAACAAGGCCTCTAGAATTTGGGGAGGGATTATAGTAAGGAATTTTGGAAGATCTTTTTCGAACTAAATAAGTTTGTTAGGTTTTAATAATAGAGAAAATGGGTTTCCTTTTACAGGAGAGGGGAGGGCACTGTGGGAATTACTCAAAATATTAAATTAATATAAATTAGTTTTCTAATAAAAATGGATCCAAACTGATTTATGTCAAATATATGATTATTTTGAGTCAAATAAAATTCATAAAATTAAAATTAGAAAAAAATTGCTATTTTTTAATCTTTATCTTTTTGTTTTAACCCTTATTAATTCTTATCATGCTATCATGTAATTTACAATATGAGGGTTAATATAATTACTATAACATGACAACAGACTAATAAATGAGTTATTTATAAAATTATAAGACTTTTATCAAATATTTGGATGAATATTATATTTTTATAAATTCTACATAATTTATTAAAAAAAATTTCAAATATCATTAGTGTCAATTTTGATATTATTAAATATTTTAATTTTTAAAAATATCATAAATACTATATATCTTTGAAAAAACTCCATTAAATCATCCATAACATATCCAAGTTATCCATAATATTATTTTATGTCATCAATTATATTAAATTTTATTTATTTTAACATTTTTAATACTATTTATTTGATTATTCCATTAATGAAGCAATTATTGTATCATCATTGGGTCACCATATAATTTAATTATTTATTTCATAAAAATTATAAATCAATTACCATAATTTAGTTAATTATTTTATATTTCTAAATACTATTTATATTCTAACACATCCCTTATATGACCTCATATTAAAAATATTTTACTTGTTAAAAACATCAGTGTGACAAAATTGTCATTCCTTTTAATAAAATAATATAAATTTCATAAAGTCATCCAAGTGGATCCAAGTGGACATAAAATTTCCCCAAGAAAGATTTTAGTCAATAATAAGACATAAAATTAAATTATTACAACTATTAGGATAATTTTATAATATTTACTACATTATTTTTACCCTTATTTACCTTATTTACCCTTAACTATGGTAATAAAAATAATTAATAGTTACTATTCATACTTCCCAAAACAATTATGTTTATCCTATTAGATCATAAATTTCAGACAGATAACAACCGTGTATGTTCATTTTTCAAAAAAACCAAAACACAAAAGTGGCTAAAATTAATTTAAAATTATTCTCATTAATGGATAAAGGAAATAGGTTTTTAAAGTAAAAATGTTCAAAAGTTCACAAAGCTTTTATATCCAATTTCTATGTAAAATTTATTAAAATGACCTAAATTGGATAAATAATTATAAAAAATATTTAATTATACTTTAAAACCATTCTAAAACATAATTTAACACTATAAATAATTTTGATGAAAAAGAAGTTTTGAACTAATATTTGTATTATTCATTATTAATTAATATATAAATGTTCTCAAAAAAGTATCAAATATTAAACCAAAGTAAATTTTCATACTTTAATTCCAAATAATAATTTTATTTTACCAAATATAACTTATAAAATTGTCAAAAACTATATTTAAAATGGGTTTTCTATTAAAATTTTGTAAAAATTATTTTTTTGAAAAATACTCCTTTTATACATAAAATTGATTTTTTTAATATTAAATATAAAAAACACATAAAATTAATTTAAAATATTAAATTAAATAAATTTCATATTTATTTAATTAATATTATCAAAAAAGAGTGATTTAGTAACTTATTGGCATAAAACACTCCTTTCCAAATTTAAATAGTTTTTCAGAAAAACATTTCATTTTATTTAAAAAGGGTTTTACATTAATTTATAATAAATTATTCTCCAAATAATTAATTATATATACATTTTTAATCATATTTTTATAATTCAATTAATATTTTTCATTTTTTCAATTTTAACAATTAGGTTTTAACCTTAACATTTAAATATTATTTAGTTTTTTGTTGAACTCTATGTGGTGTATCATGTGTGCTATCAAACATAGTATTTAATTTTAAAAACCCAGGATGATAAATTCTAACCAAATTTAATAAATTGTGTCCTAGAAATTTTAACATGGGATTGAAAACTAGAGGTTTGACATTTCATAATTTATTTATCTAAATCCCACATCGGAAAAAAGATAAATGAAACATCCAATTTAAAATAAAGAAATGGAAGTAAGAAGGTCCACTGAGATATCACATGCTAGTGTTTCATGTAGTAAAATATTTACATGGAAGATAAAACCTACCATCAAGTTCTGATGGAAAGTGAAAGAGAACATGGTCATAGAAAAGTTAACAATCAAAAATCCATAAATTTTTGATGTGTTAAAAGGTCTCTAATCCCTTAGTAAGAAATATAAAGGGATAAATTTTTGGTTTTAAGATAATATTCATGGAGTTGAGGAATTATTTTACTTCTTAGACTATGAACATAAAGAAATATACTTACTTTATAAGTAGATTTTCATCTGTTAACAAATTTTGAACACAAACTTATCTTTTTCTCCAAATAATAAGTATTTATGATGAACTTTTTGAACTAGAAGCACTAGAATAAATTTCTAGACAATCCCATAATACAAAAAATATTTACTATCTATTTATCCTATCTTTAGACATTAACCAAAACTAAAATGTTTAGGATAAGATAAAACAATTCTCCAAGAAAAAATAAAACATTGTATGATGAAAAACAACTTTTAATCCCCAAAATTCAATAGTAATATCCAAAGATCAATATAAACCATTAAAAAAATAACTATCCATAAAATTTCACAACATAATAAATACTAATATTTAAACCCAAAATTCATAAGGATTTGATTACACGGTCTTCCTTGATTAATTTTAACATTTATTATATCAATCACTCTTAATGTCTCCTACCAAAAAGTAATTAACATAATCACATATTCTCCAATATTGGTTGATCATTTCCATAAATAACTTGAGTCACCATAAGTCCATAATAAAATCATAGATTCTCCAAAATATAATTCAACAATTACTTTTAAAATAAAATCTCATAGTATTATACTTACCTTAATAATATATGGTTCCCAAAATAGAAAACATATTCCGAAATAACATTCATCACATAATCAAAAATTCATTTTTCAATCCCAAAGTTATATATTAGATAAAACATATATTCCCAAAATCAACTTATTATTATTCCACCAACTCATTTAACTAAAATTAAAAAAATTCATACTAACCCGGGACCTTACGTAATCTAGTGGTAAGTGATGCACCTTTTTCTCTCTTTAGTAATGGGTTCTATTCTCATAGCCTTATTAGATGTGATGGGTTGTAACCCATCCTATGAGCTGTTCTTTTTTTCCAAAACCACATAAGTCTCATGAAATTTAAGAAATATGATAAATTCCTCAAAAATAACCATAACATGTCAAAACCTTAAAGTTCATCACATACCTATCTTTTTATATCCCAAAAATTAATTAATTATAATTACCTCAAAAGTAACTGTCTCCAAAAATACCATTAGTCACCTTAAAACATCATAACATAAATATTCAAAAGGGTTTATAAGAAACTAAACTTATTATAATCATAAAAATTATAAACTCATGATGATATCCCTACCTCTTAAGAAAACATCATAATCTCCAAAGTTTTCTAAATCATCCTCTGATACCAACTGTAATGACATGGCTTTAAATACAACTTATTCTAGTGTTTTTGAACTGGAATTCAAATTTTGGAAAATTTTCATTTTATAGTTTTAGAGAATTATGAAAAACTATAAAATAGTAGACCCATAAATTATATTTTAATAATTATACTCAGTATCTATTTTTTCTACCAGAAGAAACCCTGTTAAAATAAAACAACAGTTCTTTTCATGACATGTCTTCAATACATTCATCTTGATATCTTCTTTGCCTTTAATAATCTTAAGACCTTTGAAAAACATATTAAAACTTTGGATGAGCACAAAAATCTCAGTAAGGTACATAATGAAATTGAATCATTAGTCTATTTAAAACATGAAAACCCATTAATACATTTTCTTAAAAACTCATTATAAATCATAGAAAAATAACATTGTTGCCTTGGGACATCATTACCTTTTCACTCTTACATTCACCCATACAAATGGAATAACAATATGATAGTCTTCCATATCTAGAGTACCCAATTAATTAGATAGATATAATGGGTATCTCCATTTATATAATCTATATTGGTCTCACCATTCTTTCATTACATATAATGGGGTTCAACCCTTCATATAATCTATATCAGGCTCACATATGAGCTATAATGGGGATCAAACCTTCAAATAAGTTGTATTGGGCTCATCCATAAAATTTACAAGTATCATTATATAATAATAACACATACAAGCATTCAATTTTTAACACTTCACTCATAAAATTTCATTTTCACTCATAAGAAAACATTTCATGTTTTTAACCAATCCATTTTCAAAAACTAATTTAAAACATTTATAAAAAGGATTTCTGAATCAAAATTTCCCATATCACTTTGAAAATTTAAAAATAAAAAAAAATTAAATTTTAAAACATCCATCTCCATATAAATGCCTTCATAATTTTTTTTTGAAAATATGTACATAAAAGATAAAGTTTTAGAAGAATAAATCTTTAAAACAATAAAAATGATTTTTTTGTAAAAGAGTCCCTTACCTCTTGAGAAAAAATTTAATCAAAGAATAATATTTAAAAAACATTAAATAACATGGGAATATTGTAATTAATGATATAATGTGTCAAAAGGGTTGTATATACACCTTATAGTATAATAAAGGTGCACTACATCAACATATGCCTTAATGAAAAGAGATTGAGACGAAGTCCCTTACCTTGAGTCTGGTTCGTCTTGTATATTATTTATCTTCTTGAACAATAAACTTATGTTAATTATTTAATTTATTTATAACCACTTTAAATTTTATTATTTCATTTATGTAACTTAATATCATGTTATAACAATTACTTAATTATGAAATTTCATGTCAGACATTTGTTGATATTCAGTATTTGATTCTGAAATGAAATTGGTAAGTAAAATAGGTGGTCATTATTACATCATCCACATAATAATATTAATTACATAATTATTATTATTATAAATCAATAGAACTTTTAAATCTATTCGTTAAATATGGTTATGAAAAATTAATAGTGTTACAATCATGGAAATGGTAAGTCGTACATGCACATGAGTAACATTTTCATTTTTCAATGATCATTATAGAAATATGGTGAGTATTATTTTATCTTTACAGAATGATAATTGTATCATTAATATAATATTATACATTTAAATGTACGTATATATATCATCTGTGTGATTTGGTGATGAAAAATGAATCAGATCGCTTTGTCGAGGTGATGGTTCACACATAAACACGAATGATGTTATCATATTGATGTCTGTGGAAGGTAAGAAATTAATTCATATATTATTAAATTATAATGATAAATATTTCATGAATATAATAAATAAAGCAGAATTTCATCATTATAACAAGTCTGGAGAGAATATAATGTAAAAGAAATTATATCTGTTTGTGGAGGTGATAGTTCACACGTGCGCACAAACGATTAATTATTTTTCAATTTGATGTAATTAGAGGTGTATATGGGTGAGGATATAAAAATAATAACATATAAGTATATTGAGGATACTAGATTAATTATTTTATCATGGTTTAAGGATATATTAATTAATTGGAAGAAGAAATAAAATAGAAACTCTTAATTAAAAATGATACCTCTTCTTCGGATGATCACCTTTGATTATCACCATAACACTTCTAAGGAGAGTATTATAACTAAAATAAGGACTCTAAAATGTGTTTAGGGATTATATGAAGATATTTTGTTAGATACTAGCTGAACCAAATAGGTTTTTATGTGTTAATAATAGAGAGAAATGGGTGCACTTTTATAGGAGAGGGGAGGGGCACTCTTGGAATTCTTTGAAATATTAAATTAATATAAACTAAATATATAATACAAATAGATCCAAAGTGATTTATATAAAATATATGATTATTTTTTGTCTAATAAAATCCATAAATTTAAAATTAGAGAAGTTTTGACTATTTTTTAATACTTATCTTTTTGTTTTAACCCTTATTAATTCTTACTGTGAAATCGTGTAATTTACACATTGAGGGTTAATAAAATTAATATAAATTGAAAAAATACCAATAAATGAGAAATTTATGACATTTTAAGACTTATAGAAAAATTTTGGGCGAATCTTAATTTTTTATAAATTCTATATCATTTATTAAAAGATTTTATATTTTAAAATATCATTTGTATCAATTTTGACACTGTTCAATATTTAAATTATTAATAATATCATAACTACATGATATATTCTAAAAAACTCAATTAACTCATACCTAAAATTTCAAATTCATCCATAAATTTTTTTATGGAATCAAATATATCAAATTATACATAGTTTTTAGATTTTAAATATCATTTATTTGATTCTTCCATGAATGAAGCAATTACTGCATCAGCATTATGTCACCATTTACTTTAATTTTTTATTTATTAAAAATTATAAATAAATTACCGTGATATATGTAATAATTTCACGTTTCTAAATACTATTTATACTCAAACATATCCCTTATATTACTCCATATTAAAAATATGTTACTTGTTAAAAACAAGAGTGTGAAAAATGGTATTTTCTTTGAATAAAATAATATAAATATCATAAATTCATCCAATTTGATCTAAGTGGACATAAAATAATCCAATGAAATACTTTAGTCATCAATAACCAATATAATTAAATTATTACAAGTTTTAGGATAATTTAATAATATTTGTTTACTCTTATTTACCCAATTTACCCTTAACCGTGGTAATAAAAATAATTTCTAAAGTTACTATTCATAACATCCAAAAATTAATTTAATACTAATAGATCAAAAAAATTATACTAATTATAACTTTATGACTCATTTTTAAAAAATTAAATACATAGAAGTGGCTAAAATTAATTAAAAATTAATCTTCTTGGCGGATTGAGGAAATAGAGTTTTAAAGTAAAAACATTCAAAAGATCATAAAGTTTTTATAACCAATTTCATTGTAAAATTGATTATAGAGACCAAAACTGGATTAAATGATAATAAATTTATTTAATTATACTTTAAAACTATTCAAAATCATAATTAAATTCTTTAAATAAATTTGATGAAAAAATGGTTTTGAACTAATATTAGTATTATTCACTATTCATTAAAATATGAATGTTCTCATAAAAATACCAAAACTTTAACCAAAGTAAATTTTGATACTCATATTATAATGAATAAGTTTATTTTTTCCAATATGACTTATAAAATTTTCAAAAACTAGATTTAGAATGGGTTCACCATCAAAAGGTAGTAAAAATTCCTTTTTAAAAAAATTATCCTTTATGAATAAAATTACTTTTTTTATATCACATCCTGAAAACACATAATATGAATTTAAAACATTAATTTAAATATATTTCATTAATATAATCTAACAAGAGTGATTTATGAAGTTATTGGTATAAAACACACTTTTCATAATTAAATAGTTTTTCAAAAAAACATCTCATTTTATTTTAAAAAGGGTTTTACAATAATTTATAATTAATTATTCACAAAATAATTAATTATATATACATGTGTAAAAAATATTTTCATAATTTAGTTAATATTGTTCATTATCTATATTCTAATGACTAGGTTTTAATGGAAACATTTTAATATTATTTAGTTTTTCGCTTAAGCTGGGTGTGGCATATCATGTATGCTATCAAAAATAGTCTTTCAATTTAAAAACATAGGATGTTACATAAGAGATCAACCTTAATAAAAAATAATATTTGACAAATTATTTGATATTGATGAATATACTCTAATAAAATTGTTAAAAATATCTTGAGAAAATATTCTTTTTAAAATAATTTTTTAAAATCCTTTCATTTATAAAAGAAAACATTACTTTTGAAATAACCTTATAAGATTGTAAAGAAAACTTCAAAATGTTAAGGCCTAATAATGGCAGAAAAAAATCACTCATTCCATATAAGTTAAAAAACATTCTTACCATTGAAAAAATTCATAATGTACCTCATTTGGAAAATGACAAAAGATTCCTTTCAAAACATTTTATAAAAAGTCAAATGAGGGTAAAAATAAATTTAAAAAATTTCATAATAGTACTTAGAGTATTTTGAAATTAATTTTTAAGAAACATGGACATGGGTGATAAATATTTCCGAGTAAATACTTATGTATAAACAATCATGAATAAAAATGATATTGAAAAATGAACATATACCTAGTACATTACTTTATTTTTTGAGGGTGTTTTAACCTTTTATATAATGTTCAATGTATTTTATTAAATTATAACATAATTATATCCATATTTATGATATCATATATGATCCTCTTATATTTGTTTGTTAACAATATTTCATTATTACCATTTTTAGGTGTAAACTACTTCATTTTCTTATGTTTGTTTTATTGTTTAAGTATTGTTTGTTATGAATATGATATGTTTACTTCATATATAGAATGATATTAAGTTCATAAATATTATCTTCACTCATCCTTTACATTTTTATAATCATTCTTTAATGGTTAACATAGATAATGAATCTCATCGCATCGTGGAGATGGTAGGTCGTGCGTACGAAGAAGCGATGGTATCATTCCATTAATGGTAAATTAGTAAGTAATTGGCTAATATATTAATTATATAGAATCAATATAATGTCAATTTTATTATTTATATCCATTATATTCATCATTATACCCATCCAAATAAAGTGGAGATGAAAAATAAATTACACCACAGCATGGAGATGGTAAGTCATATGTACACACGCATCATGATATTGTTTTTTATAGGATTCATAAAAGGAATAATATTATTTTTCCATAATCATAAAAAAAATATAAGTATATAGATAATATTGATTTTTTTATTTTATAATTTAAAAAACTTGTTAATAGGAAGTATAAAAAAGAAATAATTTTGAAGATTTAGTAAATACGATTGCCTCTTCTTTAGCAAACAACCTTTGGATTTCCTCTTAAGGACATTAGGGTTGGTCTTTTGAGGAGACCATAACCTCTAGTATGTATATAGAGAAGTTTATATGGGTAAATGGTAAGGGTTTGGTCAATAAATAAGGCTTAATGTGTTGTGGAAAATTGAGAGAAGAGGTTCCCTTTTAAAGGAGAGAGGAGGGGCACACATGGAATCCCTTAAAATTTTAATTAATATAAATTAATTTTAAATCCTAAATGTCTCAAAAGTGATTTATTTTTAAGATAAGATGAGTATGGGTCTAAATCATCTTAACCAATAATTCTTATATAGGTTTAAGAAATATTTTTACCATTGTCTTTTGGCTTTAACCCTAAATTAATTCCTTTAACTCTTATAGTGGCAACAAGTGTTTTTATTACTTAAGGTTTAATGAAGTTACTCTAAAATGCAAAAAAAACCCAAATGGATCATTTATAACATATTTAACTTTATTATAATTATTTATAAGAATTTTATATTTGTATTAATTTTATATAATTTAATAAAATATTATTTATTTTAAAGTATCATTTATGTCAATTTTAATACTATTCATTATTTGTATTTTTAAAAATATAATATCAACATAATAACTTAGAAAAAACACTTCTAATATATCACTAAAATTTATAATTTATCTATAAAATTTTTGTATGTCATTAATTATATCAATTTATATTTATTTTAATATTTTTAATATCATTTATTTGATATTTCCATTGATTAAACAATTACTGCAACATTAAAATACAAGCCTTTAATTAATTAATTTATTCCATAAAAATTAAAATTAAATAATCATGATGAAAATTAATTTATTATATTTAAAATTAAAATTTATATTATAATTTGTCTTCTATATTACCCTATATTAAAAAATGTTTTGTTATTAAAAATATAAGTATGACATTTTTAATTTATCTTTAAATAAAATATAATAAATGTCATATTCTTACCCAACTGGAATAAAAATATTATAATTTAGTCCTAAGGTTTATTTTGATCTAAAAACACTTATCCAATGATGTAGGAAAAGTGTTAGGGAAGTTTTATTAAATTATAATATTATTTTTACCATTAATTACCCATTTTACCCTTTACCATGGTAAATAAAATACTAAATTTGTTATTCACAAAAAATTAATTTGATCTTATTAGAATATAAATATCATAATAATTACAACTTTTTATAACCATATTTCCAAATTAAATACATAAAAGTTGCTAAATTAAGTTTAACACGAATCCCGCAGATATGGCTAAAAGGCGGGTAAAAGAAAATATTAAAAAGTTCAATAAGTTTTTATATCTAATTTAAATATAAAAAAATTATAATAACCTACATTGGATTAATATATATATTTTTATATTTTTTTAATTTAAAAATAAATTTAAAGTATAATAATTATTTAAACAAAAATTTGGTTTTCTATCTACATTTTAGTATTTTTCACTATTCATAAAAAATGTAACTTATCAGAAATAAAATAATCCTAAGATAATTTAGAAATTAAAATTTAAAATAAAAAGATTATTTTTTCATATAAAAATCTAAATGTTTCAAAAATTATATTTAAAATGGGTTCTCCATTAAAAGGGGGTAAAATTACTATTTTTGAAAATTAATTCTTTTATAAAAACAATTGGATTCGTTTTATATCATTTATAGAAAACATATAAGAAGAATATTAAAATTATATCGAATATATAAAAATTAATATTCATTCCTTCTGTTTTAATGGATATTTTATTTTATATTAAATAATAATATTTTAATAATATACTCTTATTCGGTAAAACTTGATCTTACATATAATTCAAGTTATTGAAGAAAGCTTCTCTTGTGTGTAACACAATCTAACTTAGTGCTTCATGCAATAAAATATATATATAATATTAAAGGAGAAAAAAATATTCTAAAAAAATGTTAAATCTATGGTGTTTCTCTTCTAAGATACCTCCCTCGTGGTCGCATTGGACCCCTTAGGTTTAATAGTGATACAACACTACTACCCATGTTTCGAACTGATTAACTCAATTTAAGGTATTTTATATACAGAAACCATCAATGATAATTCATTTTTATGGTGGTGAGATATTTGTAACCTCTATGGTAGATGTGCTTATGGAGAGGGATATTGTGTTTTCTTATCTCTATCACAATCTTCAACAAGCTTTTTAATTTATGATTTTTTACTCTAACAGGCACATGTGGTAATATACATTTTATGTTGGATAATCTATTTTTATTAAGATCAAGCCCTATATATAGACCTTGAAGTTCTAAAATTTGAATTCAAATTTGGTGGACCAATATTATAGACCGTTAAAAATCTTGGATTTGTTGGGAAATACAACTTGGAAACTCTCCTTTAATAAGGCTTCAGACCTTCACCTGGTGTTCCATGTCTCCCAACTCAAGAAGGTTTTTAGAGGCTCAGTTGTGCATTCATTTCTTCCTGAGTTGAGGGACAATTAACCTTCTTATAGGGTATAACTATCATAAATCTTGGCTAACAATAGGGTTTCCTAGTATCCTCTAGGATTATGGATTAGAAAGTGGAATGGAAATCCTATAGAGGAGTCCACCTGGGAAGATTCTAATCAAACTCTTTTGAATTTCCCTGATTTTCAAATTGGGAAAAAGGAGGCATTTGAGGAGGGTTGAAATTTTAAGGATTTGGTAGTTGGACTAGATTCTTTTCCAACTACTTTTCTTAGACCCAAAAATTTATCCATGTTCCAAAGAAGAAGGTAAATAAGTGTAATTCTGTCTTTGAGTCGATTATTTATCCCATTAGTGTGTAAAATTGTTTATAAAAGGGTTGTATGGTCTCGAGTTAGGATAATATTTTTCATTTACATAGAATAGAATCCAACTGGAATTCATGAAGTTAGGTGGTGGTCTCTCCCTGGATTTCTCTCCCAATAGCAAGGAAAGAGAACAAGTAGATGGAATCTCCATGGTTTATTCCCCACTTTAAATAAACTCTTTATTCATCCAAATGTAAAAGTAGAACTTGGTATAGTGGAATTGGAATACATAGTTTCAAGTTCTTATTGATTTTAGTGTCTAAAGATATCATGTACCAAATAAAACAATATATTATATTTTTTAATTTTCATCATAAAAAGATTCATTTTGGAAACTCTGTGTAGTGTTCTGAGTGAAATAATGTTCATTAGTTGAATCATGAAAAAATAATATCATTTAAAATGTGACACTAATAAAAATGAATCTATAAATTCATGGGTGACTTAAAATAAATTGATATCCTCAAATTAAAATTATAAAAAGGAAAATGAGGAAAACCAAAAAAATATTTTTATCCCAATTAATAATATATAAGTAAGTTTCAGTGGAATAAAAAATTATTATAATAAAGATAAAATGTAGAATTAATAATGTTTATTTTCTTATTACCTAATAAATTTGAATTAATTCCACCATATCGGTCTTAAATGGGATTACCATATTCTCTATTCATAAAAAAAAAGATCATAAATAAAGACTTCATTGATGTTTATTTCTAAATTTTTAGTTCAGTTTTTCGTAAGTGTCTACATCAAATCTATTTTTAATATCATCATCTAAGTGTATGGGAATCAATTTCCATACATTCTAGAGATTTCAATTTTATCTTATAGTATCATAAAGTAAGATATAAAAATATAATTATTCTATGATATAATTATTTTAAAGAAATTAATCATTTGTATTATTCCAATATATATTAAATTATAAACACCTTTAATAAAAGTAACATTTTTTTCTTGTGAATGAAATTATTTCTTTATATTTATAATACATGAATAATTTTTTATAACTGAATCACAAAAATTGTAAATTTTAATCCTTATATTAAAAATTTGAGTACTAATCTAAGAAATAGGAATATTTTCTTTCAAAATTACAATTCATCTATCAAGATGTTTCCTCAGATTATTTGTTATATTATGAGAATAAAATAATTTACTATTATATCTATTAGTTCTTTCACTACAATAGGTTTCATCAAAGAAATAATTTCAAAAAAATTAAATATTTATTTAGGTTCCATTAGAAAAAATTTAAAAGAAATTTATGAATAAAATCAAAGAGACTCCTTAAATTTTTTTCTAACTTTTTAAATTCTTTATTTTTCACTAATATGCATCATATTCTATACTATTACTCAAAAATTTGTGAGATTTAATAAATATAGAAGAAAATATATGAGCACCATGGTGAATTCCTTTCAATTATTTAATAAATCCTATGTTTATCTCAATAAATATGACATAGAAAAAAATAATATTTTTAATGAAATATTTAATTAAAAACCCTTAGTGATTTAAAAAAATTAAAAACAATATCTCAAATAGACATTCCATTCCCTCAAAGTCCATTTTCATGTCAAATATAATAAAAATAATGCCTCTCATAGATTTTATAGTCCACATCAATAATTTTATTTGAAACAAGGTAAAAATTCACAAGTATACACCTCCAATAAATAAAGAAAATTTAATATTAAGAAATAAAATTTTAATGAGAAGGAGAAAATTATCATTGATAAATTTTTAGATGTGTTTATGATAAAAAATAAAATAAACTATTGGGCCAAACATCACAAAAGTAAAGTAATTTCATTACGTTTGGTATTAATGTCAATGTTTTATAATTATCACCCTTTTGTATACTACTTATATTATAAAATCAAAGAAAATATACCCTAATATCATGGTTAATAATAAAAATAGAGAATATGTTAAAAAGAACTTGTGAAAAATGAAAATCAGGTTTACTTTTTAGATCAAGGACTTTAATCATGTCAATAATTTCCCCTAATTTTTCAACTATATCCAAGGTTGTATTATGATTATTTGTAAAAAATAAATGTATATATTATATGAAATATAAATAAAGTAACTATTCAATATTATTCTAATAATATAATCAATTAAATTATTATCACCCTCAGTGGATAGAAATAAATAATCAGGAGACCTGATTCAAGAGAAATATAAGGCACCAAGTGTGTTCCATGATCATTAGAGGATGAAAAATAGCACCGAGGGATAGATAAAAATCATAGGAAATTATTCTCCCTCAATTAAAGAACTCACTATATTAGAAAATAATGTAAAATTTTTATTCCATGTAAAATTCAAAAACCATATATTAAAATTAAACTTCAATGAAAAAAAGAAACTGATAATGTTTAATGGAAAATAAGAAACCAATAAATGTTCAATAATCTCTTGAAGCATTAGGATAATCCATATTCCAAGTGAAATGTATTAAGGGAGTAAAAAATAGATTAGCGATTGATAAAGAAAGGCTGTGAAAATTAAAAGAACTTAGTAACAACCATTATCTAACTCTGTGAAAACTCCCCTACCCAACTTAGTACTAGGAAAACAATTTAAAGAGTGAATAAAATGGATCTCATGAAGTAGATCACTTCCCCTTGAATCTACTCAAAATTTTCACTCTATAACCATGGAGTGGGAGGGGTTGATAGAGGGTAGTTTGGGGATTACATAAGTGGTAATGATTCCCTATAATCATGCATGGAACCCAGGTTTAAAATATGGTAGAAGTGAATTGCAATGGAACTATAACAATATTATAGCATTATAGTGGGTACTGTAGTAGCAGTACTATTCAAATGAAATGGAATTTCAATCCATATACTGGGTCTTCATTCCATAGAGCCTATGATTTATCATTCAAGAACCTTAAGGTTGTCCAGATAAGCTTCTATGGATGGATGTGATGATACGATAATAGTTAATAGTGAAACAAGATGTGTGAATATCATCTGTGTGACTAGTCACTAAAAGCATATAATGTATTTCTGATTATACATAGAGCCTCAGAATAGGGTAGATATGTATGGCTATAAAAACTATGTTAGAGAATTAGGATGGGGGTGATAGGATGGCAGGAGAGTATATTGTAGATTTTTTCTTGGTCCCTATGTTCCTTTATACTATATACTCTAGGGCCTTCAGACATTTAATATAGGGATTACAGAATATATAATAGTTTCCTCTCAACCTAGTTAAAAAAGGATTATCTATAAAAAAAAATAAAAATGGTGTTTTAAGGATAGTTTGATTGGGGAAGAGAAATGGTGGTGGTAGTGTATGAAAAAATAAATTAGTGTAAGAATTAAGGAATAAATGAGAAGAAGTATTTGAGAAAAAATAATTTAATTAAAAATATAATGACTCATACTTCACATAAATAGATATTACATCTTATTAGATGAAAATCCACTATATAAAATTCAATTCCACTCCAAAAACATAAAGGTTTAGTTTCTTTAGATAATAGACACTTAATAATCTTATTTCATGAAATATATCTAACATTTCCAACAAATATCTTCCCATAGAGTACTCTTTTAAGACACACCCTACTTAAAACCCATTTTTCATAACCTATGGAAAGGAAACTTAAGAAAGGGTGAGATTATAATATCTGTATGGGTAAACATAAGAGATATCAATCAATGGTCAAAAGTGAGAAAAGGATAATCATAAGGGTGTGAGATCATAATCATGAACTATAAATTTCGTATGAAAACTGTCATAGACAATAAACACGATTCATGGAATAAAACTTTATCATTTCAAAAGACATGAATTATAAGAGTGAGTAATCATCAAAAATCAATGATGAAATATAAGTTCAAATAAAAATCATAAAAACAATTCATAAGAGTGTTGAACCATCAAAGGCATAGAAAAAATATCATTTTTTAATTCTTACTATCGATACCATTATATCATAGTAGATCAAGTATCAACACATGTTTTTCGTATTATAATGAATCGGGCATCACCACCGATTTCCCATATTATAGTGGATCAATAATCCCCACTTTTTTACATAATGGATCAAGTGCATCAACTTATTTCCTATCCTTATTTCATGATATATAAGGTTTTACCCAATACATTGGAGGGATTTAGCGAACCCACTCATCACATAATGGAAATCGTACATATATGTGCCACAATAAGAGTCTGGAACCATCGTAGGAATAGAAACCATATCATTTGTCAGTTTTAACTACTAAGACCATTATATCATAGTAGATCAGGCATCAATACATGTTTCCCATTTTATAAAAATTCAATAATCACCACTTGTTTCATATATTATAGTGGATTGGGAATCCCTACCTATTTCCCATAATGGATCAATCAAATCAACTTCTTTCCCATAATTATCTCAAAAGATATAAGATTGTACCCAACACATTGGAGGTATTTAATGGACCCACTCATCCACAATCCTTTTTTTATTTTTAAGAAGCCACTTTTAGGAAAAGTGGGAACCAAAAAAACATCCACAAACCACCCATACATACCCCACAAGAAGATCAACACACTACAAAAAAAATTCAAAATTAAAAATCCTTACCACCACTATAGCCATCCAAAAACCACAAAATTAAAAATTTAAAAACCCAGGAATCACCATCCAGTCATCTTGATCTATGCATCGCCTAGAGTCTATCACCCTACCTCAAGTCACACACTGAATGTGTCAGCCACTCAGTCCACATCAAACCATATCATTGGCATCCTCCATCGTCGACAAAAAATGTATCATCATCTCTACCATACTCAAATCACAAAACATCATGAAATAATCAATATCAACATTTTCATTTTCATATGAACTCATAAGATCTTCACCTTTATCTTGTTTTCTATTTCCACCACTTGCACCAAACAGCATTGTCATTGTTTCACATGACCTCCCCCATCAGGACAATCATAAACACTAATCCACCACCATAATCATTTTCGTTATTCAAACATCTCTAAACCAAACTGAGTTCCCTCCATCACCTGAACTCTAGCCGGGAAACCTGGAACCCCCCACCAAAATGAAAAATAAAACCCAAGTCCTTAAGAAACCACCGCACCCAACCTACTTTGAAGGGAGTAGTGGATCTGGTGACCAGATATGAGTACGAGTGGCCAGGACTTCCATATCAATCCATGGGTGAGAAAAACCCATATGAATCACCATTAAAAACATTGATGAACCATTACCCACAAAATATAAACTATAACTCCATCGGAACCCCCAACAAAAATAAGGCCAACTTTTCTTAAATACAGCTTTTGAACCATTTTTAGAACCAAGGAGAGGAAAATGATACTAAACCATAAAAAATCAATAAACAACTATAGGAGAATAAAAATTAAATGGATTTATCATATAAGTATCATATAATTTCCTCAATGGAAATTCAAACAGAAACCTTCAGGATTAAAATGATTTTCAAACATAAATTACTTTCTTATTTGGTAACTTTTGAATTGTGATCCCCTTGAAAGAAATAATTTTAAGTGGAAAATTAAACACTATGAATATAAATATATTAATGATATATCATATCAAATAGTAAATATATACAACTAATAAAATAATATATGTTCATAATATAACATATTTCATAAAGAAAACAATTTAAGATGTTAAACTCATACAACTTCAGAAATCTATGAATCAAAACCACATAAAACGAAGAAAATTTTATGGAGTTATAAAATCCTTATAATTTTCCATAAAATCGTTATAAAATAAATTTATGGGAAATATATTCACCACACAAATGAAAAATGTGGTGAATATGGAATATGACTCACAAAAATAAAATTGATATAAGGAACCCTTGGCTGAAGTCCCATCTTTTTTCGTAGATGTTTGAACCCCCTCATCATTGAGAAACCTCTTTTGGATTACACCGTAATCCTTGAAAGGATATTGTTTTTGAAATACCAAAAGCTCTAGTATCTGTGTATGGAATTTAGGAAGGTATTACGACAAGTATTGGCTGAGATAGAAGGCTCAAACATTGTGAATAAGGATAAGAGGTTCCCTTTTATAAGTGAGGGGAGGGAAACCCTTTGAATTACATAAATTATTAAATTAATATAAATTAATTTTCAAGATCAAGTTGATCAAATTTTATATATTTTATATATAAGATTATAATAAGTCTAAATACTCTCATAAAATATTATTTAGATAAGTTTAGGTGATTTTTTAACCCTTATATCTTAGTTTTAACATCTAATTGGAATTTTTGAAAATTAATATGATATCAAATTTTATTACTCTTTTAAGGTCAAGAATGTAACTATAAAAAGAAAAGTGACCCATAAGTGGACAATTTTTGATATTCTCGACTATATCCTATTCACTTATTATAATAAAAGTTTTTTTAATTTAATTCATTTGATAGAATATTATTTAATATAAGATATCATTAAATTCATTTTAAAAACTATTCACAAATTTTAAATTTAAAGACTAAATGATTGAATTGTAAATAAAACAAAAACGTTTAAAGAATCACTATTATGTATATTTTTTAAAAAAAATGGAACACAATAATTCATCTATATTTTATTTCTTTTATTATTTTTTAAAAACATTTATATTATTTTTTATTACTTGAACAAATATTTTGTCGACGTTGGATAGAAATTTTAAGTAATTATTCCATTACTAAAAATTAAAAATAATTTTCCATGAATAAAAATAATTAATTAAACTTTAAAATAAATATTTATAATTAAAATTAACCTAATTTTATTCTTATGAAAAAATATTAGATATATTAAAGTCAAGAGAGTGACATTTTTTATTTATCCTTTTCTTAAAATAATATAATGGTCATAATCAATGAAAAGTTGAACATTTTCATAGTTTAGAAACATGTAAGAGAATGTCCAAAATCAACTAATACAATAAGAAAAATTCAACTATCACAGAAAATTTAAAGCTTTATCATAATGTTTTAACATTTTTTTACTTATATTACCCTTACCAAAGTGACAAAAAATCTCCAAGATTATTATTCATAATGACCAAAAATAAAAACTAAATATTTAAAAAATTTGATCTTCTTGAATAAAAATATGGAATATATTTTTTAATATTAAATTCCTAGAAATTTCATAAGTTCATTTTAAAATAAATATTCAAAATTCAACGAAAACCATTTTTAGACAAATGTGTTTTTAAGAATAGAACTGGATTTATTATTATTTCATGCTTAGTAAAAACCAAAAAATGAATGTAAACGAATATGATTGAATATATAATGTATATATTTCACTAAAATAATTAATAAATAGTGATTTATATAATTAATTAAGATAAAAACATAGTACACACATAAAAACAATTTATAGAAAAAATGTGTTTTTAACACCAAAAATGAAGTTATGCCAAAATAAAGTATAACGATGATTCATACTTAATTATTTAAATTATATAAAATTAATATAAAACTCTGTTACTTTAATGTCAAATTAAAAACATAATGGAACTTTAAATTATTTTATTTAATGAAAATATAAAACAGTTTTAAAAATATATGTGTTTTTCATTATTTACCCAAAAATAAACTATTTTAGTGAAATACCAAAAATTCACTCTAATATAAATTTGATATGATTAATTGAGAAATGATATAAATTTTTTCAAATACACTTTTTGAAATTTTTAGAAATTAATTATAATATTCTTCTATGAACTGTATAAAAACCATTATTCAAGAAAATATATTTTTGAAAAATAAAATGACTTTACTAAAAATTAAATATTTATATATTGTAAAATAATAAATAAATTTGAATTAAGTAAGAAATTTATAGATATATTTTATAATTTTGTTAAAACTATTCATTCCCATCAATTTAACAATTATGTTATAATATATCATGGTTCTTTTTAAGCTCGATGTTTTATGTCAAGAAAGTCCTCGAACACTTAAAATTTATTTAAATAAATATATATTATAAAATTTCAAGGTGTATCATAATACCCTATTAAATAAATTTTTACCTCACAATTTTTATCATGGTAATAAAATGTTTAATATTTTCAAGTACCTTTGTTGGAAACCCACATCATATAACGAGACAATAAATATTCCTTTCAAAAAGGGGAGAGAAAAATATAATGGTTACATAAAATAACACATATTCAGGTTCCCAAATAAAGGTAACATTGAAGGGAAGTTAAAATATGTACATGAAGGATAAAAATAAAATCCAAGAATTAATGTTGATTCATATAGAACATGTTAATAAGAAGTCTAAAGACCATAAGTCCATAAACCAATTACGGGTTAAAAACCATCAATTCATCAAAAATGAAGCTAATATGATAACATTTATATTTCAAGATTATTTCCAAGAGTTGAGGTATTTTTTTAATATAAATATATAGAATATGATAAAATATATTTAATTTATTTATTTCAATTTCGTAAGCACAATTTAATCCTTTGGTTGTGTTTCTATTAATTTCTACTTCATCCCTTACTCTAAGAAATGAATAATCAAGAATATTTTTTCATACCTGAAGCAATAAAATTAGATTTTAATAGTTCATAAGATCCATAAAATACTAACAGTCCATTCTTTATTTATCTAAATATTGACCAAAACCAAGATTGTTAGCATAAGTTCTCCAATATATATATATATATATATAATACATTAATCTCTAAAACCTTAATAATAACATTCAATGTTCAACTTAATCAATTTTTTAAATAGTTAACTTTAAGCCTCCTAAAAATATGTCTGGACAAATTAAAAACCCAAAAAAAATTGAAAAAAGGTCACTAAATTTCCACAATCAGCATAAATTTAATCCCCAAACACCATAAAGTGATTCATAATGTTAGACACCAAAAATGGGAATACCATTATCATATATTCTCTTAAAAGATGTTAATCATTTTCCAAAATAACCTAGATCACTATAAAATCTCAATAAAAACATAAATGATTCCCAAATTTACTCTATAGTTATTATTTAAATTAAATCAATGAATATATTCCATAAATTAAAAAATATATTAAACTTTTTTAAAGATTACATAAAACAATTTTTCATCAAATAACTAATCAATTTCTATTTCATAAATACTATCCAATTTTCTTTATAAATATAAATCATTTATTTATCTAAACTAAACATTATTTTATCAACAGTTGGAATATATTAAGGGTTATCTTTCCCTTGATCATTTGTTTTCCATAAAATATTACATTACCACCAAATCACTTTTCCATGTTCTTAGTATCATCTAACATATGCTTGTGCATCCTTAATGAAAAATATCTAGATAACAATATTTATATGTTTTATAATTATTATAACTAGAATATCATTGGAAAAACACTTTTATAACATAATTCTAAAATCCTAATACATAAAAACTTCAATCATTCCACTTTAATAATTATCTTAACATGGACCCTTCCTTTGTCTAAGAGTTATCCATTGGAATAGGGAATTAAATTAAATAATTCCCAAGTTCCCCACATATAGGACATTGAATTCCTTTTAAATATAGTTCTATATGACCTTAATTTTCACTCATTAAATATAATGTACCCCGATCTGGAACTCTCTCATGTGGCTGAAAAGGGTTGATTATAAGACCTCAAGTGTTCCTCCTCATACGCTAGAGGTTGATGACTAGCAGTAGGGATATGATATGTATAGTGGGGAGATTATAACCCCAAGTACAGAATGTCATAGTAGTAGAACTAATCCATATAAAAAAATAAATCAGAGTAATAAACATAGAAGACACTATATAACACAACTGGGAAATAAAAGAGAAATCAACATTCCAATAATAAGGAATCGTGCAATGATAGGCTAATATATATCTAATGTTAACCATAAATCAATATAGAAAAAATAAATCATGATACTAAAAAACTAAAAAACTCCCCAATACCAAACCCAATGTATGTCTCATCTACAAACTCCATCCCATCCAGTAATCAGCTTTCAGCAACAAGGTCTCTTTCCATATTCCATACATGGATCCATGTAATTTGTTCGTGTACAAAACTATGTCTTGAATAGGGTGTGTGTAAAACTCATTATTTCAACATCACTATGTCTAAAAAAACCATCCTAATAATAAATTCATGAAATATTGTGATAAATAGGTATATTAATTAATTCAACAATTAATAAAAGGAAAAAAAACTATAAATACCCCAAACCTAGTATCCTGGATTTGGTGCCTTACATTATTACATTGGTACTATGAACAAGTGATCACATCCCATAGGAATGAATAGTTTAACAGCATTAGAAAACCAGATACATACACAGGTTTTACATTACATAATTAAAGGTAAAAATAAGAAATAATATCTATTTGGAACACCCATAAACATCTATATTATCCTTGTATTTCATCTATAATATACATCTTCTCATATTAGGGGAAAATAAAACATAATAAAAGGGTAATCTCAGATGATTGATAAGGGTAATAAATAGAGTGGAATCTAACATAAATAAACATAGAAAATAAGGAATGGTGAGTAACTAAAAACACATTCAATTAAAATATAATCTTGAGCATAATATTGAAGGAATAAAAGTTGAATAAATAATGTTACAAAAATAATCACATGACCATGAAACTTAACCAGGGATATTATACTAGTCGAATAATCACATGGATTATCAATTACTAATATCATAATGATGGAATTCATAATTCCAAATATCATAAACATGTCTTCAAGGATTCATCCAAGATATAATATATAAAAATGGGTAAAAAACTACACTAGTTTGTCTCATGAGACAAACCCATGCATTGAGGGGCTAAAGCAGGCCCCGCACATAACTTATTAGTTCAAATTAATTCCTCATATGATAGGAGTGAAACATAATCAACATATACATTCATATTGAAACTACCATATGAAATTTAAATAATATCCCCAATAAGTAAACTATCCAATGTAATATGGAGAATGGTATCAAGACAGTACATCCCTAATTAAAATAATCATAAACCATTCAATAAAATATGGTAGATGGTAACATAAGAGATCAATGTCAAATTTTTATAAGATTAAATAGAGGTTATTAAAATAGATGAAAATCCTATAATAAATTAATTAAGATGTTCTTAAGAGAAATACCATTTCACTTTATAAAGAAGATTTATTTTGGAAAATCATTTGTATTTGTCCTAAAAAATCAAATTGTAAACATGTATATCCCAGAAAATAAAATAGAATAGAATTTTATTTTAGTAACATTAAAATAAAATTTATACTGAAATTCTGAAACTAAAATCATGCAAAAAGTGTATTTAATAAACTTTATTAATGATCTACTTCAGTGCATTTTAAGGGAAAATATAAAATTCTTTAAAGTGGACAAGGGAATAATTATTTTCATAAATCTAGAAATAAAATAATATAATTTTTCATAAGAAAAAGATTGTTTTTATGAAAATATGGGTTCCTAAAATATATTATTGATTGTTATTGAAAATGGGTAAGAAATTGGGAAGTTCCCTTTAATTGGGTTTGCTTATTATTATGAATTGAAAAAGGAACCATATAAAACTTGTAATTACCCATAAAATAAAGGATAATTGAGATAGATACATATATTTGGAACATAAAAACATAATTTAGGATGGTTTCAAAAGAATAATTAATAATTAAATTTGGGTAAAGAGAGAGAAATCATATCCCGGAGGGAAAATGGTGGTTTAAGAAGAAACCCTTACCACTTTGTAATCAATCAAACTGTATGCCCTAAAAATTAATAATAATCAAATGAAATATTCAATAACCTGAAGATAAATATATTCATGATATTATATATCAAGTTGAATTATAAATAAACCAAAAATAATAAATAAGTGGTGAATAGTTGAAATCACACAGAAATAAAAGTGAGATGAGAAACCCCTTACCTTATGTCTAAACGTGTTCTTCACTTGAACATAATGTCTTGGATAATGAAATTATATTTATAGATAATTTCATTCAAAACCTCTTCAAATTTTATTTAATTTATTATATATATTTTTAAGTTCATTTATGTCCTTTTTATGTGTTATAAGATTCAATCCCATCATTCAGGGGTGCTCATTTCCTTGGTTTTAATGATTGATTCACTTGTATACATGTTTGAAAGATCTTGTAAAATGGGAACAGTTATCCAAAATTGAAATTATATGTTATTAATGAACTTATATAATATTAAATGGTACTATATATCATTTTTTTCATATATGAGGATGATTCATTAGATAAAACATTAATGATAATTGTTTGGATTATTTTGGCATTTTCTTATCATCACGCACTTGTTTTGTTTTATTAATTATTAATATGTATATAAAATGGATCGAGAAAATTAAATAAGTTTTAATAAATATATTATATTATATTTTAACCATTATAATGGTTTTCTTACCATCCCATAATACATAATTGAAAAACAAAATCTCATCGTCCCTGAAGGTGCTAAATCGGCACCTCACAGACGATGTTTTCCATTTTAATATAAAAGGGAAGAAAAGATAACTGATGGTAGATATACCATTATTAGGATAAAATTATAGTATATAAAATATACCGGATTTATCATTCCACTTTTTTATAGGTAGTTTGGCAGAGGATGATAAAATAAAATAAATTGAAATGAAATTAAGAGAAAAAAATTGGATTTTACCTCTTGAACTTATTCTCCTTGAGATCCTCCTTAAGGTTCTTGGGAATGGTCTTTTGGTGACACCAGGAATAAAAAACATTGGGGAGAGGTTTAGGAGAGGTATTAAGAGGAAATTGGACAACCCTAAAGGCATTGGATGTTTGAGTAGAAGAGGTGGTGAGGGGTAGTATTTATAGTGGAGGAGAGGGTTGTTTTTTTATTATTTTATTCATCAGTTTATTATTTTGGATCAAGACTATGAATAGTTTAAACCTTGTCTATAAATATATTTAAATAAGGAATGACGCTTTGAGGTTATTGGGTTATATAATCCATACATCATTTATGACTCAATAATTTATGTATTTATTAAATAGTGTAAATTATTGTATTTCATTATTCACCAAAAATTCAATTATTTTAGAAAAATCCAAAAAAAATAACCTAACCATTTTTTGAAGTTTAGAATTAAAAAAAGAAATAAATTTTACAAAAATGATTTTCAAAATTTGATAAATTTAATAAAATAATCATTTACTTGAAAAATATTTATTTTAATACTAAATCTGTTTTTAATGACACTTTGAAAAATTAATTAAGGTCTCATAACATACTATTATTATAATAATACAATAAAATATTAATTTATGAATATATTTGATAAAAATAATTTTATTTTAAATCATTATATTAATTAAAAAAATGTAAATAAACATTTATTGTTCACAAAAAATTTCGACACTAAATTTCTCATTTTTAAAACATTTTTTTAATTATTCCATGATATAAATTTACCATATTTTCATTTATAAGAGACCTAGATTTTATTTATAATTTAATAGTGAAAGTTACTATTATATTGGTCATATTACTATTTCTATGGTCACATTACTATTCCAACAATCATATTTAATAATATATTATGGTTTTAAACTTGGTATTACATAAAGCATAAACTATCAAAAATATTAAATTTTAAAAGTGGAATACCATAAAATCTTGGGGTGTTACATTCTCCCCTTATTTAAAAACTTTCATCCATGAAATTTCTAGAATTGATCCTCATAAAAATATTTGGGTAGTTCTTTATCATAAATTCCTTTGATTCCCACATCGCCTCTTCAATTTTATGATTTTTCCAAAGTACCTTAACCAGCTGAATCGATTGATTCCTCAACACCTACTATCTAGTGTCCATAATATAGATAGGATCTTTACAGTAAGATAAATCAGGTTCCATTTCTATTCCTTTAAAAGTGAGTACATGTTTTGGGTCTGGAATGTACTTCCTCAACCAAGAGATGTGGAACACCTCGTGTACTTTGAAAAGACTTTGTGTCATTGCCAAACAATAAGCCACAACTCCAATTCTCTCCAGAATTTCAAAAGGTCTGATGTACTTGGGGCTTAGTTTCCTTTTCTTACTAAACCTTATGACACCCTTCCATGGATATACTTTCATTAAAAACATGATATACCACATAAAACTCTATATCCTTTCATCAATTATCAGCATAACTCATTTTTCTACTTTGAGATGCTTTGATATGGGTATGAATTATTTACCTTTTATATTGTTTCATCCACAAGTTCTGGGCCTATGAGCTACCTCTCACCCACTTCATCCCAAAAAATTGAAGTATGAAATCTCTTTCCCTATAAGGCTTCATATAGTGCCATCTGAATACTTTAATGGAAAATATTATTTTAGTAAAACTATACCAAAGGTAAATATTTATCCCATATACCTTGAAAGTCAAGTAAGAATGATCTCAACATGTATTCTAATGTTTTAATGGTCCTTTTAGACTGCACGTCGGTTTGAGGGTGATAGGAAGTGCTCAAATGATGCTCAGTATCAAAAGAATTCTGAAAACTTTTCTAAAATTTCTTCGTAAATCATGGATCAAAATCAAACACAATTAAATGAGGTGCACCATGAAGACTTAAAAATTAACTAATATAAATTCTTACAAGGATCTTCAATGGAAAATCCTCTTTTATAGTGAATAAATGTGCAGATATGGTAAGTTAATAAACAGTTACCCATATTGATTCATTATTTCTTGGAGTCTTTGGTAATCTAGTTGAAAAATCAATTGTAATGTCATCCCATTTTCATGTAAGAATAGGTAGAGGTTACCTGAATCCTCTAGGATATTGTCTTTCAGCCTTCACCTATTGACAAACTAAATATCTTGATACATAATCAGTAATTTCCCACTTCATATTATCCCACCATAAATGCTCGTTCAAATCATTATACATCTTAGTGCTATCAAGGTGTATAGAGAAATTCGAGATATGGGAATCATACAATAATTCTCTTTTTAGCTTTGGTATAGAATGAACATAAAGAATATTACCAAATTTCAAGATTTCATCTTTATATACAATGTTTACCAATTTCCCATCATTCATAGGTTTAATTTTCTTTTGAAAAGTATCATCATCGAACTAAGAACTTTTAATCCTTTCCAATAAATATGGTTTTGCAATCAATTGAAAAATTAGTTATTTTTCACCTTTCATAATAATTCCCATATCCATATTTACTAGATCCATGTACACAGGATCCTTGTCAATCCTCATTTTGTTTGTAACTCCATAGTCCTTCCTTATTAATGCATCTGTGAGCTTATTTTCTTTCCCTAGGAGGTATTGTATTGAAAAATCATAATTATTGAGTATCTTGATTCATCTCCTTTGCCTCATGTTGAGTTATTTTTTTGAGAAGTTATATTTCAAAATCATGTTATCTTTATATATCTCACATCTTTTACTATAGAGATAGTGTCTCCATATATTCATATAAAATATTACAATAGTTAACTCAAGATCACGATTTCGATAATTCCTTGATTCATATGGAATAACTCTTTCATTATGAAAAAGGACAAATCCAATTCCTATTTTTGATGTTTCTCTATAAATCAATAATCCACCAATTCATTATGGTAGATTCAAGATCAAAGCATTAACTAATATCCTCTTCAATTAATCAAAGAATTCTTCACATTCCTTTGTCTAAATAAACTAAACCCCTTTACAAGTAATCTTGGTTAACGAGTTAAAAATTTAGAAAAAATTATGAAAAAAATTCCAATAGTAACCTTATAAACCAATAAAACTACATACCGTGGTTATGTTTGTTGGTGTAGGTCATTCCTGGACTACCTTTTTTTATAGAGGATCAATTGAGATTTTGTCCATAGAGACAATATGGCCATGAACAGAAACTGTTTGAAGCTAGAATTCACACTTTCTAGACCTCCTATATAACTATTTTCTTATAAGAGTATTCATAATAATCTAAAAGTGGTTCTCATGGTCCACATAGTATTTGTAATATATCAGTATATCATCAATAAATACTACAAAAAATCATCAAGATATTCCTTGAACACGTTGTTCGTTATATCCATAAAAACAAATAGTGCATTAGTCAGTCAAAATGGTATTATTGTAAACTCATAATATCCATACCTGGTTCAAAATTCTATCTTTAGAATATATTTATTCTTCACATGAAATTGATGATATCCAGATCAAAGGTCAATCTTCAAAAAATATTTATCTCCATGAAGTTGATAAAATAAACTATCAATTTGAGGTAGAAATACTAGTTCTTTATCATAATATAATTGATTTATCTATTATCAATACACATCCTCATGGATCCATACTTATTCTTAACAAAAAGAATAGGATCTCCCCAAGGTGAAACACTAAGGCATATAAATCCCTTATCACTCAATTCCTCTATTTTTTTCTTTAACTCTCTTAACTCCAATGTGGCTATTCCATAGGGAGTATTTGATATAGGTCTTACATCAGAGATTAAATCAATATAAAACTCAACTTCTTGATTTGGAGGATGTCGGGGTAAATCCTCTAGAAATACATCAATGTGTTCATGTATAATAGTTACATACTCAATTTTAATATTTCTTTACTCATCTACAGATGATGTTTTCTCTTAATTTTCCAAGAATTTCATTTAGAAGATATACTGGATGTGGATCTAGATATGACTCAGATGATAATGTATCCCCTCTAAAGATAAGAAATTCTATATCTTCATCACGAATCATAATTTCCTTCTCTTTATAATAAATATTTTAATTATAATTCGAAATATAAGTCATAACATAGATTATAAAAAAATTAACCATAGGTATGATGATAAAATCAGTAATTTAAGCATGTTTATGTGTCATAATAGGAACCACTCGATGCATATTTGTTGAAATAAGGTTTACACTATGAGTCCTTAGTGACAACTCCATTATTCAGGTGAATTGGAAATATCTAATTTTTAAATCAAACTAGAAAGATATAAATAAATTTGATGATCTAGAATCAAATAAATATTTAGCTAAATTTGAGGATATAACTAAAGTATCTTCCACCACATCATTAGGAACTTCATCTTTAGCTATTGTGACTGCATAATCATGGCCTTGTTCCCTTGGCCTTTTTTAGGGTAAGTTTCCTTGATGTCTAGGAAAATAATTAGCTTATTTTTACTACTCCTTACAACTAAATAATTTCACATTGTTGGATTCTTTATTGCCTCTACAATCACATGCTTGGTGGATTTTTTTGCACATTTGTAAAAAAAACTCTCATTCCCAATAGGCATGTTTTGTGATGTTTCTTTCCATATTTATTGAAAGTTGGAAATTATATCCTTTCATTCTTCCCTTTTTCATTATTTTATTTTTCCAAAGTACTTAGAGCCCCTCTTCTTATATTTCTTCCCATTAAATCCACATGTCTTGGAAAATTATTTCTCCGTATTTATGGTACATGATATTATATCTTCATATAATGATACTTTCTTTGAGACTAGTTCCCTTCATATAATTGGTTTAAGACCATTAAAAAATATTCAATTTTTTTCCTTGTATTATGTATATAGTCTATGAAATTACATTCTGACCTTGTAAAGTTGGATTCACAATTGGAATTTTTTTCATCCTCTTTAGGCCTAAGACTAATGAATTTCCTCTCTATAACCACTCTCTGTTCATGAGGGAAAAAAAATTAGAGAAAATTTCCATAAAATCCTTCCATTATATATTTTCAATATCTTCCTCCTCCTTTGTGTCTTGAATTAATGACCATCGTTTATTAAAATCTCCTAAGAGATGATAAACTACCATGATAACCTAATCCCTTTTATACTTCTCAAATCAAGAAATATCTTCTCTAAAGAAATTATCCATTTCTCAGCTGCAAATAGACTTCTAGTTTCATTGAATTATGGAGGTTTTTCTCACATAAAGAATTCTAACATTGTTACATTTCATTATGAATCAGGATGCTCCAAGTAAGTAACTTTATTGCTCCTAACTTGATTCAGTTTTCCTATATAGTAATAAGTTTCTCAGCTCTAGTTGTAACTCCCGCTCCAACATCATTATCTTTTATAGGAGGGAAATCCCTACATGGAATACGTGTGTTGATACAATTTCCATTCCTTCCACTAAGATCCATTTCTAAGAAATTGAATACACTAAATTAGGTTATGAATCATAATGAATAATTTTGAACTAAAAAAACTGACATCATAAATAGAAAATTTATTCATAGAGAATATCATAATCATAAACATGGATTCTTTGGGGAAATATTTACTTCTAAATCCTTTTTAATTGTTTATAAAGAAAATCTGGATTATCCAAATAATATCCTCCAGGAGTGTCAAACAAGGTTTTTAGTAAGTCCCGTTGTCATGTACCAGGTTATGCTCAGTTAGGCCCGACACACGTTGTTATAGTTGTTACCCCTAGGTACATCTGTTCTAGAACCATGTACACTTGTAGTATCTAGACATGTATATATTTAGTAATACCAACATAATCTCTAACTTACCAAAATTCTAGGATGTTCATATATTCTTATCCTCGAAGTTTATCTTAGGGTTCTGTTTCCTAATCTATGTTTTCTAAATTTAGTTTCCAAGGTTTCTACTAAACATTCTCTGATACCAACTATAAATATCCCAACCCTAGTAGACTGGAGTCGGTTCCATACTTAATTAAATTGGTAGTATGAATAAGTTATCACATACCAAAGGACCGATTAGTTTATTAGATTTAAAAAAACTAGATACATGCATAGGTTCTAAATTACATCATGAAAGGAAACCCAACAAAGCATCTCTATTGGAAACACCCATAAACTCCTATATTATCCATGCATGTCATCCATAATATATATCTTCGCATCAGGGGGAAAAATAAAGCATAATAAAGTGGTAATCTCATATTCTCAATAAGTGTAAGAAATAAAGTGGAAGATAACATAAATAAACATAAATAATAAGGAATAGTGAATAACTAAAAACACATTCCATTAAAATATAATCTTGAGAATAATATTGTGGGAATAAAATCTGAATAAATAATGTCATATAAATAATCACATGAGAGTAAAACTTAACCATGGATATTCTACAAGTAGAATAATCACATGGATTATAAATTTATAATATCATAATGAGGTAATGAGTAATGTCTAACATCATAGACATACTATCAAAGATTCATCCAAGACACCATATATAAATGGTTAAAAACAGGTATAGTTTGTCTCATGAGACCTACCGATGCATCAAGGGGCTATAGAGGGACCTTCCCATCACTTTCTAATTCTAATACATTCCTCATATGAAAGGGGTGAATAATAATAAACATATAAATTCATATTGATTCTATCATATGAAATGTAAATAATATCCTCAATCAATAAACTACCAGAGTAATATGGTGAATGGTATCGAGACAATACAACCCCATTAAAAATAATCATAAAATATTCAATAAAATATGATAGATTGTAACATAAGAGAACAATATAAATTATTCATAAGATTTAATAGAGGGTATTTAAATAAATTAAAATACTCTAACAAAGTCATTGAGAAATTCTTGAGAGAAGTACCCTTTTACTTTGTAAAGAAGAGTTCTTTTGGAAAAACATTTTTATTTGTCATAAAAAAATCAGATTATAAACATGTATATCTGAGAAAAAAAAGAATGAAATTTTATCTGAGGAATATTAAAAGAAAATTTATATTGAAATTAGAAAATTTAAGTGAAATCATGTAAAAATGAGTGTTTAAGAAACATTAGAAATGAGCCACTTCAGAGAAGTTTGAGGGGAAATATAAGAGTCTTTAAAGAGGAAAAATGCATAATTTCTTGCATAAAACCATAAATTAACTAAGATTATTTTTCATTATAATAAATAGTGTTTTTAAAAAAATATTTTGTTCTTAAAACAAATTATGGAGTGTTCTTGAAAATGGGTAACAAATTGGGAAGTTCCCTTTAATCGGGTTTGCTTATTAGGAGGAATTGAAAAAGTAACCTTATAAAACATGTAATTACCCATAAAAGAAAGAATAATTAAGATATATACATATATTTGGCACATAAATATATAATTTAGGAGGATTATATAATAATAATGAATAATTACCTTGGGGGTAAAGAGATAAAAAGAGTATCTTGAAGGGAAAATGGAGGTTCGGGAAGAAACCCTTACCACTTAGTAATCAATTAAATCTTATGCCCCAAAATTTGATAATAATAAAATGATAAATTTAATACCATGAATATAAAGATATTAATGATATTATATATAAAATTTAAGTATAAATACACCAAATATAAGAAATAAGTGGTGAATAAGTGAAATATCATAGAAATAAAAGTGAGATGAGAAACCCCTTACCTTATATCTGAAAGTGTTCTGCACTTTCACTAAATTTCTTAGATAATGAAATTAGATTCATTAATAATTTAATTCATACCCAATTAAAAATTAATTTTACTTATTATAATTTTACTAATTTCATTTATTTTCTTTTTTATGAGTTATAAGATTCAATTTCTTAATTCAAGGCTTTTCATTCTATTGGTTTTCATGATTGAATCACTTGTTTACATGTATGAAAGATCATGTAAAATGAGAATTGTTATCTAAAATTGAAATTATATGTTATTAATGAACATACATAATATTAAATGGTCTTATTTATCATTTTTTCCATATATTAGGATGATTCATTAGATAAAAAATTAATGATAATCATTTAGATTATTTTTCTATTTTTTCAATCATCACACACAAGTTTTGTTTTATTAATGAATAATAAATATATATACTGGTTGAAAACATTAAATAAGTTTTAATGCATATATTATAGTATTTTTTAACCATAAAAGTCTATTATGACCAGCCTCGAAGGCGGAATTCAAATATGAAAATGCATTGTCCATGAAGGTTGTAAACCAGCACCTCCCAAATGATGTTTTAATTTTTAGAATAAAAGGGGATGAGAAAATAATAGATTATTGATATACCATTATCATGATAAAATTAAATCATATAAATTATATTAGAGTTTTCATGAAACTTTTTTATAGGTGGGTGGGGATAGGATAATAAAATAAAATAAATTGAAAAGAAATTAAAAGAAAATGAAAGAGGATTTTACCTCTTTAACTTATTCTCATTGAGATCCTCCTTAAGAAACTTGGTAATTGCCTTTTGATGAGACTAGAAATAATGTAATGTGGGGGAGATATTTTTTAGAGGGATTGGGAATAATTTTTTTAAGCTTCAATTATTTGGATCTGTGAGGAGAATAGGTGGTGAGGGGTGGTATTTATAGTGGATGAGAGGGGTGTTTTTTGATTATTTTATTCATTATATTATTATTTTGGGTCAAGACTAAGAATAGTTTGATCCTTATCACTAAATATATTAAAATAATTAAGGAGAGTTCAAGATTATTGTCTTATATCATCCATACACCATCTATGACTTAATAATTCATTTATTTATTAAATACCGTAAATTATTATATTTCATTATTCACCAAAAAAAACTATTTTAGAAAAATCCCAAAAATTCAAAAATTAACTCCATGTTATGAAAATAGTTTTCTAAATATGATAAATTTAATAAAATCATTATTTACTCAAAATATTCCAATTTTAATATTATAACTATTTTTATGACACTTTGAAAAATTAATTAAGGTCTCATAAGATAATCTTATAATTATAAGACAATAAAATATTAATTTATAAATCTATAATATGAAAATAATTTTCTTTTAAATAATTATATTAATTATAAAATTATAAATAAACATTTATGTTTCACAAAAATACCAACCCTTAATTTATAATTTTTAAAACATTTATTTACTTATTCCATGATATAAATATACCATATTTTCATTTAAAAGAAAAATAATTTTATTTAAACTTTAATATGTGAAGTTACTATTCTATTGTTCATATTACTATTCCTAATGGTCACATTACTATTCCAATGGTCATATTTAATAGTATATTACGGTTTTAAACTTACATTTGCATGAAGAACATACTATCAACGATATTAAATTTTAAAAGCGGAATACCATATGTAACGTCCCGGTTCCAGGTGTCGCCTAAAGGTTCCCCGTACCCGGTTGGTTACATGGCCTCAAGAAAATTTCCCCAAATTCCAGAGGCTACTGACTAGCAATGAGGGCCTTGAGTGTGATAGTAGGGAAACTATTCCCTCATTGGTAGAGTCACATAGCAGAATGTAAATCATATAACAATAGCGGAAGAAGTAATACCATACAATGAGTAAACGGCAGAAGACTAAAAGTAAATACACAACTGCAACATATATATATATATACATATATAATTATACATGTCACAAGTATCTTGGAAAGCAGCCAAACAAGTCACAATGCTGGGATACAGTACTAAACCAAAGTACAAGGGAAAACAAGTAAAAAATTCCAACAGCATCACAAGCCTCATCTTGGTCCCATACTCTCCATCTCTATAGTAATCAAGTACCTAAAGTAGAAGGTTGCTTTACCTTATCTATACCTGCAATAATATAATCTATTTTGGCCAAAAAACATGACCCAAACAGGGTGTGAGATAAATCCTAGTAGGAAACCACCTAAATATCTGTGCCTAACTGTTAGTGAATATATATAGAAGGAAATAGGAAAAATGGAGTAATAAATAAGGAAGTAATCAAAAATAATCAATCCTAAAGTTTCAACTACATTCAATTACACTTATTAAATAAATAGCCAAACAATCACAAGAAACCCTCTAGGAATTTCTCACAGCATAACCCCTCTAGTTTAGCATAACAAAGGCTCTCTGAGGAAGCACTAACCATCAATTCCCCATGTGGTCTCGTAACGATAAACTACAGACACTCTGGGGAAGAACTCAACATCCAATTTCCCATGTGGTCTCACAATGTGTAACTATAGACACACTGAGGGGGCACTCACATCCATCCCCCTTATGGTCTCACAATGTGAAAAGTATAACAAACACTCTAGAGAGCCCTCAGTGTTCATTCCCTTTATGGTATAACTACACCAGGTTCCCACAGCCCTATGTAAGCAATTGTGCACAAACAATATCCAACAACCAAAGTAAATCTCAAATACTACTTTTCTAAATAGCTACAAAACATATCACAAGCATGTCAGGTAATATCCACTCCATCCTAACAGTACTAGGCATGGAAAAAAAAGAAGCCTAACAGGTAATTCTAGACCCAAAGGCCAATATCAAACAAACACGGTAAAACACATCCATAGTAAGGTAAATAAACCATACTCATAATCAAACATCCCTACTCAAGCAAACAAAGCATGGAAGGCATTAATAAGGTCAAATTCCATAAACACGCAATACCCTAAACTAGGGTATTGGGAACTTTTCACACATATAATTCAAAGACAACTACATAATGGCACAAACCACCTACCTTGACGTTGTACGAAGAAAAATATCGAATTTCAACCCTTGAATCATCCTAGAATTTCATAGATCTACAAAAAGGGTAAAACATTTCATCCTTGAATATCTCACACATGATGAGAAATCAAGAGAAGAGGCTCTATAAGAAGTAATAACTCACTGATGCGATTCCAAAACAATTGGAAGTGTTCGATTTGGAGCACAAACAATCAATCGGGGCCTCGGAGAACAATCACAATATTCAGTTTCTCCTAGACAAGGCGATGTTAAAAGAAGTTTTTTCTGTGAATGAGGCGCGACCCCGGTCTGATTTTTCAAATAAAAATAGAAATACATGATGTGTTCCCTGAGGATACATGAAATGTATATTCCTTTATCGGGATCTGCTTTAGGCAGTCTCTAAGTCACCCCACATGGCCATGTACTCAGCCATTACACAGCCAGTACACGGCTACCTACAGCCACCAGGTACACGGCGTGTACTCCTGAGTACACGGCGTGTACTTCTAAAAATTTCAAAAACTCCACTTTTTCTCAAAAACACCAGAAATTAAGATCCAATCCTGAAAAGAAGATCTAGGTTCTTACAATTTTCCCTCATTAAAGAAATTTTTCCCCAAATTTCACTAAGGAGAAGAAGAAGAAAAATAATCCTCGAACATCTCTAGCCACTGTGATCGTACATCAGCCTCCCTCTCCCAATTCTCATCCTTTACTCTCCCATGCTACCATAGCACCCGTACTAGAGGAACAAACCATCCATTGATAACCTTCACACTGCGATCAAAAATCGAGATAGGATGCTCCTCGAATGATGTGTTCACCTCCAACTCAACCTCCTCAGGTTAAAAAACATGAGACGGGTCTGAGAAGTAATTTCAGAGCTGAGAAACGTGGAAGATGTCATGAATATCCCTGTACCTCTGAGGTAACTACAACCAATAGGAAACCATCCCAACTCTCTCCAAAACCACAAACGACCCAATGTATCTTGGTGAAAGCTTACCTTGTCTCTTAGTCTTCATGTGTCCCAACCTCGGTGTGATGCGTAGGAAAACCTGATCTCCGACCTTGAAGAGGTTATCTCCATCGATCAGCATAATTTTTTTGTCATGATTGTGCAGTAGCCATCCTCTTCTGAATAAACTCTATTTTTTATGTGGTCTCCTGGACAAGACGAGGTCCCAGGATAACTACCTCTCCTACCTCCAGCCAACATAGGGGTGATCGGCATGGCCTACTGTACAAAGCCTCATAAAGTGCCATCTGAATAGTTTCTTAAAAACTATTATTGTAGGAAAACTCCACCATAGGTATGTAATTCTCCCAAGAAGCTCCAAAATCTAGGACGCATGCTCGAAGCATGTCCTCCAGCACCTGTATCGTATGCTCAGATTGGCCATCTATCTAGGGATGGTAATATGTACTCAGAAGTACCTATTTACCCAAATCCTTCTATAGTCCATTCTAGAATTTAGAAGTAAAAGGGGTATCCCTATCTGAAACGATATAGTGTGGAACCCCATGTAGACGTACAATCTACCAGATGTAAAACCTTCCCATCTCATCTACATTGAAGTTATCCTTGATTGGTAATAACTGTGAAACCTTCGTGAGTCTATTAATGATAACCCAAACGATATTATTCCCATTAGGCGGCCTCAAAAAACCTATCATGAAGTACATCGTGACATCATTCCACTTCCACTCGATAATGCGTAACTGCTACAAAAGCCTTGTTGATCGATGATGCTCCGCATTCACCTATTGTTAAGTGGAACACTTCATCACAAAAACTAGCAACAACTTTCTTCATACCGGGCCACCAATACTGATTTTGAAGATCTCGATATTTCTTGGTGACACCAGGATGAACTGCCCAAACTGAAGAATGAAAATCCTGCATCATCTCCTCACCTATGTCTTCTCACACCCATACGTGCCCATGAAAATAAAAGATCACATACTTTCATTTGGTCTATCCAATAATAGGGTCCTCTCCTAACACACTCACCTATAGAACTAGGCCTTCAGAATCTGAAAGATTCCACATTCACACTCAATTAAGTATAGTAGAGGTAACAACTACAGAAGAAAGAAATGTCTACCCATATATGTCATGCACCTCCAAATGAATCTCAAAGAATAGATCCATAAGCTTCCACTCACTATTGGACTCCTAAAGTGCCTATATCTGAGTCCTCGTACTCAATGCATTGGCCACTGCATTGCCTTTCCTATGAATGTTGGCAAGCCCAAATTCAAAGGACAGAATATACTCAACCCACCTTCACTATCTCAAATTCATATTACACTGAGTGAAGATATACTTGAGACTTTTGTGGTCGGTGAAAACCAAAAAATTCTCTTCCAACAAATAATGTCTCCAACAGCTTCAGGCATGAAAAACTGCATCCAACTCAAGATCGTGTGTCAGGTAATTCTTCTCATGTGTCCTCAACTACTGATACCCATACGCAAGGACTCCTTCCCCCTATATAATAACTTCCCCTAGCATGATACCTGAAGCATCACAGTAAATAGTATAGCTCTTTCTTGGATCTAGAAAAACTAGAATCGGTGCTGAAGTCAACCACCCTTTCAGCTTCTGAAAGGCTGAATCAAAGGAATTTGTCCACAGGTAATTCACACCCTTCTTAGTTAGGCATGTCAATGGTGCTGCTAAGTGTAAAAATTACTATATAAAATGTATGTAGCAACCAGCCATCCCTAGAAAACTCCATACCTCAAAGACGTTCTTCATCTACTCCCAAGAAACTACTGCTCTCACTTTCTATGGGTCTACTGATACTCCTATCTCTGAGATAACATGACAAAATAAGTGAATCTGGTCTATCCAAAAGTGGCATTTTGAGAATTTAACATATAACTGATGCTCTCTCAGTGTACTCAAAATGATCTCAAGATGTGTGACATGGTCGTATCGAGTGTAAGAGTACACCAAGATATCATCCACGAAAGAATCCAAGTATGGATGGAAAACTTGGTTCATCAGTTCCATAAAAACTACAGGCACATTTGTGAGACCGAACGGCATAACCACATACTTGTATAGACCATACCTGTACCGAAAGGCTATAAGAGGTATATCAGATGGTCTAAAATGAAAATGATGATAAACGGATCTTAATTAAATATTTGAGAACACTCGGGCTCCTCAAAGCTGATAAAAGATATCATCAATCATCGGTAAGGGATATCATTTCTTGACCATCAACTAGTTCAGTTTCTAATAATCCACAAAAAGTATAAGGGTATCGTCTGCCTTCTTCGTAAACATGATAGGCAAACCCCAAGGAGAAGTACTGGTTCAGATGAAACCTTTTTTTGTAACTCCTTTAACTACTTCTTGAGCTCCTGTAACTCTGGTGTATCCATCCTGTGGGAAACCCCTATATCAAAAAGTGCAAAAGCTAAAACTGAGGCAGCTTGAATCGTACCTCTAACTATAGAGGGTTCAGGATCCTACTCCTACTGGGTCTGCTCCACTGCAAAATTCTAACCTATACCATGGCCCTGTGACCTTGCCTAACCACCTGGAGTTGATCCACCCTTTTGTTACTGAAAGCCTGACGATTGGCTACCACAGCCACGACCTCCACCTCGGCCTGAACGACTAGAGGAACTCCAGTTCCTAGACTGATGAGAAATTGGTGGTCCTTCTCCTAAATGAGGAGTTAATGAAGAAACTCTCTCACCAGATATTGGTGATAAAAACATAGAGAAACGCTGAAGATAACCCATCTTTCTATAATATCAACACTCCAATGGGTCTCTCAAGTAGTGTGGCCTCATATTCCCACTCATCCTACACTGGTATCACACCACCAGGCTTCCAGAAGAAGTATCCCGCCTCTTCGGATCTTCACACGTGGACTCCCTATGGCACTTCCTACTATCATTCATAGGGGTACCAACTCTATATGCCGAGCTTCCCGGTCTCACAGCCCTAGAATCCCTTATATTGCACTATGTGATCACCACCTAGTTGACTATAGAGGTGATGGAAGTCAACCAAAAGATGTTCACCTGATATTGGATTTCATGCCTAAGAACATCCTCAAACTTCCCACGGGGAATAACTCATCACCCCTATAATGGGTGTGAATTGCTACAGTTCTATGAAGCGAGAATAGTACTCCATGACTAAAAGAGTACCCTTCTCAAGAATCATGAACTCTCAGGCTCATTCAGCCCTCAAAGTCTCTAGGTAGAAATAATCATAGAAGGCATGTTAAAACTCATCCCAAGCCATACCCTGATGGTGACCCGCCTGTGAAATGACATCCCACCATATCTTGGTGGAATCCTGAAGCATGTATGTAGCGATCTTCACCCTCCTCTATGGAGGCGTCTCCAGATGCTCGAAGATAGATATCATAGATTATAACCATGACTCTATAGCCTAAGGTCCTCCTTCCCCTGAGAAATTAGGAGGATGCTGCTACTAAAAAACCCATGTCAATTCTTTCATAGACAGGGTATGATGTGGTGCTCTCCTAAAGTTCTTCATAAACCTCAGGAATCCTTTTCATAACTATACATCAACACCTGTATCCAGGATGACGGTTGGTGCCAAGACAGGCACGACTGGAGGATCTGCTGGTAGTCCCTGATCAGCCATGTCCGGTGTCTGATCACTACCATGTATTTGGCATACAAATAGAGGACGTCTCGGTGGCATGACTCTGTAAGTTCAATAGAACACCTTAGATCAATATTATCAAGGACTCAAATTTAGAAGTGCAAGAAAGGGATAAGAGAAGGAAAACATTCAAATTTTGAAAAACGGGAGTACACAGTGTGTATCACCCATACACGGTGTGTTCCCTTAGACTTTTAACATGGCATGTACCTCTGCCAAAACTGGTCGTGTAATACCTCGAACACATGGTGTTTTCTCCTTGGACACGGTGTGTACTTGAACCTTTTTTCACTGCCTGAGTTCTTCTACATGATTAAGCAACACGATTTTCATAGAACAAGACTACATGGTGTGTTTGTTCCAAACACGGCATATACCACTTAAGTTTCATTTTCCCATGTCCTTAGTAACACGGTTGACTTTACACGGAAATTTTATTCCAAACATGGCGTGTACTAGAAGGATTTCGCTGACCCTTGTCGTTAGTCACACGGTTGGATACACGATCGACTCTACATGGTGTGTCCATGCTATACATGGTGTGTATTACTTGAGTTTCATCCATCTGTATCATTAGTCACATGGGTAGACACATGGCCTCCACAACACAGCATGTACATTTGGTACACGGTGTGTTCTGCCAAATATTTCTCTACCGCATGTTTCTTCCCACATAGAGAGCGACACCCTTAAAGATTACACAGCGTGTACTCAAAGTAAATGGAGTGTACATAAGAGAATATTTTCCTTCCCAAACAGAAGGATACATGGCATGTATCCATCAATACACACTGTGTATTCTAGGTTTTTCCAGAAAATAAGCCTCAGAAACTACTCTGGAACCCCATAAAAACACTGAAACTAAACTTAAAGTGCCAAATTCTGAACTATGAGGGCCCATAACACCTCAAATAGCAAAGTTTGGTGCTCATTCAAATAAAAACTTACAAAATTCAATACCCTATCAAATATCATGTATTCTATCAAATCATCTATCACAATATCATTCATATCTGGCACAACATCTATCAAAACAACATGCAATTGATAATACACCCTAAATGGAAAGACAATAATGCATGACATGTGATCACAAGAAAGTGTCTATATAATGCATGAGATGGAATTCCCTCATCTCATCGGGTTGCAACATAAATAGAACCTCAATAATATCAACAATAACATCACAAAACATGTGAATCGCCCAATGATGAAATCAAATCAATTGTAATAATTGAAAAATCAGAAAAATTGAAATATTTGAGGTATATTGGCTTTTACCTATACACGGGTTAGCTACTCCAAAGCACAGCTTATTACCGACTACCTATTCCTTCATATCCCTAGATATAGGCTCCAAACAGTAAGTCAAGAAGAAAACAATCCCTCTGATACCACTTTTTAACATCCCAGTTTCAGGTTCCACCCAAAGGTGCCCCATACCTAGTTGGTCACATGGCCTTAAGCGTATTTCCCCAAATACCCGAGGTTGCCGACTACCAGTGAGGGCCTTGAGTGTGATAGTGGGGAAACTATTCCCTCATTGGTAGAGTAACACAGCAAAATAGAAATCAGATAACAATAGAGGAAGTACTAATACCCTACAATGAGTAAATAGTAGAAGATTGTAAGTAAATAAACAACTATAGCATATATATATATATATATATAATGATGCATGTCACAAGAATCTAGTAAATTATCCAAACAATCCATGATGTTGTTATATAGTAATAAACCAAAGTATAAGGGAAAACAAGTAAACAACTCCAACAGCATCGCAAGCCTCAGCTTGGTCCCATGCTCTCCATCTCCACAGCAATCAAGTACATTAAGTAGAAGGGTTCTTGACCTTATCTATACCTATAGCAATATAATATTTTTGGGCCCAAAAACATGACCCAAATAGGGTGTGAGACAAATCCCAGTAGGCAACCACCCAAAGATCTGTGCCTAATTATTAGTGAATATATATGGAAGAAAATAGGAAAAATGAAGTAATAAACAACGAAGTACTCAAAAGTAAAAAATCCTACAGTTTAAACTACATTTAATTAAACTTATTAAATAAACAACCAAACAATATCAAGAAACACTCTAGGATGTTCTCACAGTCTAACCCCTTTGGTTCAGCTTAACGATGAATCTCTAATGAATCACTCACTTTCAATCCTCCCAGTGGTCTCATAACGATAAACTACAGACACTTTGGGGAAGCACTCAACATCCAATTCCCCTTATGGTCTCGCAATGTGGAACTACAGACACTTTGAGGGATCACTCAATTCCATCCCCCCTGTGGTCTCACAAATGTGAAAAGTATAATAGACACTATGGGGAATCCCTCAGTATCCATTCCCCCTATGGTCTAACTACATCAGGTTACCATAGCCCTAGGTAAGCAATTTTTCACAAATGATATCCATCATCCAAAGTAAATCTCAAATACTACTTGGATAAATAGTTACAAAGAATATCACAAGCATGTTAGATAATATCCACTCCATCCTAACTATACTAGGCATGGAAAACCAATCATCCTAACAGGAAATTATAGACCCAATGGCCAATATCAAACAAACATGGTCAAACACATCCATATCAAGGTAAATAAACCCTATTCATAATCAAACACCCCTACTCAAGCAAAAAAAGCATAGAAGGCATTAATAGGGTCAAATTCCCTAAACACACAACACCCTAAGCTAGGGTATTGGGAACTTTTCGCATATATAATTCAAATAAAACTACAAAAAGGCACAAACCACCTACCTCGACATTATACAAATAATACTCTCGAACATCGGCCCTTGAATCGGCCTAGAACATCGTAGATAAACAAAAAGGTCAAAAACGTTCATCCTTGAATATCTCATACAAGAGGAGAAATCAAGAGGAGAGGCTCTAGAAGAAGGAAGAACTCACCGATGCAATTCCAACGCAATTAATGGTGTTCGATTCAGACCACAGAGGGTCGATCGGGGGCTTAGAGAAGAATCGTGATCTTCAGTCTCTCTTGGATGAGATGGCATTAGAAGAATTGTTTTCTATGAATGAAACGTGACCCTGGTCCGATTTATGATATAAAAATAAAAATACACGGCGTGTTCTCTGAGGATACACAGCGTGTATATTCCTTTACCAAGATCATCTTTAGGCAGTCTCTAGGTCACCCCACATTGCCATGTACTCAGTCATTACACGGCCAGTAGACGGCTACCTACATCCACCAGGTACATGGAGTGTACTCATGAGTACAAAGTGTGTACTCCTAAAAATTCCAAAAACTCAACTTTTTCTCAAAAACACCATAAATCAATATCCAAACTTGAAAATAAGATCCATGTTCTTAAACCATAATATCTTGGTGTGTTATAACAACGACATACTTCGGCATCCTATTGGAATTTCTCTAAGCATGTGACACAAATATGCCGACCACAACCATATACCCATGGTATAACAAAAAACTGTGAAAATACCACTATATAATAATCTAATCCTATGTTAGGGCCTAGAATGATATTTAACCATCTTAGCATGTGCTAGGGAATATCCCGATATATAAGTATCTTAGCATGTGTCAGGGAATAACCCAGTATGTAAGTATCTCGGCATGTTTCAAGGAATAACTTGGTATATAAGAATATTAACATGTGTCGGGTTATAACCTGGAATATAAGCATCTCATCATGTGTCAGGGAATAACCTGGTATATAATCATCTAAGCATTTGTTAGGGAATAACATGGTATATAGGCATCTCAAAATGTGTCACAACTGCATATCACAACAAAAATCATATCACAATATAACCACATAATACCAAATGGTTAATTATTCTAATTAACATTTGTATTTCAATTACTCATTTATTTAATTATTCAAAATAAGATATTTACCATGGTGAATCTATAACAAGAAAACATCTAGAACACATGTCATGCTAAAAGAATATATATTCCATTTCCAATTCAATATTTTCAAAGTTCTACTCACCTAACAAGTATCCATATGCTAGGTCACATCATCAATTGAATAAAAATGGATCCAATAAAGAATCCAATATATGATTATCATCATTCTATTCAATTAATTACTTATTTCACACATGCATCAGTGCAGTCACAATATTGCATATACTTAGCAATTGAGATCAGATCATAGGGTGAGGATTTAGACCCCTACCTTTAACTGGTGATTAAAGCAACACTTATAATAGGATTATCCTAAAATAATAAAGGTGAATATGATTGTAATAAGTATCCTAGATCAGAACCAATCAAGATCAAAACCAAAAATGACCATGTTCAATAGGTTACACCACAATAGTTGAAGAACAAAGGGGGAGAATGGAAAACCTATACAAAACCACTCACCAGGGATTGATTTCTCAAACAGGATGTCTGAAGGGGATGGAAAGGCTCCAAAATTTCCTGGGAGATACTCTAGGGTCGAGAGGAGGAAGGCTGCAATGGATTGAAAAAAATAACATCCACACAGAACCATTAAAAATTATGTTGAGAAAATTACATGATGTGTAATACATTTACATGTTGTGTATTTATTTTTAAATGGATACACTGAAAAACTAGTCAACTTGAGTGATTATTTATCTCTCTATAATATTACCTGATGTGTAACCATTTAACACCCTGTATTGGTTCATGAAAAGTTTTTGGAAGAATTTACACATTGTGTAATACCATTAAATGGTGTGTAAATCTCCTATAAACAAATTTCAGTCATGTTTCCTATGTAAGGATCTGAACCACCTCCAACGTCTTCCCAAGCATGGAAAACCATCACAAACCTATTAAACAAGTTTATACCTAGACTCCATTAATTCAAACATATATACATTCATGAACTTTAGGACATTTTCCCCAACAAAGGCTTCTCGTCTCCAAACAAGACTCTGCCACCAAGGTCCAATGACAAGGGAAATCCAACTAAAGAGGTTTAGTGAAAAACTAAAATTGGGGTATACTGGGAAAATGATGATATATTAAAACCTCCCCACCATATAACATCTCATCTAAAAGATGTTCCATGCATCATTTTTGGGTTCTTAGTGAACAATTCTATCCATTGTTCTCACATATCAGACTCCCTCTCCCAGGTCTCCTCTTGAATTTTCCCATGTTTCTACTGCACTTAAACCAGAGGTATATTACTACCCCTAAGATACTTCTCACTATGATCCATAATACACATCAAGTGGTCATCAATGTAAGCATACACACTAAACTCAAAATCCTCGATGTCTACCACATGAGAAGAATTAGGATAATATCTATGATGTTGCGACACATAAAACATGTCATGGATGGAATTTTAGTGTTGTGGAAGTTTTAATAGGCATGACACTAGACTAACCATATCCACTATCTCAAATGGTCTGAAAAACCTAGGAAGTATCTTTCCTTGTTTCCTGATACGGTGTTACCCCAACCTATGCAAGACCCTTTGGAAAACAAAATGGCCAACCTCAAACTCTAGAGGTCATCTCCAATGGTCAATGTAATATTTTTTTTCCTACTCTATGTAGTCACTAACCGCCTCTTGATCAATTGAACCATCTCATATATATATTTCCCGAGACTAGGTCCAATAAGAGCTAACTCATAAGCCTCTAACTAACTAAGAGGCTAATGATAGAACCTACCATATAAAGCCTCAAAATGTACCATTTTGAATGATTCTTGGAAGATATTATTATATGAAAACTCCATGAGTGTCATACGATACTCCCACGAACCACCAAATCCAAAACACAGGTTCATAAGATATCCTCTAGAACCTAAATAGTATGCTCATATTGACTATCAGTTTGAGGATGATAGGTTGTGATGAAAAGAAACTATGATCCCATATCCGTCAAAAGAACCTGAAAAAACATGATGTGAAATGAGGATCTCTATCAGAGATAATACTCTTCATAACACCATGAAACTGAACTATCTTGCACATATAAATACAACACAAATCATCAACTATGAAGGTTTCCTTGATAGGAAAGAAGTGGGATACCTTTATTAGTTGATCCATGATCACCCATACTACATCACTATTATGGGTTTTATTGGTTAATCCTTTCACAAAAATCCACAGTGACATCATCCCATTTCCACTTAGGAATGGGAAAAAGCTGCAAAATCCTTGTTGGCTTCTAATGCTCATATTTCAATTACTGATATGTGATAAATCTATCCAAGAATCTTGATACCACCTTCTTTATTAATGATCACTATTAATTTTTATAGATATCATGATACATCTTTGTCAAACCATGATGTTTCCCCCATCTAGAAGCATGAAACTCCCTCATCATCTCCTTGTGTAAGCCCGTAGGAACTCATACTTAGCCAAGGAAAAGAAGAGAATTGTGACTACCAAGATACCATCCTCATGGTGTCTCCCCACCATATAAGATGTCTCTCAAAACTAATCCTTATGGATCAAATAACATCTCGATTTTGATTCGGTCAAAAATAACAGGTATAACAGATGTCGAAGTCATAGATACTCATCCCTAGGACTCCTAAACATATGGATGAATGTATAGAAAGACTTCCATGATCTGTCACTCATCATAATACTCTCATATATCCACAATCTATTTATTCCATATCAAATCATTGTCAATGAAATTTCCCTTGCCCGGTGTACAATCCAACTCGAAGTTAAAGGACTACAGATACTCGACCCGCCTCCTATATCGAATATTCTAGTCCCATTAAGAAAATATGTACATGAGGATCTTGTAGTCTGTGTATACCAAAAACCTCTCACCCATAAGATAGTGTTTCCAATATCTACAGGAATGTAACACTACTGCTAACTCTAAATCATGAGTAGGGTAATTACTCTCATGCAGTCTCAGCTATCTGGAGCCAAAACAAACCACTTGATCCTACTGCATCATGAATACTCTGAGACCAACTCTGGATGCATCATAGTACATTATGTATGATTTAATAGACATAGGTAAAGTGATGATAAGAGGTTATGTGGTCAGCCTACTCTTCAGCTCCTAAAAATCTCACTTACAAACGTCCAATCAAACAAACTTCAATCCCTTCTTGGTTATTCCTAACATAGGGCTTCCAGATGGGATAATTCCTAGATAAAGCATTGATAATAACCTTATAGACAAAGAAAACTCCAAATATCAAAGACATTATTGGGTCCCTCCCAAGGTACCATGGTTGTAACCTTCTCTAGATCCACTAACACTCCTATCGTTGAGATGACGTGGTCAATTCACTTTATCAATACAGAAACTAAATTTAGATAGATTGGTGTAAATTAAATGCTATTTCAATATACTCAAGATGATGTAAAGATATTAGTTATTCTCATCTACTAACTGGGATTACACTAAGATTTTGTTGAGGAAAACTACCAAAAATCCTTTCAGAAAAGGATGAAATATCATAATCATCAAGGCCATGAATATTTTTGGTGCATTGGTCAAACCAAACAGCATCCCTAAAAACTCATACAAGCCATACCTACTCCAAAAGGTAGTCTAAGGTATGTATGAAGGTCTCAACCATAATTGGTGGTATCCTGATCTCAAATTGATCTTGGAGAAGAAATTAGAACCTCTCAGCTGATCAAAGAGATTATTGATGTGTGGAAGTGGATACCAGTTCTTGACCATAATCAGGTTCAATATCTGATAATCCACACACAAGCACAAATTACCATCAGCCTTCTTGGTGAAGAGAACTAGAGAACCCCAAGGTGATGTACTAGGATGTATAAAACCATTAGTTTCTAGATCTTCCAATAGGACATTCAACTCCCAAATCTCTGCTTGTTCCATTCTATAAGGAGGAATAGAAACTAGATCTTCTCCCATCACCATCTCGATTGTGAACTTGATCTCTCGTTCAGGAAATATTCCATTGAAAATGTCAGGAAGACATCCTAAAAATTTTCAACCACTAGAGGAAAAGAATCCTACTAAATTCAACCATTTTCTCGATCAAGAATAGCTATTTGAGTCATGATAAAATCCAATATTCACTGAATTGGTCTGGTACAACAAGACTAAACATCTCACGCAATTTAGTGAGAATAGCTACCTCTTTCCAGAGATAGAAAGGAAACTCTATTTTGGTAATTGTTGATATGATCCTGGTATAGAACTATCCAATACACACAAATAATCAAATCAAAGCCTATCATTCCTAGCACAAATGATTCACAAAATAAATGGTAACCACTGGTCTCTAAAGAAAACGCTTTTCAAAATTTGATATTTTTCAACCATACTACCAACAGCGTATCGATGGTAAAAGAACCATCTAATATTTCCAAAACTAATCCCAAACTATTTGAAAAAAGAGAAAATAAAAAGGAATGGGATGATCCTATTTCAAAAAAAACTCAAGATAAGGTAGATGATACAAGAATCATACCTTTTACAATAGAAGGTATTTAATCCACAATAGTTGGAGTTATCTTCAAAACGTGCTGCTGGATTTCCCCTATACCATGGGTGCTCATATGACTCCACTAAGTTATTTCTTCTGTATGGTATTTCTACTCATGCACTGAGGTACCTCATCCCCAACCTTAGCCAAAAAGATCAGTGGAACTCTAGATACCATCCTGTTGAGGGGTAGCTCATACCCTTCTAGAGTCAGGTGCATGTCCTAATCCCCTATCACTACTCTACTGCGGATATTTCCCACAAAAAAATATGAAGATGACCTAGTCTGCTATAGAAACGACACTCAACTGCGAGGTAAGAAAATTGCAGGTGCCTGTGGCCAAACTTTCCACACTGATATCATTTCAATGGGACAGTTTCCTAAGAAAGATATCTACTTATCGAACTTCTCTTTCCACTACTTCCTTGGAATAAATTGTATAGAGGTTCTTATTTCTAATCAAAAAATAGCTCCCATTTCACCCTACTAAAATAGCATGTCCACTGCTCAGTGCCTCTCTCATATTCCCCTTTGTGATGACTTCCTGATTCATCATATCCTTAAAACTACTCAAATGAAAAATGTTCACCAACAACCTGATCTCATAACAAAGCTCTTCCTAAAAATTCCTCACCCCGATGCCCTCATTACCTACTAAAGATAGAGAAAAACATTGCAGGTCAGTGAAATGTGTGGCATAGTCCAGAACTAACATACCCTCTTATTCCAGATGCATGAAATTATGAGGCTTTTCATCCCTTAATGTCTCAAGATAAATTTGTCTTAGTAACTTCATCTCTAATTCCTTTCAAGAAAACTCCAATTTCTATCCTGATATATCTATAATATCCCACTAATGCATGGTAGGTCTATGAAGTATGTATGCAAAAAATTTAACCCTCTTATCCATAGGTGTCTCGAGGTGCTTGAAGATCATTTAGAATGACTCAATCAAGAACATGGCTACCTGGAGGCCTCCCTCTCCAATTAATGTTTGAAGATGCTATAGTAGAAACTCTCTTGTTATCTCAGACATCAAATGCAAGGCTTAGACATTCTCCCTTTCCATGGATTGCATGACCCTTGGGAATTTGTTGTGAATCTAAACATGCATCTGATCCTTAGGTACTACAGGAATCTCTGGCTCAGCTGCTCCAGGAGAATGCTGATTACCACTTTCCTGATGCTTAATTCGATGACAGTAAGGATGAATTTTCTCTATAAGATAAAAATACACCTTAGACCACTAGGTAACAACAAGGAAAACCTTAACAGGTGACTACAATAGAGAACCAATGACTTTTGGTATATCTATACATGTCTTAACATGAATTTTACCATGAAATAATAGTTCTTCCATTTCATTTATTAGGTATAACAGATATCTCATATAATAGCCTACACTGACAAGATATCACATGCATATAAATATGTCTCTATCATGAGAAATTCATGTCAGTTTATATTCCTCTGTGCAAATCATGATGCATTCATAATCATCTCACGCCATATCGGTCCACGAGTATAAATATCATGAAAAAATAAAATCACACAACATGTGAATAAATCAGGGTGAAATAACATCAACAATAACAAACAAACAGCATAAACAACATTCCCATCATTAGGAACTCATATTTTCCCCTGTACATGGGTTAACTTCTCCCATACACAAGCTCATTACCAATTCTTGACACCTCCTAGTCTCCTTTCTATAATTAACAAATAATAATAACTAGAAAATAAAACCTGATCTTTTGATGCCACTTTGTAATGTCCCCCAATCTGGTACTCTCTCACGTGACTGAAAAGGGTTGGTTACTAGACCTCAAGTGCACCACCCCATATACCAGAGGCTACCGACTAGCAGTAGGGGTGTGATAAGTATAGTGGGGAGACTATACACTTGGGTATACAATTTCATAGCAGTGGAAATGATCCATATAATCAAAATCAATCAGAGTAATAAACATAGAGGAAGCTATATAACACAATTGGGAAATAAAAGGAGAAAATAATATAGCAATAATAAGGAATCAAGTAATTCTATGATGATATGTATCTAATTTAAAAATGAAAAAAATACAGATAAAATCCATGTTGAAATTAATAAACTCAAAAAGACCGTTGTCCTAAATCCCATGTCGATCTTGTCTCCAAAATCCAACCCATCCAATAATCTACTATTAGTTACAAGTTCCCTTTCCCTTGTCCAAACATGCATCCATGTAATCTTCTCGAGTACCAAATGGCGTCTTGAATAAGGTGTGAGTAAAACTTAGTAGGTTGACACCACTATATCCAAAATATACCATTTTGATAAGAAGTGCATGCAATAATTTGATAAACATGTGTACTAATAAATTCATGAATTAATAAGATACAAAAATAACCTACTTCAGAATCCTACTGGAATGTCTTGGAGCATGTAGAACAACCATTCCAACCACAACCACATACCCATTGTATAACAAAACACCGGGCCAATCCCACTATATAGGCATCTCAGTATATATCAGGGCCTAACCCTATATATAAGCATCTCAGAATGTGTGAGGGAATAACCTGGATATAAGCATCTCAGCATGTGTTAAGGCATAACCCAGTATATAAGCATCTCAGCATGTGTCAGGGCATAACATGATATATAAGAATCTTAGTATGTGTCAATGCATAACCTAGTATATATTCATATCAACATATGTTAGGGAATAACCCAGTATATAAGAATCTCAACATGTGTCTGCGCATAACATGATATATAGTCATCTCGTCATGTGTAACAAGTACATATCACATCAATAAACATATTACAATATGACCATATAAGACCTAATGGTTAATTCTGCTAATTAACATTTTTCTTTAAATTACTAATTCATTCAATTAATCATTATAAGTCATTTTCCAAGGTGAATCTATAAAAATAAAACACCTAGAACACATGTCATGCTAAAATCATAAGTAACCCACTGCCAATTCATTATTTTCAAAGGTTTGTTCACCCAATGGGTATCCATAAATTAGGTCACATCATCCATTGAACCCAAAGAGATCCAAATAATAATCCAACATAGGATTATCATCATTATATTCAATTAATTAATTGTTGCACACATTAATTAGTGGAATCATATTATTGTATATATATAGAAATTAAAATTAGACCATAGGGTTAAAATTTAGACCCCATACCTTTAACTGGTGGTTAATGCAACACTTCAAATAGGATTTTCCAACAAGAATGAAGGTATGGATGATCATAATAAGGATCCTAGATTATAACTGACCAAGATCAAAACCAATAACAACCACAATCAAAATTTTACCCTACAATGGATAGAGAACAAAGGGGGAGAAGGAAAAACCTAAACAAAACCACTCACCAAAGATTGATTTACCAAATAGAATGTTCAGAAGTGATAGTAAGTCCCCAAAATCACCTAGAAGATACCCTAGGGTCTGGAGGAGGAAGTATGTAGTGGATTGAAGAAAATATCATCTGCATGGGACCTTTAAAATTTCTGTGTGTGATATTACATGGAATGTAATACATTTACACATCGTGTATGTATTTTTAAAGGGATGCATCAAAAAATCTATCACATTCAGTGATTATTTATCACAATCAACTATTACACAACGTGTAACCATTAAACACCCTATATTAGTTCACAATATTTGTCTGATAGAATTTACACGTCGTGTAATACCTTTACACGGCGTGTAAGTCCCCTACAAACAAATTTCAATCATGTTTCCTATGAAAGTATCTAAACCACATACAATGTATTACAAAGCATGTAAAACCCTTTTAAACCAATTAAACACATTTATAAATAGACTCTATTAATTCAAACAAACATAAATCCCTGAACATTAGGATATTTTCCCTAATAAATTCTCCCCATCTACAAATAAGACTTGACCGCCATGGTCCAATGATAAGGGGATATCTAACTAAATAGGTTTAGCGAAAAGCTCAAATAGGGATGTACCTGGAAAAAGATGGGATATTACAGAAAAAATCTTCCCCTTACTTTGATATATTTTTCTAGGTGATTCTTCCCACATTATTGACATCAAGGAAATTTAACTTTCTTTCCTATATGATTATTTCCACTCGAACTTCTATAACAGAGAATTTTCCTCTTATATAATGTGTTAGGAAACTAACCTATATTTATATTCTTAATAATACATCATGATAGCTGATTAGGAATAATCAAAAGGGTTTTCCTTCTAGTTCCCATCTCATTTAGTTTCTTAAGGGGACAATTGTTGCATTGTATATCACATTCATTGTCAACTCGATTCCATCTGGTTCCATACATTAACTAAAACCAAAAGAATAGTATGAGAAACAATAATTTATTATCCAATAAAATAATATAGTATTAATTATATATATTATAATATTCATGTGATTAATTATTCATAAACACCATTCTTAGTGTATTTTACAATTTGAACATTATTTCCCAACATGGTTGTAATTATTTCTTAAAGTGCATTATTACTTAGTATATTTTAAAAAAAAATTTAAATTTCCCATTGGTTATGGTTTGAATTTTATATTTCATTGTGATATTTCTCATTACATTGGTAAAAATTCATCATTTTTTAGCACTAGGAGATTCACATTTGAGGACCACCATTTGGTACATTCAACCCAGAAAATTATAGGCAAAGTAAATTCAACACCAGTATAATAATATAACTGTAGAAGTCATGATTCACACCTAATGAAGATAAAATTTTAATTGTAGATATAGTAAAACTTAAGTAAAAATTTTTCCAACTATTTATAGATATTATTCATATTTTTATGGTTTTATCCAATAATCTCAAGTGGAAGATGAAATTATCTGCTAGATTCAGTGTCCCGAAGTAACATCCCACTATTTTTACCATAATTCCTCGAATATGAGGCAAAATGGGATGAAATTTTGAGAAATATTTGTGGAATTAATTAGCTTAAACATTATGTTTTATGGTACACACAAATTATTCCATCAAGAATCTCCTTTTGGCAGCTATGTTTAGTTGATACAAGTTAGCTTTGATTTTTGTCAAGGGTGGAAAAGTCCATATTTCACATACTTTTCACCACCCTAGGACTACCATAATCAAGTGGAAATACATAGAATATTAAAGGATCGATACAGAAAACTTGAAATTCATATTTAAGGAAATTTTGTTGAGGTATTCGAATGATTCTTTGGTTTATTTCAATTATAATGTTATGCTTCTGTTTTGTATTCGCATGTTTGTTTCTTCACATGTAAGTTGTTCTAATTCACTTTAGTTTATTAATAAAATTTCTTCATATCAAATTATTATTCATATCACATCGACACAATTTTTCATGGTGTGGACTTATTCACACCAACACTTGTGGAATTATTTATACAATAGTAGGGTGATTGTTATTTCACTATTTTTCTTCTTCAATTCTGCCCTCGTGAGTCTACTATCACCTTCCATTAGGATATTTGCATCAATGGAGGGATAACCATCTCATGGTTTGATCCAAGTGAGTATAAATTGGATGTATTGGATGTTATTTCTCACTCTTTATACATTTTATCATATCTTTTATTTGATTTTTTGATTCAATAATTTTCTTTCTTCCTCTTCCTCTTCCTTATTGAATTTTATCACCACACATTTCAGGTTCTAATAATATCTTTTACCTTGTAGTTCTTAATAAAATGATCCTCCAAGTTTATATATGATTATCATGAGTATGTGATGATTTTAAATAATTAAGTGATGAGTTTATTTTGATTTTGTTGAAGGAATCCTTCTTGAGTTGATGAAATTTAAATCATTAAAATGAAATCCATCCAATCAACCCTCTTCAATATACTAGGATCAACCCATTATCATGAATTTAATTCATAGAGTTATTTTGGTTTTATAGTAATCCAAATAAGACCAACCCAAATTTAGCCACTTCATATCCAAAATAATCCATAGAATAAGTGTCTATAGATTCTTCTTAGGTCTTTGAGTATTTGACAAACCGTTTTGTGCTGAAGATGAACACTTCTACCTTAGGTTATATTTGGGTGAGACAAAATTTTGGTGCCCTTTCTAGGGACCCAAGTAAGTCATAATAGAAAATCACCCTCTATTCTCACCCTAATTTCTCTTATCTTTTCCCCTTTTTGTTTGTGTGTGTCTAGATAATATATAATCCTAATTTTAGTCTACTCCATTATAGTATCTTCAACATTACCCCATAATAAAACTATGTTGGAATAAAATGGGAATAAATATTGGGAATCCCCTAACTCTATAAATTTCATTGATTAAACCTTGAATAATTATGCCACTCCTAGTGAGATGTATAATCATTGGGATGATGAATGTTCAATAGATAAATTTCCATCCCACTCAAGGATGATTTATGAGATCAATCTTAGGTAAGTCCATGATATTCAACCTCTTATCCAATATGTTCCTCAAACATTTCTTGAAAAATTTTGTAATAAAATGTATAGAATGGATTATAAGGTTTCATCTTTGAGATTAGAACTACACAGAATTAAAACTTATGAGGCACCCATCCCTCCACTAATTGTCACTTCCTTAACCATATGTGGCATGTATAGTTCCCTATAAACCTCTCATGAAAATACTTAAGAACCAACATTTGAATTTGGGATATATAAAGAGGATCAAGGAATTTTTTAGGGTTATTTATGTAAAGAGGAAAGATATTTCCTTTATTCACATGAGATAAATTTGTATTCTTGGATTGAATCCCCAAAATATATCTCCATTATTTATCTCTCGAAATCACATATCATTGAACCCTTATAAGAAATCAGTAACTCTCAGTTTGTTCCCATTCCTTTCACTAACCCAAAAAAATTGGGGGAAAACATCATCTTTAAATGAATTAATCGATCTTATTTCTAACTCCCAATCAATTTCAAGTACTTTTGATCAACCTAAACTTGAGTATAAGTCTTTTACATCCTCCTTCAACTTTTTATTCATTAGGGATAGAAAAAACCTTGTAGTTTTCATGGTTTATTCTCATGAAATCAATAAAGACGGAATGATCCTTAATGCCTTAATAAAGAATATAGATGAAATTTGATCATCTATTTTTTATATTCCATGGATTTTTTCACTAATTGGAGCAAATTGGTTTTTATAAGAAACATATTATAAATAAATAATAAATCTCAATCTAGTATAAGTGGTGAAAATGAAATCCTTAAAATTTTGAAATATGGTATTGGGTAAGTTGGAGGTCCATGTAGAGCTATAAACATTAAACTAATCACTTTACTAGAGGAAACTTGTCTTCTACCCATACCTTGACTCTGTGTTTTGTGTTCCAAAATAAGTGGGTACATTTTTTTTACTTTTCCTTTTGTCATTGTTTGGTTTTAACTAAGGGAGCCTCATGAGGTTTTTATTTTGTTCTAATTGTGTTAGTGTATAATATTTAAGATCTTATGATATTGATGTATTTTTTAGGAAAATCACATTTCATATAGGTCTAAAAACACAACATTTCATCATTGATGAAGTTTATCTGAGTGACACAAAGATCAAAAGAGTAATCAAGAGAATCATGAAGTTCAACTTCAATCCCTAGGTGAATTAGTTCCTTCTTTCTTATTTCAATTTCCTTTTATAAATCCCTTTCTTTTCCTCTACACCCATTTGGGTTTTCTTTTCATTAAACACTAGGTAAAGTGTTTTTCTATGTTGGGTGGGTGAAAATAAAGAAAATTTATTATTTATGTGTCAAAAAAAATTGTGTTCATAAATGGAAGGAAATTTTTATTTAACCATGAACATCATAATAAATATTAAACTTTAAAAGTTAATATCAAATAATTCTACCTACCTTAGTTTTGGTTTTAATCCAATTTTAGGTTTATAATTATATATTTTGAAAATTTTGGCTACCTAATGTGATTTTTCACCATTTAAATTTCCATCCATTTAATATAAAAAATCACAATTTGTTCCCTTTAGATTGTGGGGTATTAGTTTGAGTTCTTGGGGTACCATAATAAATATCATAGTTTTTGTGGTCATTTTAATTTTATCATGAATTTTTAATAAAAAACCAAAAAATACAAAAAAAAGTAAAAAAAACAACTATAAATTTTCTCGTATAGTAATGGATTAACCTAGTATGTGGCTTTTGGAACTTGGAGATCATGAATCCAAAGTTTTCTATCCCATATTTGGGAATTATATTTCTATTTGTGGTTGTTTAATTTTTTTTATTGATTTATTTAACTAGAGATGATTCTCAAGTATGTGAGTTTCTCTTTGTTTCTTAAGTTCATTGAGCTTGGGATTCATCGGCAAAGTCTCACTACAAGGTTGACTTGATTGAGTGAAATTTCAATTAACATAGAAAAATTAAAAAAAACAAAAGAAACAAATAAAAAACATGAATACTCATCTTAATGTAAAAATGTGATTCCATCTATCACTTTCTTCTTTCCACCCTTGAATACAAATTAACTCACCATGTCTATTGTGATGGAAAACACATTATCCTGCTTAATTGAAATTGGATAAAATGTGGTGAAAATTTTGAAAAAAGGAATGGGATAAATCTTGAGATATTATTTTGGAAATATCTTGATTTAAATAATTTTTATAGGTTTTATGATTGTTTTTCATTATTCTTTTTAGGGAGAATTTTATATAAAAATGTTTGTGGAAAATGGAATTCAATTTCACATTTTTTAGTTTTTTTTTTCTCCGGACTAGGAAAACTCAAGTTGGGGGATGTGATTAGCCACTGAAATAGGATAATATTAATTGTATATATTATAACATTCATGTGATTCATTATTCATCAACACCATTTTTAGTTCATTTTAAAATTTTAACATTATTTCACATTATGATTGTAATTCATGATTAAAATGTATTATTACATGGTACATTTTGAGACATATTGTAAATAAATTATTGCTCTTGATTTGAATTTTATATTTCATTATTATGTTTTATATTCCATAGGGAGAAATTCATCCTTTTTGAGTGCTTGGAGATTCACATTGTAAGACCAGTATTTGGGACATTCAACCCAAAACATTATGGGCGAAGTGAACTCAACACCAACCCAATAATATGACTATAGAATCAATGATTCAAGACCAATAAAGCTCAAAGTTTAACTCTATATAGAGGATAACTTAGGGATAATTTCATTAAACTATTACCATAGCTATTTCAGAGGTTGATGGGGTGATCCAAGCAGCCCAAGTGGAAAATGAAATATTGGTCCAGATTCAGTGGCCCAGAATAACATCCCACCTTTTTTACCATAACTCATTTTATATGAGGATAAATGGGATTAAATTTTGAAATATGTTAGAGGAATTATATAAATTCAATTTTTTCTTCTATAGTTCACAAAAAACTACCATATAGAAGCTCATTTTTGTTCCTCTATTGGGTGGATGCAAGATGGCTCTGATCTTTGTCAAGGGTGGAAAAGTCCACATTCCACAAACTTTCCACAACCCTATGCCTATATAATAAAGTGGGAAGACATGTACTATAGGGGTATCTACCCAAGACTCTTGAAATTACTATTTATGTCAATGTTGGTGAGGTATTTTAAGGATGATTCGTTCTATTTCAATTGTAATGTTAAACTTCCATTTGGTTTTCACACATTTATTTTTTCACATGAAAGTTGTTCTAATTAACTTTTGTTTCTTAATAAAAGTTCTTTATATCCTATTATTCTATTATTATTCATACCACATTGATACCTTTACCTCATTTTGTGAATTAATTCACACCAACACTTATGAAATTCTTCACACAATGGTGTGGTGATCGTTATTTCGCTATTTTTCTTCTTCAATTCCACCCTCATGAGTCTACTCTCATCTTCCATTCATAGATTTGCATAATTGGATGGATAACCCTATTATAAGTTGATCCAAGTGAGTATAAAAGGTCTAGATTGAATGTTATTTCTTATTCTATAAAATTTTAATAATTTATTTTATTTGAGTTTTTTCATTCAATAATTTTCTTTAATCTTCTTCTTTATTGAATTTTATCACCACAGTTTTCATGTTCTAATAAGATATTTTACCTTGTAATTCCCATGAAAATGATCATACAAGTGTATTGGTGATTATAATGTGTGTTTGAAGGTTTGAAACCAGTAACTGATGAGTTTATCTTGATTTCTTTGAATTAATCCTTCTCAAGTTAATGAAATTGAAATAATTTAAAACGAAATTCATCCAATCAACCCTTTTCAATATCTTAGGATAAACCCATTATAATAAGTTGAATTCACTTAGTTATTTTACTTATCTAGTAATCCAACTAAAATCAACCCAAATATGTCCACTTCATAGCCAAAATAATCCCTAGAATGAGTGTCTATAAGTTTCTCTTAGGTCTTTGAGGATATGAAAAACCCTTCTGTGCCAAAAGAGATAGCTTCAACTATTGGGTAAATTCGCTCAAGAATGATAATCATAGTGAGAAATCATATATTCATGAAAAATAATCTATATGATATCTAAATCATGACACGTTATTTTTAACCTGTGACCCATTAGGTTTAACCTAGGTCATCCTTGATCATCATCTATTAAAATCCTCCATAATAGTTAATAAAGAAAATGTGAATTAACTAACGAACATCCCCTAGGAGTGTCAAAAAAGGTGCATAGTAATGGCCCATTCACCATGAAACATAATGATGGCTGATATGTACTCGATAAACTATTTTTAGGTTTATTTCATCTAGATTAATATGTGACAAAACCACATCCACTTATAGTATCCACACAGAGATGAATTACTTGGAAAATAACACAATATCTACCCTACCCAAACTTTAGGATTTTATGCTATACTTAGACTTATCCTCAAGTTTTTCTATAAAGTTTCCTAACCCTAATTTCCAAATAATAAAAAATACATTTCTCTGATACCAACTATAGCGACCCATGTTTCACAAAAAATAGATATTACATATTATTATATGAATATTCATTAAATAACATTACGATTCAAGCTAGAACTGTAGATGTTTAGTGTATTTAGAGACTAGATATATAATCATCATATTTCATGAATGATATATAATATTTACTAAAAATATCTTACCATACAGTACTCTTCTTAGACATACCCTACTTAAAAACCTTACTTCATAACCAGGAAAAGGAAACATAGGAAAATGTGAGTTAAAATGTTCGGTAAGGGTAAACATATGATCATAAGTGGGAATAAGATAAAAATAAGGGTATATGATCATGATCCTAACATAAAAAACTCATACCCAATCCATCATAGATTATAAACACAATTTATTACAAAAACATTATCATTTTAAAAGACATGAATCATAAGAGTAAGGAATCATTACATAAAACATTATAAGTATTTATACAATCCCTATAATTTTCATGAAAAATAATCATAAAAGATATTTATGAGATTTATATACACCACATAAAGGAACAAAGTGGTGAATAATCCATATGTATCATAGAAATAAAAGTGAGACAAGAAAACCTTACCTTGAGTCTTGTCTTGCTTCGTACGTGTTCAAACATCCTCTTCATTGAGAAACAACTTTTGAATTCCAACTTAAGCCTTGTAAGGATGGTATTTTGGAAATAACATAAACTCTAGGACATATAGAATAAAGATATTAAGGTACTATGGAAGTTCTTGGACAAGATAGAAAACTCAAAATTTGTGAATATGGATAGAGGGAAGGTTCCCTTTTATAAGTGAGTGGCGCACCATTCGAATCACTTAAAGTAATAAATTAATATAAATTAATTTTTCAGGTTGATGTGGCTATAAATTGATATATTTTGAATCTATAATTAGGATAATTTGAAATCCTCTCATCCAATAATATATATAAAAGTTTAGGTGATGTTTTGACCCTTATCTCTTAGTTTTAACCTCTCATTAACCCTTTTGGCAACTATCATGATATCAATGTTTGTTAATCTTTAAAGATCAATGATGTTATTATAAATGGAAAAGTGAATCATAAGTGTAAAATGGTGTATATGATAGACTATATCTCATTAATGTGGCCAAAGATAATATTTTTATGAATTTTAATTCATTTAACAAAACATTATTTAACATAAGATACCATTAAAGTCATTTTCAAGACTATTTAGAATGTTTGATTTTAAAAACGATATGATTGAATTTTAATTCAAATAGAAACTTTTAAAACATCACTATTATGTTATATTTATATAAAAAATTCATATAAAACAATAATCCAACTAAATTTTGTTATTTTTAATATTTTTTAAAAAAATCATTTTATTTTTTTATTACTTGAACAAATATTGTGTCGACATTGCCTAAGAATTTATGGTAATTATTAAACCAAAAAAATACTATGATACAAATAATTAATTATTATTTCAAATAAATATTTTGAATCGAACTTAGCCTCTTATTATCCATATGAAAAAACATTAGAGATATTAAAGTAAAAAGAGTGACATTTTTCTATTTATCATTTTCGTAAAATAATATAAAGTCCATAATCAAATAAAAATGACACCAAATTGTTATATTTTCAAAACATGGATGATAATGAACAAACTCCACTCTTCCAATAGGATAAATGAAAGTTTTAGAAAAAAATAATGACTTATCCCAAAGTTTTATCCCTGTTTTATGAGTTTTTTTAAATGTTTTTTGAAAAAAATATTTAAATAAGTAAAGGTTATAAATTTTTTGGAAATTACCATTGAAAGGTGGAAGAGCCCATGTTGCCTTTGCTATAAATTAAAAGGTGGTAGGTCCTCTATTGCATTTTCCTATCATCGATGCGGATCAATGACATGGAAAAGGCAACATAGGTATGACTGCCTTTCACCTAAACTAAACCGAAAGGTGGCTTCTGGTAAGCTGCCTTTCGTGTAAATAATGGTGAAAGGAAACAAGGGGTGCTAACATTCCCTAAAATACCTATAAAAGGTCACCCAATCCCCCCATCCTCACTCCAAAATCCCTTCATCTCTCAAAATTCCACACACACTCTATCTCTACAATAATCTCGGTGGTTATTTATTTGTGCATGGTGGTTTTGGTGGCCTAATGAGTGTTGATTTTTGCAAATCATCATTTAGATGTATTTTTTTTATGTATTTTAAGGATATTTATTTATTTAATTTATTTTTTTATTTAGTTCTAAATATATTATTTATTCATTATTTTAGTTAGTTAAATATAGTTTAGAAATAATAGTTATTATTAGTAATTATTATGTATAGATTAAATAATGAATAACCTAGGATTAAATAATTATTTCATAATGACTAACTAATAATAATTAACTAATGAAAACCGTATGATTAATTAATAATTAAGGCATAATTAATTATGGATTAATTAATGTGTAATTAATTATTAGCTAATGAATAAAAAATGATTAACTAATGATTAAATAATAATTAACCAATGATTAATGAATTATTAAATAATGATTAAATAATTATTAAGTAATGATTAAATAATTATTAAAGAATGATTAACTAATGATTAAATAATGAATAAAGAATGATTAAGTGATGATTAAGTAATGATTAAAGAATGATTAACTGATGATTAAAAATGATTAAGTAATGATTAAAGAATGCTTAACTAATGATTAAAGAATGATTAACTAATGACTAACTAATGATTCAGTGATGATTAGATAATGAGTAAAGAATAATTCACTAATGATTAATTAATTATTAACTCGTTATTAACTCATGATTAAAGAATGCTTAACTAGTGATTAAAGAATGGTTAACTAATGGTTAACTAATGATTGAGTAATGATTAACTAATGATTAAATATTAATTAACAAATTATTAAATAATAGTTAAATAATTATTAAAAATGATTAAATTATTATTAAATAATGATTAAATAAAGATTAAATAATGATTAACTATTGATTAACTAATGATTGCATAATGATTGAGTAATGACTAGCTAATGATTAGCTAATGATTAAAGATTGATTAAAAAATGATTAAATATTGAACAACCATTGATTACAGATTTATTAACTAATGATTAACTAATATTTATCTAATAATTAAAGAATGGTTAACTAATGATTGACTAGTGATTAACTAATGATTAATTGATGACTAAATACTAGTTAACTAATGATTACCTAGTGATTAATAACTGATTAACTAATAAATAACTAATTATTAAAGAATGATTAACTACTAATTAAATAATGATTTACTAATTATTAACTAATAATAAAAAAATAAAAAAATAATGATTAATTAATGATTAACAAATGATTAAACAAATGATTAAAGATTGATCAACTAATGATTAAAGAATGACTAAATAATGATTAAGGATTGATTAACTAATGATTAAATAATGATTAACTAATGATTAACTAATAATGAAATAATTATTAAATAATTATTAACTAATGATTAACTAATGATTATTTAATGATTAAATACTTATTAACCAATGATTAACTAATGATTAATTAATGATTAACTAAGGAATAACCATTGATTAACTAATTATTAATGAATGATTAAATAATGAATAACAAGTGAATAACTTGTGATTAAAGAATGATTAATTAATGATTAATTAATGATTAATTAATGATTAAATAAAGATTATTCATTAATTAACTTTGGATTAACAAAGAATAAACATAGGATGAAAGATAAAAAATCAGATGACAAAGAGGATTAACTGCATAAATGATTTTTTATTCCCATAATTTAAATGATTCATACCTTATTACACATTTAGTTTTTTTCTCTGGATGGATATAATTTAGATAAATCACATTCTCTTTATAAAGCACTGAAAATAACTTTAATAAAGTAAAACATTGTACTACAAATCATTAGTTTCATCTTTTAGGATATAAGAAGGTGTTCTAAAATGTTGGTATCAAAAAGATTATGTGGTTATCTAGGAAATAAAATCCTTATCTGGATACTACAAGTGGATGTGGATTTGGCACAGATGTATCTAGGGGTAAAACCCAAAAACACCGCATTGAGTTAGACTCAATCGAGAACTGGTGCACAACAACGAGCATTGCTGCATAATTGGTTTAACACTATCGAGGGATATTCTTTATATGATTCATATCTTCTTTATAAATTACTGAACATGGTTTTATTAAGATTAAAAATTATACTATGAACTATCAGTGCCATATTTTATGATATAAAAAGACATTATAAAATTTCAGTATAATAAATATTGTACAGTCAACCCTCACTATCAATAGTATTTAAACTATCAGAATCTTGATCAGAAAACATTTTTAACATAGAGAATCTTGTTTTTATGTGTCTACTACTATGGGGATTTTATTCAATCTGAGAAAGGAGCTTCTTATAGTATACAACCAACAAAAATGGTTAGGAAAAATAATTGTGTAACCCAAAGTGAACTTCAAGAAAGAATTCATTGTTGTTTAAATCTGGGACCTAATCAAGAGATCAAGTCTATTAGCTAAAGACATTTACAATTCTCAACTACACTATGGAATCCATCTTTCCCATTGGCTACTGATGAGAACTAGGTCCAAGAAATAAATTTATTTTCTCGGCGATCAGATGGTTCCATGAGGGAGTTATATGTTGAGGTTCAAACAATACAACAAAAACATCCAATTGTATGAAGATTAAGACTTACAATAGTTATTGAAGAAGGTCTATCCCAAGAAATTGAGACTATTCCCTATGATGCAGAAGATGAAAACCTAACTGATATCCCAGATATACATATAAATCTGACTTCCAATGAGGAATTTTCTATTGATGGAATGGACGGGGAGAACAGTTTTGACAAGGAGGTAGAAATAGAAGTTGGGGAGGAAGTTACTAGAAATACAGTAGTTGTACAGTATCCCCGACCCAAAATAAATCATCCACCACTCTTCACATCTTGGTTGGAAGGAATAACATGTTTGTCTGAATTTTACTAGAAAGTTCTCACAACTACAAATGAGGTTCTTGGAGGTATAGCTGATAGTTTTAGTGAGATGGACAAAGCATTATATGCTTGAAGATATTTTCCAAGTAAATATGTATTGAAAAATATACTAAAAATATTTCACATTGAGAGGAACTATAGATATTTATTTCAGGAATCATAATATAAAAAGTAAATCTTATAGTGTGAAAATTATGGGGATGATTGTAGATTCCTCTTGAGGGAGATTCTGAACATCGCAACTGGAGGTAGGATAATTTTGAAGATTAAGGCAGCTCATACTTGTGTTCATCCAAACCTGACCTAAGATTATACTTCATTAGATTCTTAATTTATGTCATCTATTATAATTGAGATGATCAGTACATGTTAAGGTGTTCTTGTATCCCTTATATAGTAGAGGATACAACAAAATTTTGGTTATAATATTTCCTATAATAAGGCATGGATGGTGTAATAGGAAGAAAATTGTGAAGGTCTATGGTGATTAAGATGACTCGTATCAGGTGTTGATGCAACTGCTATCCATACGGAGACACAATGATAATATTGTCTTCTATCTTTATACAAACAAACATGTGTCTCAAGATAATTAACATGATTCATCTCGTGTTTAATTTTATCAGTTGTTCTGGGTATTAATCCCCTGTATTTCTACAGTTTGTTTCAGAAAATAGTTTATAAATATTTATGGCATATTTCTATATTGAAAATATAAGGGCATATTGATGATTTCGGAAACCCAAGATGGAATCTGTGCACCTCTTCCTATTGCATTTTCCATTATTGAGAAGGAAAACTACAAATCATAGAGTTGGTTTTTGGCATGTATCAGCAACCATTTTACCCAAATTTGGGGCATATGTTTGATATCAGATCGGCATCGGAAAATAAATGAGGCAATCAATGCAGATCCTGATACATAGAAACCTCCCAAAGCACATCATCAGTATTGAATCAGACACATTTCTAACAATGTGTGAAAAACATTCCATAATTAAATTATGAAGAAGGTAATCATGAGTCTTGGTATGAGATGTATTTATTATTTTTAATATTTCAACATAAAGATAAAATTAATTTATATAAAATATGATCAAGTCTATGTAGAATATGAGCCAGATTGATGAAGGGTTGAAGAATGTTTCGAAGAAATCTGTCAGGCTAATCAGGAAATGTATGATTATACAATGTGGATTCCAAAAGAAAAACAAACATTAGTATATGAAGGGGGAAGAGGTATGGACACATGACCACAAACATTGTGAAGTGAATCAATTGTGTCTTTAATAGGATTCACAAGTTACCTATAATTTCCCTAGTTTAGGAGACATTTTATCATTATGTGAAGTACTTTTTTGATAGAAAAAAACAAGCCTCGGACGAGATTTAGTAGGGGATAAGTTATGGAAGACACTTTCGATAAGAGATTGAAAAGAACATTGAAGAATATTCTACTTATAGAGTGTTCATTTTCTACTGAGAAGACTCTAGATTTAAATATTAAGAGTGTATGGACCCCATCACAAGTAGTATTGGTGAAAATGGTGGTATTACTAGAAGCAAGAAAATGCCAATGTGAGAACTTCCAGACATGTAGGTTTTCATGCACGCACTCCATCATAGTATGTGACACTATAAACAAATCATGGGAAGCATATGTTGATTCAATGTACCAGCTAGACACCATTTCTAACTGTTATGATGCACCATGGACACCTATTGGGGAGTTTTGATATTTCTTAATGCCCAAACACCATACGATATTAATATTTTCCATCAACAGGTTGCGTCAATGAGGGAGACCAAAGTCCAAAAGGATGTGGAATGATATGAATTGGCCTCAATAACAAGGGAAATGTTTGAGATGCCACATATGCAATCAAGGAGGTCATAACAGGAAAAGATTCCCTAACATTATTGGATCGAGTTCACGGTCTCATCCAAAATGTTGTATTGTCATAAATGTGATCTTTTCATATTATTAATTACAAGGTGTTAATATAAAATCCTTCATTTTGTAGATTTTTCTAAATTTTTTGAATATTTTTACTATCGAATAACAATAATCCTTTTATATTCACATTACAAGGAATATGAAAAGTACATGTGAGGTGAAATGAAAGCATAATCAAACTATCCATGGCTAAACCATAAAGAAAGCATGTGATAAAATAATCATGAATCATGTCATCATGTGAGAAATCATAAATAAATTAAAAATCACACCATTTGAGATCTAACTTATTTGTTAAAGTGAAACTAAGGTTATTTTGGGTTATAAAAAATATTTTTTCATCATTATCTAAAAGTTTATTTGAAAATAATTCAAAGAATGTTTCGGAAAGTGAGGTAAAAAGAAGAGAAAACATCAAATCAATTTATGTATCCATGATAAATAACAATTATGATCATATAATGTGAATTTGACAATAACAAACCCATTAAATAACAAATGAATGCTTTATAATAGAAAATAAAGTCCTTAGTATTTTTCAACAAATTAGAGTTTGGATGAGATGGGCCTAACATTAGAAGTGAAGTAAAATCCAGATTATTTTCAAGTGGTAGCTTAATAAAATCTTCCAAAGGGATGTGCTTAACATTTAAATTTTAAAAAGATTAGGGTCTTATAATGGCATATTTACCATATGAGGATGCCTATCATTACAAGATCGAAATCTTTTGAATATTCAAAAGTTAAGTACATACCTTTAGAAGACGTTATTAAGATACCACTAAAAAATAATTGGATTTTACTTTACTTATGAAATCAAGATCATCTCAACCAAACTCTATTATATTGAAAAATTTCAAGGAATTTCTTATCTATTGCAAAGCATTCATCTATTATTCAATGGTTTTTTTCTTTTCCATTTCACTTTATATGATCATAATTGACATTTTATCATGGATAAATAAATTTATTTAATTTTTTCTCTTCTTTTTACCTCACTTTACAAAACATTCTTTGACTTATTTTCAAATAAACTTTTATACATGTTATGTCGTATATTCTACCAGTCATAATAATATGATAACCATAACGTTATATTTACATTTTACACTTAAGAATTATTTCATTTTTTACATACTGATGGAAGATATTACACTACTCATTGAGTAGTATAGGCATCTTTCAAGAGACATGATAGCAGGTTGTGATGTTCGGTGGATAAGGGTGTATCAAGCACACCATTATCATCACATTTTGCCTATGTCCACCATTATGTCGTACCTACACTGTGGTGGCTTCTATGATAATGCATTATTAGATTCTACATTTGTTGATCATCACCTCCTTGTTGAACTTACTGAGAGATGGAGACCTGAGACATGCACATTTCACTTTCCTGAGGGACAGATTACCATCACCCTTGAGGATGTGGTAGTCCTACTCGGTATTCCTATCCATGGGGATGATGTTATAGGACTCACCCATGGAGAATAACTTGAGCTTGTATAGAGATTTCTAGGCGTCGACATTTTGGATAATGGTGATGCTACAAATGGTGGGTCCATATCTATGAGGTGGCTAGAGATTCATTTTTCACAGTTACCTGCTGATGCTGACGAGTAAAATATCATGCATCATTCCCATTCTTATATATTGCAGCCCATTGGAGGGACATTATGCACTGATCACTCTGGTATGCATGTGAACATGATGTATCTGGGCATACTAGAGAATTTTGATTAGGCTGGGAGATACATCTGGGGATCTATATGCTTGGCTTACGCATAAAGAGTATTATGCATGACATGCTGACCAAATCACACAGATCTCAAGGGATGTGTCATCCTTCTTCCGATGTGGGAATTGGAGAGCATCCCTCCCTTCTACCCTATTTTTTCTATTCAAAAGCTTCATATAAATGTGCTATATGATGCTCTGCATGAATGTTGGTATGATCACTCATCTATATTAGTTTCTGATTCTTGTAAGAGTTATTGAATTTAATTTCTTATTATTTATCACTTTCAATGTTGTATTTTATAGGTGGAGTCAGACACACCACTTCATCAGGGCTATGGGACACAATTTGAGTGCATATCGTCTCATGTTGGACAATCTACTACCCACCAATGTAAGTATATAAAATATTTCATTGAAAACCCAATTTCATAATATCTTCATTTTTTGTTATTAGTAAAAAAAATTGACAAATCTCACATGTCATTTCAGATTACATGGATGTCGTACTAGGATTTATTAGACCATTTTCCCACATTATTCGCTATTGTAATTCACGGTGTGATGGTTGTAGTGCCTCTCATTCACTTTCATATTATTTAGTGGCACTGGACTGATAGAGTCATGTTCCAGTTTGGTTGTGTTCAATGTATTTTGTTTCCACCGAGACAGTCATCAGCGCTTCACTCCGTCAAGCTGATAGGGAGGTAGGATGTTGACTGGCACCGATGACATGATGAGTATCTCATCCTATGGGATAGAAGATCATCATTTCATATTGAGGGTGTGTGTATGATGTGATTTCATCTATCACAATAGCTCGAGTATGAGCCATGTTATAGAATAAAGTCTATACGGTATCTTACTCCACATGGCAGAGGTCTTCGTGATCTTACAAGTCAATAAATTTCAATTACTTTGTTTATTTTATTATTCTCTAATTCATTTTGAATCTCTTTACAGTATACTTGACTACAATGGATTATCTGCATGTCTGATATAAAAGAGGGGGAGGTTTCTAGCATGGAAGAAACCCATGCTACAGTGCAACGGATGATGTCAGCTTATCATGTGGTCCACAATAGTAACTTCGACCATCCACCCCAAAGAGATGACATTCCTGCCCAGGGAGTGGAGGTTCTTACTCAAGAACCTCCTCTAGTTGTTACTGATGTCGAGGAGCCATGACGACGACGAAGTAGACCGTGTCGTGTTGCATGTGAGGTCTCACCTTTTCCACAGGTGGAGGTTGGCCCTCTTGGTGTCCAACCCTAGCCGATTGGTGATTTGCATCAAGAGATATGAGATCCATTTCTGTTGTTATGATATCCATAGTTTTCACTGAATATAGCTCATTTGATCTTCTATCAGGGGTAATTTCTCAAGCCTCCACCTTTCATGTCTGAGCCTTCACAGCTTGTATGGTTCCCCCATGCGATGATGGCAGGTCCTTCTACTCACATAGTGGGAGAAGGATCGGGTGCACATAACGACATCCAGTTGACAACTCCTCTCATTGAGACACAGGCAGAGCATCCAACAGTCGAGTTTCCAGTGCCTGGGGATCATTCCACTCTAGTTCATCATACTCCACCCTAGCACAGAGGATGGCGATCTCGATACAAGCATCTCATTCGCACACCAGAATGTGGGACGTTACCTTACTATAGAGAGTGACTGAACTAATTCTTGTATATATTTTTGGTTGTATTAAATGATTTGAAATAACAATGTATTCTATCCTTTATATGATTGTATGTCTATTAAAATGATGAAATGTTTTTTACTATCAACTATTTTTACATGTTTAGTCACTATTTTAATTTTCATTTATATTTTAGTTACACATTATATTTTATATGCTTTCAAAGTTGACTACTTGAAACATAAGAAAAATTATTAAATTTCATGTGGGTAACTTTAAAATCTTCAAAAATATAAACTATAAAAACATATCCTAAGCATCTAAAAAGTTATTGAAAATAAAAATAATTTCATAAATAAAATAAATAACTGAAAATGAAAGGAATGTAAAAAATATTATAAATACAATTATAATATTTTAAAACAACAATATATTATGACACTAAAATTACTTTTCATTAATTTTTTTTATGAAATTCTTGTTATTTTGAATTGTTTTTTATATGTTCAATAAGTTTCATATTTCATTTAGATTGTATTTCTACCTAATTATTTATAAACGTTCAAATCCACCAACTTCAAACATTTTTATGTTTCATATAGATGAATTTGAAAGCATATAACTTATAAAATATAAATACAATCTAAAGGATATTTGACAATGTGACTCAACATATAAAACATTATTGAAAATAAAAAAAATTAAAAATATAATAAGTATAAGATAATTTACATGTCACAAAATTTATTTCTAAAAAACTTAAAATTGGAAATTTCAAATATTAATGGAAAAAATTATAAATGAAGTAAAATGAACACAATATATATATATATATATATCAAAATATAAAAACAAATATATTTTTAAATATAAAAACAAGTATATTTAAAAGAATTTTTTTGCTGAAAGGTGGCATCATCAATGTCGTCTTTTGACTTAACCGAAAGACGGCATTGCCAATATCACTTTTCTTGATTAATTTTCAAAAAAAATTCTAACCTAGACTTATTTAAAAATAATAATTAAAAAAACATATAAAAACAGTCGTTTTACCTGTTTTACCTTTACTGAGTTGACAAAAATTTATCAAGGTTATTATTCATATTGAAGAAAAATAAAAGAGACATATTTATAAAATTTGATTCTCTTAAATAAAAATATGGAATCTATTTTTCAAAATTCAATTTTTAAAAGTGACATAATATAATTTTAAAATAAACGTGCAAAATTCAATGAAAACTGTTTTTAGAAAAATATTTTTTTAAGTATAAAATTGGATTCATTCTTATTAAATGTCTAGTAAAAAGAAAAAAATAGATTTAAAAATTTTGATTGAATATATAATCTATGTGTTTAAATAACATCGTTAATAAAAAGTTGTTTCTTTAATTAATTAAGATAAAAAAAATTGTGAAAATAAAAAAATTTGTTAGAAAATTGTGTTTTTAAGCCCAAAAATGAAGTTATACTAAAATCAAGTATAATTGTAACATCCTGACCTAGCTCATCACAAAGACAGTGGCCGTACCGGTCACCATGTGACCTCAAGTGTGCCTCCCTGTATGCCAGAGGCTTCCAACTAATAGTGACGGAGTAAGGATAGTCAGTGGGGAGACTATACTCTCTTATAAGAGTTGCACAGTGGTATAACAGAGTAAATAAAAATCAACAACAAAATCAGTAAATGACAATAATAAAGCATCGGAAGAAAATTTTCATATAAATGAACAACAGTTGCACATGAGCCTCAGCCCAGTTGGTGAGGACTCGCTAGGTGAATCCAAGAGACCTGAGATCAAATCTAGGTGGAGGTATATTTCTGGGGACTGTAGTAGGCATTGTAGTAGGCATTGTTTGGTACTGTAACAGCCGTAACTATTCATCCATCTAGGCCTTCGGGCCACCGGTTTAATTCTTGGGTCCTGTAAGGATTTCGGGCCACCCAATGCCTTCAGGACAGTTGATTCTCAAGGCCTTCGGTCCACCTTAAGGCCTTATGGCCACCCTAAGGCCTTCAGGACACATGAATTCAGGCCCCAAACACACTACAAAAAAGGAGCATCCCCATAAGAGGATTCAAAGCAGGTACAATCACTAGAGCAGAACCAAATGGATTGTCAGAATGAGAGCTTATGGCTATGCCATCGGTACCAGCCTATGCTTGCATGGGAATTCTAGCCAAATGGTCATGCAAAGGTAGAGAGCTACTATCAGGATGCAGATGCTGGGGAGGGTCAGTTCCTTATAGATAGTCTGGTTGAATTCCCTAAGACCTTCAAGTCATGTAATCTCTTAAGCCTACGGGCCATTAAATCTTTGTGCCTATGGGCCTTGTAAAGGTTCCCCCTCATACCTTGAAAGGGGGGTTATCAAATCAATAAAAATGAAGGCCTTCAGGCCATTCAGGCAGGCATAGCATGGCATTGATACATTATGGAAAATATTAAATAGTACAACATTCCTTTCAATACAATACAATGTAGGACTCATGTAAATAAAATAAAAAAAGCCAAAAGGAGATCTCCACAAGCATCCTGAGTTCCAACTCAGTCCTTTTCTCCTAACTCCTGGGTACAAGAACACCACAACAAAAAAGGTCCAAGTCCTTGGGAACAAGAAATTCTACTCGGTTACCCCAGCGCAATGGTGGCCCAAGTAGGGTGTGAGATAAAAATCTCACTAGGTCGGCACCACCGGTGTCTACTCCAATCCTGATAGTGTGGTACAAATTAAACAATGTATAGGCATGCATAAGTTAAGTAAGCAGTACAATGTAACTAAATACCCAAGTAACTGCTTCAGCCCTCGGCTGGTGTCTGGACATGTAATCAGTTCATTAATTAAGTATTACTAGTTTATTTATAATTCACATGTGAGAAAGTCACATACCGAGTCCAAGGAGTTTCCTCCAAGTTAAAATGGGGATACACAATGACCGGGGCCGATGGGATTTAACCATGGCACCTACATGTCAATGTTGGACACAAGGAACATTTCCAAGGAATCCTGTGATAGTATTTTGTAATAAAGTCCCAAGGTAATAACCAAGGAAACAACCTCATAAAAGTATAATTAGTGAAGGTCCCAAGACGTAACAAGGAAACCTGATAAAGATATCCGGTGAGGGAGTTCCAGGGTAATAACCAAGGTAACGTAGATCTCATAGAACACTAACCCAGTAGTATTTCGGTCTAGATAAGGGGTAAGGGTATAATCTGTGGAGCGTAGTCCAAGGCATTCCACGATGAGGTGCCTACCGAGTCTAAGGAGTGCATCCAAAGTAAAACGAGACTATGTAATGATTGGGTATAAGGAGTGTATCAAAGGCACCTACTTGTCAATGCAGGATCCAAGGAGTGTATCCAAGGAATGCTATAGTACTACATGTGGGACCCAATGGTAGTATACTGGACATCCAAAGATAATACAAGGAACATGATCTAGGTGAGTCTTAACCTTAGCAACTCATCCTTGTATTTGGAATGGGGTACACAAGTGCTCAAGGTATTCTCCGATTAGAATCCAAGAAAATCTTGAGTCTAACCATTCCTAATTAATAAATAAGCCACATAATTATTCATTTTTCTCCAAGAATTCCCATACATTAGTGTGGAAAGGTCAAATAACATTGCAACCATTTATTTATTGGTTCATGTCTTCCCTTCCATTAGTGTGGAGAGGTCAAGTATCATTGCAACCATTTATTTATTAAATCCATTAAGGAATATTCAATAATTAAGGTTCACTCTTCTACCTTCCATTAACATGGAAAGGGGTGATATAGATATGCAAACTTTATTCAATTACACTTAATAAGGATAAGTGATATACTCAGTATACTTTCCAATTCACATTTCACATTTAATTGTCAATTCAAAGAACCTACCTTAGGTGGGTAAAGTGATGAGCATACATGGTTCTTTCCATTATGAGATTCATAGGATAAGTTTAACATTTAATATAGAAGTTATTACCTTTATAAAGGTCATTCCAAGGTACACCCGAATGGTGGCTCGAATGTGTCAAAATACTAAACGACAATCATGGAAAACATCACACATGGTTAAATCCAATTCCAAACTGGGCCAAGCACATAGGCGGTGCCTTAGACCTTTTAATTATTTCAAAAAGGTAACTCTATTTTTCTAATATCATTAGGTCCATGTCCTAAACATTCCATATTTCAACATAATGTCAATGCATAAGATTTATAAACACGGCAAGTCAAGCAAACAAGGTCTAACCACTACTTTTTAGCTTGAAGGTGGTGCACCTCCATTGGAGGGGTTTTATTATAAAATCTTGATATTACTTATCACACAAATTATTTATCACCTTTATCATTTTAAATATGAAGCATGCTAATTTTCATTTAAGGGAATTCAATATAGATACTTCACTGCATGAATTTAAATTCTAATAAAAGTCCAGTGAATAATTTATTAATGCATTTATAAAATTGAGGACTTGGAAAGGGACCCTACCTCAGGGTGGAACCAAGTCATCCACTTCGGCTCTTGGAGCTTTCTAACTAAAAGTAGCTACTCTCCCACTGAGTATATTCACTTCCACACATGTACAAGGACACCTATCCCCTATGCACACACCTGCATGGTCATGGGCACGCGCAAGGTGATCCTTACACATATTCTTATATGCATATACCAGTCATCGCTCACCTATGCATGCATTTTTATATATATACATGGGCACACCTAGCCCAATACGTTTGTAATCACTGCCATGGATATGTACACACGTAACAGGGAAACCCACATACATATATTTTCTTACCTATGCATATGCAAGCAAGTCGCCCATGACTTGGCGACTCGAACCCGCACGAAATAGCCCAAAATTTTATTCATCAATTAAAAGGAACCTTATAACACATAAAGAGACCATAACTGATGGTGTGAAAACCAACAATGCTCCTAAACCCATACCTTAGGTGTTGGCGATAAACCAAAACAAATCCAAACAACTCGGAACATCTCAACGCCCTACAATATAGGTTCAATGAGTATTAAAGCAATTAAAAACCTCATTTTAGAGGGTTTGAAATAACTAGTGGGTTTAAAACCTTACCTCGGATGGAAATGACGAACCAAATCACCCCAAAACCACACGACGGAGTTCAATGCACTACATGCAACAAGATGGGAACTTATAAACCTCAAAATCCCCAAAATATTAACTAGGGAACAAGGAGAAAACTTACCCCGAAGAAAAATCAATGGACCGAAACCACCCGAACCGCCTCGCCTTTGGCGGCAGTTGCCGGAACACGCCCCCATGAGTCCTATAAGACCATTCACACCAACCTAAAGTAAGAGAGAACCAAAAAACCAATTTATCCCTAAACCCTAGGTTCGTCTGCACCTCACAGGGCACCAATTAGGCCAAAGCGAAGCCGGAAATAAGGAGGATATGGGAGAAGAAGGCTTACCATGAAGGATCATGTGAAAAATTGAAGGAAATCTAGCCGGATTGAAGGAGGAAGAGGAGCCCGAGGAGAGGAGTTCGTTCACATCGAGAGGGGATCCCTCCCCTTGGGTGCGTCGCGTAAGATATTCAGTGAGGATGAGGGTTTTTAGATTTATTTTCTTTTTATTTTAATTTAATTTAAAAAAATTAAAATAAATAAAATTTTAAAATCTTGGTATTGCACATGGTTTAACCTGCACGGTTTTCTAAACCGTGCACAAACCATGCCAAGTCTACTACCCGCACATGGCTAAGTGCACGGTTTAGGAAATCATTCTCAGGCCATGCGCAAAGCCACTACCCCTTCTTAAACAGGGTTTCATGATTACCTGTAATGCGTTTCACAGTTTGGCAGACCATGCGCAAATTGTGCGTCCTCTGTTGCATCTTAAAACACTTGAAGTTTTTTAGGTTTGACACTCCCGAAACTTCTCAATCCACTCGGGAGACTTCTCAGGCCTTCTCCCATGCCCAAAAGAATCACATATGAGTGATCCAATTCTTGGAAATAAGTTCCAAAGATCAGTTTTTAAAAAAACCGATTTAATAAATGAAAATGTTCAAAAACCTTCATACTTTTGTCTAGTTAAAAAACATAGGATTCTACAATCTACCCACCTTAAAAAATTCTCATCCCTGAGAAGCCTTAGGGAAAAATGTAAAAATCACCCAACCAAAAAGGTTCATGAATTTTCGTTTAAATAGTTTCATTGTGTTACCAATTCATGATCCACCTCAGGCATTTCCTATGCATTCTTCACATCATCCTTTACAACCCAAGACAATGCTCAAAGTTCATCTTAAAAAGAGAAACAGATCTTACATGATCCCATTCAGAAAGAGACACGATCACGTCAAAGTATCGATAAACAATTGACCGATGGTACTTCCCACCATAGGTATTAACTTAAGGAAGGGGAAATTCCAAGCCATGGTACCTCCACTGTCAGAATTTTTGTACAAGGAAAAACTCTGAGTGTTCTTATGAAACTCCTGACATGATTTCATTAAAAGGGAAACAGTCAAATTCCGATCGACCTAACTGAACTAGACGAACAATCTTCCTCAGAAGATACTTCCCACCATGAAACCAAACTTACCTTCACATAGAAATGTGCTTTAAAATGGATTCATCACCAACCATAAATATCAAAATGAAAAGAAAGAGAATGAGTCGAGCCATTTGACCGACTTATCTCAAAGATGTTTGGCTTAGGCGGCTGGCACAAAACAAAAGGAATTTCATGATTCCTTGAGTCCAAACAAGGCATTCCTACTTGGAAACCCAAGAATCACTGATGACTTACCAAGACTCGATAAGCACCACGCTTTAGCATATAACACTAGAAAAGATCATCCAACAAGCTCAACAAATTTTAATGATTTAGTGTGGTATAAGACTGATGCTCTCTTAGTGTATCGAGGACGACGTCAAGATATGGGACATGCTCGTCTCTTAAGAAGAGTACACTAAGAGGATTTAAGATGGGGTTTCCAGTTACACACACCCAGAAACTGGAAGATAAAACAGTTGAACCAGATCAAGGTTGTGCTGTCGAGTAAGCACTGACATGATTTAAGACTTGCAAGCCCCAAGGGCATTCAAAAAATAACCAACCATTTACCATTGGTCCTCTTAGGTTTTCCTTCTAATTGGAAGGGCACGTTAAGAGACTCAACAGGACACTACCCACCTTAGGAGTGTTCTGGTCGAAGGTGAAGAAAACTAGCCAGTCATAAGCATGATAGATTGTAATAACGAGATCGGTGTGTTAAAACACCCGAGTCCTTCGAAAACCATCCTAGGTATTGGAATGAAACTAATTCTTTAATGCTCAAGTCACTCTACTTGGAGATGACCCAAGACCATACTCAATAGTACAAGAAGGTTTATTTTGGAGTCGTATTGCCTCATATGACCATTTTTCTGGATGACGCCATATCAAGTCATCCATCACTAAGAAGAAGAGAGGGTAAAATGACCAACAAAGTAGCTAACCATTCCCGAGGCATGTCTAACCAGCTGAAAAACTAAATTACTCGATGATCAATACCATAAAAAGGTCAATAAAGACATGACCACCCATCCAAACAAGGGTGTCACTTTAAAACTGAAATTCATACTTGGGACAACGGCACCCAAACGGAACTGAAAGTGAGAAAAGTCACAGCACTAGAAAGGCATTTATGTTCTGAGGGTGATACCTACCATGGGTTAACCCCTTACGAAGAACAAGTGTCAACCCTAAAACTAGGTCACATCAAACAAAAGTCACTAGGCTCAGAAGTTGATCATAAGTCCATTGCTAAGGAAAAGAACGCCTATGGAAAGTACTCATTCTTACATTCTAAGGAAACTCAAAGAGAAGTCCAAACCACCCTTTACATGAGGGTTTTAAACCGTGGGCACCACTACGGGTTCCATTTCCAAGCCTCTTAAATTTAATCACATTTAATCTTTAATCATCAAAAGACTTTATCAAGACTTCAAGGTACCATTTTCAAAACAATACAAGGTACTTGATTTTAACCAATGCCCCATGGGAAAAATAGGAATGTTTTATAAAAATCCCTTTTAAAACATTTTATGTTAGTTGACATCCTGTCATTTTCAAGAAACTTATCAAAATAAATTCCTTTTAAGCAGATAAGGTGACATATGAGGGTCCCACTTTAACCAACCTGGGTTCTCTATAAAGAAATCCAAAAGCAAACACACAATTATTAAAATTTTAAACACCCAAACAGGTCATCTCATGAAATCTTTCCCCAACTTACCTACTTGGGTCAGTTGAATTTTAATAGCTAACCATCTTGATTCCAGATCAACACTAAACATCTTTAACACTTATAAGAATTTCACAAGGCATTGTGTCATTTAATTTAATATGGGTTTCCATTTCCCAATTCATGAAGCGCCCATACAATTCATGGATTGAAAGTTGGCTCCCATTAATTGATAGGAATGTAAATTCATAATTTAACATGGTCAAACATAACTATCCAAATTATATGGTTGGCCATCTACCAACCAAAAAAGCGCCCATACACACTATAGTTTGGCATTTGGATCTCTTTTTAGTCAAAACCAACTTCACTTAACAATTGAATTTAAAAGCCTTTTACAATGGTTCAATTACATGGGTTACCTTTTTCTAGCTATAAGGCACCCATACACCTTACAACTAAAAAATGTCTCATGTCATAACTTCAACCAATAAACTTAGCCCATGAAACCATTTACATGTATCAAAGTAAGCTAGCATGTCGCTACAAGAAGCTAACAGAGAGTAACAAGATGAAATCATTGAAGCATGGCATTTTAATCATAGAAGTATGTTATAATGAGAAGTAATAATAAATGTAATGCTAATGTATTACCTAAACAGGTATAAATCTAATCATGGCCTATCAATAAGGCACCTAATCATACTTATAAGGAAACCTACTAATGCAACTACATGGCATGACATATATTCATGACATTAATGCATGACATGTGAATTTTTAAGTGCCTAATGTGAGGCATGTATGTTTCATCCTTTCCATAACAGTCCATGGGTAATATTAAAAATTCCATAAATCATAATCAGTGGAATGTACACCAATCACTCTAGGCGAAATCATATCAATTGTAACAATGAACATCATAAATAGCACTCCCAACCCAGGAAACTTGGTCATTTCAAGTACATGGGGTGATCAGTCTCAAGCACGGCTATTAGCCAAGAACCGACACTTTCCTAGTCTCTTATCTACCCACTAGTGGAAAAACATTTAACACATTGGATTTTTTCATGTTAGTTCTATATAACTGACGTGAAAAGCTGTAAAAATCGATTTACCATGTCGGTTATAAAATAACTGACGTGATAAATCGATGAGAATTAATTTTTTATGTTGGTTAATTTATAACTGACATAAAAAAATACCGAGATTTGCTTTATCACTTAGTTTATTTTATAACTGACGTGAAAGATCAAATCTAGGATCTTTATCATATTGGTTATAAAATAATCGACATGATAAAGCAAATCTCAACAATGTATCAAGTCAGTTATTTTATAACCGACGTGATAAAGCGCCATTTATAACATCGGTTATAAAATCACCAACATGATAAATAATTTTCTACATCGGTTATTAAATAACTGACCTTATAAACATAAAAACAAATGTTTATCACATCAGTTATTAAATAACCGATGTGATAAAGCTTTTAAATGATTTATCGCGCCCTGTATTCAGTCATTTTGTTTCTTCGATCGGGACACCTGTGACTCGTCTCTCTAACGTGAAAAAACTAGAAAGGATTCTTCGAAGTCGTGCTCTCCAGCCTCGTTTTTTCAATATCATTCATCATCTTTATTATCACCAGATCTATCAGGTCGACTCGCAACACTCAAGTAAGCCTCACACAGCTCAGTTTCATTTTTTATTTTTTGTGATGCCCTAAACTTTTGTTTGGAGATGTTATTTTTCTATTTTTGTTCTTGCTATCATGGAAAGTGTCATAGTGTTCTTTTATACCATGCTAAATCATTTTCTGGTAAAATAAACCATGGAAGTGATATCATGCAAGTTTACGATTTCTGTGTGTTCTATCATGTGTGTGTGTGTACAGGGAGTTTCTAAGGGGGTGGGGGTTTTCCAAGGTGGTGGGGGCTGTCCAAGGGGGTGGGGGCTGTCCAAGGGGTGGGGGTATCTAGATGGTGGGGGGTTTTCCAAGGGGGTGGGGGTGTCCAGGGGTGTCCAAGGGGGTGGGGGTGGTGTCCAGGGGGGGTGTGGGGGTTGTCCAAGGGTGTAGGGGTGTCCAAGGGGGTGGGGTGGCGTCTAGGGGGTGAGGGGATGTCCAAGGGGGTAGGGGTGTTCAGGGGTGGGGGTGGTGTCCAGGGGGGTGAGTGGGTTGTCTAAGGGGGTAGGGGGTATCCAGGGGGTGGGGGTGTCCAGGGGGTGGGGGTGTCAAGAAGGGTGGGGTCTGTTTAGGGGGTAGGGGTGTCCATGGGGTGGGGGGTTGTCCGGTGGGTGGGAGGGTGTCCAGGGGTGGGGGTTTCCAGGGGGTGGGGGTGTCCCGAGGGTGGGAGGGGTTGTTCAAGGGGGTGGGGGTATCTAGGGGTGGGAGGCTTTCCAGGGTTGGGGGGTTTTCTAGGGGTGGGAGGGTTTCCAGGGGGTGGGTGGGTGTCCAGGGGGTGGGGGTGTCCAGGGGGTGGGGGCTATCCAGGGGGTGGGGGTGTCAAGGGGGTGTCCAAGGGGGTAGGGGGGGTGGTGTCCGGGGGTGGGGTGGTGTTTAGGGGGGTGAGTGGGCTATCCTAGGGGGGAGGGGGTATCCATGGGGTGGTGGTGTCTAGGGGTGGGGGTGTCCAGAGGGGTGGGGGATGTTTAGGGGGTGGGGGCTGTCAAGGGGGGGTTGTCCAGGGGGTGGGGTGGTGTCCAGTGGGGTGAGGGGGTTGTCCAATGGGGTAGGTGTTGGACAGCCCCCTCACCCCCTGGACACCACTCCCCCACCCCCTTGGACACCCCCATCCATATGGACTCCCCCCACCCCTAGACAGACCCCTCCCCCTGGACACCCCTCCCGCTTGGACACCTTGGACACCCCCCTACCCCCTTGGACAACCCCTACCCCCTTGGACAGCCCCCACCACCCCCTGGAAATATCTCTACCTATAACACCCCAAGATTCCACTGTACGCTTCTCATTGAATAATACAGTAGTGTGTGTCATACGCAACTTCGAGGTTCTAAAACACACCACAACCAATCAAAGTAGTTGTTATGAATAGTAATACCCACTTTTTGAAATTTTATAAATTTTATTATTCAAATTGGACTTCATTTTTAGATTCGGAATATCAAAATTATCTTAGGGTGAGTTTTTGGTATTTTTCTGAGAACTTCCAATTTTTGATAAATAGTGAAAAATGCTAAACTTTAATTAAAAATAACTTTTTTAATCCAAATAATTTATAGTGATAAATTATACTATTGAGTGATTTTAAATTATATTTAGAATACATTTTTACCATTTAATCCAATTTTTTTCATTGGACGTAATTTAACATTTAAACTAGACATAAACAAGTGTCAATCTTTTGATAGTTATTATTTCTTAAAAAACATGCTTTTTGTTTTGACAACAGGAATTAATTTTAAATTAATTTCTACCACTTCTGTGTTTGGAATTTGGAAAAATGGATTCCATATTTGGGATCAGGAGGTAAAAATTGTGTAAATTGGTAACTTTTATTTTTAGACATTATGAATAATTACTTCGGTAAATATTTTATTTACCATGGTTATAGGGTAAATCCGGTAAATATGGGAAAAGAAATAATATTAAAATAATATTAAATTACCCTAACATGTGTCCTAAACCTGTTGGATGATACATGTCCGACCATGGGCATTTTTGGGTCGATTTTGAGACCACTTGGAGCCACTTGAGGGTGATAATGACACTTTATATTCATTAATTTAAAGTAAAGGCAAAAATGACATAAACATATATCTTTTAGTAAAACAATTTTTACAAGGTGTTATATAAGTTATATCTTCGACTATAAATATTAATTAGAAAGATAAAAATATTTCCTACATAATGGTATTTTATTTATAATTTTTAGACATTGAATAATTAAATTTATTTATGACACAATGATGATGCAGTTTTTTCCTTAATAATGAAAGAATCAAATAAATGGTATTATAAATGTTAAAATAAATATAATTTGAATGCCATCCATGAATTTTATAGGTTGCTACGGCATGTTTGGATTTATTAAATAAATTTATTTTTAATTAATAAAGTTTTTATGACTAAAAAAACAATTATTAAATAGTGTCAAAATTAACATAAAAGAGTTTTTAAAACAAATATTATATTATTAATTGATATAATATTCCTAAAAATCTATTTTTCAGCCAAATGACTTATATAATGATAGGTATGTCATTAATGAACCACTTGGGATTCTCCTGGCAGTTTATAGTAAGTTTATTAATCAAATAATATAAAAATACAAAGAGACATGGTAAATGTCAAACTAATTAACTAAGTGTTAAATTTAAAAGATAAGGTTAATATAGTGACCCAAACCTGTCTAAAACCTATTGGTTGAGTGGATTTAGACCCATCCACACCTTATCCTTGAAATAAATCACTTTGGATCCATTAGAAACCAAATATAAATTTGTTATAAAATAAAATTTTAAGTTTTTTCTAAGGTGCCCCTCACCCCTCTTATAAAGGGGCACTCCCCCTTCTCTATAATTCACACCTTCAAAGCCATTTGTCTCAGCCAACCTCTACCTAAATACCCTCTAAACTATCCTCCCTTCATCCTAGAGGCCTTAATTTAGTCAGAAAGCCAACCTAAGGATCCCTTTTGATCAAATAAAAAGGAAGAACCCAAAGAAGAGGTAAATATTTCATCACCTCCTTCAAGTTCATTTCTTCTTCCACTTCCTTTTTCTTTGTTGTTTCCATTATAAAATAATAACTCCAGTATATTCTATATACTATGATGTTATTATAAATATGGTACAACCAAATTCACTATTCTATCCATCCTTTGAATGACATGTCACCATACGTGCGTACGTACGGCTTACCGTCTCCACATCGTTGTGTAATTGTTATTCAATACATCATTATTTGGATGGGTATAATAATGATGTGTAATTGATGTAAATAATAAATATAACATGATAATGAATCTTTATATATGATATAACATCCAATTATATATTATTTTAATATCAAAAGAATTATATTTTCGCTCGTGCGTACGTACGGATTACCATCTCCACGAACGCGATGAGATTCATTCCCAATCGTATCCATTCAAAACTAATTTCCATTAGATGATTAAAAATAATGTTTAAACACATTATATCATTATGTATATGAATAAGATACATTCCATACATAACAAATATGACTCACATAACAGATAATATAAAGGAAAACGAATCTGTTAACACCCGAAACAATGATAATACTAAGATATTATTAACAAAGCAATGTTAAAAGATCATATATGATATCATATTAATGTATATGATTATTGTATAATTTAATAACAATTATTTCACCATTATATAGGAGGTTAACCTAGCCTTGACCAAAGAAGAGTACAAGGTAAGGGTTAATTCTACAATCTCTTCATTATCCGAGGATGTTTATACGTAATTATCTACTAGGACCTCTTCATTATCCACATCCATGTTTCTTAAAAATGTATTTCAAAAAAAATTACTATTTACTAGAAAATGGGCTAAATTCATTTATACCCTTATTTATTTTGAAATCAATCTTTCTATCATTTTCCAAACAAGGTACTTTTTGACCTTTTCAACAAATTTAATGTAAGAATGTTTTTTTAACTTATACGATAGGTGCGGCTATTTTCCGCCATTATAACATCATCAAAGCTTCCCTTAAAATCTTATAAGAAAATTTTCAAAATAAATGTTTTCTTTATAATTATTTGACTTTCAAATTATTTCAAAATAGAAAGAGATATTTCTCTAAAAAGGGTTCTGATTTCATCTATGTCAGCATCCTTTGATGGATTTTAAGCTTATTTGTTGTTGATTTATTATGATACAAAACTTCTATATTGTATTGAAGGTTTTGTGATATGTTTGACTATGGATGTGTTATTTTTATACCATTCATGGTTTATGGATAAAGTATTGACATTTAATATGCTAGTTTGAATATGAATGTTTATGTTATGTTTAAACTTGTTCATATGAAGAATGCATTGGACTTAGTAAGTGAAGGGTGGAGCTTGCTATAGCTCATCGATGCATCAGTAGGTCACATGAGACAAACTAGTGTCTTGGCATAAGGCCTTGATAAAATATTATTTATAGTCTTGGCACAAGGCCTTGACTATGTGGTTATGATAGTCTAGCATTATGCATTATATCATTATAAAAGTGGTTATTGATATTGCATGTGATTATTCGAATAGTGGAATATCCATGTGAATAAGTAAATAGCATTATTTAATTTTATTTTTTTCATATTATGCTGAAGTTCAATATAAAAAGGCTTTTGTTTTAGTTATACATTGCCTTAAATGTTTATACTTATTTATGAAAGTTTTCGCTATATTGTTATCCTTACTGAGCATCTGAGCTCACCCCTTTCTATGTTTTATTTTTCCCAGGATGTGAAGAAGTATTTTATGACTGACCTGCAGGGATAGTCTAAGGGTATATGAGTGTGGACTATGGAGACTATGTTTTTTAGTTTTCCATTTTATCATGTAATGTAAGACTTATGAATGTATCTAGTGTTTCTAAGGCTACTAAACTATTTGGTCTTTCGAGACTTGATCTTTTGTGATTATGACAATGTTATGTAATAATGCACCAACTCTGGGTAACTTGGGTCTGGGCGTTACACTACCCCCTTGGACACCCCCTTAGTATATATATATCCCAACGGTTTCATTAAAACTGTTAGCATGTATTAACTTCACGCATTCTATACCAACGGTTCCTGTAGAACCGTTGGTATAGGGCTATTACAATGACTATCATGCCAACGGTGTGTGATATCCTTAGGATATTCTATCCCAACAGTTTCAGGGGCTATCCCAATGGTTTCAAATCATTGGGATCAGTGTCATTTTCAGTATTGAGTGTATACATATTTTAATATTTATACTTCATATTTCTTGTTTATGGAAGAGTGAATTTGGCATCCAGTTGCACCAGGATGTATTCTTTATGTACCTTAAGAAGAAAGGATCCAAGATGAATTTAAAACTGTTATATCTAACTATATTTTCTTTTTAAAATCATTTCCATGCATATATTTTTCAAATACACATATATTTGTTTTATATTTCAAAATTGTTTTACTTTCAAATTATGATATTTTTCATATAAAAATAAAATTGGCTTATCTTAACAAGATGTATAATTTTGATATTTGTTATAGGTAATAATGAGTCGAAGTTGGATTATGGTACATTGAATTATTAATGAATATGAGGAAGGTGTTGATGCCTTTTTTGAATTTTCTAAATGAAATGTTCCAAGAAGTGACATGATTTTCTGTCCATGCCTGAAATGTTTGAATATGAAGAAGTTGAAAAGTAGAGACATCAAAGATCATCTAATTTGTCATGGTTGTAATCTGAGTTATAAACCTTGGATTTGGCATGGTGAAATTGGAAAGAATGTCACATCTACTGATGATGATGATTTGTAAGATGGTAACTCTAATGGAACTAAAGAAATGATTCGTGATATTGTAGTAGAACAAATTGAGATAGAACCAATAGTTTCTCGTCTATATGGTGATGTTGAAAAACCATTATATCCTGGTTATACGAATTTTACGGTTTTTTTGGCGATGTTAAGATTGATCAACCTGAAGGAAAAACATGGATTGAGTGACAAAAGTCTTACAAAGCTGCTTTAATTATTGAAAGACATTCTTCCAAAAGACAACAATCTTCCAGATTCACATTATAAGGCCAAGAAAATATTATGTTTGATTGGATTAGGATATAAGAAAATAAATTCTTGTCTGAATGAATGTATGATATATAGGAAGGAATATGAATTTAAGTTAGAGTGTCCTAAATGTGGGACATCATGGTATAAATTGAAAGAAAAATCATAGGCTGATATAGAGATTACAAAGATCCCTACCAAGGTATTTTGGTATCTTCCTATAATTCATCGTTTGAAATGTTTATTTTCTAATTCACATGATTCAAAATGGTTAAGATGGCATGATGATGAGCGGATATGTGATGGAAAAATACTAAATCCAGCTGATTGTCCACAATGGAAGAAAATTGATGAGTAGTATCCTACATTTGGAAATGAAATTAGAAATCTCATACTTGGGTTGTGCATAGATGGAATGAATCCATACTGAACCCTCAATAGCACACATAGTTCATGGCATGTTTTATTGGTAATTTACAACCTCTCTCCTAAAGTTTGTATGAAGTACAAATATGTCATGTTGAGTATAATGATCTATTGTCCGAAGAAACCCGGAAATGATATTGATGTTTTCTTGTCACCATTGATTTATGATTTGAAACTTTTATGGGAGGATGGTTTTAGGGTGTTTGATTCTTATAAAATGGAATATTTTCAACTACATGCAGTGCTTATGTTCACTATAAATGACTTCCTAGCATATGGAAGTTTTTCTGGATACAACATTAAGGGGCATAAAGCATGTCTAATTTGCAAACAACACACTTCATATTGTCAATTGCATCATGGGCGGAAAACAATATACATGGGTCATCAAATTTTTTTTCCTATGGATCACTCTTATAGAAGACTAAAAAGGCATTCAATGGATCACAAGAATTTGATATTTCTCCAAAACCTTTATCCCCTGATGTGTATTTTGAGAGGGTGAAAAACCTTGATGTGTCATTGGGAAAGACACATAAACCTGGTAATGATAGACACATTTGGATGAAAAGGTCAATATTTTTTAAGCTACCATATTGGAGATATCATGAAGTGAAACATAATATTGATTTCATGCACGTGGAGAAGAATATATGTGTCACGACCCGTCCTCGGGGCCCGTGCCGTGACTACCCCAAACCCGCCTTCCATAGGCCAGGGGCTGGCGACTAGCACCAAGGCGTAAATTCCCAGTAAACAGGGAAGGCATTGCCTTTATAAGTAACAACCACCACAGAGTCAGCAAAGCAGAAAGTAACTACAAGTGCAGAAAAGTAAAGGGGGCCGGAATACAAGCCCAACTGAAAGTACAACTGAAAAGTAAAGTACAGCAACTGAAGAAAAGACGGCGGCCTCGTGTCGTCCACTGGCAATCCCACCTGAAGGGTGGGTACAGATAGCCTCCAGGCTCCTCGGGTCCCACGTCCGCTCCGAGCACGTCCCGCCCAATGGTCCACCTCCAGGTACCGTCCTGCTCCACGCCCCAACTGCGATCAGCGCTGTCCGTCGTCTGCATCCAACACAACAAGGTGCGGGCATAGCCCGTGCAGGGGTGAGTATAAGCTACTCAGTAAGGACCCCGAGACCCCCGAAGGTCTCCCGAAATCCACAAAGGATATAGCACAAAGAAAGATGCAATCACGAAGTAACATCTGACTCGACTTAGGTATATGCCCATACATATACCTAAGTTCCCACTTCTAGCTCTGCTCACGAGCTCAAGAACAACTCAATCCACAAAGGAAAGCAAGACTCAAATCCACAAGGAGAGTAAACAGTAAATCCACAAAGGATAGTTCAACACAATCCACAAAGGAGAGTAACATAAGATTCAGCTCAACCAGGTATACTTTTTCAGATGACGTCAAGGATGATCACTGATCCATCTAAGTCGTCGGACCCACGAAGGATCGATAGGTACTAACCCCCGCAAAAGACCCACGTAGGATCGGGCTCACACAGAACCTGTAGGCAGTGGCTCACACAGAACCGGTAGTAAGGACCCACATAGGATCGGGCTCACACAGAACCTGTAGCACTGATCCACGTAGGATCGCTGAGTGCAGTAGTCGACGCAGTCCACTGAGGATCTCTGCACAGTCGTCGCCGCAGTCCACGAAGGATCTCTGCTCTGCCGTCGCCGCAGTCCACGGAGGATCTCTGCTCTGCCGTCGTCGCAGTCCACGGAGGATCTCTGCTCTATCGTCGAAGTCACAGTCAGCGCTAGGGTTCCCGCACTTAGCGAGCTCGTTTAGGAGGGTCCGCTCCACGAGCCGAGAGGCTGATACATCAACTGACACGTAGTCCGAAGTTGATGTATCCAAAAGTTCCGTATCGACAACAGGATCTCAACGCAACAGACGGCGCGTCAATCGGACACCCGGTCTGAGAGTTATTGGCATTTTCGTCCCAGGGGCCCGGTTGGTTTTTAGGGCAAAACCAACCCGACCGTACTCCGCCTGTATCCGATCCTCGGGCGGAGTATGCCAAAAGTTCCGTCTCACTTAGAGGAAACTACCACAGCTGACGGTACGTCGATCGGACATCCGTAGCTCAAGTTATGAGCGTTTCCGCTCCGAGGGCCCGGTTGGTTTCGTGTACGAACCAACCCGGCCGAACCCAAAGTCTTCCGAAACCTTGAGTGTAATATACCGAAACGACCGTCTCGATCCAAGGATCGCGTAGCCGCTGACGGTTCGTCAATCGGAGGTCCCAGGACCAAGATATGGGCAAAAGACCGAAGAGGGCCCGAAACGGGGGTTCTGGGCCCGGGGCGACCCGGCCCGAACCCCCCCTGGGTCGGCCCGACCCGGCCCGACCCGGCTAGGCCGGGTCCGGTCCGGCCTGGGCGCGGCCCGGCCGGCTCGGCTTTGGCCGAGCGGCCGAGTGAGCCGCCGCGGGTTTGACCCGCGGCTTTGGAGAAACGCGGCCCGCGCGGGCCGCGTGCTGGGTGGCCGGACCGCGAACGCGGTCCGGCGGTTCGCCACCGCCGCGGCTCGGTCGCGGCGGACTCCTCCGGCGGCGCGCCGGGCGCCGCCGCCTCCGATTGCCGGCGACCCGCGCCGCCGCCACCTTCCGCGGGCCGCCGGAGTTGCTCCGGTGGCCCGTTTTGCCTCCCGTCTGCGTCGTTGCTCCTCCCGGGGGCCGATCTTTACTGCGGGATCAACGGATCGCCCTTGCCGCACGGTTCGTCGTCGTCCGCCAGATCCGCACAAAAAAGGGAAGATCGACGGAGGGTTGCCGGGTCTTGTTTGTTAGATCCGCACCCTCCGCGTTAGTCATAAACATCATCGGGAGGAAAAGCAAATAATCAACAACAATTTTAAATAAATTAAAATTGTTCGAAGATCAGGTTATTTACTTTAAAAGAAATAAAATCACGGGAAAGGAAAATATTTCAATCAACCCTTACCTTGTCGTCGTCGTCGGACGAGAGGTCGTCGCGGAATCGCTCGTCGCGGATGAAGGAGATCGTCGCGTCGTCGCGGTATCCGGCGTCGCGTCGCCAATCTCCGGATCAAGATCAAACGGATTTAATTAATTAAATCCGTTGCCATGAAATTTAAAAAAAAGGAGAATTTAAACGATCCGATTCTCACCTTAGTTGCCGAACGAGGATCGGCCGCGGAAGAAGAGGCGTCGCCGAAGAACGTCGCGGGTAAAGCTCGTCGACGTCGCAGATCTCGGTGTGCGTCGTCGAATTCCGGTCGCCGGCGTTCTTCGCGTTCTTCGCGTTCTTCGCGTTCTTCGCGTTCTTCGCGGGGAGGGTGGAGGTTCAGAGGAATTGCACAACGATAGCAATCCTCAAAAATAGACAAGTTTGTCTATTTTATTATTTTGTCAACAAACGCAAAACGCGTAAGTAACGACCCATTAAATTCGTTGAATTAATTCAACAAATGAAACAGCCCATTTAATTCACGAAATAAACCGCCCAATTAAATGGTCTGTTAAGAAATTAAAGAAAACGCGTCGGTTGACTTTTCAGTTACTTTGACGGGTTTTCGCGGGTGCGTTACTTAGCGAAAGAAACGACGGGGCTCGTGCGGGCCCCACCTCACAAATATCCTACCAAGGGGGTAGGATATTTCTGGATAGCATCCTATCCAGTTCAACACAGTTCAAGCCGTCTTTAAGTGGCTTCAAGTGGCTTCCAAGCAGCTTAAGTGAAATAAAATAAAGTTGTCGCACAAACTTTATTTTATTTCTGACTTAAAGCCCCAAAATTTAAAAACCACGTCTGAGCAAACGCAACTCCGGAAGAGGCGTTTCTAAGAAAATACCGGCGCTGCGATTTCATCGGTGCCCTCAGAATTCGATTCCGGGCACCGGTTCAAAAGATAGAGAAACCCGCTCGTCCGTTCACTGAACGTACCCGAGCCAAACTTCGGAAATTGATTCCGGGCACACCGGGCCTCGGAATCAGGTGCCGTCTGAAGCTGCTCTCTTGTAAAATTCCAAAGAAAATTAAGAAAAAAAAATTCCTTGAAATTTGCAGGTCTTTACATTACTCCCACCTCAGGGCTTTACGTCCCCGTAAAGATACATCAAAAACTAGGGGAACAAATGGGGGTACTGAGCACACATCTGAGCCTCCCGCTCCCAAGTGCTCTCCTGGAGGTTCCCGTGCTGCCATCTGACGCGCACAAGAGGAATCGACCGCCCACGTAGGACCCGCTCCTGTCGATCCTCGATCTCCACTGGGACCTCCGCAAAAGTCGCCCCATCGTCCACGTCCAGCTCCCCAAAGTCGATGATGTGCGTCGGGTCGTGCACGTATCTCCTCAGCTGAGACACGTGGAAGACGTCGTGCACCCGGTGCAACTGAGGTGGTAGAGCCAGGCGATAAGCCACCTCTCCTATCCTGCTGAGGACCTGGAAAGGCCCGATGAAGCGTGGAGACAACTTGCCGCCTCGGCCAAATCTCCGTAAACCACGTCGAGGTGAGACACGCAAAAAGACGTGGTCGCCATCCTCGAACTTCAGTGGCCTCCGCCTCCTGTCAGCATATGACTTTTGTCGGCTCTGAGCTGTCCTCATCCTCTCCTGGATGATCTGGACCTTCTCTTTCGTGGCTCGGACCATCTCTGGTCCCACGAGTGCTGACTCCCCAGGGTCTGTCCAGCACAACGGTGATCTGCAGGGTCTGCCGTACAACGCCTCATATGGTTCCATCCCGATGGTGGAGTGGTAGCTGTTGTTGTACGCGAACTCCACCAAGGGTAGGTGGTCCTCCCAGCTGCGACCAAAGTCGAGAACACATGCACGGAGCATGTCCTCGAGTGTCTGTATGGTCCTCTCCGTCTGACCATCCGTCTGAGGGTGGAAGGCTGTGCTCAGATGGAGCCGCGTCCCGAACGCCTCCTGCAACCCCTTCCAAAGCCGAGAAGTGAAACGAGCATCTCGATCGGAGACGATAGACGATGGCACACCGTGAAGTCGTACGATCTCCTGGACGTAAAGACGTCCCAAGCTCTCCACTGAGACCTGCTCTCTGATGGGTAAGAAGTGTGCCGACTTGGTGAGTCGGTCGACAATCACCCAAATGGAGTCGTGACCTCTGGAAGTGCGTGGAAGTCCAGTCACGAAGTCCATAGATATGCCATCCCACTTCCACTCCGGGACCTCCAAGGGTTGTACCAAGCCTGCTGGTACCTGATGCTCTGCCTTCACCTGCTGGCAGGTGAGGCATCGTGAAACGAACTCTGCCACATCTTTCTTCATGCCCGGCCACCAGTGCTGTCGTTTGAGATCCTGGTACATCTTCGCCACTCCGGGATGCACCGCCAAGGGAGAAGTGTGAAACTCTCTCAGCACCTCCTCTCGTAAAGCGACTGGTACGAAGGTACGTCCTCTGAAAAGGATGTCGTGCTCTGCTCCAAGGGAGAAACCATCAGGCGCCTGACCTGAGGATATCAGTGCACGCCGGGTCTCACAGTCAGCGTCCTCACGCTGAGCCTCTCTGACCCGCTGTAGAAGTGGAGGAGAGACTGTGAGAGACTGAAGAAAGGCTGCTCCGTCTCTATCCACGAAGGATATCTGTAAGGAGGCTAGCTGCTCCGTCGCCTCCTCAAGTAGCTGAATGCCCGTCCTCCTGCTGAGGGCATCGGCTACCACGTTCCCCTTCCCAGGAGTATAGACTATCTCAAAGTCATAGTCCTGGAGGAACTCAAGCCATCTTCGCTGTCTCAGGTTCAGGTCCTTCTGAGAGAAGATATACCTGAGACTCTGGTGGTCAGAAAAGACTGTGAAGCGCTCGCCCATCAGGTAGTGCCGCCAAGTCTTCAGAGCGAAGACCACTGCTGCCAACTCCAGGTCATGAGTGGCGTAGTTCTGCTCATGCGGCCTCAACTGACGTGATCCGTAGGCGATCACGGCCCGCTCCTGCATCAGGACGCACCCGAGTCCAGTCCCTGATGCATCGCAGTAAACTACGTATCCAACTCCCTCCTCAGGCAACCTCAAGATAGGTGCGCTGGTCAATCTCTGTCTCAGCTCCTGGAAGCTCTGCTGACATCTGTCTGACCACACGAAGGGTTTCCCCTTCTTCTTCAACGCTGAGAGTGGTGCCGCAACTCTGGAGAAGTCTAGCACGAACCTCCGATAGTATCCGGCTAGGCCCAAGAAGCTCCGCACCTCCGTCACGCTCTTGGGTGGCTCCCAAGCTAGCACTGCCTCGATCTTCGCGGGATCCACTGCAACTCCCGCCTCAGAGATGACGTGCCCCAAGAAATGGACCTCACGTAACCAGAACTGGCACTTTGAGAGCTTGCCATAGAGCTGGTGCTCTCGGAGCGTGTCTAGCACAACTCACAGGTGGTAGGCATGCTCCTCCTCAGTCGTCGAGTATACCAAAATGTCGTCAATGAAGACCACGACAAATCGGTCGAGGTATGGCTGGAAGATCCTGTTCATGAGGCTCATGAACACTGATGGAGCATTGGTTACGCCGAACGGCATAACCAAGAACTCATAATGGCCATACCGACACCTGAAGGCCGTCTTCTGCACGTCCTCGTCTCGAACTCTGAGCTGATGATAGCCTGACCGGAGGTCTATCTTCGAGAACCACCGCGCTCCCTTGAGCTGATTGAAGAGGTCATCAATCCGTGGCAGCGGATACTTGTTCCTCACTGTCACCTGGTTCAGGCGATGATAGTCGACACACAGTCGCAAGCTCCCGTCCGCCTTCTTGGCGAACAAAATCGGGGAAGCCCAGGGTGAAACACTGGGTCGGATAAACCCCTTGTTCCGCAAGTCCTCCAACTGTACCCGCAGCTCCCGAAGCTCGGCGGGGGCCATCCGATATGCTGGAGTAGATATCGGGGCTGTCCCGGGGTACAAGTCGATGTAAAAGTCTACCTCTCTACGAGGAGGTAGCCCTGGAACGTCGTCGGGAAAGACGTCCACGTACTGGTCCACCACTGCAGGAAAAACTGGACTCCGCACGTCCACTGCTCCTAGGATGAGGCTAGCCAACTGATTAGAGATGGGCTGCACTCTCCTCCGCGGAAGTCCATCCTGTGCTGCAAAGGTTCCCTTCTCGCCGGTGAAGGTAAACCTGCTCCCGTCGGTGCGAACACATCGCACCTTGCGCCTAAAACAGTCGATCTGGGCATGAACCGTGGATAGCCAATCCATGCCCAAGATGACGTCGTAAGGCCTCGACGCCGCTACAAGGAGATCCCAGCCGAAGCTCTCGCCTCCTAGAGTAAGCTCACACTGCCGGCACCAGTGCGTAATCGTCGAGTCTGCTCCCGTAAGAGTCTCTAGCCGTAAGGATCGAGCCAACGGCTCAGTCGGAATCTCCGAGCTCCGAACAAGGGCAGAGGCTATGAAAGAGTGACTCGCTCCTGTGTCTATAAGTACTGCAGCAAGGGTGGAATAGACACAGATCGTACCTCGAATCATCTCTGGCAAGTCGGGGTCGTAGGCCTCCACTGCCTGGAGCTGGGCCTGTCCCTGCCCGCCAGCTCCCTGTGGTCGAGGTGGCCCTCCTGGTGGTGGTGGGGGTAGAGCCTGGAAGCGTCGCCCACCACCCGCTGCTCGGCCAGCTCCTCTGCCTCGTCCGCCTCCTCCCTGCGGACCGCCACGGTCGACCCTCTGCCTCTGCCTGGGTGGCCCCTCCACCGTCTGCTGCTCCTCTGATCGGCGAGTCGGGCAGTCACGAGCCATGTGACCCTGCCCGCCGTAGGAGTAGCACAGCCTGCCTCTCGGAAGGTTGGCACTCCGCTGTGTGCCTCGCACTGCTGAGCCGGTGTCCTGAGGCCGTCTGCGTGGGGGTCTGGTCTGCATGGACCCGAGAGTCATCCGTCGGCTACCTGCTGCCGAAGACTCAGCTACCTGCCGCCCTGCGCTAGGTCTCGCCGCTGAAGAAGGCTCTGCTAGGAAGCTCTCGATCAGGAGGGCTCGCTCCAGCACTCCCGCCTGGGTCGGAATGCTGAGGCAGATCAGCGACGCCCGAATCTCCTGTCGCAAGCCCTGCTCTAAGGTCCGGGCCCGGAAGAAGGGGTCCCGTACCATGTCGGTCGAGTAGCGAGATAGGTCAGTGAACTTCACCGCGTACTGAGCGACCGTCATGCTGCCCTGGCGCAGTTGGAGAAGCTCCTGGATGCGCACCGCTCGGAGGGTGGCCGGGACGAACTCAGAGCGGAAGAGGCTCTCGAAGTCCGCCCAGAGCAAGGATGCCTCATCGTGAACCTGGAGCATCAAGCTCCACCATCGTCCTGCTGCCGCCTGCAGGAGGCTCGCCGCGAGAATCACCATGAGATCCGATGGTGTCCTCACTAGCCTAAAGATCCGTACCACCGCCTCTAGCCAGTCCTCGGCGGCCTGGGGGTCCGCCTCACCGCGAAACCTGGGCGGTCGCTGGCTCTGAAACTCATGCAGTGCCCTGAGGCGACGTGCATCGTCAGCGTCTGGTACTGGAAGCATCGGTGGCTCGGCGGGTAAGGCTACCGCCGGTGCCACTGCTGGCAAAGGGCCCTGCACCGAGGCCTCGTCGCTCGGTGGGCTGCCGTCACGCCCTACACTCGGAACCCTAGCTGGCTGTCGTCGCGGGGCCATCCTGAAAAGGAGAACAAGAGCACCACAGTCAGAACAGTATACCTGGTGAGCTGGCACAAGTAATCACAAGGAAAACTTGAGACTTTCATGAAGCAGATCAGTATACCCGGTGAGCTGACACAAGTAATCACAAAGAAGACTTGAAACACACACGCAATCAATGTTTTCATGCATTAAGTCGGAAATCCGGAGTCAGGGTCCTGGTGTACGGATACGTCGGCCACCGCACCAACACTGGGCTCCCTGAACTGATAACCACACTCAATACACTAAACACTATTGCTTCATATAGAAAGAAAAGACGATCAGAGTTTGCGGTAGAACCGACCACCTCTGATACCAATTTGTCACGACCCGTCCTCGGGGCCCGTGCCGTGACTACCCCAAGCCCGCCTTCCATAGGCCAGGGGCTGGCGACTAGCACCAAGGCGTAAATTCCCAGTAAACAGGGAAGGCATTGCCTTTATAAGTAACAACCACCACAGAGTCAGCAAAGCGGAAAGTAACTACAAGTGCAGAAAAGTAAAGGGGGCCGGAATACAAGCCCAACTGAAAGTACAACTGAAAAGTAAAGTACAGCAACTGAAGAAAAGACAGCGGCCTCGTGTCGTCCACTGGCAATCCCACCTGAAGGGTGTGTACAGATAGCCTCCAGGCTCCTCGGGTCCCACGTCCGCTCCGAGCACGTCCCGCCCAGTGGTCCACCTCCAGGTACCGTCCTGCTCCACGCCCCAACTGCGATCAGCGCTGTCCGTCGTCTGCATCCAACACAACAAGGTGCGGGCATAGCCCGTGCAGGGGTGAGTATAAGCTACTCAGTAAGGACCCCGAGACCCCCGAAGGTCTCCCGAAATCCACAAAGGATATAGCACAAAGAAAGATGCAATCACGAAGTAACATCTGACTCGACTTAGGTATATGCCCATACATATACCTAAGTTCCCACTTCTAGCTCTGCTCACGAGCTCAAGAACAACTCAATCCACAAAGGAAAGCAAGACTCAAATCCACAAGGAGAGTAAACAGTAAATCCACAAAGGATAGTTCAACACAATCCACAAAGGAGAGTAACATAAGATTCAGCTCAACCAGGTATACTTTTTCAGATGACGTCAAGGATGATCACTGATCCATCTAAGTCGTCGGACCCACGAAGGATCGATAGGTACTAACCCCCGCAAAAGACCCACGTAGGATCGGGCTCACACAGAACCTGTAGGCAGTGGCTCACACAGAACCGGTAGTAAGGACCCACATAGGATCGGGCTCACACAGAACCTGTAGCACTGATCCACGTAGGATCGCTGAGTGCAGTAGTCGACGCAATCCACTGAGGATCTCTGCACAGTCGTCGCCGCAGTCCACGAAGGATCTCTGCTCTGCCGTCGCCGCAGTCCACGGAGGATCTCTGCTCTGCCGTCGTCGCAGTCCACGGAGGATCTCTGCTCTGTCGTCGAAGTCACAGCCAGCGCTAGGGTTCCCGCACTTAGCGAGCTCGTTTAGGAGGGTCCGCTCCACGAGCCGAGAGGCTGATACATCAACTGACACGTAGTCCGAAGTTGATGTATCCAAAAGTTCCGTATCGACAACAGGATCTCAACGCAACAGACGGCGCGTCAATCGGACGCCCGGTCTGAGAGTTATTGGCATTTTCGTCCCAGGGGCCCGGTTGGTTTTTAGGGCAAAACCAACCCGACCGTACTCCGCCTGTATCCGATCCTCGGGCGGAGTATGCCAAAATTTCCTTCTCACTTAGAGGAAACTACCACAGCTGACGGTACGTCGATCGGACGTCCGTAGCTCAAGTTATGAGCGTTTCCGCTCCGAGGGCCCGGTTGGTTTCGTGTACGAACCAACCCGGCCGAACCCAAAGTCTTCCGAAACCTTGAGTGTAATATACCGAAACGACCGTCTCGATCCAAGGATCGCGTAGCCGCTGACGGTTCGTCAATCGGAGGTCCCAGGCCCAAGATATGGGCAAAAGACCGAAGAGGGCCCGAAACGGGGGTTCTGGGCCCGGGGCGACCCGGCCCGAACCCCCCCCTGGGTCGGCCGAACCGGGTCGGCCCGACCCGGCCCGACCCGGCTAGGCCGGGTCCGGTCCGGCCTGGGCGCGGCCCGGCCGACCGGACCGGCCGGCTCGGCTTCGGCCGAGCGGCCGAGTGAGCCGCCGCGGGTTTGACCCGCGGCTTTGGAGAAACGCGGCCCGCGCGGGCCGCGTGCTGGGTGGCCGGACCGCGGACGCGGTCCGGCGGTTCGCCGCCGCCGCGGCTCGGCCGTGGCGGACTCCTCCGGCGGCGCGCCGGGCGCCGCCGCTTCCGGTCGCCGGCGCCGCCGCGCCGGCGACCCGCGCCGCCGCCACCTTCCGCGGGCCGCCAGAGTTGCTCCGGTGGCCCGTTTTGCCTCCCGTCTGCGCCGTTGCTCCTCCCGGGGGCCGATCTTTACTGCGGGATCAACGGATCGCCCTTGCCGCACGGTTCGTCGTCGTCCGCCAGATCCGCACAAAAAAGGGAAGATCGGCGGAGGGTTGTCGGGTCTTGTTTGTTAGATCCGCACCCTCCGCGTTAGTCATAAACATCATCGGGAGGAAAAGCAAATAATCAACAACAATTTTAAATAAATTAAAATTGTTCGAAGATCAGGTTCTTTACTTTAAAAGAAATAAAATCACGAGAAAGGAAAATATTTCAATCAACCCTTACCTTGTCGTCGTCGTCGGACGAGAGGTCGTCGCGGAATCGCTCGTCGCGGATGAAGGAGATCGTCGCGTCGTCGCGGTATCCGGCGTCGCGTCGCCAATCTCCGGATCAAGATCAAACGGATTTAATTAATTAAATCCGTTGCCATGAAATTTAAAAAAAAGGAGAATTTAAACGATCCGATTCTCGCCTTAGTTGCCGAACGAGGATCGGCCGCGGAAGAAGAGGCGTCGCCGAAGAACGTCGCGGGTAAAGCTCGTCGACGTCGCAGATCTCGGTGTGCGTCGTCGAATTCCGGTCGTCGGCGTTCTTCGCGTTCTTCGCGTTCTTCGCGTTCTTCGCGGGGAGGGTGGAGGTTCAGAGGAATTGCACAACGATAGCAATCCTCAAAAATAGACAAGTTTGTCTATTTTATTATTTTGTCAACAAACGCAAAACGCGTAAGTAACGACCCATTAAATTCGTTGAATTAATTCAACGAATGAAACAGCCCATTTAATTCACGAAATAAACCGCCCAATTAAATGGTCTGTTAAGAAATTAAAGAAAACGCGTCGGTTGACTTTTCAGTTACTTTGACGGGTTTTCGCGGGTGCGTTACTTAGCGAAAGAAATGGCGGGGCTCGTGCGGGCCCCACCTCAAAAATATCCTACCAAGGGGGTAGGATATTTCTGGATAGCATCCTATCCAGTTCAACACAGTTCAAGCCGTCTTTAAGTGGCTTCAAGTGGCTTCCAAGCAGCTTAAGTGAAATAAAATAAAGTTGTCGCACAAACTTTATTTTATTTCTGACTTAAAGCCCCAAAATTTAAAAACCATGTCTGAGCAAACGCAACTCCGGAAGAGGCGTTTCTAAGCAAATACCGGCGCTGCGATTTTATCGGTGCCCTCAGAATTCGATTCCGGGCACCGGTTCAAAAGATAGAGAAACTCGCTCGTCCGTTCACTGAACGTACCCGAGCCAAACTTCGGAAATTGATTCCGGGCACACCGGGCCTCGGAATCAGGTGCCGTCTGAAGCTGCGCTCTTGTAAAATTCCAAAGAAAATTAAGAAAAAAAATTTCCTTGAAATTTGCGGGTCTTTACAATATGCAATAGTTTGATTGGAACATTGTCAGATATTAAAGGAAAGATTAAAGATGGGTTGAATGCAAGATTAGACTTACTATCAATGGGAATACATTTGGATTTATCTCTCACTCCTAATGGAAGATGAAGATTTCTTCCCCAGACTTGTCATACATTATCCAAGAGGGAGAAAATTAGTTTTTTTCCAGTGTCTTCATGATATCAAAGTGCCTCAAGGTTATTCTTTAAATGTAAAAAATTTTGTCTCTTTGAAGGATTTGAAGTTGATAGGTATGAAATCTCATGATTGTCACGTCATGATACAACAACTTCTACCAGTTGCATTGCGTGGAATATTTCCCATTCGTGTCAGAAAGACTATAATGAAGTTGTGTTAATTTTTTGATTCAATTTGTAATAGGGTGATTAATGTGAATGCTTTGAACATTTTGGAAAAGGATTCAATTTATATACTTTTTCAATTGGAAATGTATTTTCCTCCATCTTTTTTTGATATAATGGTGCATTTAATGGTTCATCTAGTTTGAGAAATAAATCTTTTTAGACTAGTTTATCTTCATTGGATGTATCCTTTTGAAAGGTATATGAAAATATTGAAGGGGTGTGTTAAGAATACATATTGACCTAAAGCCTCCATTATTGAAAAGTATATTTCTGAGGAGGTTACGGAGTTTTTTACAAGCTACTTAGCTGCGACAGAGCACATAGGTTTGCCTCCATCTCGCCATGAATGAGTTAATAATCTGGGTAAGGGGATTCGTGGCTTGAAAGCCAAATTTTTGTTAGCTGAACAGATGAAGAAGGTATAATTATGCATCTTGAATAACATATTTGATGCTCAATTGTATATCACATTGCATGTTAATGAGTTGAATCAATGTCATCCAAAAAAGAAAGAAATGTGGATTTTGAATGAGCACAAAAAAACATTTTTCCATGGTTTAAAAAGACCTTGCTTGATAGATAAGATGTATCAGATAAATTAAGATGGTTAGTGGGTGGTCTAAGTTTAAATGTGATAACATGGTCTGGGTATGACATTAATGGCTATACATTTCATATGAATGCTCAGGACAACAGAAGTGAAGTTCAGAATAGTGGTGTATTGGTGTTTGCAGAAACAATGCTTTTTTGAGTTTTAAAGACAAAAAGACAATTTCTACATCAAGTGAATATTATAGAGTCATTGAAGAAATATGGGAGGTTGATTACTTTAATATTAAAGTTATTTTTTTTAACTGCAAATGTTTTATCAGTAACAACAGTGTCATACACGATGAATTTGGAATGACAGTTGTTAATCTGAATAGATTTTAAGACATAATAGATTCTTTTATAATGTAAGCACATGCAAAATAGATTTTCTATGTAGTTGATCAATTGGATATGCAGTGTTCTGTTGTTTTACAAGGGAAAAAATATGTTGGTGAGGATCAACTTGATAAAGATGCGTATTTATGCGAGATCCCTACTTCCATGGAAATATTAGCAGAAAATAATGATGAGCATGTTGAAGACATGATTTTTGCCATAAGGAATGATCATGACGAAGGAATTTTGGAAAACAATCCATTTGTACATTCCTAATATTATAAATAACATATGTTTATTTCTTGTTTACACTTATTATTTTCATAAAATGTTAGATATTTTAATTTTTTTTCTTTATTAAAACATGTATTAAAACAAATAAGTAGAAATTTTTGTTTATTTTAATTTTGTTTAGTTTATTTTATCATGTTTACCATTACGTAACTTATATATCTATTGATTTTGTTGAATGATAATTACTTTACCATGTTTACCATGTTTACCATAGTTTACCATTGTTTACCTTTACATAACTTATATATTTATTGATTTTGTTGAATGAAAATTATACTACCACATTTACCATGTTTATCATCTTTTCCAAAATTATCACTTGCACATGGCCAAGACCAGAGGATACTGGTTGAGTTTGATGAGAATGATATTACTAGAGGTCCAGATGCAAAATATTTTAAGAGTTTGTATCATCTCAGGGTAAAAGCAATGTAAGCATTTCATATGATGATTGGAGAAGTGTGGAAAAGGAAATAATATCTCAGTTATGGGAGATGATTTTGGTAAGATCTTTTGCTATTGTTTGACTAATCTTTAGATGTTTCTAGTATAATATGTTTTACCTATTCTTTATTAGATGACATTTGATATTCCTGACACTGGAGGAGTTAAGAAGAAATTTTTATCGATGGTTGTCAGGAGATGGAGATATTTCAAATCAACCCTCACATTTGATTTCATTTTTGGTCAAAGGAATCATGAAAAACCTTTTCATATATATCCTTTCATAGATGAAGACACGTGGAGGCAATTTGTTGAAAGTAGAAGAAAAGATTCATTTTTTGTAAGGGAAATGTAAACTTTTATAAGCTTTCTTATATAAATGATCTTATTAATGTTTTTTAATGATTTATTATTATTAATTTACTGCAAACAAGGAAATCTCACCAGGAGATCCAATCTAAAAATGTATACCCTCATAGTTTATCTCAGGGAGGGTATACATTTTTGAAAGAACAAATGATGGCGGAAAAATTACAAAAAACTGAGAGTTGAGTCTTCAAGCTCTGGAGAGGTTGCCCCTCCATCCCCTCCATCTAGACATGAAAAATAGAAGAGAGCTCAAATGAGCAAAAAGGGACAATATCTTTTGGAAGAATCGATAATCATAGCTGAGAGGATTGTAAGATATTTATTTTATTTAATTAAGTTAATTATATTCTTTATATAATTTGAATCATTAAAGAAATGTCCAATTAATTAATACAGGATTCTCTTGAGGAGCAGAGCTCATAGAGGGTATTTACAGCTGCTGGGAGGCAAGATATTTTATCTGTAGCATTGGGAAAGCCCGAACACCCCAGTTGTGTATGAGGATATTTGACGGGTGTATCAGTAAGAAAAGTGTTTCCACGTTCTTCAACTTCTTCCATTGAGGTTGTTTATAAAAAAAAAATAGAATCCTTGAAGGTTGAAGTTCATAATATTAATACGAAGATGGAAGAAAAGATTAGAGCGTCGGTACAGTCTATGTTTGCAGACATGCAAAGACAATTTTATGCTGCAGCTCCCACTCCTCCACCTCCCCCTACTGACCCAATTATTTATCCTCCACCTCCGTGAGTAGCTCCCACTCCCCCACCTCAACCTGCAGACCCCATTTTTTATCCTACTCCTCCACCACATCTTCATACTTATTGTGAGTTGTATGTTGATGATCCTCACCATCATATAGTTGCATATGGGCAAGTATATTGTATAGAAGATATAGTTCATCATCAACAGTTAGAATTTGAGCATCATAGGGTCACTGTACAGGATATTATAGATAGATCATCTCGACTACCATTACCTACAGATGAGGTGACAACATTTAGACATAGTATCGACCACTTTTTTGTTTGGCCAACCAGACTTCTGCGGCTCAATACCATAGAGGTATGTATGTTATATCTTTTATTTTATTTTTTATTAAAGTTTTAAAATTTGAAAACTAATATATTTTTCTATTTATCTTTACAGTAATACTTCAAAGGTAAAGAAATACTATATAGACAACAAAAAAGACAAATGGCTTTGACATCAGATACAGATTCTAGTAGTCCTGACAGATTGTCAAGATATTCAAATTTTTTGGTGGGTCATTATGAGTTTCCAATGGAATCTCATGTTTTTGGACGTGCAATCAATGTGGGGATTGTGAAAAATGATATCATGGAGCTTGTTACTGGAGATAAGTTGGGCATTAACATGGTGTAGATTTTTTCCATGTAAGTCTTAACACCTTTCCATGTGTTATATTTATTAAAAATGTATACTTATGTCTGTTTTGTATTAGGTATCTTTATAACATGTGTGAGAAGAATGAGAGAACATATGTATATGGATTCAAGGACCTGCAATTGATTTCCCCTAAAAGACATGCATTGGGTGAGGAACAAAGAACACTTTATATTACTGAAAGATTTGAACAGAATATAATCATGCAATGTTGGATGGTGCCTTTTTGTGAGGGGTATGAAACATATATTAGGAAAAGTGTACAATATATTTTAACATAAAAAACCACTAACCTTAAATTTTCTTTTATATCAGTGATCATTAGATGCTAGGTGTTTTTGTCCAAGGGAGAAAACACTTTATTGGATATGCTCTGTCCATGGCAATGTGCTGAGAAGTTTTCAAAATATGTTGTAAATGTAAGTTTCAATTTCTTAATAGTTGTTTATATTATAATAAATTTTAAATTTATCCCATTCGTATTATTTTCTAACAGGGGGTGAGTCTACTTTTGAAAAAAACAAAGAAAAAGTGTTTCAAGATCAAATATGTAAAAGTAAAGGTAAATATCCATTTATAATTTGTACTTTTCGATGTATTACGTAAAAATGATATTTTGAATTGGCACTCATTTAAACATAATTGTCACGAACAAAAAGGCGTCTTTGAATGCAGATATTATATGTTAAGATTTATGTATGAAATAATTACAACTAGAACACTTGTGAAGTTTGACCTGGTAATATTTCCTTATAACCTTTTCCATAATATTTCATTTGATTTATTCATTATACATTTTAACTATTATCCTTTTAATTTGTAACAATTCGATGACCCTCAACCCTATAGTTCTCAAGAGGTCAAACACTTACAAGTGGAATGGTCAAATTATTTTACAGGTTTGATTGGATTTTAGTTTATTTGTATTGTAAAATGTAATTTTGAATATCTATTATCTATACTAAACTTGGCTTCCTCCAGCTTATGTTTCACCATAGTATGCAGCCACGTCACCCAAAATACTACTATCCCTCCCTCCAATATCGTGCATTGTTGTCCGTGTTTCCATTTTCCCCATGGTTCCTCGCTTGGGATTTCCCTCCGCTGCGATTAGGGTTCAGTCCATTTCCGCTCTACCTCCACCTATTCATCCTTGTCCGCTCACGTAATCAACTGATCACTCCGCCTCTGTGCATTCTTCATATGATCTGACTCCGCTTTATCCGCAAACCACAAGGCGATCTACCTCCCCTAGGGTTCCCGAAAACTTCTTCTCCTACCGCAAACCATCTTCAAATGTTCTGCTCTGTTTGAGTCCTCCAGTTCAACGAGAAATATTCTCCATTAGACTGATATCATCAGGAGGTTATCATATTTGAAGGATGACTTCGACTTCGCACTTTCTACTCCAAACGACTCGCTTCAGCATCTGTCGTTTACATACGATATCAATCGATTCCTTCGATAAATCTTCGACTCTGGAATTTTGTTGCTTAAATAGGAGGTAACCCTGCATTTACCCGAACATTCTTAACTCTTAAATGTTGATTGATTCATTGTCCATTCATTGTCTTCCCATTTTCAGGTGTTCGATTGAAGAGGATGGGGCCTCAATTCATCCACACACACAATATCTTTTTTTTCAAATATTCACTCAGGTTTGCCTTCTATCCCCATTATCATTACAGGTTTTAAGAAATTATCGATACCTATTAGGTTTGTTCTAGAATGTTATTTTAGTACCCTGTATTAAACTTCATGGTTATTCCCCTAGCATAATTTGTTCCACTTTCGGCATCACCATCAACTACTATGGACAAAGCCCGCCAAGTTCTCCAGGAAGCCCTTCCTGTCAATGATAGGTTATTCAGACATCTTACATATCTAAAGTTTCAGAGTAGGTATATTCTCCTAATGTTGACAAAATTTACTCCCTTCTGTCTATCATACTTTATTTGAAGTTAAACTAGATTTAATGAGACACTGTTACTATAGTTCTTATATTCTAATACTCCAGCTCCCCCTACCATACATATGTTCGACTATTCATTCTTCCACATTCATTCTTAGGAGAGTTTCTCTTGATTTCCTCATCACATCAATGTCTGCTGCATAATCCGATAACTGTATCCTATTCCGTTCAATATATAATTCTTCCACTGTCATTGCTATAATTAAATATATATTTCATTAAGATCACCATAACTATCACTTATTACATGGACTATATAATAATTACAGTGGTTTATAGGATAGATTATATGTAACGGTTTTCAGTACATTATTATGTTCACTTTCTTGACAATTAAATAAAAAATTTCACAATACAAACATGAAATCTCCTTCGACATGTAGAGGTGAGGATTCAAAAAAGACTACTCAGGAAACAACAAAAAACAGGTTATCTTATTTGTATTATGTACACCTTAAAGTGTCCCTTTATTTATCATTCAACTTGCTTACATATTTACAATATTTACACCATCACAGGATAATGATCTCTTGAAAATATTTCTGCAATTGAACGTCTAACACCCATAGGATGCACTCAAAGAGGAGCATGAACGCCATTGTCACCTATACCCATTGATGGTAACCTCATATTATTGTGTCCATTGCATTTCATTTTTTTAATTATGCAAACCAATTTACTAAAATGTGGTAAAACTAACCTATTGTTGCCTGAAAATATATATTGTTACTGAAATATCATTGTTTCATGACCAATAACTATTGAAAGTTTTTCTGCAGATAAATCTATCACACCAACTTACAACATGCAAAGACAAACACACATTCCATTTTCACTGTTAACCATAAATGGTGAGTTATTTTTAATATGCTCATAAGGATTATTTTCATTCGATAATGAAAAAAATTTCCATATATTGGAATACTTTATCATCTCTCTGTTTTACAGTTTACTAGCAATGTTTTAATCTGCCCAGATGGAAAATGCTAATTGGGTTGTGCTGGAAAAGTAATCATCAACTTTTATTTCAGTAATAACAAAGAAAAAATTAATTGTTTCTTCTCACAAAGTATATTTATATCATTGCAGAAAAATAAATCCTGGAGATAAGAATTGTACGGAGGAAATTAAATGAAATATTGTGGTAATTAAATGTTCCCAGTTGAATGTTCTCCATTTAAATTTATTAGGTTCACATAAGAATGAATATGAAGCATCTTATACCTTGCATGTGGTAGATGAAGTTGACAAAGAGAATTCTAAAGACACTAATGAATCATTACTATCTTAAGAGGACCTTTCGTAACTCCAACAAGCAGTCCAAAGATAGGAGCATCACTTACTAAAACTATTCCAAGAACTCCATTTGTATCAAGTTTATACACCGAAACTTTTTTCCATCAGGTGGGTTTTCACATAAAATATTTTTGGTAGAGGGAGGCTTTAGATCAATTTTTAGTAATATTATTTTCCAATGTACTTCATTATATTACTATTTTCCACTTACTATTTCAATTGTTTTATGCGCAATTCTATTCCTTTTCTTTTGTCATTGATAATTTGATGATAAATTATGTTAGGAAGCATGCTCTATACATTTTTTTCTTTCATCGTTATGATTTTCATGTCAGTTTTTGTTTTTTAAATCTGATCTTCATGTTGATGTGACTTTAATTTTAGTTTTTTTATTTTTAAATTTTACTAACCACACGGTTTTGAATAGATTTTCCAAACCATGACAAGGTAGTATTTTCATATGATTATGTTGTGATTCAGTGAGATTTGTATCCATAATGGGATATTCATCTCAGCGAAAAAGTCAAAGGATCTGTGGATAGATGCAAAGGTGTAGATCAGTGGGTCATGTCTAAGAGATGCCAGACGTACTTCAATTTTTCGCATCCCTGCATAGCGGATAAAATAAATATTGATGAATGTTCATATGCTGATGGAATGAATGTCTTCCATTTACAAGCATAGAGGAGAAACATAAGATACACGTCTCATTTATGGCCCAAGTAGGTTTGATCCTGGTATTTTTTTACCAACAAATTCTATAGCAGGATAAGATGTATGGTTAATGAATCAGCAATTTTTTATTGTTTACAATTCAAGGGATAAATGATAGTCATAATCATGTTCTTGAGTTTGATATATTTGTTTTTTTGTAGGAAATATGTTGATGCGGCTATTTTGAACAGAGGAAATGCCATCCTTTTTTATATAAAAAATAAAAAACCAATCTTATGGTATTCTGAAAATGCTTCTATTCTACAAAGTCCATACAACTTTAATAGAGGAAATTCCAACCTTTCGGGCAGTGGGATGTGGTGGTTTTGCTTTAATTTTTCGTTACATTTAAGGATTTCTTGGGAAATTTATGGATTTTATTGGTTATTCCTATTACGGTTTTGTGTTATGTTCACTACAATGCTTCATATGGATGTCTCATGGATCCTTTCCATGGTCTCTCCATGCTGGTGGATGCCCTTTCATATTTTCCCTATTTCCCCCTCTGCATTTTCATTTTTTCTGGGTTTCTGATCTTATATAAAAACAGTGTGTTAAGGTTAATAGATGGTTTTCTATAGTTCAAGTACAGTCTCTAACTCAGTAACAGTGTACCGGGGGGTGGACACTATTTTATGGTGGGGAATGGGTGGGAATCAATGGTGTAGCTCTAATTATATATTATTATTTTTTGGGTTATCTGGTTCTCCACTATGGTTGTGTTGCAATTTTCTTTTTGTTATTTGTTGTAAGTTTTTTGTGTTTTTCTACAGGGTTATGCTTGACGAGTGTCATCAGCAAAATACCAATGATCCTGTTCTTTGACCCTACAGATATGTGCATCCCCTGGAGATTGGACATGCTATAGCTTCCAGTTTCCCTTCACTGGTGGCCCATGTGGATTTCCCCTTTCTGTTTAAGCTGTAGGTTTTGTTCTCTACATCTCCTTTGATAATTTTGTACCCATTTCCATTTAAATGTGTATCTTTTATAAAAAAAAATAGAGTTGGATAGAATCATTTTGTGGATTGATTTCTTATAGAAGGAAATGGATACTCATGTTTTTAAGCATTGTTTTTGTTACAATCTGTTTTGTATTACATTGAGTTGTAGTACCTTACAAAAAACATACCTTAAATACACTTATTCAGCTGCAGAGCCGAATTCAAATTTGTTTTCTGTTATAATCTTTATAATTTGTTTTATATTAAAGTGAGTTGTAGTACCTTATCAAATTTGTTAAAATGTTTTCTAACATGTTGCAATATGTTACCTAGATCGGGTCTGCAACCAAGAGCTTTCAATTTGAGGAAGGACAGGTATGTACAAAAAATTATCCTCTATTGTCAAATTTAATAGACGAAGAATGTTCATGTGTTCAAGTGTCACCTATTTTTTTTCCTTTCATTATTAAGAGTTCCATATGAATTTTTTTTTTATATGAGATTGTTTTCATCTACTTCTTATCCATCACCAACCATGACAACCAATGGATTGATTCATTTAGAATGAAGAATAAATCTATCATCCTCGTCCTAATAATTATTGCGCCACCTCTATAGGACTCCATTTCGTCTCCTGCCTAACTATATCCTCACACTGACCATTTTCATATTCTCCCATATTGCATTGTATAATGCAATGGGTAAGCAGTTTGGTATGTATTGCTCTGGTGCTTTCTTATTTTTTGATGTTGCTAAGGTTCTTTCCTATAATTTTTAGGTCTGGAATGGGGTTGGTTGATGCAGTATTTGGGTGACTTCGTGTTCTTTAGAAGCTTAATTTTTTCCTTTTGTTTGTCACATGTTGTCTCTTACACTAAGATTTCTATCTCAATAAATGACTTCATACTCCCACAAATTTTGTACCTTCTATTCCATTTTATGTACCACTCATTTTTTTTAAACATTACCAATATTAATATGAATTATTATGTTTCAAAAGTGGTATTCTATTATTGATAATAAGAATTTTTTATAGTGTCGTGCGAATGCACGGGCGGAGTACTAGTTGTAAATATAATTGTGTATTTGGTAGTTTTTTTTGTTGGATTTAGGTTTTTTAGTTGACATTGTAGGTTTTGAATGTTATATATGTGAATGTTTAATTTTGCTCTGGTTCTTCATGTTTTGGTCTAGTTCTGATGTTTTTTTGGTTTGGATTATAGTTTGGTTTTTGTATTTTTTTGGTCCGGTTTCTACTTGTTTCATACTTTGGCAGAGCATAGTAATGGTTTCATGGGGGTGGGGGTGTCCGGGGGGGTCTTTCCAAGGGGGAGGGGTGTCCAGGGGAGGGGTGTCCAAGGGTGTAAGGGGGTTGTCCGTGGGGGTGGGGGTCCAGGGGTGTTGGGCTGTCCAGGGGGTGGGGGTGTCCAGGGGGTGGGGGCTGTCCAAGGGGGTGGGGGGTATCCAGGGGTGGGGGGTTGTCCAGTGGGTGGGAGGGTGTCTAGGGGGTGGGGTTTCCAGGGGTGGGGTGTTCAGGGAGAGGGAGGGACTGTTAGGGGAGTGGGGCGATCCAGGGGTGGGGGCTGGTCAAGGGGTCGGGGTGTCCAAGGGGTGGGGGGATGTCCAGGGGTGGGGGTGTCCAAGGGGTGGGGGTTGTCCAGGGGGTGGGCGGGTGTCCAGGGGGTGCGCGGGTGTCCAGGGGGTGGGGGCTGTCCAGGGGGTGGGAGGCTGTCCAAGGGGTGGGAGGGTGTCCAGGGGGTGGGCGGGTGTCCAGGGGGTGGGAGGGTCTCCATGGGGGGTGGGGGCAGTCCAGTGGGGTGGGGTGGTGTCCAGTGGGTGGGGGTTGTCCAGGGGGTGGGAGGGTGTCTAGGGGGTGGGGGATGTCCAGTGGGGTGAGGTGGTGTCGAGGGGGGTGAGGGATGTCCAGGGGATGGGGGTTGTCTAAGGGGGTAGGGGTGTCCAGGGGGTGGGTGTTGTCCAGCGGGTGGGAGGGTGTCTAGGGGGTGGGGGTTTCCAGGGGTGGGGGTGCCCAAGGGGGGGTGGGAGGGGCTATTCAGGGGGTGGGGGTGTCCAGGGGGTGGGCGGGTGTCCAAGGGGGGTTGTCCAAGGTAGGGGGTGTCTAGGGGGTTGGGGCTGTCCAGGGGGTGGGGGTTTCCAGGGGGTGGAAGTGTCCAGGGGGTAGGGGTGTCCAGGGGGGTTGGGGCTATCCAAGGGGGTAGGGGGTCCAGGGGGTGGGGGGATGTCCAGTGGTTTTGGTCTGGTTTTGGTCTGTTTTCTACTTGTTTTAGGTCTTCTTTGGCAGCACATTGTAATGATTGAACTGTATTTAAAAAAACGGGTTTTTATGTCGGTTATTTTATAACCGACGTAATAAATGCATGGGAATGGTTTTTTACGTTGGTTATTTAATAACCGATGTAGTATATATGTTTTCACGTCAGTTATTTTTTAACTGACGTGAAAAAACCGATATGCTGACTGGTTTATCACGTCGGTTGTTTTCATAACCGACGTGATAACCTTGTTTTTCACATCAGTTTTCTAATAACTGACGTGAAAAAATGCTTCGGAGGGGTTGTTTATTATGTCGGTTATTTAAAAACCAACGTAATAAATCACGACTCTGAACCGTTTTCCACGTCGATTTTTTAGGAATCGACGTGAAAATGGCTTCATATTTCTGTTTTTTACGTCGGTTTTAAAATAATCGACGTAAAAAACAATATTTATAACATCCCCTGTAATAATGTCGGCCAAAAACTAACGTAAAAAATGAAAAATAACCGATGTAAAAAACGCTTTTTGCACTAGTGACCAACCCAAAACAGTAAGACAAAAGGAAAAACTACCTTTTATAACACTTTGTAATGCCCCGACCTGGCTCACCACTAAGGCGATGGATGGACCGGTCGTCATGTGACCTCAAGCGCACCTCCACGTACGCCAGAGGCTTCCGACTAGCAGTGAGGGTGTAAGGATAGTCAGTGGGGAGACTATATGCTCGTATCAGAGTTACGCAGTGGTATAATAGAGTAAATAACAATCAACAGCGAAAGCAGTAAATGATAATAATAAAGCAGTGGAAGAAAAATTTCATATAAATGTACAAAAGTGGCCAATGCCAGTTTATACAATGGATGAATGCATGGCATGAAATTAATACATTACCGAAAGCAGTAAACAGTACAACATGAATTTCAATACAATACAATATAGGACTCAAGTAAAGAAAAGAACTAAAAGCCTAAAGGCGATCTCCACAAGCATCATGGGTTCCAGCTCAGTCCTTTGCTCCTAACTCCTGGGTAGAAGCACACATCAACAAGCAAGGTCCAAGGCCCTGCGAACAAGAATGTATACTCGGGTACCCTAGTGAAATGGTGGTCCAAGTAGGGTGTGAGATATAAATCTCAGTAGTCCGGCACCACCGGTGTCTAGCCCAATCCCGACAGTGTGGTATAAATTAAACAGTGTACAGGCATGCATAAGTTAAGCAGTACAATGTAACTAAATACCCAAGTACTTGCTTCATCCCTCGGATGGTGTCCGGACATGTAATCAGTTCATTAATTAAGTATTACTAGTTTATTCATAAGTCACATGTGAGCAAGTCACCTACTGAGTCCAAGGAGTTTCCTCCAAGGTAAAACGGGGCTACGCAATGAACGGGCTCGATGGGCATTAGCCATGGCACCTACTTGTCAATGTTGGACCCAAGGAGCATATCCAAGTCATCATGTGATGGTATTTAGTAATAAAGTCTCAAGGTAATAACCAAGGAAACAACCTCGTGATAGTATAAGTAGTGAAGGTCCAAAGACGTAACAAGGCAGCCTGACAAAGATATCTGGTGAGGGAGTTCCAGGGTCATAACCAAGGTAGCATAGATCTCACAGAACGCTAACCCAGTAGTATCTGGGTCTAGATAAGGGGTAACAGTGAAATCCATGGAGTGTAGTCCAAGGCATTCCACGATGAGGCGCCTACCGAGTCCATGGAGTGCATCCAAGGTAAAAGGGGGCTAAGTAAGGATTGGGTCCAAGGAGTGTATCCAAGGCACCTACTTGTCAATGTTGGATCCAAGGAGTGTATCCAAGGCATCTTGTAGTACTACATGTGGGACCCAATGGTAGTATACCGGGCATCCAAAGATAATAGAAGGAACGGGATCTAGGTGAGTCAAAACCTTAGCAACTCGTCCTTGAATTTGGAATGGGGTACACTAATGCTCAAGGTATTCTCCGATCAGAATCCAAGACAAGCTCGAGTCTAACCATTTCTAATTAATAAAGAAGTCACATAATAATCCATTTTGGTCCAAGCCTTGTCATCCATTAGTGTGGAAAGGTCAAGTAGCATTGCAACCATTTATTGGTTGGTTCAAACCTTGTCTTCCATTAGTGTGGAGAGGTCAAGTAGCATTACAACCATTTATTTATTAAATCCATTAAGGCATATTCAATAATTAAGGTTCACTCTGCTACCTTCCATCAACATGGAAAGGGGTGCTACGGACATGCAACATTTATTCAATTACTCTTAAAAAGGCTAAGTGATATACTCAGTATACTTGTCAATTCACATTTCACATTTAATTGTCAATTCAAAACACCTACCTTAGGCGGGTTAAGTGATGAGCATACATGGTACTTTCCATTATGCGATTCATAGGACAAGTTTACCATTTAATATAGAAGGTCTTACCTTTATAAAGGTCATGCCAAGGTACGCCCGAACAGTGGCCCGAATGTGTCAATACACTAAACGACAATCATTGAAAACATCACAAATGGTTAAATCCAATTCAAAACTTGGCCAAGCACTTAGGTGCTGCCTTGGCCCTTTTAATTATTTCAAAAAGGTAACCCTGTTTTTTTAATGTCATTAGGGACATGTCCTAAACATGCCATATTTCAACATAACATCAAGGCATAAGAATTATAAACACAACAAGTCAAGCAAACAAGGTCTAACCACTATTTTTTAGCTTGAAGGCAGCGCACCTCCGTTGGAGGGGTTTTATTATAAAATCATGATATTACTTATCACACAAATCATTTATCCCCTTTAGCATTTTAAATATGAAACAAGCTAATTTGCATTTAAGGGAATTCAATATAGATACTTCACTACATGAATTTAAATTCTAATAAAAGTGTAGTAAGCAATTTATTAATGCATTTATAAAATTGAGGATTTAGAGAGGGACTCTACCTCAGGGTGGAACCAAGACATCCACTTCGGCTCTTGGAGATTTCTAACTAAAAGCAGCTGCTCCCCCACTGAGTATATACACTTCCACACACATGCAAGGACACCTAGCCCCTATTCATACACTCACATGGTCATGGGCATGCGCAAGGGGATCCTTACACATATGCTTATATGCATATACCAGTCGTCCCTCACCTACGCATGCATTTTTATATATATACATGGGCACACCTAGCCACATACGTGTGTAATCACTGCCATGGATATTTACACACTTAACCGGGGAACCTACATTCATATATTAGTTTACCTATGCATACGCAGGCGAGTCTCCCTTGACTTGGCGGCTCGAAACCGCATGAAACAGCCCAACGTTCTACACATCAATTAAAAGGAACCTTATAGCACATAAAGAGACCAAAACAGATGGTGTGAAAACCAATAATGGTCCTAAACCCTTGCCTCGGGTGTCGACGATAAATCAAAACCAAGCCAAACCACCCAGAACATCTCAACGCCCAACAAGATAGGTGCAAGGAATCTTAATGCATCTAAAACCCACAATTTAGATGGTGCAAAATAACTAGCGGATTTAAAACCTTACCTCGGATGGCGACGATGAACCAAATCACCCAGAAACCACACGACGAAGTTCAACGCACTACACGCAACAAGCCGAGAACTTATAAACCTCAAAATCCCCAAAAAATTTAACTAGGCTACAAGGAGAAAACTTACCCTGAAGCAAAACCGGTGGAATGAAACCACCCGAACCGCCTCGCCTTTGGCGGCGGTTGCCGAAACACGCCCCCACAGGACTTAGGAGACCATTCGCACCAACCTAAAACAAGAGAGAATCGAAAATCCAGGTTATCCCTAAACCCTATGTTTGGTCACACCTCACCAGGCGCCAATTAGGTTGAAGCGAAGCTGAAAACAAGGAGAATGGAAAAGAAGGCTTACTATGAAGGATTGTGCGAGAAATCAAAGGAAATTTAGCCGGATTGAAGGACGAAGAGGAGGTCGAGGAGGGGAGTTCGTGCGCGTCGAGAGGGGACCCCTCACCTTGGGTGCGTTGCGTAAGAGAGGGGGTGAGGATGAGGGTTTTTAGTTTTCTTTTTTCTTTTAATTTTAATTTAATTTAATTTAATTCAAAAAAAATCAAATTCTAAAAACTGGGTGTCGCACATGGTTTTACCCGCACAGTTTGTCAAACTATGTGCAAACCGTGCAGAGTCTACTGCTTGCACGAGACTAGACGTATGGTTTAGGAAACTGTACGCAGGTCGTGCGCAAAGCCACTACCCCTTCTTAAATAGGGCTGCACGATTACCTGTAATTAGCCGCACAGTTTGGCAGACCATGTGCAAACTGTGTGTCCTCTGTTGCTTCTTAAAACACTAAAGTTTTTCGGGTCTGACAATCTCGAAACTTCTCGAGCCACTCGGGAGACTTCTCGGGCCTTCACCCTTGCCCAAAAACATCACTTAGGAGTGATCCAACTTTCGAAATTAAGTTCTGAAACTCAGTTTTTAAAACGACCGATTTAGTAAACAAAAAAGTTCAAAAACCTTCGTACTTTTGTCCGGTTAAAAAACACAGGATTCTACAATAATGCAGATTTCTATGTAATTATTTATACTATATCAAATTAAAGGAGACTTATGTTACTTTAAGATCAAATAAAAAAATGAGACCTTTTAACTATTTGATTTAATGAAAAGAAATAATATTTTTTATAAAAAACGATATTTTTTATAATTCACTCAAAAATTAACTATTTTAGAAAAAAAAATCACTCAAAGATACATTTCATATGTTGAATCCAAAAACGATATCCATTTTGTCAAATATCATTTGTAAAAGTGATAGAAATTAATCATAATATTCGTACACAAAATGCAATAAAAACCATTTTTCATCAAAACATATTTATGAAGCATAAAACAACTTTACTAAAAAATGAGTACTTATATATTATTCATTAATAAATACATTTGAATTAAGTAAAACATTTCCTATATATATTTCATAATTTAGTTAATCATGTTTATACTCATCAATTTAACGGTTGTCTTATAATATATTGTGGTTCGTTTTAAGCTCGGTATTGAGTGTTAAACAAACTATCAAACAAATATAATTTAAAATTGAGTGCAACCGCGAAAGCGGCATACATGCAAGGAAGAAAATACATGTAAATCACTGGTTCAGGGATTTGACCCTGCGCCTATGTCCCAATCTCCTCCCCACTAGTACGCCCCTAGCCAAGCGTGGGAGCTCAAACAAATATAATTTATTTAAGAAGAAATATAATCTAAAATATTTGGTTTGCCATTATTGCAAGATTTTTTTACTACGAATGACGCTCTTTTCTTTTTTATTTCAAAATACTATACTTGTTGACGGTTTTCATATAGAGGACAAATTTGGTATTTAGATATTATTTGTATGAAGGATCCTACCCATTTCCCCTTACATAAAACAGCACTCCGGAGAAAATTTACAGAAAAATATATGTTAAATCGCATACCAGAAAATACTCTCAACCCTTGATCTTTGGGTACGTAGATGGTTTGACCTTCGCATTATTGGTGCAACGGAATCAGTTTCAACAAATCTTGATGAATTCCAGCAATGATTCTCGGTGTGATGGTGAATTGGAGTTCTGATGCGCGAGCTGGAAGGACTGTGACGCGGTGCTGGATTAACGTGGACAGACTTGGACTTGGTGAGCTTGAGAACCCGGGCAGAGATTCGGATGCAAAAACTGGTGGACCGGATGGAATCAGGTGTTGCGATGTGGCTTGGTCTGATGTACACGTGATAAGGTGCGTTGATCTAGGCCTGATCCCTTGCTGGATGGAGAGATCGGGTAGCCATGGAATCTGGTGCGGTGTGTTGATGAAGCATTTCGTCGAACGTTTGAAATGCATCTCGGATTGGGCAGTGGACTGGAACGGCTAATTAGGCACAAAATCACAAGGAGAATCTGACAAACATTTCGTCGAACAATTGAAATGCTTCTCGGATTGGGCAGTGGACTGGAACGGCTGATTAGGCACAAAATCACAAGGAGAATCTTACAGGAATTTCGTCGAACACTTGAAATGCATCTCGGACTGCACGCTGCTGACTATTCAAAAGGGCATTCAATCAAGCACCTGGAGAGCATCCGGGTTGGACGCTGTAGAGGTGACTGGAGCAGCCTGATGATATCTGTTCTGGTAGCCACCACGGCTTAGAGTATGGACTGCCGGTGGTTAGGGAGATGACCTGCGGGCTGGTGAAGAGGAACTGCAGTGCCCAGTTGAAACATCTGGAATGTGCTGGGCCTTTCTAATATTCGAATGCCACCTCTTGCTTTCTTTTGCCCTTTATTACCTTGCGCAAGTGTCTTTGACCCCATACTAACCCCTGCCCTGCATAACATATATATAAATCTTTTAGCGGCGGTAAAAATTGAAATTCAAAATGATTCACCAAAATAAATCCACAATGCAACTGTTTCAGCCCATCCAAGATGTATTTCAGACAGAAAATTCCAAAGTTCGGCTTGTATATCTACCGCACAGATCAACCGGTATCAGCAGTTTCTTAAATTTTCATATTGTAAATCTTCCAAAGGTCCAACTATTTAGGGTAAAAATATTTTTAAAAAATATTTTTAAAAATGCCCTCCCTTTCATAAGAGAGTTTTCCCTGGAAATTATTCTGCATTTCCGATATGGGATTCTGGTTCTCCATTTCCTGCACAGAACATTCTGCATTTCCGATGTGAGATTCTGTTTCAAGTACTTGACTTTGAAAGACTGTAAAATGTAAATTATAAGGCCAATACAAATAAAACATAAAACATGGATTAAACATATAAAAAATAGTTGAAAACAAAAAAAATCATAAAAAATGATGATAAAAAATAATTTATAAGCTTATAAAATATAAATTATAAGACAAATATAAATGAAACTTAATACATTAATTAAACATAAAACAAATATTTGAAAATAAAAAGAATTTCGTAAAAAATATTGATGAAATATAATTTATAAGCTTTCAAAACGACCAACATGAAACTTAAAAATGTTTCAAGCACATGACTTTGAAAGCCTATAAAATATAAACTATAAGACCAATATAAATGAAACATAAAACACAGATTAAACATATAACAAATAGTCGAAAATAAAAAGAATTTCATAAAAAATGTTTATGAAAAATAATTTATAAGCTTTCAAAACCACATACTTGAAACTTAAAATGATTAAAGTATGCGGTTTTGAAAGACTAAAATATAAACTATAAGACCGATATAATTTAAAGTTAAAACATGGATTAAATATATAATAATTTATTTAATTATTAAATTAATATTATTAATAATTAATTAGTTAATAATTAATTAGTTAATTAAAAATTATTAATAATTAATTATATAATAATTAACTAATTAATTAGTAATATAAGTATTCAATATATAATATTTAATTAGTAAATTAGTAATATAATTATAAATTATATTTATCCATTATAATTAATAATTATTAATTATTCAAAATTATTATATAATAATTAATTAGTTAATAAGTTATATAATTTTTAATTATATAATAGTTAATTAGTTAATTAGTAATATAATTATAAATTAAAAATATTCATTATAATTATTAATTATAATTATTAATTATAATTAATAATTATAATTATTCATTATAATTACTAATTATAATTATTAATTATTAATAATTAAATATTAATTTGTTAATTAATAATATAATTATTAATTATAAAACTATTACTTGTATAATAATTAGTTAGTTAATTAGTAATTATTAATTATAATTACTCATTAGTAATTATTAAAAATTATTATATAATAAATAATTAGTTAATTAGTAATATAATTATTCATTATAATTATTCATTATAATTATTCATTATAACTATTAATTATTAATTATTATTAATTATTTATTATTTATATAATACTTAATTAGTAATATAATGATTAATTATATAATTATTAACTATATAATAAATAATTATTTAATTATTAATATCATTATTAATTATATACTAATTAATTAGTTAATTATAAATATGATAATTAATTATAATAAGTAATTATAATTATTAATTAGTAATTATTAAAAATTAATTATTAAAAAATTAATTAGTTAATTAGTAATATTATTATTAATTATATAATAATTAATTAGTAAATTTGTAATATGATTTTTAATTATAATTATTCATTATAATTATTAATTAGTAATTAATAATAATTAATTATATAAAAATTAGTTAGTTAATTTTTAATATTATTATTAATTATATAATAATAAATTACTAAAATAGTAATATAATTTATTCATTACATTTATTCATTATAATTATTAATTAGTAATTAGTAATTAGTAATTAGTAATTAGTAATTAGTAATTAGTAATTAGTAATTATTAATTATTAATTAGTTAATTAGTAATATAAATATTAATTATAATTAGTCATTATAATTATTAATTATTAATAATTAATAATTAATTATATAATAGTTAGTTAGTTCATTAGTTATATAATTATTAATTTTATAACAATTAATTAGTAAATTAGTAATATAATTTTTAATTACATTTATTCATTATAATTTTTAATTATTAATTAGTAATTAGTAATTAGTAATTATTAATTATTAATTAGTAATATAAATATTAATTATAAATATTAATTATAAATATTACTTATTAATTATTAATTATTACTTATTAATTATTATTTATATAGTAATTATTTAGTTAATTATTAATATAACTATTAATTATATAATAATTAATTAGTTAATTAGTAATATAATTATTAATTATATAATAGTTAATTAGTTAATTAGTAATATTATTATTAAATATAATTATTATAATTATTAATTATTAATTATTAATAATTAAATATGTCATAATTAATTAGTTAATTAGTAATATTATCATTAATTATATAACAATTAATTAGTAATATAATTATTACATATATAATAAATATTTAGTTAATTAGAAATACAATTAATAATTATAACTAATTAATTAGTAATTAGTAATTAGTAATTAGTAATTATTAATTAGTTAATTAGTAATATAAATATTTATTATAATTATTCATTATAATTAGTAATTAGTAATTAATAATTATTAATAAGTAATTAGTAATTATTAATTAGTTAATTAGTAATATAAATATTAATTATAACTATTCATTAAATTATTAATTATTAATTATTAATCATTAATTGTTACTTATATAGTAATTAATTTGTTAATTATTAATATAACTATTAATTATATAATAATTAATTAGTTAATTAGTAATATAATTATAATCTTTGAAAGTCAAGTACTTGAAACATTTTTAAGTTTCAAGTAGGCGGTTTTGAAAGCTTATAAATTATTTTTCATTAACATTTTTTGGAAATTGCTTTTATTTTCAACTATTTCTAATATGTTTAATCAATGTTTAACGTTTCATTTATATCGGTCTTCTATTTTATGTTTTATGGTCTTTCCAATTCACACACTTGAAAATTTTTAAGTTTCAAGTAGGCGGTTTTGAAAGCTTATAAATTACTTTTCATCAACATTTTTTTGGAAATTTCTTTTGTTTTCAACTATTTATTATATGTTTAATCAATGTTTAAAGTTTCAATTATATTTGTTTTATAGTTTATATTTTACAGTCTTTTAAATTCACGTACTTGAAACATTTTTAAGTTTCAAGTTGGCGGTTTTGAAATGTTATAGATTATTTTTCATCAACAATTTTGAGGAAATTCTTTTTGTTTTCAACTATTTATTATATGTTTAATCAATGTTTAAAATTTCATTTATATTAGCCTTATAATTTATATTTTATTGTATTTCAAAGCCACGTACTTGAAACAGAATCCCACATCGGAAATGCAGAATGTACTGTGCAGGAAAGGTAGAACCTGAATCCCACATCGAAAATGCAGAATGATTTTCAGGGCAAGCCCTCTTATGAATGGGAGGCATGAGTAAGAGTTTCGGTAAGAATCCAAACTGCTGTAATGGCTGTAGCGCTGGATCTTTAATAGCAGAGAAATTCTGCTGAATTTTTTTGTTTTGTTTATATATATATATATATATATAAACAAAACAAAAAAAATAAAAATAAAATTTTTCAAAAAAAGATTTTTTTATGAGAAAAGCGGCATCGCGGATGCCGCCTTTCACCCGAAGCGCAAAGGCGGCATCACGAATGCCGCCTTGCCCCCGAAATGCAAAGGCGGCATCCGGGATGCCGCCTTTGAGGTGCATTTTTAAAAATATTTTTTCCCTAAGAGTTTTCTGGAATTTTTTTCTAAAAAAACGTAAAAAAACACACAATTCTGAATATGAGTTTCAACACAGAACAAATCAAAGAACATCATTTCGGTTTAGAATAATTTTATTCCAAAAACCAGTTACCCAACTAAAAGAAATGATTTTCCAAAAACAATTTCAAACAGTCGAGCTCAAATAAGGGTGACATTCTCGGTTTTTTGCATTCAAAATTGCATCATTCTTTATTTATGCGTTTAATTCCAAATGTCTCAAGCTCTCCTATCCACATGAAATTCAACCTTCTGTATTCCATCAAAATCCATTTCATGACCTACCACACATGAAATACGTGTCACTCTTCATTCGAGAGAATGTATTTATATGGAGTTATACTCATACTTGGGGAATGAATGCTTCACCAATTATTTGTAAGAATTCCAATTTCTCCACAATGTGAGACAATGAGAATGAAATCAATTATGAGTTCTTTGAAAAGTTTGTTTGGAAGCCTAAGATTGGTGGGTAATGAATTTTAAAATTGAAGGTCGGAAAAAGGAGGGTTAACTCTTTAAATACAATTCATGACTAAATTCAAGTTAAGCATTGAAGGACCCCTTGCTTAATTCCCCTTACAATAGATATCCCACACTCCACTTCATTTCTTTAGGAGGCAATGAGTCATAATATAAGACACAATACATGATTTCATCCTTATTCCCCCTTTCCCCATTTTTTATAGAATGTACACATTTTTTCTTTTGTATAGTTTTTTACAAGGACACTGAGTTTTCAAATGAGTATAATGAATGAATTGAAAATTCAAGCCCTTTATTTTTTATTTGGGTCATGAGTCATACAAGTAACCATAAGAATAATTCAATCTCATTCTCGATTTTTTCATTTTTATGTACACTTTTATCATCTTTTTTTAGAAGATCAAGATAATATAAATGATGTACAATGGATGATAATGATGCCAACCGATTTCCCTCTTTCAAATTCCCCCAAAAGGATGACAAATATTCCTTATATACCCATTAACATGTAATGCTTCCCAAAAAAACACATGGAACCTTATTCCCCCACACCTAATCTTGAAATAATCATGCAAATATATTTTAAATCAAGGGTGTGAAAACGTAAAATATGGTTATAATGTGTCTTGAATCTATAAGGTCTTTTATAGTTTTCTAAGGGCTAAAAAAAGGTTGATGTATATGGTAGGTCTAAGTTTAATGAGGGTATAGCCAATTGGATGCCTCAATCATTTTTAAAACACATTATGAACTCTAAAGATTAGAAAAAGAATTAATAAAAGTTATAGTTCTCATAAAAATTCCATGTTTCTTTCAGGAATGCAAGGGTATTATAAATAATTTCAAAATGGTTCTAAATGCCTTTGATGATGAGGATTTTAATTTAGGCCATCCATCTAAACCTTTTTTAAGCCACTTTTTGTTTAGTGGGAACCCTATAAGATTTCAAAATTTCAAATACAAGATACCAATAGAAACACGTCATAGTCTCGGGTCGCGTTAAAGCCTAACAATTTTAAAATTCAAATTACAAAATTCAAATTACCAAATTCAAATTACAAAATTCAAATAGATTGCACAAGACACTACCTTGGTCCACAAACTATCTCGAGCCACACACCCTGACATGAAAAATCACCATTGTCATCACCGACTTCACTAGCGAGAACAACCCACTAAAAACTTGTCCATCATCACCACTGTAGAAAACCAGAATAGAGCCACTGCAATCCATCAAGATACTATGAAGACCACCAGACAATGCAACTGCAAAAATGAAACCCAAACCAAATCCACCCAAGAACAACTTCAAAATAGAACCAAAAACCAACTGCAGAATGCTTGAGAAACCATATTTGGACCATCATGAACACTAGAAATAACAATGACAGTAGGAACTCAAAGGAATGAAAGGATCCTACGCAGGACGTTCCTGGAACACCGTCGACTGCTCGAATATCACATCCCAAAATCTACTTGAAAACCACTACACCAAACTGAACCATGAGAGGGGTGATGGATCGTGAAGAAAAAGCATATTTGAAGTGGCTTAAGGCCTCAATAATAAACCACAACCTTTTCTAGGACCACCAACCCCTTCCTTCAATCACTAGTGGTTTTGAACTTCAATTTCCAGATGAAGATCATATAAATTCTTTCAAGTCATAACCAGAGAAATAAAATTCATATCAATAATTATTTTAGATTTTGATATTTAATAATAAGATGAATCTTATCACTAAGGAATCAGAGTTTGAAAGTTGTGTTGAGTAAAAAAATCCACTCATAGAAATTTTATAAAACAAAGAGGAAAACACCTAAAAACAATTTTAGATTCCTAAAAAATGGAGAATTTTTTTATATTTTCCACACAAAAAACCCAAAAACTTAAGAAGAAAAAGAAGAGTATGAAACCAATAGTTACACATTCTCACACACTCAAATTCCACTAAATTCTTAGTGAGACACAAAAAATATTATACAGCTTTTAAGTAGAGAAGTATAGTATAACAAAGTTGAGTGTAATGGAGAGAGTCCACCTAGAAGTTGTTATTCTTTTTGTGTGGACCTTTTTTGGAAAAAGTGATTACCACTTATATAGGTTTCAAATGATATATAATTTTCTAAATAGATGTTACCCTCTTCTTCTCACCTAAAAAATAAAAAAACACACACATTATTTTACAAAAAAATAATAAGCAAAATAAATTTACCTAATGATGATTTTTAATTGAAGGAAACAACATAATTTCAATATTCAGTGCTTTCACAGTGGCTATCATCCTTTAATTCCATATAGTAAGTCTTTGAAAACTATTATTTAACAAATATTAAACAAAAAGAAACTAAAATATAAAGATAAGGGTAGAATTTTGGGTTAAACTCACCAAATTGATGTTATCTTTTTCCTATCCATAATTTAATATTGGGTTATCCCCTATTTTTTGTGGGCTGATCTTGTGTGGTAAGAACCACCACATTATCCTCCTTCTGTAGATCTTCATACTCCCCTTTTTGAGGTCCCATTATTGAAAATTCATGCTATCCAACCTCTATATACAATCAATATTGTAAGGCAATGTGGGTGGCATCAAAATATAGGGGTTTTCATCTTCAGTTTTAGCTCAAGGGATAATTTTTTTCATTATACTTTATATATTTGGAATATTTAACATGTATCTTAGTGGGCAGTGTGACACCCACAGGGTCACTGGTATGTCTATTTTTGAGTTCTTATCTCCTTGTTTATTTTTGGAGTTCTCGGGTGCTGAGGGTCCAAAAATTGGTTTTTAGGGGAAACTGACCAAGGCGCACAATTGACAAAAAATATTTCTAACTCATTGAATAACAATATGAGGAGATTATTTTTGGTACAGTGCACATTTCCACAATTTGAGCATGGTTTTTCAAACCATTGGAAGTCCTGGAGAAACTGTGCAACCTATTTTTGGGGAGGTAGTAGCTCCCCCATAGTTGGCGCACAATTTTCCTAACTATGTGGTCAAAATGTAAGGTTTTTACAACACATTACAATTTTGGTGATTTCACAAAAATACCATTTCAAATTTTAACCACTTTAGCCCTCATTTCTTCCCCCATTCATGCAAAACACCTCCTCCTTGGCTTACAAGCTTCTTCTTTATCCTCTTGGTAGAATCTCCTTGGATTCAAGTTGGTATGGCTTGAGATAATTCCAAATCTTCAATATTTCTTCATCTTTCCCCCTTAATATTTATTTTCCCTCTATTATTATGGAATTTGGAAACCTTAGATGGGGTGTTGGATTAACCTAGTGTAACGACCTGAACATTTGAATAATATTTGTTTCCTGTTTTTTGTGTGGTATTTTATTTTATACTACAAAAACTATATCCTTTAATTAATGAAGTTAGTATAATTAAAATGAGACCCCTGAGTTTCGACTGTTATATGAATTTTGGTCAATATGACCGTTGGTCAATATACTCTTAACATTATGATTATTTTTTTTAAATATAAATGATCAGGGTTAATTAATACAGAAAGAGGAGTTGATGGCCTCATCCAGTAGACTTAGGCCATACGAAGCCCATCTGTTAGAGCTTGGGAAGGAGGTTGCGTCACTAGGATTTGCTCTGGACCAAGCCCCAGCTGAGCTTCAACATGTGAAGCTTGAACAGAATTGCCTATGAGAGAAGTTCAAGCTAATAAAAATCACCACTCGAGCAATGTTGTTTGAGACGCCCCAAGATTCTATCATTATTGCACATCTTACACTTAGGTCCTATGAAGGTGTTATAAGGGGCTACGTAATGAGACATTAGTTACTTTGTGTAATCCTTTTGTATAAATAAAATTCTTATTTCTTCTTTTGGTAAAATTTTTGAATTTAAAATGTTAAAATAAATACAGGATTAATTTATAGAAGTTCCATATTTTTTGTGAATTTTGGAAAAAAATTATTTTTAAAATATTTTTGTATACTTTAAATAATTAATAACATCAAATGATTTCCAAAAAATGGTCTTATACAGTTGTGATCAGTAAGAAATTTAGAGTCTAATAAGATCAACTTAATTTTTAGTGAATAGTAAAGTATGAATAGTAATATTACCCTTATGAATAGTAATGTGACCAATGGAATAGTAACCTCACTTAAGAAAGTATAAATATAATTTAGGCATCTTGAATGGTAATGTGATATAATATCATAAGTAAATAATTGTTTCAGAAATTATTAGTTAAGTATTAGTATTTTTTTCAGAAAAATATTGTTTTTAATTAAAAATTAAATATCTCATAATTAGAAAATTATTTTCATAAAATGGATTTCATTTTTTAATTCAAAGAATCGATATTAGGTTACGGTGAATTTATGAGATTTTTATAAAATATTTTGTTTTTCAGTGAATAGTGAAAATACAGTTTTGAGTTTCGGTGTATTTAATGACATCATTAATGATGTAACAATGATGTAATAATCCTGGTCGACATGTGAATAGTAATATATGTTATTATGTGTCCCAAGTGGCCAATACCATGGGAAAATACCATTTATGGGATGTCCCTTGGAAATTAATAAAATATTCCCTCACTTTTGCTATAAATACCAATCCATTCCTTCATTCCTTTCATTCCAAAATCCTCCTCAATGAATATCAGGTCTTTTTACCTCCCAAGTAGTCCTTCCAAGGTGACCTAAAGCCCCCCCAAGGTCCCAATCTTCGAGATTTTGACGTTACTTTTCAAGGTAAGGGAACCTTTCACCCTCCTCTTTTAGTCAGGACTTCCTTTATGTTATGTCTTCTAGTTTCAAATTTATTATTTGGCAGGTATGTTCTTATAATTACTTATTACTGTAAATTTCATGTCCAAATTATGAGATACCCTTCCCTCTCTCATCAATTTATTTTCTATATTTTTAAGCGACGCCGTTAGGCTGCCGAATTTTCGTAAAATAAATCGCATCTTCTCTTTTCTTTCAATTTTCCTTTTCATGTGGTATGTCATTAAAAAATTCATACCATGATCTTATTTAAATTTTATTCTATGACTAGAATGTATTATGAGTTATTTATTAGTGGGTTACCCTTTCCCCTATTCTTTTAATGTTTTCTATAAACATGTTATGTAGTCATTATGCTGCAAAATTTTCATCTCAAAATCTCTCTCTTTTTCTAAAGAATTTATCTTTTTTTATTTATGTGAATAACCAAATATATTTTAATTTATAGGGGTATTCATCAAGACATAAAATTGATCTATTTTATTTAGGAATTGACTTACATATAACCCTCACTCCCTTTCCATGGGTTATATATGACATAATGATCTTATTTTTAAGCACTTTTAAAAAGTCATGATTTTGAAGTGAAACCCACTTCTTTTACTCTATATGGGTTATTTATGAAATGTATGATTAGGATATATGTGTCTCATATGAAAATAAATACATATTAAGGGTGCGACCTGATAGCTCTCCAATGCATTGGGTAAATAATTTAATCTCTAGATATGACAAGTTTCATGATACCTTTGTGAATAACCCTGGTCATTTTTATGACACCTTGGGGATGAAACTTGGTGATATGTTCATGAATGTATAAATTAAATATTGTATCCACATATTTAATTTATGATTCATGTTATTTTTATTATGATATTCCTCTTCTTCCATTGCTCATGTCTTCATGTTTTTCATCAAGTTCTTATTGATATCACAAGTAAACTGATTCCCTTGCTTTTTTTACTGGGCCTTCTTCTCACACTTTCCTTTGATGTATGTCTCTAGGTTATGAGATATAGTAATTATACATAGGATGAAATTTTCAAGAATCTTTTCAAGGGGATTTAAAATATTATTTTAGGTTTTCATGTATTATGCTCATAATTTCCAAGACACTAGACTTTAAAGATCCTCTATTTGTAAAATGTAATGGAAAGTTATGTAATAAAAAGGTGGGATGCCATACCTAGAATGTTTAATCAGTTTTTTGGTTTTTTTCTTATTTCATAGGCGTGTTAGGCCTTCTCATTCCTATTACAGGTGGTTTTCATCGGAGATGACGAGTGTAAAACCATTTTTATGGTAGGTGACTCTATTTATGTGTGTTTTCTGTGGATTACATTTAAATTATTAATTTCCTTTGGTTTTTGTATATCAAATAGTCATTTGACTGATTTATGGTTGATGTTTATCCCATGTTTTTCATGTTCCATGTCTTATGTTGGTCAGAGTGAGTATCTCAAGATGGGGGGGATTGAGTATCCAATTAAAATTTATGTTAAAAATGGATTTAAATAAAATCCCATAGTTTAAATAAAAAAACCCATGTTAACCAAAATATAAGATCAATATAATTTCTGATCTATTAAGATATTTCTCAAATATTGAAGTGTTTCAGTTAGAACAATTATGAAAACTACTCTAACTTTTGAAATTAATTTACCTAACACAAAACATATATAAACACTAATTAAGATTAAATATCAAAGTTATTGTTTTGATAAAAGTTTGAAACAGATTCAGTTTAAAGAGAAACATAAAACAAAACAAACAAAACACACAGTGGAAATGAAACAAAAGTTACAGTCTTAAGCTAAGTCCTAATCCTCTCCACTTGGAAATCACCTTCTTCAAATAAGATTGTATACAATAATCTATGAGCTATAACCTGGATCGGGTCTATGGTAACAAATATGTCCATGCCATGCAAGACCTCTTCCAAAAAACTCATTGGAAAACAAATAAATATAGGCCACACCATGACCTCTTCCACAACACCGTGGGAAAACAAATGTAATGAAAGTTTGAGAAGATATCTAGTATCTTCCAGTTCAGGAACATGGGATAGTGTGTGTGTTAAATAAAAAGTATACACACACTCCTCATAATGTATACCAAATAGACAGAATGAGAAAATAGGGATATAAAAAATGATCATGTTTCTTTGTCTAATAATCTCTATAGCTTGTGAATCCTTGAGTGCAACTTGAGTGGTTTCTTGAGTTGAGTTTATAAAATTCTTTATAGAAGAGTTTCATAAACTCTTTTTTATTTCTGATTATGGGAAGGAAGTGCATGTTCTATAAGATCCACTCTTCCTCTGTTTATGCGTAAGAAATATGTATCATGTAATATCTTAGAATATGGTTCTCTCCTCGTGTACATGTATCTCTCTATATCGCTTATGTATTCTATGCACCCCTAAAAAAGGGAGACTGGTACTTCTTTTATCAGCAGCATACAAGAGTTTCCATGTAGAGAACAATCATATAAATATCCCATATCCTTATACTTAGGGATGATATATTCTTTAATTCATCTCAGAAAAAAAAATTAAGAACAATCATTAAAATAAGTTATGGAATTAAATTAAATAATATAGAAAGTAGACATATTTAATTCAAAATAGATAGAATAGTGGTAGAGATTTTTTTGAACAGTGATACAATATTTGGCAGTAAGTCTGGCTGGCGGTGATTCAGGCTATCTATGAGACATTCCAACAATGAAACATATCATCAATAAGTCATCTTAACACTTTTCCAAAACTCCACTCTAGAATAAGGTCATCTTCAACGATGACTCTGGTATGGCGGTAGGTCTTTCTAACACTTATCCAGTTTTTGGGTTCAACAGCGAGATCGTATTCTAGTGGTAGGTAATTTCCATACTTTACCAAAATTTCATTCTGGTGGTGAGACATATCTAGTGGCAGGTGATTCTAGTACTTTTTTCAAATTTCAGTGCTTACGGTGAGACAAATATGGAGATGACTCGACCTCAATGGTGAATCATCCTTGGTGGTGACTCAACCTCAACAATGAGTTATCCTTGGAATTGACTCAACCTCAATGGTGAGTCTTTCTGATACATATCCAAATTTCTTTCCAATATTCCTTATATTATAAAATATTCTCACAACACATAAAACTCATTAATATCATAAGAAACATGATTTGGTGATAATTAAAATAAGGGTGCCAACAATCTCACCTCTTTTGATGATCTCAAATAATGAAATTTCATAAACATGGTATCAAAGTTAAATAAAAAAGTAAAATAAAAATCATGAAATTTTATATACCATGGAATCAAAGGCAAAGATCAAAGGTAAATAAGATTTATACGATATCATAGGTAATGAGATAGATAACAGTATCAAAGAAAAGATGGTATCAAAGGAAACACTATCAAAGAAAGTTATTTACACATATTTGGAAATGAATATGGTATCAAAGGATATAAATATCAGATGGTATCAATATATACTACTATATAAATAATTTCCATTAATAGAATCTTTCCCCCCATTTGGGATTATCAAAAAGTAAAAATGAAACATGAAATGAAATGAAACAGAATATAATGAACTAGATAATTTCCATTAAAATCATCCAAAAATAGACACAACAAAAAGTTTCAACACAAGGATACATAAAAAATATCCCATCAAAGGAACAAAATCTAAATATCAAAACTTATTAGGATGCGTAGAAGGATCAATATGTGCTTTTCCTTTCCCTTTATTCGAAGAAGAAGTCTCAGCATTAGAACTTAAAGGAGCTTGAGGGGAAGCAGAAGGAATAACAGTCATAAAAGAAGTTTCTATGATGATAATTCGTATTAGGTGTTGAAAAAATTCTCTTGGAGAGAGGAAAAAATGTTGGAATCAGGCTGGTAATGGTGAAATGGGATCTTTGGTGACATCGGATCTGAAGAACCCTAGATATGTAGTAGGATGAGTCAGGTGAGCTGAAATAGGAATGGCCTCATGTGCCACAACAGTAGTTCCATGAACATGAAAATGACTTCATGAGATTTATGAAATCCATGATAAAATTTCCACCACACTCCATTTCACTAAATAAATATTTTTTATCGTCCATAAAAAGATTTAACACTGGAGTTATGACTTTCAATTGATTCTCTTACTCTTTAAAGGCCTAACTGACTGGAGTAATTCTCATATTTTTTTCCAGATACTTGAAATGAGCATTCATCTCATGCTTAGTGTAGATCTTTGAAAGATAATTATTGATTTCCTTAGTGATGGTCTCTATTTCATCATTCATATCTTTCACATACTCTTTAACCAACATAAGTAAGTGATCACTGTTAAATCTGATTTCTCTTAAAGTCTCCTGAGGCTAATCAAAAACAACTCTTGATGTAGATCTAAGTGCTTCTCTTAAAACATACCTAAGTATCTCAACATCAAAAATATGAGGAGGGTCATTGGAACTATATTCCATTGAAGAAAGATTCTATATTCTTTTATGTAAATAATCCATATAAGAAACAAAGGTTATCTCCAACCCTTCTAGTATATATTACACATACTCTATCTCACTATAAATTCTTCTATTTTCAATATCCACTTCCTAAATTGTCACATCATTTTATGTTGAATATGTTGAATAGACAGATCAAACAAATACTTTGCATGTTTCCCACCTAACCTAGTGACAAGTGGTGCCTGATTCTTCAAAATAACACCAAAATCATAAAATTAACTTTTCTCTGAAAGATTCCAAGGAACATCTTGTGACAACATCCATTGGAACAATAGGATTAATAGGGGAAGGAAAGGGTATAGGTGCAATGATAGGTGTATATATATCATAAGCAAACCTTTCTAACTATCATGTAACATCAATCTGATTCACCAATGTTCTCTCAGGATCCCTTTCTTATAGAAGATTTAGTCCACCATTCATTTGTGGACTACTATAAAACTTATCCCATTCTTTATACATTGGGTCCATCCAAATTCCAGAATACTTACTAATAATCTCAAAAATTTTAGGCTCTACAGCTATAAATACAACCACAACTAGTACAACAACATGGGACTCAACAGATCTCTATACTTCATCTGGTAGCTCAACAATAGTAGGGTCACTTTCATCTACTCAGCAACTATGTTCTCAACAATAGCAGCAATTTTCATCTGCTCATGCATTGACTGTTCAACAATAGTCTTCTCAATAACATTTGATGTCTCACTTATATCAGCACCAACAACAGTAAAATCAATAGGATGTCTCTCCCTACATGGGTATTTCTCGCCCTCAACTGATTATTCCTTTTAATATCTAGTTGATCTATCCATGTATCTAACAAGGATAGGTCTTTCTTTATTTCTAAAACTAGATAAACCAGGTAAATAAAGAATATTTTTAGGTATTTCAACATCCTAAGATCTAATTCTCCCATTGGGACCATCAAGATATCCACCATCATTATCATCTCTATTTTCATAACCATTTTTAGCACCATCCTCAGCACCATTTTCATCATCATATTCATCTTCTTATTTATCTTAATTTCTATTTTCGTCAATAGATTTGGAATAACTCTTAAATTTCACTTCACTAGATACTTATGTCTCCTCCTCATCACTAACTTCTTTTATGAGTTTCTTCCTAACAGGGAGAGACCTTGTAGGACTAGGAGAACCAAAGGATATAACAGGAGGGATTTTAGATAGGTTCAGTTCACACTACTGGAAATCATGGCTTTCCCAACACTTGTATACCAACGGTTCAAAAGAACCATTGGTATAGGTGATCTTTACCAATGGTTTATACAAACCGTTGGTAAAGATCTGCAAAAATTGATTTTTCCAAATGGGTTCGTCAAACCATTGGGAAAGATGGGAAAAAAATTAGGTTTCCCAATGGTTTGATGAAACTGTTGGGAAAGATGGGAAAAAAATTGAGTTTTCCCAACGGTTTAATGAAACCGTTGGGAAAACTCTATCTTTCCCAACGGTTTTTAATAACCGTTGGGAAAAAGATGCCCCAAATTCACGAAACCTAGGCAGCCCCCTCCCTACAATTCCAAAAGCATTCCAGGAGCGTTCGCTTCTCTCCCAGAGGCGATTCTGACTCGCAGAAGCCCTTGAGAAGCCCCACCACAGGTGCACCTCTTCCATCAGATCAGCTACCAGGTTAGACTACTTCCACCTTTCTCAAGGATATCTTCCCACCTCTTCTCAAGGATATCCTTCTATTCTAAAGGATATCATTATTCCAAATTTTTAGGGTTTTTGGAAAATTTTATGATTCACTACTCCACGAATTGTGTACTCAAATCACTACATTGGTGTACACATTGTCCGATTAATGTTTTCATTACACATATACATTTATAAGGGCATGGTGTCTCTTTATTGTGTTCTAATTTTAAATATTCATAGTTTTTTTAATCTCAATGCTTAAAATATTACAGATTCATGTATATGAACTCATAAGAAATTGTTTGTAATATTTATTCATATTATTTCGTGAAAATCACTCCTTTCATTAAGAACATGTCAAACACGAAGATCTTGTTCATATTAATTTTTGTACACTATGTGTATTACATAACAAGTATGTATCATGTTTCTATCAAAAAATATATATATATATATATAATGACACACTAATCACTTATCCTTTGCATAATAGAACATATGGATTATCTTCTTGAACTTTGAAAAATAGTATGTGGTCCCTAATTAGTACTTCTTCCTTCTTTATAAAACTAATTCACAGAATGTCAAATTCACAATACTAGTGAATATTAGTTTTCCTAATATAAACATTAATCATTCTTCCTTCAGCATCATACATGAGTTATTCAATCACTATTTTAAAACACAATGACCATTTTCACTGATTTGGGGTTCCTCAAAATGCTTGGGAAAATCAGAAAAACACATGTATTGAATCGTGTTTCTCATATGGTTTCATGGATACAAGTTCATCTCAAAAATCATGACTGTGTGGTTATAATACCATGAGGACCATGGGATTATTATTCTTCAAACAAATGAAGTTGTTTTCTACAACTATGTGTTTTTGTTTTCACTTTTGATTTGGCTGAAAGGGGAGCTTTGTGGTCATTAATCATAGTTGTGGGTGCTCATTTAGGATGCAAGATAGTATGACTTCATTTTACTTGATATATCCAATATTATTATTGATTTATGTTCAATTTGATTATCTTTGATAAGTGATGTTGTTTAATAAGTTGTTATTAATGGTTTTAATAATGACGATATGGTATAAGGGTTCACATAGTGTGTATAAGGGTTCACATGGTGTGTATAACAGTTGAAATGGTGTCTAAGTGGGGTGACAATAGGGTTGTCCAGGTGGGGTGAGGGGGGGTGGGTGGGTTTTCCAAGTGGGGTGTGGGGGGTAGGGGTGTTCAGTTGGGGTGGGGGGGGGATGGGTTTTCCAAGTGGGGTGGGGGTAGTGGTGTCCAAGTGGGGGGGGGGGGGTTGGGCTGTCCAAGTGGGGTGGGGGTAGGGCTGTCCAAGTGGGGTGGGGAGGGTTTGTAGATGGATGAAGCTCATAACTATAAAGTCTCTATAAATTCTGGAAGTATGAAAACATATAGGGACATTCGTGATCATTTTTTGGTGGGATAACATAAAAAGTGTTTGATGTTTTTAGTCCTTTTTTATTTGGAGTTTCTTTTGATGATGATGTTTCTTATAGATACCTATGATGGGAATTTATTTTTGTTTCTAAATCGGCTGAGACTTCCCCACTAAGCATAGTGTATGCAACCACTACCCTTATTTAATCATTCTATTTACATAGCCTATAAAACCTCTACCCTCATTTAATCAGTGAAATCAAGTCATTAATTCAAGCCTTCATTCTCACTAGCATGCAAGAAATTTAATGATGTTGACCCATCCTCACATGATTTATTACCTTAGATAGGGTCCAACATATAGAATACGAGCTTTTGAATTCATCAGTTAACCAGGATCATATATTCCATTTCCCCCAAGATGACTATACTAATATAACTTTAGGGTCAATTAAATATGGTTCTCATTGTATGCTGTATATTATGTGTCCTTCTTGGCCAATACTCAATTTTATGAGGGTGGGGTGCTTTTCAATAGCCATGATGGCATGTGTAGACATCCATAAAAATGTTAGATAAGTCACAAGTTTAACTCATTAATGTTGTTATCATTGACATACTTTATTATTAATCTCAAATTTAAAAATAATTTTTTTTGTCTATACTTAATGAAATTAAATATTTTTACAAGCCATGAACAACCTATTAGTGTAGAATCGTAAAATTTATTCACCCATGGGGTGTTCTTGACTTGTGGAAGTAATTGGGTAATGAAAGGTATGACCATAGAGGTGCCAATAATGAGTTATTGAACACGAGTGAATGATTTGAGATGCCTATAACACATAATGGGACCTGAGGCATGTGCCTCTTATAGACCTAATGAAAATGAATATAAATATATTTTAATTTAATTTATGAGTACTTGTTCTTTACATTATTTTAATAGTTCACTACATCGACTAGAAACTTTTTCCTTTATCATTTACTTAAATGTATTTTCTATTAAAGTTCAATCCTATTGAATTGTTTATGACAAAATGACTTATATAAATTCTTTTTACAGAATGTATAGAAGTTGGATGTATGAAACCTATTGGATCTCAAGCAATTTTCAAAACAATTTTGAGAGATTTATAGATTTTTCATTTCACAATGCTTCAGATAGTGGTCACATACACTGCCCATGTTCCAATTGTGTTGGTAGACCTTGGTTGAGCTGTGAAGAAGTCAGTTACCACATAACCAAAAATAGTTTTCAAGCACACTACTTTGTGTGGTATCACAATGGGGAGAAAATGAAATCTCAAATTGGTGATGATCTAAATGAAAGGACTGGAATGAAGAATTTTTTAGATGATTGGTTTCCATTTATTAGTCATCATGAAAAAGAAAGGATTTCAACTCAAGAAGACTTCAATATGAGGACAGCTGATGCATCTAGTGAAAGTGATGATATTGATAGGGTGAAAAAATTGAATGATGTTGCCATGACTCCAGTATATCGACAATGCAATAAAATGAAAAAGCTATAATTTTTAATCCGATTATTTCATGGGAAAACTATGTATGGGATTTCTAATACAGAAATCGATTACATTCTTAACCTCTTGAAGGATTTACTTCCAGATGATGCAGATATTCCCTCAAAACACTATATGGTATGGAAGTTAGTTGAGGAACTTGGATTTTCAAGAAACAAAATTTATGCTTGCCCGAAATATTTCAGTTTGTTATGGGAGGAAATCGCTGAATGAAATGATTTTATAAAATGTGGCACATCCCGCTGGAAGTCAAAATCTGATGGAACACCATCCCGCGTTCCACAGAAAGTAATGTGGCACTTTCCATTGATCCATAGACTCTATAATTTTTTTATGTTTGATGAAATATCAATAAAAATGAGATGGCACAATACCAAGAGAAAGAAGACTAATGATGAGTTGGTTCATCCTGTAGATGGATTTTTATGGCAGATATTTGATGCTCGACATCCGGATTTTGCAGCTGACGTGCGTAATGTGAGGCTGGGTCTTTCATGCGACAGTTTTAATTCGTTTGGGCATATGCTTACTTCGCACAACACATGTCCAGTTTTTATACACATTCATAATCTTCCCCCATGGTTGTGTATGAAAAAACCTTTCAATTTCATGAGTATACTCATATATGGTCCTTTTGATCCCAGCATTGATATTGATATATACATGAAACCTTTAATAAAAGAGTTGAAACTTATTTGGGATGTGGGTGTGCGCACATACAATACATGTTCGAAAGACATCTTTCAGATGCATGCTGCGCTTATGTGGACGATCAATGATTTTCTGACTTATGCAATGATGTCCGGATGTAGCACAAAGGGAAAAATGTCATGCCCAGTTTGTATGAAGAATACATGATCCAGAAGACTGAAACATCATTGTAGTTTTAGTTTTATAGGACATCCACGATTCTTTCCAAATGATCATCCATATAGAATGAATTGTCGAATATTTGATAATACCATAGAGATCGATGATCCACCTCAGTGTATGGAATGGATGTTCTTAATGAATTGAAAGATTTCAGTTTTTCATTCGGGAAGGGTCAAATAAAATATAGAAAGATAAAGAATGTTTCCACTGAAACCTGTTACAATTTGAGGAAGAGAAGTATATTTTTTGATTTGCCTTATTGGTCAACTAATTTGTTACGTCATTTCTTAGACGTAATGCATATTGAAAAGAATATATGAGAAATGTTGCTTTCGGTTCTTCTAAATGTCAAGGGGAAGACAAAAGATGATTTACGATCTTGTCGTGACTTGGTGGATTGGGGCATCAGACCAGAATTGCATCTTGTGCATATCAGTGAAAATAAATGGCAAATTCCATGTGCTTCTTATGTGATGAAACCTACGAAAAAAACAATTTCTATAAGTATTAGAGACTATTAGAGTTCCTGATGGATATTCAAGCAACATATCTAAACGGGTCAATAGAAGAGAGTTGAAGATAAAATATTTGAAGACTAATGATTATCACGTTCTACTGTATGAGTTTCATCCAATAGAAATCTATCATCTTTTTCCAATAATGTAAGGGTGACTGTTATTCGGTTGTGCCATTTGTTTAGAGATCTTTTTGCTAAGAAGTTATCCAAGTCTTTCTTGCAAAAAATGTTGACAGATGCCCCATTAATTTTGTGTGAGTTGGAGAAAATATTTCCTCCATCATTTTTCACATGCTTGCTACATCTGACTATCCATATTCCCACTGAAATACTTCTCGGAGGACCTGTTTCTTTTCGTTGGATGTATCCAACTGAAAGAAATATGTACACATTAAAGTCTTATGTCCAAAACAGGAATCATCCCGAAGGTTCTATCGTGAACGGTTACTTGGCTCAAGAATGTATGGATTTATGCTCAATGTATTTGTCTGATCTTACTACAAGAATGAACAGACCAATGAGAAATGAAGAAGAATAGTATGAGAAAATTGAACCCAGTTTTCCATCACTTCCTGAAACAGGAGGAATTCCAGGATCATATACATTGAAGAAATTAAGCCATGGAGAGCGGGAGATGGCACATCGCACAGTTTTGTTCAAATGTGATTTGTTCGATGAATATATCAGGTAACTAAATTGAATATGTATATCTTACATATATATCTGTTAAACTATTCATATTTTTTATCTACAGGGAACATAAAACAATGATAAATAGGAAGCGTCGTTCTTTATCTTTGAGAAAAAGAGAGACTTTGCATAGCAAAGATTTTTCTGCTTGGTTAAAATTAAAGGTAAAAATATTACTATTTAAAATAATTATATCAATATTTAATTAAGTTTAATAATAATTTATATTTCAGGTATTGAGTTTTTCTGATGACTCTGTCTCTGAGGAAATAAGAACTTTGGCTTTTGGTCTTAATACTGTGGTTCGTTACTGTAAATCAATTGTTATCAAGGGGTACAAATTTATTGTCACTGAACGAGAAAAGAACATGAGAACACAACATGATGGTGTTATGGTTACTGCCACAATATATTGTTATTCTAGCGCATCAGATGTTAGACCGCGATTTGAAAATGTGGGTTATTATGGAGTCGTTGAGAAAATAATAATATTGGATTATTAATCTCATGGACGAGTCACAATGATGAAATGCCATTGGTTTGATTCGATGAAGATACAGGGCACATTTATTGATGATTGTGGATTTCGAGTAATTAATATGACTCACACTCTTGCTACCGAAGAACCATATGTGTTGGCATCAATGGCTAAACAAGTTTTTTATGTCAAAGACCAACTTCGACCTGAATTTGGTGTCATAGTTGAAGTAATTCCAAGACATATTTTTGACGATGGTGATGATGGAGTTGACACTGTCCCTAGTGCCATTGGAACCAATCCATTTATTTCTTTTGATGACTCCAATAGCTCAATTTTCAGATTTGATTGTGAACCTGAAGTTGTGGTTCAAAATATATAAAATCATTCATCCATGTTCTCAATTCTTTTGGTTTACCTCGAGTTGGGTTGTTAAGGTTGGTAATATTCAAATTGATTTAGTATTGATCACAAATATGTTTTAGCTGACTTGACCGTTATGTGAATTTTCAATGTTTATTGGTTGTAGTTTTTTTTTGAATTTCATTTTCTAATTTGGAATTGAACTGTATTCAAACCTAGTCAAACAATATTTCTAACTTGGTGAACATTACAACTGGTATGATTTATTAAATCCATTCAAGCTCTTCTAAAACAATTGATAGCTAAATTACCAATGATTCCCCTATTCCCTAATATATTTATTTTTTTGGGTTACACATTAGTTTCTTTTTTCTAATTAATTACATATTTTTTTTCAAAAGTAGGAAATGCATCGAATTGAAGAGAGATGAAGGAAAAAAATGATGGAGAACAATCGTCGAATGGCGGAGTTGGGCATTCCACCAGTACTTCCTACAATGAGTAATTTATTTCAAATATATATATTTAAGTAATATATAATGTCATGTGATTAATTTTTTTGTAAACATTTTTGTAGGATCCACCTATACGTCGACAGTTATTCGACGAGGAGCCTAATACTGGTCCTAGTACTCAAGCCGGTGGTACGAGGAGGGTTCGTACCAGAGGTGGACGAGCAGCTTCGCGTACCCGACTAGATTCTTCCCCTCCCACTGACATGTCATCCTTCCCACATTCTAATCCCAGTGTGCCGTTAGGGACACACAGGATATTTAGGCCTCCCATGTTTTCACCACCTTTTGCATCTTCTAGCCCATCATTTCCATATCCCATGATGATTCCCACTCCCCATTCAGAATCTGGTTATACAACTATCCCATCTTCTTTTCCTTATACTTATGTCTCTCCAAGATTCTATATTCCATCTTCTTCGACTCCTGTTCCACCATAGGGTGTTCCATCAGTTTCTGTGGATCCAACAGCGCTCAACGATCAGACTGGCACAAGTATATTTATAGAACCCTAACCAATTTTTATAGCAATATTTATTTTCATTATAACATGTTTTGATAAAATATTTGTTTTTATTTCATGACAGATACATATACTAACATGAGGCAGGGGTGGGGGAGTACACGCATGTGTGCGGTGTGGAACCACCGCACACAGGTTATGGTGGATTACAATGAAGAAAACAAAATGGTTGAGAAAACAGGGAAGTAATGTCGGAGTTTTTAGCGATGCTTGCCAAATACTCCCACATTATTCCCGTCAACCCGCTATCATGGAGAAATTTTCCACATGAGGTCAAGGATAGAGCTTGGGTAGAGATATGGGTAAAAAAATTTGTTTTATTTAATTCTATTAATTATTTTTGTATTTATATGAATTAATATTTTGATGTCAGCTTCGATTTAATTTTCCCAATGGTGAGGGTGCACGACCGGAACGTCTAAAGGATTTAGGCGAGCTTTGGAGAGCCTACAAGCATGAGTTTTATATTGGTAGGCATGCTAGAGTTGACACTCAGTTAGAGGTGGTACAAGTGGTGGATGCTTGTCCTATAGAGCAGTATCGTCAGATGATTACTCATTGGACGACTACCCAGTTTAAGGTATTAATTACATTTGAGGTATTTAAATAATAAATTTAATGTTTTGCATTAATATTATCCTTTGAATTATCTAATTTTATTTAGGAATCATATGGAAAAAATAAAAAAAACATTGATGCAAAAAAATACCTCCACACACTGGGATGTACTACGATGCCTGATCATGAGAGGAAGCAGGTATGAAAATTGTTTATAAGTTTTCTTTACGACTTACACTTTATTTTGTTTCCTAAATTATTTAATCATTTTCTAAAGTTTTCATATAAATTTAGTTTTCAATGTCATTGTAGAGGAAAATACAGAATATTGAAGGACGTGTGCCTCGAGCAAAACTGTTTTGCTCGAGTAGACAGAAAAAGGATAGAAGTGCCATCAACGAAGCGACTCAGCAGCAGATTGTAAGTTTTAATCTGTTGATTTTATATTTTAATATCTATTTTTTAACTTAATAACATATTTATATTTGTAATAGGAAGCTTTAGAGGCCCTCGATGACCAATAACTAGACAATTTCGGGCCAACTGATCACTTACATCAGGTGTTGGGAGAGGAGCATCCTGGCAGAGTACGCTGCCGACCTAGGATAGCCCCGACGAGGTATTGGAACTCCTTAGGTATGAGTTTTAGTGCCACCAAGCTATAGCAAGTTAGGGAACAGGTAGAACAGGCTGAGAAAAGGGCCACAGAGACGGCAGAACAGTCTGCTAGGGCTAACAGTGCATTTATGAAATTTATTGAAGTTCTACGTCCAACACTTCCACTATAGGACAACCCTGATTTTGATGAATATATTTCATCGATATTTTCTATATATGGTGCACTAGGTGGCAGTTATAGTGGTGTTCAATACGATGTCCATCCTGACGATGATGATGGCGAGGAGTCTAATGCGGAATAGGAGGGAGAGGAGGAGGGCGAGGAAGATGGCGAGGGTGAGAAGGAGGGCGAGGGAGAGGAGGAGGGTGCTGAGGAGGGAGAGTACGATGATGGGGACGAGGATGAGGGTGATGATGATGGTGATGATGGTGATGGTGATGTGGGAAAAATTTATCTGTTACTTTTTTGACTAATATTACAGATATTTGATGTTTAATCTATTCTAGTTGTTGGTTTTATGTAGACCCATAGTATAGTATTGGATTTGAGTTATTTTTATATATTGTCTGTTTTCATGGATGTTGTTGTCTTTTAGATCATTCTCATCAAATGCATGTGATGATATACTTTAATTTGAATAAAAATTCTTGTTGTAAATTCTTCATGTTATGTGAATTATGCCTTGTTTGAAATGGACTTCATTTTAATTGATAACAACAACTGGCATATGGAAAACCGACAAAACACATTCAGATTCTGTTGAAACTTTAGGACAACGATCCATGGTTCATATGTGACATGTAAGATTCAACCTCACCTCAATCCGAGGCGTGGTGTGGCCGACACCACTCAAAGTGTCTCTCTTTTGTTTAAAATGGACTTCATTTTAAGTGAAAACAAAAACTAGCATACGGAAAACTGACCAAACGGATTTTGATTGTGTCGATACATTAGAACAATGATCCATGGGTCATATGAGATGTGTACGAGTCAACCCCGCCTCAATCCAAGGCACGGTGTGTTCGGCACCACTCTAAGTGCCTCTCTTTTGTTTCAAAAGGAGATCATTTTAAGTGAAAACATCAACTGACATACAGAAAACTGACCAAATGCATTTGGATTGTGTTGATGCTTTAGGAAAATGATCCATGGGTCATTTGAGACGTGTATGAGTCAACCCCGTCTAAATTAGAGGTGCGGTGTGTCCGATACCACTCTAACTGTGTCTCTTTTGTTTAAAATGGACAGGATTATAAGTGAAAAGAACAACTGACATATAGAAAACCGACCAAACGCATTCGGATTCTGTTGATAATTTATCACAACGATACATGGGTCATATTTGATGTGTACGAGCCAACATGGGCTCAATATGAGTTGCGGTGTGGCCGGGATCACTCTAAGTGTCTCTCTTTTATTTAAAATGTACAACATTTTAAGTACATATGGAAAACTGACCAATCACATTCGGTTTCCACTTAAACTTTAGGAAAACAATTCATGGGTCATATGTGACGTGTAAGAGTCAACCTCGACTCAATATGAGGTGCGGTGTGGCTGACACCACTCAAAGTGTCTCTCTTTTGTTTAAAATGGACTTCATTTTAAGTGAAAACAACAACTCGCATACAAAAAACCGACCAAACGGATTCTGATTGTGTCGATACTTTATCACAATAATCCATGGGTCATATGTGATGTGTACGAGTCAACCCTGTCTTAATCCGAGGTGCGGTGTGGCTGACACCACTCTAAGTGTCTCTCTTTTGTTTCAAAAGGATATCATTTTATGTGAAAAGATCAACTGACATATAGAAAACCAACCAAACTCATTAGGATTGTGTTTATACTTTAGTAAAATGATCCATGGGTCATTTGAGACATGTACGAGTCAACCCCGTCTAAATCCGAGGCGCGGTGTGGCTGGTACCACTGTAACTGTGTCTCTTTTGTTTAAAATGGATAGGATTATAAGTGAAAAGAACAACTGGCATATGGAAAACCAACCAAAATCATTCGTATTCTGTTGATAATTTATCAAAACGATCCATGGGTCATATGTGACGTGTACGATCAAAAACGTTCTCAATCCGAGTCGTGGTGTGGCCGGGATCACTCTAAGTGTCTCTCTTTTGTTTAAAATGGACAACATTTTAAGTACATACGGAAAACTGACCAAACACATTCAGTTTCCACTGAAAATTTAGGATAATGATCCATGGGTCATATGTGACGTGTACGAGTCAACCTCGCCTCAATATGAGATGCAGTATGGCCGACACCACTCAAAGTGTCTCTCTTTTGTTTAAAATGGACTTCATTTTAAGTGAAAACAACAACTAGCATACAGAAAACTGACCAAACGGATTCTGATTGTGTCGATACTTTAGCACAAAAATCCATGCGTCATATATGACGTGCACGAGTCAACCCCGCCTCAATACGAGGTGCGGTGTGGCTGACACCACTCTTAGTGTCTCTCTTTTGTTTAAAATGGACATCATTTTAAGTGAAAACAACAAGTGATATAATAAAAACTGACCAAACGAATTTGAAATGTGTTGATGCTTTAGGAAAACGATCTATGGGTCATATGTGATGTGTACATGTCCACACCGCCTCAATCCGAGGCACAGTGTGGCCATAACCACTCTAAGTGTCTCTCTTTTGTTTCAAAAGGATATCATTTTAAGTGAAAACATCAACTGACATACGGAAAGCCGACCAAACACATTCAGATTATGTTGATACTTTAGGAAAATTATCCATGGGTCATTTGAGATGTGTACGAGTCAACCCCGTCTAAATACGAGGCGCAGTGTGGCCGATACCACTCTAACTCTGTCTCTTTTGTTTAAAATGGACAGGATTATAAGTGAAAAGAACAACTGGAATATAGAAAACCGAACAATGACTTCAGATTCTATTGATAATTTATCACAATGATCCATGGATCATATGTGACGTGTACGAACCAACCCGGGCTCAATCCGAGTCGCAGTGTGGTCGGGATCACTCTAAGTGTCTCTCTTTTGTTTAAAATGGACACCATTTTAAGTACATATGGAAAATTGACCAAATGAATTTGGTTTCCATTTAAACTTTAGAATAAAGATCCGTGGGTCATATGTGACATCTAAAATTCAACCTCGCCTCAATCCGAGGCACGTTGTGTTCGACGCCACTCAAAGTGTCTCTCTTTTGTTTAAAATGGACTTCATTTTAAGTGAAAACAACAACTAGCATACGAAAAACTGACCAAACGGATTTTTATTGTGTCGATACTTTAGCAAAATGATCCATGAGTAATATGAGATGTGTACAAGTAAACCCCGCCTCAATTCAAGGTGCGGTGTGGCCGGAACCATTTATAGTGTCTCTCTTTTGTTTAAAATGGACATCATTTTAAGTGAAAACAACAACCGACATACAAAAAACTGACCAAACGCATTAAAAATGTGTTGATTATTTAGGACAACAATTCATGGGTCATATGTGTCGTGTATGAGTCAACCCCGGCTCAATCCGAGGTGCGGTGTGGCCGGCACCACTCTAAGTGTCTCTCTTTTGTTTCAAAAGGATATCATTTTAAGTGAAAACATCAACTGACATACGGAAAACCGACCAAACACATTCGGATTGTGTTGATACTTTAGGACAATGATCCATGGGTCATTTGAGATGTGTAAGAGTCAACATCGTCTAAATCCAAGGTGCGGTGTGGCCGGTACCACTCTAACTCTGTCTTTTTTTTTAAAATGGACAGGATTATAAGTGAAAAGAACAAATGGCAAACGGAAAACTGACCAAACTCCTTCAGATTCTATTGATAATTTATCACAACGATCCATGGGTCATATGTGAGATGTACGAGCCAACACAGGCTCAATCCGAGTTGCGGTGCGGCCGAGATCACTCTAAGTGTCTCTCTTTAGTTTAAAATGGACAACATTTTACGTACATACGAAAAACCGACCAAACGCATTTGGTTTCCATTGAAACTTTAGGAGAATGATACATGGGTCATATGTGACGTGTAAGAGTCAACCTCAACTCAATCCGAGGTGTGGTGTGACCGACACCACTCAAAGTTTCTATCTTTTGTTTAAAATGGACTTCATTTTAAGTGAAAACAACAACTAGCATACGGAAAACTGACCAAACGAATTCTAATTGTGTCGATACTTTAGAACAATAGTACATGGGTTATATTCAATGTGTATGAGTCAACCCCGCCCCAATCCGAGGTGCGGTGTGGTCGGAACCATTCATAGTTTCTCTCTTTTGTTTAAAATGGACATCATTTTAAGTGAAAACAACAACCGAAATACGTAAAAATGACCAAATGCATTCGAAATGTGTTGATGATTTTGGAAAAAGATCCATGGGTCATATGTGGTGTGTAAAAGTCAACCCTGCCTCAATCTGAGGCACGGTGTGGCCGACACCACTCTAAGTGTCTCTCTTTTGTTTCAAAAGGATATCATTTTAAGTGAAAACATCAACTGGCATACAGAAAACTGACCAAACGCATTCGGATTGTGTTGATACTTTAGGAAAATGATCCATGGGTCATTTGAGACGTGTAAGAGTCAACCCCATTTAAATATGAGGCGCGGTGTGACCGATACCACTCTAACTATGTCTCTTTTGTTTAAAATGGAAAGGATTATAAGTGAAAAGAACAACTGGCATACGAAAAACTGACCAAACGCATTTGGATTCTGTTTATAATTTATCACAATGATCCATGGGTCATATGTGACGTGTATGAGACATCCCGGGCTCAATCCAAGTCACGGTGTGGCTGGGATCACTCAAAGTGTCTCTCTTTTGTTTAAAATGGACAACATTTTAAGTACATACGAAAAACCGACCAAAAACATTTGGTTTATGTTGAAACTTTAGGAGAAAAATCCATGGATCATATGTGACATGTAAGAGTCATCCTCGCCTCAATCTGAGGCACGGTGTGGCCGACACCACTCAATGTGTTTCTCTTTTGTTTAAAATGGACTTTATTTTAAGTGAAAACAACAACTAGCATATAGAAAACCGACCAAATGGATTCTGATTGTGTCGATACATTAGAACAACGATCCATGGGTCATATGTGACTTGTACGAGTCAACCTCGACTCAATCTGAGGTGCGGTGTGACCGACACCATTCATAGTGTCTCTCTTTTATTTAAAATGGACATCATTTTAAGTGAAAACAACAACTGACATATGAAAAACTGACCAAACGCATTCTAAATGTGTATATGCTTTAGAAAAACGATCCATGGGTCATATGTGACGTGCATGAGTCAACCTCGCCTAAATCTGAGGCACGGTGTGGCTGGGACCACTCTAAGTGTCTCTATTTTGTTTAAAATGGGAAACATTTTAAGTACATACAGAAAGATGACCAAACGGATTCTGATTGTGTTGATACTTTAGCACAACGATCCATGGGTCATATGTGATGTGTAAGAATCAACTCCTCCTCAATCTGAGATGCGGTGTGGCTAGAACCACTCAAAGTGTCTGTCTTTTGTTTCAAAAGGACATCATTTTAAGTGAAAACATCAACTGACATACGTAAAACTGACCAAACGCATTTGGATTATGTTGATACATTAGGATAAATATCCATGGGTCATTTGAGACGTGTATGAGTCAACCCCATCTAAATCCAAGCCGTGGTGTGGCCGGTACCACTCTAACTATGTCTCTTTTGTTTAAAATGGATAGGATTATAAGTGAAAAGAACAACTAGAATACGAAAAACCAACCAAACGCATTCAGAATCTATTTAAACATTAGGAGAATGATCCATGGGTCATATGTTATGTGTATGAGTCAACCACACCTCAATCCAAGTCACGGTGTGGCCGGGACCACCCAAAGTGTCTCTCTTATGTATAAAATGGACAACATTTTAAGTACATACATAAAACCGACCAAACGAATTCTTATTGTGTTGATATTTTAGCACAACGATCCATGGGTCATTTGTGATGTGTATGAGTCAACCCTTCCTCAATCCGAGGCACGGTGTGGCTGACACCATTCAAAGTGTCTCTCTTTTATTTAAAAAGCACTTCATTTTAAGTGAAAACAACAACTGACATACGGAAAACCGACCAAATTCTTTCGGAATATGTTGATACTTTAGGAAAATTATCCATGGGTCATTTGTGATGTGTACGAGTTAACCTCACCTCAATTCGAAGCATGGTGTGGCCGGTATCACTCTAGGTGTATGTATTTTGTTTAAAATGGATATCATTTCTAGTAAAAACATATGGTATATGAAAAAATTATCAAATTATGAATTGAATCCCAGATTCCACATATAATTGTCATCTAAATTTTAAATTTAATTCTAAATGAATTATGTATGTTTATAATTATGTTATGAATTCTGATTTAATTCTGGATGTGTATAGTTCCTGGATGCATTATATGTTAAATGTGTATGAATTTTTTCTCTATATGTATGTGTTAGTTTGTTATTGCAGGTACAATAATTGTATATGTATGTGTTAGTTTATTGTAGGTACAATAATTGGAAATGATTGAAAATGAGAGGGAATAGATTGGATGCTGTGCAAATTGCACAAAAATGAGAGGGTAAATACTGTGCAAATTGCAGGCTGCTGTGAAATTTACATAGCATAGGCTATTACAATGGTTTGAAACCGTTGGAATAGACTCTCTGAGTATTTTTTTACCAATGGTTGTATGAACCGTTGGTAAAAATACTTTCCCAACGGTTTAGAAACCATTGGGAAAGAATCCATCTCCTTGGTTTTCCCAACGGTTCAAGACAAACCGTTGGGAAAAACTATCCCAATGGTTTGGCACAACCATTGGGATAGGTTAATTTTTTCTAACCTATCCCAATGGTTCACTGTAAAACGTTGGTATAATATATACCAACGGTTCTGCAGCCTTTCCCAACGGTTCAGAACCATTGGGAAATCCTGCATTTCTAGTAGTGTCACATTTTATTTATCCATAGGAAACTCTTTCTCGTCCCCACCAGAGGCAGAAACTTCCTCTTCCTCATCAAAATATTCAAAAAATTTATATGTCTCCAAGATAGGGTCTACAAGGTCATTTAATCTTGAGGAATGATCAACCAGGTTGAACTCATCATATATCCTTTTACTATCATTAATCCATTTCTTCTTCTAGGGATTCCAACTGATTTTTATTCTCAGAAAAATAACCTTAGTGATGAAAAAAGCTCCACAATCCACAACTTATTCTTCATTTTCATCAATTAGACCTTTATATTTTAGTATATCTGAAATTAACTTAGGATAAATTAAGGAATTGGACTTTGAATATGGATTGGTTATTTCCAACATGTGAAGAATTAGATATCTACAAAAGTTCATCTTCTATCCTATTTTCATTAGATACAACAAATAAAAATCTTGATACCTCATTGTGAAAAATTCAACCTTCCTTAGGGAAATCATTAGCTGGATGAACTTGAAAAGTATCATCCATTCACCATAAAGTTCAGAGGAAACTGGTCTTCTCAAAACACAATCTCTTATTAGCTCAACCAATGCTTATTCATAAAAAAAAGTCTCAATGGACTCTAGAATAGTACCTTGAAAAAATTTAGCAACACCTTAATGAGGAAGTTACCTTGATGAAAAGAAGAAATTACAACCATTTATTCTAGTTCGTATCCTATCTTCATTTTCGTCAAAACAAAACTCGAAAAACTGGTAAAACTAGTATACCAACCTAGGATAAAAAGGTCTCTCATTAGAAGCGAACCATTCCATCCATCCTTGGACCTGTATAAATTTGAGCACAAACTACTTTCTTGTAAATAACCATTATTCTTAAACTTATTTCTTTGGAAAAACCACTCTCTTTTCAAGCTCAAGAATCATAGGATCTAAAGTAGCATGAATAGACTCTCCTTTTTTTATAGATTCGACTCATCCATATAAATATCTAATTATCTCTTCATTCTAACCATGAATATCACCTCGATAGGTTTAGGTAAAGGAGAATAAAGGTTGATAGTCATGAAAGAAAAGGTCACAACGAGTTTTGAGAGAAAAGGTGCAAGGGAAATGAGTGTTGAAATTAGACAAAACGTCTCATTTATATCATTTGGGAATTTAGGGATTCATAAAATCAAAATAAGAATAATTATATGAATCAAATTAAAAATAAATAAATATTAGAAATGTTGACTTAAAATTTAATAGAAAAAAATTGAAAAATCCATGAGATTTACAACGGTAGATAAAACTATTGGCGAGTAAAAACACAATGGTGATAAAAAATGGGCAGTGATTCCAAAGGTGAGTGATTCCATTAGTGAGTGAATCCAATAGTGAGTGATTCCAATGGTGAGTGATTCCAATGGTGGATGATTCCAATAGTGGGTAAACTCAACTGTGGGTAAAACTAAATGATTGGTAAAACTCAATGGTGAGAAAAACTCATTGGTTGGTAAAACTCAATGGTGGGTAAAACTCAATGGTGAGTCCCATAAAATTAAAATCAAACAAAGTTAATTGCATCTAATTCATGTTTTATGTAGTTTATTCTCTCATAATTCAAAGGATTAGTGAAAATATTAGCAAGTTGATATTCAGTACCGAAGTATTCAAGAGGGATATCACCCTTTTAAAAATGATCTCTCAAAAAGTTATTTATTACATCAATATTTTTTTTTCATGAGTGAGATGAAATATTATTATAAATATTTGTATCACTTTTTTTTTCACAATTTATAGGTACATGTATAAATTGATACCTATAGTCTAGAAATGTGTGTTTCATCCCAAAAATTTGTGCATAGAAGCTACCTGCAACTATATATACAACTTCAACATTAAAAAGTGATTTTTTTTGTTTCTGACTACACCAAGATACTAGAGACTATCCTAAAATGGGACATGTTCCAGATGTTCTATTTTATATATAACATAAAACCACTAAAATCAACATCTGAATAACTAAGTCAAATTCTAGTCCACATGGATATAAAAAACCTAAATTAGTAGTATATTTGAGGTATTTGAATTTTTTTAGTGTAACCAAGTTTGAATATTTTGGATTTTCTTGAAAATGAGAACACACACACACACTAAATATAATATCAGTTCAGATAGTAGTTAAGTAGTGAAGACTACCAATCATACCTCTATAGCTGGTTTGATCCACTGGTTTCCTAGTTTCATCAAGATCCAATTTACAGGTGGTACTCATAGGAGTATCACTACTCTTAGTTCTATCCAAATTAAAACAGTTTTGAATATCTTTATAATATTTAATTTTATTTAAAAAATTCCTTCTTTATTTTGAAAAATATGAAAACCAAGAAATAATTTAATTTCACCCATTAAACTCATTTCAAATTCATTTTTCATCATTTTTGAAAAATTAGTACATAAAGAAATTTTATAAGATCCAAAAATAATATCATCTACATAAATTTGAACAACAAAAACATCTTTTGAAATTATTTTTATAAAAAGGGTTGGATCATCTATACCTTTTGAAAAACCTTTTGGAATAATAAAAGATCTGATCCTATCACAAAGATCTCTAGGAGATTTTTTAAACCATACAAATATTTTGTTAATTTAATAAATCGATTCGGAAGACGGGGACTTTGAAAACTGGGGGGTGGTTCAACAAAAGAATCCTCAATTATATACTCATTTAAAAATTAACTTTTTATATCCATTTGATAAGTTTAAAATATTGATGTGGTTCATAAGCTAGAAGTATTCTAATAGATTCAATTATAGCTACATTTGGAAAGATTTATTCATAGTCTATACTATCTTCTTGATTATACCCTTGTGGAACTAGTCTATCCTTATTCCTTACTATTATGCCGGATTCATCAACCATGTTTCTAAACACACATCTAGTGACTATAGTCATGGAGTCATTGGGACTATAAAAAAGTTTCCAATCTTTTTTTCTTTCAAATTGATTTAGCTATTCTTATATATCCATTACCCAGAATTCATCATTAATTGCAACATTGATGTTCTTAGGTTTAAGTTGTGATAAGAAATCTTGATGTTCAAACTGGTTTCTTAGAGAATCTCTACTTTGTGTACCTCTATCTAGGTATCTAACTAAAATATATAAGGGATGGTACTTAATAATCCTAACAGTTATAGAAAAATAAGGGATGGTTACTTCAGGGTCCTCTACAGTTTCGTGTTTATGTTTCGGAAGTTCCTCAAAACTGGATGATTTTTTGGTTGCTTTTCAGCAGAATCAGAAGGATTGGAATTTATGTTCAAAGTAGATAAATCATACTTATGGTTTTATAAACAAGTCTTAGTATCATGTGGATCAGTCTCATTAAATTTTATGCGAACAGACACTTCCAAAGTCTTGGTCCTTTTATTGAAAAATATATAAGATTTAATAGAATTATAATGTCCCGGAAAGATTCCTTCATCAGTTTTGGGTGAAAAATTTCCAAGGTTATCCTTAGTATTATGATTAATGTCATTGAAAAGAAAAACTCTACAGTAATTATACTTAGTCTTCCTACTATTATAAATCTAGTAAGAGGTATTATTCATGATTGGTCTAATTACAACTATTTTTATTATATAGTAGGTTGTATTCACAAAATCTTCCCAAAAGTATATAGGTAATTCATACTCATTAAGCATATTACGAGCCATATCTTGAAGTATTAAATTCCTTATTTATATACCTCCATTCTTCTGAGGGGTCCTAGGATCAGAGAAGTTATGACTATAGCCATTTTTTGAAAAATGGATTCAAAGTCTTTATTTTCAAACTAACGACCATGGTCACTTCTTAAAGTCTTAATTATAAGTATAGTTATGTTTTCTATAGATTTAGCATACTTGATAAAATAAAAACAATCTTCACTCTTGTGAGATAAAAATAATACCCAATTATACCTAAAAAGTCATCTACAAGTACATAAACATAGTGCTTCCCATTTAGACTAGAAACTATAGATGGTCCAAATAAATCCTTGTGAACCAACTCAAGAGGATAACAATTTGAAACTTCTTTCTTTGATTTAAAATAAATCTTATGATATGTACCCTTTTGATAGGGGTTATAGACTTTATCATTTGGGAAGTCAAGTTTGGGTAGATCCCTAAATAACTCTTTCCTAGTAAGATTTCTAAGTGGGTGAATATTACAATGGATTAGTCTCCTATGTCAAAGACAAGATTCTCCTTGAAAGGCACTCCAATAGGAAAAATTTTGAGAAATCAAAGAATAAAGATTAATAGTATAGACATTATCATTTTTTAAGGCATTAAATAATAAATCATTTTTAGAATTAAAAACTTTATATGAATTATTCTGAAACTTCACATTAAAACCATCATCACACAATTGTGAGATTATAAGAAAGTTATTTTTTAAACCATAAAAAATATTACATTAGAAATTAAAACTAAATTAGTGTTACCAATTTGGATAAGGATGATGATATTTACTTTGGAATTATCACCAAAGGTGATATGACCACCATAAACCTTTATAAGTCTCTTGAAGATCGAGTAATCTATTTTCATATTCCTAGAACAACCATTGTCCAAGTACCATAGATTCATATAGGATATCTTTAATGATATTTCATACAAAAAATTTTATACTAACAATGACTTTGGGACCTATATTTTCCTGGTTCTAGATATGTTAGTGACTAAGGCCTCATAAACCCATATTTTCTATATACGTTTCCTATAAGAAGATTTTAAGCCTTTTGAAATAAAAAATTTATTAGGTCCATTTGAAAATAACTAGAATTAGATTTTCTAGAATTGGATTTAGGATCAAATGTGCTCTTAAATTTTTTTGTTTGGATAGGTTGATAACCTATACTAGAAATATACTTAGTAGTAATTTTTTTCCCAAATATTTGAGTAATGTTTTGTATAAAATTTGTGAATCTTTATAAGTATTTATTAATTTTCTCATTTGAATGTTTCATTTTAGTATTCTACTTTAAAAATTGAGAATTCTTATCCTTTTCTACAACACTATCGAACTTAATATTAACAGATAAAACATGTTGTTTCTTCAGAAATATATATTTATCATTGAGCTCATTGAATGTTTCTTAAAGCATGTTTTAATATTCAAACATTTATTCCTTAGACATATAATCATCATTTTCATTATCAAAGGGATTATAATTAACTGAAGATGATGAAATATATACACAGAAAATTTTTTCATGAAGCACATGATGACTATGTCAGGTTTTTATTCACAATTAGAATCAGAATCACTAGATCTATCTTCTGAGGAAATCCCTGTAGATTTTTTTTTTCTCGTATATCTTCTGTACTTGTCATCATATTTATTTATGTATTTCCGATTAGGATAGTCTTCTTTAACATGTCCTTTTTTTTCTTTCACTCATAGAAGGTTATATCATTTGAGTTATCATATATCTTCCAATCCTTTTTCCAAGTTCCTATGTTGTCATACTTTATTTTATATCCTGGATTCCTAAAGAAGTTCTTTTTTTTGTAAAATGTTTTAAAACTTCATGCCAGATGGGCCATTTCTTCAACATTGTCTGCTAGTGATTCTTCATAACTAAAACTTTCAGATTGTATATTTTATTTTTCTTTCTGTTTGGATGTGGTAAACTTGGAAGATACTAGTTTTATCTTAGGTTCTTCCTCTTCTTCATGGTTGACTTTAAGTTATTACTCATAAATCATCAAATTCCCAATCAGTTCCTTAACGGTAGTTTACTGATGTCTCAAGATTCCCTTATGGAAATAGATGTCCCTATCCATCTCTCTAGAAGGAATCTAAGTATTCTCATGATTTGGTCTTTATTTGGCACTATATTTCCAATGGATCTCAAACTATTGACTACTTAATTGAACCTGATATATATATCAAAAATTAGTTCATCAGGTTTTATTTTGAATGAATCATATTTGATTGTATAATTATTCAATATCATCCCTTTAACATTTGTATTTCCTTCATGTGAAAGAGATAATGTATCCCAAATTTCATATGCAGTTTTACAAGAAGATATCCTATTGAAATCTTCATCTCCTAAATCATAATAAATGGCATTCACTTCCTTATAATTATTGTTATAAGTATTTTTGGTAGCCTCATCCCATGTAACTCTAGTAGTAGTAGGTAATTCATATTTATCATCTATAGCAGTCCAAATTTCAAAAATCACTCTCTATATGGATTTTCACCTTTATTTTCCACTGATCATAATTATTACAATTAATTAAATGAGATATATTAGTATAATAAAATTCTTTTCTATTATCTATTTAAAGAATTAAATTTTGAAATGAAATAAATTTAATATCTTTAAAAAAACAAAAATCATAGTTGAAAGTATTTTGAAAAACCTTTGATACTAAATGTTGGTCAGAGTGAGTATCTCAAGAGGGGGGTACATTGAGTAACCAATAATTTTTTTGATTAAAATGGATTTTAATAAAATCCCCCAGTTTAAATAAAATATTTTATGTTAACTAAAATAAAATATCAATATAATTTATGATCTTTTAAAACATTTCTCAAATATTGATTAGGTCTCAGTTAATATAATTATGACAACTAATTTGACTTTTTATATAAATTTACATAACCAAAAAAGTTTATAAAAATTAATTAAGATTAACTATAAATTTTTTTGGTTTTGTTAACTATTTAAAATAGATTCAGTTTAAAGAAAAAAAACACAAGAGAAACAAAAAAACAAAAACAAAAAAAAAACAAAAAAAACACACACATTGGGAATAAACAAAGAGGTTCAATATAAAATTGAGAAATAATCATCTCCACTTGGAAATAAACCACTTTCAATCACATTATATAAAATAATCTATTATAAAAAACTTAGATCAGGTCTACAATCGTAAAGTTTTCTAGACCACATAGGACCACTTCCACAAAACCCGTGGGAAAACAAATAATGACATTCCATACCGGGACCTCTTCTAAAAAATAATTGGAAAAATTGTAAATATATTTTGAGAATATATATAATAGATTCCAGTTCAGGTGTAAGAGACAATTTGTGTGTTAAATACATTGTATACACACATTTCTTGTAATTTAAACCAAATAGACATAAAGATAAAATAGAGATATGAAAAAAAATCATGTTGATCTTTCTGATAAGCTATGTTGCTAATAAATCATTGAGTGTACCTTGGGAGGTATCTCAAGTAGAGTTTCTAAAATCTTTAGTAGAATAGAGTATCATAAAATCTTTTTGATTTCTAACTATGGGAAGGATGTGAATGTTCCCTAAGTTCCACTCTTCCTATGTTTGTGTGTAAGAAAGATACAGCGTGTAATATCTCATATCGTGGATCTCTCCACATGTACATGTATCTCTCTGTATTACTTCTGTATACTATTTACCGATGCAAGAGGGAGTCTGGTACTTCTTTTGTTAGTAGCATGCAAGAGTGTCAATTTGGATAATAATCATTCGAATATACTTCATACTCATACTCAGGGAAGTCACATTCATTAATGTATCCAAAAAAACAATTAAGAACAATAGTTGAAATAATATTCAAAATTAAATTCAATAATATAGCCTTTAGACATATTTAAATAAAAATAAATAGAATAGTGGTAGTGAGTCTTTTGAACAGTGAGACAATATCTGGAAGTGGCTCAAGATGGTGGTGAGTTAGGCTAGTAGTGATAAATTCCAACATTGATACATCTCAGTGGTAGGTCATGTTAACACTTCCCAAAACACCACTCTGGTGGAAGGTCATATTCAACGGTGCCTTAGGTATGGTGGTAGGTCATTCTGACACTTATCCAATTTTTGGGTTCAAGGACAAGTCATATTCTGGCGGTAGGTAATTTTCATACTTTACCAAAATTATATTTTGGAGGCAATTCATAGCTGATGGTAGGTGATTCCAGTGATTTTCAAAATTTTAGTGCTGGTAGTGAGACAAATCTAATGGTTACTCAACCTCAATGGTTACTCAACCTCAACAGTGAGTCATCCTTAGTGGTGAATCAACCTCAACAGTGAGTCTTTCTCATACATAGAGAAATTTCTTGACAATCTGACTTATATTATAAAATTATGTCACAACACATAAAACTCATTAATAGTATAAGAAACATGATTTTGTTATCATTAAAAACGGTTCCAACAACTTAGTTTGTAAATTTGGGTGTTTAAAGTGAGTTTTACTAAAAGGGGTAGCTTTAGTGTAGTCCAAATGCTTGATACAAATTATCAGAGGGATTTTATGATTTCAAATAAATTTATAAATAGATTTTAGAAATGGTTTTACCTTATAGAAAGGTGTTTTATGAAATGGGAATGTTTTTTTATTAAAGTTTCTTGTGAAATGGATTATGATGTGTGGAACTTGTGATGAAATTATGATCGGCATTGAGTAGCACTTGGGAACAACCAGGTTGTGAGTGGGGGTTGTCCAAGGGACCATAAGAGCCATTAGTTGGAAGACCAGGAGATATTCCATTGGTATTACAAGGGATCATGAGATCCTTTGGTAGGAAGAATACGAGAGCTTCAAATTGTTGTGTAAAGGACCCTGAGAGCCTTTTGTGGGGGAGATCATGAGAGATTACACTTTTTTATCCAAGATAACATGATAGCTCTTAGAGTTAGGACTAGGGAAGACCATGACATATTCCTATCTATTTATTTTGATAGAAATATTTATTTATAACCACTCACATTAGGCCTTATAGTTGGATCCCTCAGTGCAATTTACTCACATGGGGTTGATCTTTATGCCTTTATTCATTTTATTAGCACCATATTTGATGTGATCTGTTGTGTTATTCCCATTTACTATTATTTGGTTATATGATGATTATATTTATGCTTTCCCTTATTATGATTTATTGGTTATATTGAGCATGTTGTTTCATATGGAATTGTTTCTTTATTTTTAACAGTGTTGGAATTTATTTTTGGAAAACACATTTGTTTAAAGAAAACCAAAGGTATTTTAAAATATTTTTTAATAAAAATGTTTTTAAAGTGAAATTGTTTTGGAAATAAGTTTTAAAAATAATTTATTGGTTTTAATGGTTTCAAAATACTTAAATAGATTCATGGTGGTATCCTACTAGGCCCTTTTCCCCACACCCTATATATGCCTTCGATAATATGTGGACTTTGATTTGAAATACATAGGTAAAGGAAAGGGAACTACATACATTTGTGGCTATTATTGATTTACATCAGATGTCATTTTTTCTGAGGAGATGTGGTATCATATAGATTGGATCATGTAGAGTTATTTATAACTTGCACTTTGGGATGTATATATAGGTCTTGTTTGGTCTGGTTCACATTCTTTTGAGTTTTCATCTTTTGACTAGAGGATCCATGTATATGTTATATTATGGAATGTTTTGTATGTGATGTATGTTATTTCTTATGGTATATTCTTACTCAATATTTCATTTCTATGGATTTTGTATTTAATTTTATTGACTCTAGTGATGTTGGTGTGGTTGTCCTATCTCATGGATGGGTCATACTGATTTACCATGGGTGAAGCCATTTCCAAGAGGTTTATTCATTGTGTTCAGTGCTTGTCGCTTGTTCTTGGAGGTCAGGAACACTCTTTGGGCTTGTGGTATGCCAACTCGAGTGACAGGTCGGGTCGAACCAGGTCAATTCCTTACAAATAGGTATCAGAGCCATGTTTTATTTGGGATTCAGTGGTATACTAGAGTTAGGAATTTTTGGAGTTCATAGGAAATAACAAGGGAGTTCTTGGAATGATCTTCTTTTTGTTGAACCTAATGTTTCTATGGGTGGTATGTTATTTTGTTTACATTTTGATCCCATTTATTGGATGATTTAATGATATTTTTAGGTATTTCCTCATTTATATTGAGTCTCTAGATTTTCTCAAGGGTTATTTTGAGTTTTGGGGTGAAATGGAGAGGTCTGTAGGAGGAATACATTTAAGATACATAGTTAGTAGTAACCTTGTATATCCCACACAACCTTTTCTACCATCTCCAATGAAACCCACATGGTTGGTGGAAAGTTTTCCTAATAGTGCATCCAAACTACATACAATGGGAAATGATTTAAATTTTTATGTTTTCATTACTTTTTAATTTGGAGTTATTTTTGATGTTGATGCTTCTTATTGAGACCTATGTTTAGGGGATCTTTTGGTACATTGATGTGGTTTGAGAATGAATTTCTTATTGATTGATATTATGTTTTATGTATCATAGAAAATGCATCGAAGAAGGACCTCATCCAGTCTTAGAGAGAGTTATATGGAAAATAATCCACTAGAAAATCCTCTTATTCACATGGATCTGGTGGAGTTAATGATTCATGCTATCCAATCATTGGGTCAAGTCAGTGGTCGGAAGTAGACCCAGATGGTGGACCATTACCAAGAGTGAACTATCCAGAATCCATCAGTCTTCTATAGTAACCAAGGTCCCAATAATACTGGGGAGTGGTTGGGTCATATAAAGAGGATATATGACTTTTTGAGTACCCCAATACCTCCAAGGTATGCTTCAAAATTGTTTTTTTAATGACTAGTTAGGAAGGGGTGGGAGTCAATGGTGCCTGTTAGGTAGAATAGCGATATCATGCACTTTTAAAGTGTCCTTTAATTGAAAATTATACCAAGAGAGATTGATAATGGTGAAGGCCCATGATTTCTTGAAGATGGAATGAGGAGAATGTTCAGTGATGAAGTAGGCCACTCTATTTAATGACATGGTTTACATTTCTCTGAATCTCATCACAAATTAATACCTTAATACATTCATTTTCTGGTGGGATTGAAGATAGATATATGGTCCAAGGTTATTCTTCTATGTTTACAAATATAATTAGATGTGGTTGAAAATCAGGCTATAGAAGAGGCTGATCTGAATGGTAATATAATTATCATTGATGTTTCTTTAGTGGGTGGAAGCCAGAGTTCTTTGAGTCAGAAGAAGAGATAAGAGTCTCATAGGTTTAGTGGAAATAGTGCTCATTAGTCATCATGTACAACTCTAGTGGTTCCTATGGTGAATAATCCCATTTTTTTCTACCAGTGAAGTAAGGGTGGCCACAGAAGGATGACCTTCCTAGAGACTTAGAGGTACTTCCACTAGTGTGGATTTCTGGGCCATCTTTAGTGCTTTTTTCAGTTTTTATCATGGAGGAGTTGTGTAGGATCTACATTCTCAAAGGGTTCTCAGGTGAAATTTGATTCCACAAAGAGTGAAAGATCTCACCATTGGGGGAAAGGGGATTCTAAACAAGTAGATAATGATAAGTATAGGCCTAAATATTCTTGTTTTCATGTAATAGAGGTTGTTCAATAGGATTTGGAATCCGGTCTAGACACCATGATAGGTAAGATGTTTATTGCTTATTACATGGAATCCATTCTTTTTATTTAGGAGAATCTCCTTATTTTATCTCACTGAAATTGATTGACTCTTTGGTAATATCGGTGTATTTGATTCCTTTTGTTATAGATTTTCTAACCCCGTTGGGTAGGAAGGAGTAGGGCTTTAATTTCATAGAGTTCCATGTTTTTATTACTAATGTGGATGTCGTCTGGGATTTTCTCATATTATACCTGTATATTTTTTAACTCATTATCAGCATGGATTGGTTGATAATATTTAGGTGGTACTTGATTTTTATCTTTGTAGGGTCTAGTTTCTCACTTATGACGGGAGAACTAACATTTTTCAAGATGAGTGGGATCCACAATCATGGAGGGAAGGACCAATTACTATAGAATTTGGGATTATTTCTTATCATTTATCTAGGTTTTTTCTTGATGCTTATGAGCATAGGTCTATAGTAAAACTACCAGTTTTAATGGGAAGGTATGTATATGTATTCATGGAGGACGTTTTTTTTGGGATTTATTCCATAAGAAAATGGCAAGTTTACTATCAATATACTCCTCTGGATGCATCCCAATTCCCTACCATCTTACTAGATGGATTTAGTCAATATGAAAGAGTTAAAAATCTTAGTAGAGGATATAGAGGGTAATAGAAGTATCCATTCCAGCATGTAACCATGGGATTCACTAGTTCTGTTGAAAAAAAGGTGGAAAGAATCCTCAAAATTTACATAGTCTTTCATAAGCTCAATCTAGTGACCATAGATAATTAATAACCATTATCTAGAATTAATGATCTCTTTGATCAGATCAGATGATCTTATTTTTTTTCTATGATTTACCTGAGGCTTATTTACTAGAAATTGATGGTTTGGAATATGATGTTTCAAACTCTGATTTTTGAAGACGGTAAATACATTTTTAGTATTTGGTTATTCCATTTGGGATTACTAATTCTCTTGCTGCCTTTATGGATTTGATGAACTAGATATTGCATTGAATTTTTGATTCCTTTAGGGTTGTTTTTGTTGATGAAATTTTGGTGCATTCCAAGACAAAGTAAGTTTTCACTGGGCATCTAGAGGATGTTTTGAGAGTTTTGAGGGATCACTATATATATATATGTAAATTTGTAAAAATATAAATTTTGGATTCAGTAAGTGTATTTCTTGGTCCATGTGATTTCATAGATATGAGTTGCAGTGGATCCAGTTATGTTTTTAACAGTCATTTCTTGATAGAGGCTTATGAATGAGTTTGAGATTAGAATATTTTTGGGATTGAATAGAAATTATAGATGATTTATATAGAAATTATCTAAGATATATTATATCTTGATAGCCCTAACTAGTAGAGGGGTGGAGTTTTAAAGGGATGATAAGTGCCAGTGCTCTTTTGACCATTTTTAGGCCCAACTGGCATCCACACCAGTTTTGATTATTCCCAAGCCTAGGAAATATTATGAAATGTATTTGGATAATTATGGTATGGGTTTGGGATGTGTGATAATACTGGATATCCATGTGGTGGCTTATGTCTCACGACATATATTACCACATGAATTAAATTATCCCACCCATTACATGGAATTGACAGTTGTTATGAACATACTGAAGACATGGTGACGTTACCTCTTCGGGGATTGTTTTATAGTTTACTCAGATCATAAAATCTTGGAGTACATATTTATCCAGAGGGAACTGAACCTTAGACATATATTCCAGGTATAATACCTTCATAAATTTAATTTAGATATTGATTATATTCCTTGTAAGGTAAAAATGTTTATGGATTCATTGAGAAGGGATATTCTGCTGAAAACTGTTTAGGAATTATTAGATGAGTGGGGCCTGATGAGTTTATTTTTAGATCTGAATACGGAGGAGTATGAGGATGGGGAGAAGGTGTTATTGAGTAGTTTTCAGCTCACACCTTCTCTTATTGACCAGGTTAGGAGTAGGAAGGTATCCAAACTAGAGTTCTAGTAGATTAATAGCGATTTAAATAGTGGAGAGGCCATGGCTTATTGGTCTTAGTCACTTGACATATCTCTACTTTTTAGGAAATATATGGTAGTTCCTTTGATATTGAGGATAGATTTGATACAAGAGGTGCATAATTCTAGTTGGGTCATGCACCATTGGGTTACTAAGATGTTTTATACCTTAAGAGTTTAGTATTGGTGGCCTAGGATGTGACATGCAATGGAATATTCTATTTCCCAATGTTTGACCTACTAGAGAATAAAATATGAGTATCAGAGACTAGTTGGGTTTATGAACCCTCTTCCCATCTTTGTGTAGAAGTGGGATGTGATCTCAATGTATTTTTTAGTTCCTCAACCTCATAATCTGAGTGGTAAAGATTTTATATGGGCGATTGATGATAATTTAAAGAAATCATCCCACTTTCTTCCCATTAGAGAGTTGATGATGTTGTAATGCCTCATATTAATTTATGTTGGAGATATTTTTAGGATTTATAGAGGGTTATCAATGATAGTTTCATACTATTATTCACTCCTCACTTCTAAGTTTTGTAAGGGACTCTAGGAGTCTTTGGGAACCGAGCTATGGTTGAAGACCATGTATCATATATGGATGGATTGTTAGTCTGAGCCGACCACCCAAACTCTAAAGGATATGTTTCAAGTGTGTATGATTGATTTCAGAGGTTTTTGGTAAATGAACCTATCATTAGATGAGTTTAAATACAATAAAAGTTATTAGGCCTCAATCAAAATGCATCGGTTTGAGGATTTATTCGGTTGAACATGACAATCCCCATTTTTTGGGAAAAGGTGAGTGGGCATTTTATATTGGAATTGAGTCACATCTAGAAGATTAAAAAGATAATATGAATTATTTATAAATGGTTAGAAATATATCAGAGTTACTAGATGTCTTACAACAATAAATTTTGTCACTCGTTGGAGTTTCAAGAGGGTGATCATGTATTTATTCAGGTATATGTTTGACTAGGACACTATTTCTGGGGAAACTAGGGAAAGTTGGAACTGTATTATGTTGGGATGTTTCGAGTGGTGCAATTTCATGGGAAGGTAACTTGTCAATTGTAGTTTCCACCACAAATAACATTTATCTATGAATTATTTCATGTTTCCTAGTTAAATAGATACTATATAGACCCATATTATGTGTTATAGTGGGATGATCAAAAGTTTGATACTGGTGCCAACCTTGTGGAGAATCCTGTTTGTATCCTGGATTATCAGAAGTAGGTTCTCTATGGTAATTCTATCCCATTGGTCCATGTGCACCAGTATTGTGGTGTTGGTAACCTCAAGACGTGGGATCAAAAAGTTTTAGTGAGGGAATATTGTATTCAACTGTTTTCTTATAAGGGCTCTTGCGGATTTTTTGGGGGGAAAAGTATAATAACCATGTGGTCAAACCACACCGTTTTTCCAACACATTAAATTTTTAGTGATTTTACCAAACTACCATTTTGAATTTCAACCCCTTTGGTCCTCATTTCTTTTACCATTCATGTGCATCCATTCCTACATTACTTAAAAGATTATCCCCTATCCTCTTGGTGTAATATCCTTAGATTCAATTTGGTTTGGCTTGTGATAAGTCCCACTCTTCATGATTTCTTCATCCTTTCCCCCTTCTCCGGCTTGTTCTTCGTTTTTATGGAAGGTAAAAACCCTATATGGGGTGTTATCCAAAACTAGGGTGTTTAATTAGGGGGGGGGAGTCGTTTTGTTTTCTTTTGGATTAGGTTTGTGAGGCCTTATCCTTCCTATTTTGGGTGGTTTTTGTTGGAGGCGTTGATGATGGAACCATTTCTCAGGTAAGTGTCTCTATTTAAGGTCGGTTTCTATGGATTACCTTTAAATTAATATTCTTAATTTGTTTTTATTAATAAAATTATCATTTTATTTATATTTGTTTTATGTTTATCCCATACCTGTCAAGTTCCATGGATTAGTCTTCCAATTTGGGTGTTTAAAGCATGTTTTTCAAAAAGTGGTGTCTTGAGTGCACCCCAAATGTTTGATAAAATGGATCAATGGGATTTTGTGATTTAAAATGTATTTATAAAGACATTTTAGAAAATGTTTTACCTTTTGTAAATGTTTTTTATGAAATTGTAATGTTTTTTATTAATGTGGCATGTGAAATGGATTTTGATTCATTTCACTTATGATGTGATTGTGATTGACAAAGAGTAACACATGTAAATACCTAGGGTGTGGGAGGGGTTTGTATAAGGGACCATGAGAGCCTTTGGTGGGAAGATTGAGTGAGATTATATTGGTAGAATATGGGACTATGAGATCCTTAGGTTGGAATACCATGATATATTCAACCTTTTTTTATAAGGGACCATGAGTGCCTTTCGTAGGAAGACTGTGAGAGATTCCACTTATTTGGATAGGAGATTGTGAGAGATCTTTGAGTTGGTACTGGGGAAGATCGATTGAGATTCCAAATTTTTTAGCTGAGTATAAAAATTTATTTAGACTCACTCATATTATAACCTTATGGTTATATCCCTAGGTTCATTTTACTCATGATAGGGAAACCACTATGCTTTTTGGCATTTTATTAGTGTCGTTTTTGATATGATCTCTTGTGTTATGTCTATTTACCATTATTTGGATATATGATTATTATGTTTATGCTTAACCTTATTATAATTTATTGGGTATGTTTATTATGATGTGATGTATATACTTGTTTCATTATTTTGATCCATATTGGATTTTTTTGTAAAAATAATTTATTTACAGGAAAACTAAAAGGATTTCAAAGGATTATTTTAATAGAAGTGGTTTCAAAGTGGAATAGTTTTTAAAAGGAGTATTTAAACTAGTTTATTAGTTTGCATGTTTTAAAAATACTTAAATAGATTCATGGTGGTATCCTACATGGCCTTATTCCTCACACCCTACATATGTCTTTGGGAATATGTTGACTTTGTTTTGCAGGATAAAGGTAATGTAAAGGGAAATATGTACATTGGAAGCTCTTCTAGATTACCATTGTCCATTGTTTTATATGATAAGATGTGTTAATTCAGGTATTGGATTTGAGGGCCTTTTTCTTTTGAATATATGCATAGGCCTTATTTGGTCTTATTCCCATTCTTTTGAATTTTGATCTTTTGACTGAATTTACCATTTATATATACTGTTATGGAATTTTTCGTATATGGTGTATGTTATTTATTATAGTATCTTTTTAGTCATTTATATGTTTATATGGATATTATATTTTATTTTGTTTACTCAAATTATATTAGTGTGCTCGTACCATATCATGGATCAGTCATGCCAATTTACCATGGGATAAAATGTTCCCAAGAGGTTGTTTATTGTGCATGGTGCTTGTCACTAGCCTTTGGAGATCATGAACGTGCTTCAAGCCTTGTGGTGTGCTAGATTAGGTTACTGGTCTAGTCGAATTGAGTTGGTTCATTATAAGAAGTACAAAATACCCATCCATGATTGTTTTATTCTTATTAAAATAGGTCAATTATACCACCTTTTCTTCAAAGGGAAACACCTCTAACTCATTCGCTTCCAAATTTTCTTCCAACTTAGCCACTTATTTATTGAATTTCTATTATTATTAATCAACTAAGACTTTCATTCTAGTTAGTTAAACATAATAAAAATGAGGGTAGAAAAATTCTAAATTAGTTTTTATGCAATTAAAATAAAATATTGTCAAGATGAGTTTATCCCCCTCATGTTTATTAGCTTATATGACTATATCCAAGTGTAATTACTATAGTAAGTATATTATAATGGGTTTTTTAAATAAAGTTTCTTCAAAATTTTATTCAAAATACACTAATCCTAGAGTGGTTTATTTTTTCTCATCCCTATGAAAAGCATGCACAAATGTTGTTGACTCTACATATTTAACATAGAGAAAATAATATTTCAATACATTTATAGAAAAAAATAACCAAATGAAATTTAAGTTTTCATTATCTCAATCTAATGATTCAATTGTTATCCATTATTCCAAATAAAAAGACATGGTAAAGAGATTTTAGATATTTGGGAGATGAATTTTTTAAAGACGTCTCTCAACCTATTTGATTTCCTCTTAAGAAAAGACCATAGACACAAATTAATATTAACATGGTTGCTGTCATATTTCTATGAATTTTTTAATGGTGGAATTCATCATTTATATTATCAACTTTAGCTATCCAATATCCTTAAGTTCTCATTAATTTTTTCCTAAACTGAAAGTATATCCACAGTGTTGATCTCTCTTAATTTATGGTATGGGGGGTTTTGAAATTTTTTTGAATGAACTTGTTATTTTAGTATCTTTTATCCTCCCAAAAAATATTAGTACACTAGGGGTTTTTATTTTTCCATTGAATATTATATTGGTCAGGAACCTATGGGAAGATCAGATGGTTAGTACCATGTTCGTTCAAGGAGATGTCCCTAAACATTATAGTGAGTTCATCCACTCAATATAACTGGGCATAAATATTAGGTTCTATTATTGATAAATGGTCTTAAATCAAGTTATTTATCCCAGTTAAAGAAAGTAATAAGAGAAAAAAATAGAAATTCATAGAAAATAACAAAAAATACATTTTCAATGTGATGAATGGACAACCAATTTAGTGAATACTACCTGAAAATAGTTCCACATTTGATAAGGAGTTCTCACGACCCTATTTAAATAGTATTTTAAATCTTTGATAGGTATAGACTAGTAGTGAACCAAGAGATATTTCTCATGGATCCCACTTAATTGGTCAATATTTATATCACTTATTTTAATTTTTAGTGTTTTAATTTTAATAATGTGATGAAAAATAAATGTGAAAGTACTTTTAAATTTAATTAGAAATCAATTAAAATAAATAAAGGATTTAAAAAATTGAAAAAAACAAAGAAAGGTGGAGAATGTGGTAAACACTAACTGTTTTCCAACATATCCTAATATATCAATGTTTTGATGCTAAAAAAATACCTATTTATTTTTTTGAGTTTACTTGTAGTGTTTTTAAAGCTATTAATTAATAATTTATTAATGTGTTACATTATTTCGGGGTTTTATTTAAAAAAATTTATATTTAGTTGTGATGAAATATAGATAAAGATCTCATACTTATAGTAATATCACCCTTATGGGATTTATTCTTACACAGATAAAATTTTATCCTTATGAGATATTCTAATTTTTATGAAAAAAGGTGACCCTTACTGATATTCATCCTTACATATATAGAATTATCCTTATGTTATTTCATCCTTATGCGTACAAGATAATGATTATGGAAAACTATCCTTATGAGATTCCATAATTCTATGAATTTCATCCTTATGGAGAATATAATCCTTATAGGATACCATACTTATGATAAATTCATACTTATGTTAAAGTCATGCTTACGGAAAATATCATTCTTAAGGTGATGTCTTGTTTATGGGATATATACTGAATGATCCTGATAGTAAATTCAAAAAGATTTTTTTTCCGGGTTATTTTTATCATTTCTGATTTATGGAAGAATTATAACTTTGATTTCATTTTATCAAAGTTTAAGATGTTCAAATAAGGAATGATTGAGTTAATGCAAACAATTATTTCTAAGGAAGATGATGGTTTCAAGGAAGGCCATATTTCTGTCTCTAAATAGCTCCCTATAATTTTATATTTTTAGAGAAAAGATCACATTCTAATTATGAGTTTAATATTCTAGGTACTATATATTTACCTAATGCTATTTTAATAAGGACACAAAAAAAAGATAAGGGTTGCTCATATTTTTCAAGACACGCATAACCAGTTTTTTGTGTTTTTTATTGTTTGAATATAATAAGATTTTTTTTGTTACCATTCCTTTAATAATATATCTAAATATAAAATTTTTACATTAGATATTTATTCTATGTCCATAAATTATATTATGTAATCTTGATAATCTATTAGTTTCTTCTTGAAACTATGCGTCGAACTCTGCTTAATTTATTTATCTTTTATTTTTTACAGTAAGTACAAAATCCATGTAATAAGTGTGGTTTAAGTATATGTCTAAGTATCTTAGAGGGATAGAAAATTAAAGGATTTTTTTTCCTTTTTAACAAGTTATAAATTCTTTTACTCACCTGTTGAGGTCCATAGAAAAAGGTCCTAATTAGTAAAAATCACCATGCTCATACTGGGCATTGGTGGAGTGGATCAGGGGAAGTTTTTTTTCCCTAAAACACTATAAAAATTTCTATTTCATTTTATTATAATTATTTTATATTTCACTGAATAAATATTTTAATATGTGAGGGACATATTTGAATAGATTTATAGAAGAAGGATTTTATTTGGAAAGAATTTTATGAACTCAATTCACCCCTCTTTTGTTATTATGAAACACCTCTGGGATAAAAATTTGTATCATAGAAGTGGATTTTGGGTTCTCAAATTTTACCTATTGAAGTATGGAATTAAATTTCTATTATTCTAAAATGGATGACATGAAATAATTTTTGATCCAAAGGGAATTATGAAATTATTAAAGAGGGGGGTGAATTGAGTTCTTAAAATTTTAACCCCAAATATAATCAGCCATTGAACTATTCATAACTCTTTTATCAAATAGATAGAGAAAATAAAATTTGAAAATAGAACCATGAAACAATAAGGTTTTATTGAGGTTTGGGGCATATGAATCTCCTAGTAAAAATCAGCAAATATCTCTCCATGTGTTTGGGGATTTTCACTATAAAATTTATTTTCTCAAGGACCTCGACTATTGAGTGAAAGAAAATATTTATTGATGCAAAAAGGTATTACATTATTTTTTAGGGATATCTATTTTTAACAATACCAATCCATGGAATTCACACACTCATAATAAGAAGTGATCTCTTTACAAAAGATAAAGAGGTAGAATAGAGATGCATATTAATCTCATAGTTTGAAGATGCAACATGACAAAAGATATGTGTTTCTTCAATCAAAATAATAAATCATCAAAGATCTTATCTATAAGATATTTTGACTACGTTTTATGTGATCTTAAAGTAATTTAAACATCATGTTTTCATTATTTATTAAAATAAAAAAATAACTTTTTTTGTACGTCGAAAAATGGTGTCATGTGAATTCTTCATAAAATGATCTTTTTGTCAAGTTTTCTTACTTTTATTTATCTCTATATTGTTATCTATGATTTTCTATATATTCACTAATAGAAAAAACCCTATACCAATGGTTTGGAACTATTGGTATTAGTTTCCAAACTATTGGTATAGCTTATGCCAATGGTTTGAAGGGGAATTGGATGTTATGGAATTTGTATAGAACTATACCAACAGTTTTATAAAACCATTGGTATAGGTCATTTGAAAAACCTATACCAACGATTTTACAAAACCGTTGGAATAGGTAATGTAAAAATATAACCCAGTAGGTTTTGATCCCAACATGTCACATTTATAATCCAATGAAATAACCACTAACCTAATATGACCTTTTTAAAAATAAATTCATATATATATATATATATGTTTATTTTTACAAGTATTTCATCTTTTGATGTAGTTAATGTTATTTTAAAAAAGAATCTATACAAAATATGGTTAACTATACCAACGGTTATAAAAACCATTGGTATATACCTATACCAACTGTAACACCCCAGGTAAATAAATAATATTACTTTTTCATATTTAACAATATTTTTGAATAAAATGTTAATATTACTTTAAAGGGAATTCTATGCTCGAGGGCATACCTAATACGCAACAATGAGTTTCTTTGAAATCTTACGTTGCACACTAATAATATAATAATATTATAATCGTTAACGCCTAGCCGTTGTAATGATGGGAATGAACAGAAATAACTACAAAATGATTACATATGTTTGTTAAATATTTTTACATTTATCCAATAAATTTTAGAGTCTTAAAATCCAAATGAATCCAATTTTAAGAATAAATACTCTAATATTTTTAAAAGATTGTTTTACCGCCTTTTGATGGAGAACCTTTTTTAAATCTAAATTTGGGAAATTTTATAAGCTCTATTTGTCAAAATAAACTTATTATTTGTGATTGGGACATTGAAATTTACTTTGGTTAAATTTTTGGTATTTTTCTGACAATGTTTTTTTAATGAATAGTGAAAAATACTGCATTTTACATCAAAAATGATTTTTAATATAATTTAAATATATGGTTATATTATCTTTTTAATTGGTTTTAAAGTTTAATTAGAATATATTTTTACCATTTAATTCAGTGGTGGTCATTATAATTAATTTCACTTTGAAAATGAACATAAACAAGTGCCAAACATTTTATAGATATTGCTTCAAAAACCCGCTATTTATTTTGACAACGAGAATTATTTTTAAATTAATTATTTAAATTTCTGTGTTTGGAATTTGGTAAAATGGATTCCATATTTGGAATCAGAAGGTCCAAATTATGTAATTAAGACTCTTTTGTTTTTTGGACATTATGAATAGTAACGACGGTAATTATCTTTAATTATCGTGATTAATTAGTAATCGGGTAGTTAAGGATAATAAAATAATATCATAATATTAAAAAATGACCCCAAAATGTGTCCTAATGTTAAGGTTTGTGTCATGGACGGCCATGGGATGCCTTGTGCCAAACTTTGGGACCCCATGGAATCACTTTTGGGTGAAAGTGACACTTTATCATTTTATTTTTAAAGAAAGGAGAATATCACTAAAGAATGTATAACCCTAATAAAACATTTTTAGTTTTGTCCGTGTAAATTATATCTTAGACTATAAATATTCATTGGAAATATAAAAATATTTCCTACATCATATTATTTTTTTTATAATTTTTAGACATTAAATAAATTAATTAATTTATGACACCATGATGATGCAGCGATTACCTCATTAATGAATTATTTAAATAAAATGAAAAGATAATGTAAACTCTAAGCCTTAAACTTGAAAAAAACCTATTGGATGAGTATATTTAGAATCCTTATCACCTTATACTAGAAATATATCAATGTGGGACCTTTAAAATCCAAAACTCATTTTAAAATAAAGTAACATTTCTTGACTTTCCAAGAGTGCCCCTCCTCCCTCTTATAAAAGGCCCCCAACTCTACCTCCTTACCCACACCTCTAAAGCCATTGTATCGGCCAAACCCTGCCCATTTAATCTCTACACATACTTCTTTTAATCATTGAAGCCTCACCTTAGTCATAAATCTCTTCAAGAAACCCTTTTGGTTCAAACTAAAGGGAGTTACCTGATTTAAAGGTAATGTCTTCTCTTATGTTCTTTTGTTTTATTTTGCTTCTCCAACCCCTAAACTCTTTTATTACTTTCTTTTGTAACAAAAACAGTATCATAAATATACTAGGATGTTTTTATGAGAAGTATTCGAGCTACACTTACACACACCTCCATCTAATGATTAAAGAACATACTATTTCTGTGGATGACGAATTACTGCCTCACGAAACGATGATTGTTTTATCTTCTCCTACCACCTCTCATGGTGGCCATTATGATGACACTATATTTATTTATAATATATATTATATTTATTTCCTCTATATTCTTCTTTATTTTACATTTAAAACATACCTTTATGCTTTTCATGTTGTGAAAATGCGATAATTTCATTTGAGGAAGTGTGGACTACCGCCCCCTCAAGTGATGTGACTCGTTCATGCAATACATGTAATGTATAAAGAATGAAATTAATGAACTTATTTGACCTATATAATGTATATATTATAATTTAATTATAATATATATATCTATCAATTATTTTTAATTCCATTAATATGACAATGAAATGAAAGTAGCGTTCATGCGTACGTACGGCCTACCGTCTCCATGAACGGTGCATTTCATTTCTTTTTATCTCAAAATGTTATGGAATAGTATAAAATGAATATGTTCTGGATATATATGATATTTAAATAATTAATACTATTCTTGATATGATTTACTCATAACTACATGGACAATTCTTTTCAAACAAGTTCATTTTTGACTCATGTACCAAACATCGACAAAAAACATCTGATATGAACTCACATAATTAACTAATTATTATAACATTATAATATTTCATATGAATTGAATAATAAACTTTAAATGAGGTCCTTAATAAATTATAAATTGACAAAAGTTTATTATTCAGGAATATAAAGAAATGAACAAGACAAGTCAGACTTGAGGTAAGGGATCCTACCTCTTTTTTTTTAAGTACTCTTTTTTATGTAACTTACTTTAATCTCCTCTTTATTATGTTGGGGGATGTTATTTTATATTCCTATTTATTTAAATTTTATGTTAATATGATGAGAGACCCTATTTTATCTCATTAATCCATTTTTGGAAGTTTTATGTGGCGCCATTAGGCTGCTGAATTTTCATAAGGGGATTTTGATCACACTTTTTATTCCCATGAGATTCATGCGAAATTTGCCACTATTTCCTTTTGTGTGGTGTATGTAATGCCCATTATTTTACTATTTTTATAATATAATCTCATTTATGTGTATTTACATCTTCATTGTATGACCCTTCGTTCATGGGGTGTACGTTTCGAAAGTTGCCCAAATCGGTAAGGGAACCTTTCACACTCATCTTTTTTAAAGACTTATTTTGTTATATCTTTTAATTTACATATTTTTTATGTTGGGATATGTTATTATATATCCTTATTGATGTAAATTTTATATCCTAGTGATGATATACCATTTTCTCTCTCATCAACTAATTTTATGAATTTTATAGTGACGCCGTTAGGCTGTTGAATTTTACCAAGGGAACTTCTTAACCCAATTTCGATTTCATTGGGTTCAACATGTAGTTATTGAATATGTCATCCTTTGAATATGTGTGAATGACCTCTGATTGTTTTACAATTAATATCCACTTATATTGGGTGTATTTATATTTTTCAAACATAATTATGAGATTGATTTATCCATAATTTAAGGATACCTTCTTTATAAGGAATTTCATCTCATTTTACATTTCTATTGAGACTTCATTGTTGTTATGCACCAATTCACTCTTATATGGTGTATATACTGTCCTTTGGAATATTATATCATTAATCCCTTTATTATCATGATATTATAAAGTTCTGATTACATGTTATTCCTCAATTATTGTATTCAAGTGTCTCTCATTTTGTTAAAAATCCTTTATCTAAAATATCGTTTTAAATGTTTTAATGATTTATTATTATAAAAATTTATCATTAATATCCATGTTTTCAAAATGGCTTTAAGGATTTATTTATATGGATATTAATGGTTTAAAATTTTAAAATCTTCAAAGTGGTATGGGACACTTTGATTCAAAAATATCTTTATTAAATGTTTTAAATGGTTTTGAAAATGGTTTTTAGAATGGATTCATTATTTCAATATCTTAAAATGTTATATTGTTATTGAAATGTGGGAATGTTATCTTTCCTTTATGCTTAAGTTATGTGTTCTAATTATGTTATGGTTCTTGGGCATTGTTTATGAAGACGGGTGGTTCTGTAATAAAATAAGGGCAGGTGATCCCGATATAGCTCTCCAATGCATTGGGTAACGCGAAGGGGTTAAACGTTAAGGTTTCTCTGAAGAGATTTAGGGAATATAATGTGATGGGTATTCCAAACGTAACTATGAGGGTTACTCCCTACGTAAGAATGTTATGAATGCCTCAAGTTACCTTTATGTCTTATGATTTCTATGATTTATTCATGATTTGATGAGGTATGTTAAAATGTTTATGTTTTATGAGTAAAGTATGATTTCATACATGGACTAATGTTTTAATTTATTGCTTTTATATCCCTTACTGAGCTTTTTATTCTCATCCCAAGTTTTTGAAATGTTTTTCACAGGTCAAGGGAAAGGTACATGATGTGATGACAGTGTCAAGGAAGTGTCAAGAAAGAATCCATGTTTTATTTTAAATATGTTTCCATTAATGGGAAAAATGAGTACTATCTTTTATGTAACCACTTTGTTAAAATGTGGAATGTAATGCATGATTTATGATCTAATTCTCTAAAACTCTAAACCTAAAAAGATCCTCAATGTGTATTCTTGGAATAACTCAAGATTAAGTAATGTTTAAGGCTGGGGCGTTATAATTGGTATCAAAGGCCAGTTTAGATAACTTTAGAGGTTAGAGTGTTGTTTAAGCAAAAGTCACAAGTTGTGTATAACCACAATGGTTAGTATATTAGATGGAGTCATTGTTTTTTTTGAAAGTTAGAATGAGTTTGAGATAACTTGGAGAGGTATATCTTGGTGTTTATCTTCCTCATTATTATATGATATACTCACACTGGCCTTTTTGGTTTTAGTAAATGGATGGATCTAGGAGGCACTAAAGTAACATTGGATTTGAAGAAAACTGTGACGGTTTTATGACAGAACAACTGAATGATATGGGAGCTGCAATGAGAACTCTTGTGGTTATCCTCAACTAACTATCTGGAGTCATGATTGACCACCTGAACCTTAGTGATTTTTATAAGGCATATTATATACGAGAAACAAATCCCTACTGAAGTTCAGTAATAATCATAAAGGTAAGTATGTTCAAAAACCTATGTGTCAATGATGTGGAAAGAAACACATAGGAAAATGTTTCAAAGGGACAGAAAGATGTTATAGATGTGGAAATGAATGTCATAAAGCAAGAACCTTACATGGAAAAAGGAAGCATCTAGTTGACTCTAGGAAATGGAAAGATGTTCTTTCTGAAGGATCAATTGAATGTTTCAAATGTGGTGTGCATGGTCATTATGCAAACACTTTTCCTACGAAGAAGTTTCGGGAATGGGGTCACCAAGATCATACAAATATTCATTTACCAATACCTAATTCCATTCCGATTGAGGATGAATAAACTGAAAATGACCAATGAAAGGTATGGATTATTTCTTAACATATGTTTTCCTATTATTAGAATCTTAGGATAGGATTCATGATTTTGTTTGTAGGAAAGAAGTATTTCAGAATAAGTTGAAAAGGAATGGTTAATGGATCATGAAGAATTTTGAATGAGTAAGAAGTCAACATATAAGGGATTCAAGAGTTATGGTAGATTTTAGGATGGTGAAATTATTAAATGTATTAAGTCTATTTTGATGATGGGGTTACATTAGAAGACTTTTTATAGTATATGTAACCCTGATGTTTGATATATGGAAATTTTATTCAAGGAATAATTATCCTTTCTTTTGTGGATATAGTTATAAATAACCATTTGGGTTTATATGATCCTTGAATTTGAGGAAATTTTTGGTTAATACATTTTGGGTTGCAAAATGAAAGTTATTAGATAACCTTTGTGGTTAAAATATGTTATGGTTATTTTTGAATATTTTATCTCTTTTTAGGGAATGTTTTAAGAATTATATAGTTTTGGAAAAAGGACAAAACGCAGACCGTGTGACAACCCATTGTGTTAGACGAAGCTGTGGGAATCAAACCCACAACCAAAGTGCAACAGGTATTTATCGCCTACCACTGGAATACGTGAAGTCCCTGGTTAGTTTGACTGATTCTTTTTAGTTAGATGATTTTCTGAATCAAAAGTAAGTTGATTTTGGGTTATCTATGGAAATTATTATCCTATCATGGAGGATATGTGATTAGGTTAATTACTTTTCAGTATGAGACTTTAAGAGTAATTGATGTTATTTTCGAGAAAAATGCTAAGATTTATCTTAGGGGACCATGTGATTAAATCCTTCAGAGATTTGGGTTTCAATATTAGTTTGGTTTACATTGAAGAATTTTATGGATAGATGTTTATTGAATGGTCTTTGTTGAACTTTGGGTTTTGTTTGAAATTTTTCGGAGATTAGGAGTAGTTTTTCTTTTTGTAAAAATAAATTATCCTTTTTGGGTATTATCTGATCTCATACTAAAATTTTTGGTTTGGTTTTGGTTAAGGTCTAAATACATGGGAAATATATAGTTCTCTTTTTTGGATTAGGCAATTCTCATGAATTTGATTATAGTACTCTTAATGTGAACAAGTCTTCCTAAATACTCGTCTTTTGGAGAAAATATGAGTTTGAGTAAGGAATCTAGTAAAAGTTGAAAGTCTATATGACAAGTAAGTATGTTTCCTTATGATTTAGTTAATCTCAAAAATAAATTCATCAATGAAAAGTAACTTAAAACAAAAATGTTGTCTGTTAAATTTTCCTACTGGGGAATCGGATACCGTTTAACCCATCACAAGTTTGTGATTTTCTTGTGGTTAAATTTCTCCTAGACATGTTTACTATCACTCTCCATCAGAAAATGACCCTTTGTTTTCTCTTCCATATCCATATTTTCGTACATGGAATCCTAGTATGGGTTAACTCGGGTGACCTTTGTACTTCTCTTTCTTTCTTTTAAAGTGATAGTTTTGCTGACTCCTTTTCTGATGTGGGGCTTTCAATGAAGTTTCCAAGCCCAATTTTAAAATTGCGAGGTTTCAATTCTCAAAAGGGGGGAAGGATGTAACACCATAGGTAAATAAATAATATTACCTTTTCATAATTATCAATATTTGTGAATAAAAATTTAATATTATTTTAAAGGGAATGATATGCTTGATGGCGTACCCAATACGCAACAACGAGTTTCTTTGAAATCTTACGTTGCACAATAATAATATAATAATATTATAATAGTTAACGCATAGCCGTTGTAATGGTGAGAATGAACAGAAATAACTACAAAATTATTACATATGTTTGTTAAATATTTTTACATTTATCCAATAAATGTTAGAGGCTTAAAATCCAAATGAATCCAATTTTAAGAATAAAAACTCTAATATTTTTAAAAGATTGTTTTACTACCTTTTGATGGAGAACATTTTTTAAATCTAACTTTTGACAATTTTATAAGCTCTATTTGTCAAATTAATCTTATTATTTATTATTGGGACATTGAAATTTACTTTGGTTAAATTTTTGGTATTTTTCTGACAATGTTTTTTTTAAATGAATAGTGAAAAATTCTGCATTTTACATCAAAACCTTTTTTTCATCTAATATAAATATATGGTTAGATTATCATTTTAATTGGTTTTAAAGTGTAATTATAATATAGTTTTACCATTTAATTCAATGGTGGTCATTATAATTAATTTCACTTTGAAAATGGACATAAAAAAGTGCCAAACTTTTTATAGATATTGCTTAAAAAAACCCGCTATTTGTTTTGACAACAGGAATTATATTTAAATTAATTATTGCAATTTATGTGTTTGGAATTTGGTAAAATGTATTCCATATTTTGAATAAGAAGGTCCAAATTATTTAATTAAGACTCTTTTGTTTTTGGACATTATGAATAGTAACAACGGTAATTATCTTTAATTATCGTGATTAATTAGTAATCGGGTAGTTAAGGATAATAAAATAATATCGTAATATTAAAAAATGACCCCAAAATGTGTTCTAATGTTATGGTTTGTGTCATGGACGGCCATGGGATGCCTTGTACCAAACTTTGGGACCCCATGGAATCACTTTTGGGTGAAAGTGACACTTTATCATTTTATTTTTAAAGAAAGGAGAATATCACTAAAGAATGTATAACCCTAATAAAACATTTTTAGTTTTGTCCGTGTAAATTATATCTTAGACTATAAATATTCATTGTAAATATAAAAAGATTTCATACATGATATTATTTTTTTTATAATTTTTAGACATTAAATAAATTAATTTATTTATGACACCATGATGATGCAGCGATTACCTCATTAATGAATGATTTAAATAAAATGAAAAGATAATGTAAAATCTAAGCCTTAAACTTGAAAAAAACCTATTGTATGAGTATATTTAGAATCCTTATCACATTATACTAGAAATATATCAATGTGGTACCTTTAAAATACAAAACGCATTTTAAAATAAAGTAACATTTCTTGACTTTCCAAGAGTGCCCCTCCTCCCTCTTATAAAAGGCCCCCACCTCTACCTCCTTACCAACACCTCTAAAGCCATTGGCTCGGCCAAACCCTGACCATTTTATCTCTCCACATCCCTCTCTTCATCATTTAATCCTCACATTAGGCAGAAAGCTCTTCAAGACACCCTTTTGGTTCAAACCAAAGGGAGTTACCCGATTTAAAGGTAATGTCTTCTCTTATGTTCTTCTGTTTTATTTTGCTTCTCCAACCACCTAAACTCTTTTATTACTTTATTTGTAAAAAAAAAGTATCTTATATATACTAGGATGTTTTTATGATAAGGATTCTAGCTAAACTTACACACACCTCCGTCTAATGGTTAAAGAACATACTGTTTCCGTGGATGGTGAATTACTACCTCACGAAACAATGATTGTTCTGTCTTCTCCTACCACCTTTAATGGTGGAAATTATTATGGAACTATATTTATTTATGATATATATTATATTTATTTCCTCTATATTCTTCTGTATTTTACATTTAAAACATACCTTTATGATTTTCATGTTGTGAAATGCGATAATTTCATTTGAGGAAGTGTGGACTACCGCCCCCTCAAGTGATGTGACACGTTCATGCAATACATGGAATGTATAAAGAATGAAATTAATGAACTTATGTGACCTATATAGCATATATATTATACTGTAATTATAATATATATATCTGTCAATTATTTTTATTTCCATTAATATGACAAAGAAATAAAAGTAGCATTCATGCGTACGTACGGCCTACCGTCTCCATGAATGGTGCATTTCATTTATTTTTATCTACAAATGTTATGGAATAGTATAAAATGAATAGTTACTGGATATATATGATATTTAAATCATTAATACTATTCCGGATGTGATGTACTAATAACTACATGGACAATTCTTTTCAAACAAGTTCATTTTTTACTCATGTACCAAACATCGACAAAAAACATCTGATATGAACTCAGATAATTAACTAATTATTATAACATTATAATATGTGATATTAATTTAATAATAAACTTTAAATTAGGTCCTTAAGAAATTATAAATTTAAAAAAGTTTATTATTCAAGAATATAAATAAACGAACAAGACAATTCAGACTTGAGGTAAGGGATCCTACCTCTCTCTTTCTTTTTAAGTACTCTTTTTTATGTACCTTACTTTAAGATCTTGTTTCTTATGTTGGGTGATGTTATTTTATATTCCTATTACTTTAAATTTTATTTAAATATGACTAGAGACCCTATTTTACCTCATCAATCCATTTTTGGATGTTTTATGTGGCGCCGTTAGGCTGCCGAATTTTCATAAGGGGATTTTGATCACACTTTTTATTCCCGTGAGATTCATGCGACATTTGCCACTATTTACTTTTGTGTGGTGTATGTACTGCCCATTATTTTAATATTTTTATAATATACTCTCATTTATGGGTATTTACATCTTCATTGTATGACCCTCCATTCATGGGGTGTACGTTTCGAAAGTTGACCAAATCGGTAAGGGAACCTTTCACACTCCTCTTTTTTAAAGACTTATTTTGTTATGTATTTTAATTTACATCTTTTTATGTTGGGATATGTTATTATATATCCTTATTTATGTAAATTTTATGTCCAAGTGATTAGATACCATTTTCTCTCTCATCAACTAATTTTATGAATTTTAAAGTGACGGCGTTAGGCTGTCGAATTTTACCAAGGGAAATTCTTAACCCAATTTCGATTTCTTTGGGTTCAACATGTAGTTATTGAATATGTCATCCTTTGAATATGTGTGAATGAAATTTTATTGTTTTACACTTAATATCCACTTATATTGGGTGTATTTATATTTTTCACTCATAATTATGGGATTGATTTATCCATAATTTAAGGATACCTTCTTTGTAATGGATTTCATCTCATTTTACATTTCTATTGAGACTTTATTGTTGTTATGCACCAATTCACTCTTATATGATGTATATACTGTCCTTTGTAATATTATATCATGAATCACTTTATTCTCATGATATTATAAAGTTTTTATTAAATGTTATTCCTCAATTATTGTATTCAAGTGTCTCTCATTTTGTTAAAAATCCTTTAACTAAAATATCATTTTAAATGTTTTAATGATTTATTCTTATAAATATTTCTCATTAATATCCATGTTTTAAAAATGGTTTGAAGGATTTATTTATATTGATATTAATGGTTTAAAATGTTAAAAGATTCAAAGTGGTATGGGACACTTTGATTCAAAACATCTCTTTATTAAATGTTTTAAATGGTTTTGAAAACGGTTTTTAGAATGGATTCATTATTTCAATATCTTAAAATGTTATATTGTTATTGAAATGTGGTAATGTTATCTTTCCTTTATTCTTATGTTATGTGCTATGATTATGTTATGGTTCTTGGGCATTATTTATGAAGACGGGTGGTTCCGTGATAAACTAAGGGTGGGTGAGCCTGATATAGCTCTCCAATGCATTGGGTAACGCGAAGGGGTTAAATGTTAAGGATTCTATGAAGAGATTTAGGGAATATACTGTGATGAGTATTCCAAACGTAACCATGAGGGTTACTCCCTACGCAATAATGTTATGAATGCCTCAAGTTACCTTTATGTCTTATGATTTCTATGATTTATTCATGATTTGACGAGGTATGTTAAAATGATTATGTTTTATGAGTAAAGTATGATTTCATACATGGACTAATGTTTTCATTTCATACTTTCATATCCCTTACTGAGATTTTTATTCTCATCCCAAGTTTTTGAAATGTTTTTCACAGGTCAAGGGAAAGGTACATGATGTGATGATAGTGTCAAGGAAGTGTTAAGAAAGAATCCATGTTTTATTTTAAATATGTTTCCATTAACGGGAAAAATGAGTACTATCTTTTATGTAACCACTTTGTTTAAATGTGGAATGTAATGCATGATTTATGATCTAATTATCTAAAACTCTAAACCTGAAAATATCCTCAACATGTATTCTTGAAATAACTCAAGATTAAGTAATGTTTAAGGCTCGGGCCTTATACAAACGGTTCTCAAAACCATTAGTATGGACCTATACCAATGGTTTTTAGAACCATTGGTATAGCTAACTTAATTTTTTGAGATATAACTATGGATTTTCAAAAATAGTTGATATATGGTGGACCTATACCAATAGTTTTTGCCAAAACCGTTTGGATATGGTCTTTATAATGGGCCTATACCAATGGTGTTGTCCAAAACCATTGGTACAAGTCCATGTAAGTGAACTATACAAATGGTTTTGGCCAAAACGATTGGTATGGGTCCATATAAGTGACCTATACCATTGGTTTTGGAGAAATTGTTGGTATATGGTATCTACAAGATACATACACCAATTGTTTTGGCAAAAACCATTGGTATAGATTCTCTCAATAGTACCTATACCAATAGTTTTGTCCAAACTATTTTTATAGGATACCTATACCAATGGCTTTACAAACTGTTGGTATAGGTCCATTGTTATAGTTCCAATTTATAGTAGTGTTTATTTGAATTTTAATTCAAAACCCCACATATAACCCAATGGTCAAGAGAAGATAGATTGATCCAAAAATTCAAGCTATTTTCTCATATGGGACCTTTGATTCTGAAAATTACAATAGTGGATATCACTATTAACGTTATGAAGGATTTCATTGGAACTATAAAACTTCTCAAAAATAGACATATTATTTAATTCATCATTCCTTATCCAACAACCATAATTTATAACAAAAAGAAAAGTAAGTGTGGACTTTTTTTTTAAATTCCTTCAATAATAATAAATACCTCAAAATAGTGAATAAATAATCAAAAAAAATACATACTTCAAATGCCTATAGATTTTAGGGAATTATCTTTTTTAGATCATTTTTGACTTCAAAACCTCAAGTCTTAAAAAAATTGGTAACTTGAAATTTCAACAAAAAGTTTTAATTTGAAAGAATTCTAGACATTGTAACATAATAAATCTCATATGATATTTCATCCTTTAATAATATAATCTTATCATAATAGGATAATCAAAATGGAAATAGTACTCCATAATAAAATTTATGTCTTCAAAAATTATTTTGATCTACATACAATAATTCTTCACTTTGTATGACAATTTCCATTTTCAAATATCAACACTCTGACTTTGTAAGATTATAGGAAAATTTTTTAGGTTGTATGATAATTTGATATTTTAATAATAATTTCATTTTCCAAAAGCATGACTCATAAGTATTTGTCCTATCAGGTATGATAAATCTTATACATAATATTTTTCTAAAATAAATTACTCTTTCTGGAATCTGAAATCCAGTGAAAAGATGAAAATCTGTTCATTCAATGATTTCCTTTGATAGAAAATAGATTTTCAGGTAGCTTAAGTAAAATTACAACTCATATGATAAATTATCAACTTGTATGATAATTTACTTAGAAAATTTCACCAAACTTGAAAATTTAGAATTTAACCAAAATATTTGGAAATGAAATATTAATTAATGAAAAAAAATAATTACATGAAATATCTTAAGATAATACTATTATAAAAGTTAATGGGGATTTTGTGAGAATAAAAACATATGAAATATTGAGATATTTTGGACCAAAATTAATATGTCTAAAAATATTTCCCTTTTTATTGATAAAAAACCATGAAAAATTAATATGAACCCTATTTGTTTCATATAAAAAATTAGAACAATGAGTGAGATAAGACATTCAATATAGAATAATAAATTATAAACTTGAAGAATATATATGTTTCAAGTGAATATAATTTGTAATTTACTTACCATTTACATCATCATGGTGTAATATAGACAAAAAAATAAATAATAATGAAATGTATCAGTCTTATTATTTAGGGGTAGGATTTGGATAGGCAGGACCAGGAGGAACATTTATGAACTTAGGGATAGACAAGGAAAATTCAGTCCCATTCAAACCATGACCAGTAGTGTCTCCTTCATGCTTCCTAAACATAGCTATAATATCATCATGAAGCCTCTTTATAGTTTCATAAAAAAAAGTCATCAGTTGAGAAGGTAAATGTGAATTTGGTAAAAGGAATAAACTATGTGGAGGTTGGTTCTTCCCTTTGAATTGTAGATTCCACTACAACATTGTCCCTGTCAATTAAATTAGGTGGAGGAAATAAATTTTTAATAATCTTTATGATATCCCCAAAATAGATAGGTGGATTATCCCCCAGAGTTCTCCTACCGCTAAAATGAAACAACACATTACTGTAAATTATAATCAAGATACAAGGGTAGAACATGTTAGCACATTTATATAGATAAATTCATATAAAACACTGTAAATAGTTTATATCATAACATAAAATAATTTCCATACCAAAAATTTTTTCAAGTAAAGTGTCCAAAAGACCATATAAACACTTTCTCAAACATCCATTTTGGCATAACCCATTCCATTCCACATATCCAAACCTCCAACCATTCATGAAATAATTGAACTCCCTATACTCATGAGTGGTGATCCATCCTTTCGCTAAGACATCACTTGGTAAAACATTTTTATGTAGGAAAGTTCATACTCTTATCCATCCATCTTTTGATACAAGAAACTTCATACCCTTATCCATTCCATTTTGACTGGTGAATGTTCACACCCTTACCCATCTCACTTCTTATGGGGGAAAATTCATACCATTATTTATCACAAATTCACATGAACACACACAAAAAATTGTTCTAAAAACCATTTCTAAAATCAACCATTTAAATAAAAAAATTTATTTTATTGAAAACATTACCATTAAACAATTTCCATGAATAAAAACATGCTCACATTTTAAAATCATAATTTTAAAATCTATAAAGAAATTACTTTATGCAAAAACTAATTTTCCTAGTTTCACAAATATTCACCAAAGAGGGTTTCAATCATTCATTTAACAAAAATTTCACAATAAATTTTAAGAAGAATAATAAATTTGAAATCAAACATTCATGTTCTAATAAGATTAGTCGAGAGTTAATCCACCTACCTTGGAAATTATTGAGAAAATAAAGAACGATACAAATTATTCAACAAAATGGGATCAAAAACTCAAAAAACCTACCTTAGATCTCATTCCATATCATCAAAACAACAAAATATCATCATGATTGTCTCAAATATCATATATATATCCTCATAGGACTAGATATATTAATCCAAGAGAGTTAATAAGAATATATCTAAGGAAAACCCCCAAGAGTAGAGACTTACCATGAAATACAGCCTTCAAAACAACATAATTTTCAAAAAGATCTCTCCCAGATCGAAGGGAAGAGTCTCCATATACTTTAGGAGGAGAGAAAAATGAGTTAGTGTTTAAATATAGAAAAAAGAGGGGGTTAAGGGGATAAAATGAGTTAGATACAAATTTTTTGGATCTCACTTATTCCTATGTAGGGATAGCATGCACGGTTAGGAAAATCATGCGCTAATTGTCCACAAGCCTCTATCTCAAGAAGCACCTTGCACATTTGGTTTGAACGGTTAGAAAAACTATGCAAGAACCATGAATAATCCCTATTTATGTCTTCACATGGTTAATTCTAGGTGGAAACATGATTTGGCCAAACCTTTTTCCTAACCATGCGCCTACCAAGAGTCCACTGCCTCACATTGTGTGATTTCTTTTAGGATTTTCATGGATTTTACTAAACTTTTTCAAATCGTGAACCTCCATAAAATCCCCAAAACATTATAAAATTCCACAAAACAATCCCAAAATTTACCCAAACACTTTACATACTTAAAATTAAAATGTAAAGGGTTAATTGAAACTGGGGATGCTACATATAACCCTTTTGATAATGATCTCTTAATCAATGATGTCTTAAAAAAATATACTAAGTCCTTGAATGATTTATCAAATTTTTAGAAATAATGATAATACCAGTGTTATAAAATTTTATTAGTAAAATATTAAAATTAAATATAAATTCCATAAAGGTGTGTTTTATCCATGTAACTTAAACATAGTAACTAACATAAACTATATATTTAGTTTCAGTAGTTTATAATGAAACCAAATGTTTATTTTTTTATGACCAAGAGACTAAATATTTTTTGAAAAAGTGAAATGTTCTAGAAGTGAATTTTTTATATCATTTAAAACCACTAAAATCTATATCAAAATATGATGTTAAATAAAAATAAGATGTTTTTAGAAAAATTAATTATAAATATTTTTTTCTTTTTAAATATCATAAAATTATTTTTTAGCTATTAAATGGGATTCTTTTAGGTTTTCTTGGAATATTGTACATAAAAAAATTGAAAATATAATATCAAGTCTATTTTAAATTAGATAAAGAATGCTCATAATTATTACTCTATACAATTTTTTATCATTTAGTTTCCATTCTTTATCCAAGTCCAGCTTAATGTGGTAACAGAAAGGAGTTGAATATGTATAACTTATTTCAATGCCACATATTTTTAATAAATCAACTATTTATTTACATTGGTTTAAAAAATTCCCAAAATATTTTTGGTAAATCTATAATCGAAGTAAAAAGTTCAACCCAGCCATCATACTGAATTAAAATTCATTTTGTAGAAGTTTTAAAAAATCATTACAATGTTTTTTATTTGTATGAACAAAAATAAAATCATCAAAATATATTTTCAAAATTAAAATTTATTTTGAATATTTTTTCTTAAATAATTAATGGTTTTCTAAAACCACAATAAAACCATTTGATAAAATAAATGAACTTAGTATTTGATTCCAATATCTAAGTTCTTATTTAATACCATACCATGAATTAGTAAGTTTAAAAATATAATTTGAAATTGAGGGTCTTCAAAACCTTAAGGCAGTTTAACATATAATTCTTCCTTTAAGAATCCATTTTTAAAAGTTGATTTAAAATACATATTATATAATTTAAAATCCATATATTATGCATATGATAATATAATTACAATTTCTTATAATTTAGAAAATAATACAAAGTCTTATTCATAATCTATTCCTTCATATTGAATATAACACTTGGAAACTAATATATATATATATATATATATATTCATTGAAATCATATCATGATCATCCTGCTTATTTCTAAATTCCCACATAGTTACAATAATAAGATAATCATAGGGTTTATCAACTACTTCTCATACCTTGTTCCTTTCAAAATAATTTAATTTTTCTTACATAACAATCATCCAATTCTCATTATAGAAGGATTAGTCTATGGTTTTAGGTTCTAGTTGGAAAAAAATCACATAACATAGAAAAATTTCTTACACTTGTTCTATTCCTCACTTCTTTCTCTACTTTTCCTAAAATAGTTTCTAGAGGATGGATTTTAAGGGTTCTAAACTGTCTATATAGACCACTTTTAGGTTCATTAGATTCTTCCAAATTATGAATGGATTATTTATAATAATATACCAATTCAATATCCTTTTTATTATTAAATATAGGATTAGGTCTCATGTTATCCATTTAATCACTCATGTAATAATCTTGATTCTGTTTGCGATGAAAAAGATCAATTTCATCAAATTCTACATGAGTAAATTCATTACCAATCCTTTAATTTTTATTGAAAAATATATAGGATTTAGAAGTAGTATAATAACCTATCAAGACTCCTTCACCATCCTTTGGATTGAATTTACCAATATTATCCTTAGTGTTCAGGATATAAACATTTCATATAAAAACATTAGAGTATAAAAATTTTAATTGTATATTATTCCATAGCTCATAAAGTGTTTTATTCAAGAGAAACCTTATTAGAACTCTATTAACGACATAACATGTGGAGAAGTTATATTTAATGTCATTTTTTGAGAAAAAAAATAATTAAATTCATGATTCCAAAATTCACCCCGATGATTGTTTCTCAAGGAAAAAAAGTTATAGAATTTCTCATTTTAAAAAAAATTATAAAGATTAATAAAAATAACACAAGATTCAATTTTAAGTTTCAAGAAATAAACCCATGTGAATTTTAATAAATCATCAACCAGAACATAAATAAATTATTTTCTAGCTAGTTTTTTAGTCCTAGAAGGCCCAAACTGATCCTTTATGAATAATCTTAAGTGGTATGGATGAAAAATATTCTTTAATTGGTTTAAAATATGATTTGTGCTTCTTTACAATTTTTTCAGAATCACATAAATTATTTTTATCCAATTTGAGTTGGGGAAAATCATAAATCCAATTTTTCTTAGATAATTTCATTAAGTAATAAAAAATACAATGTCCAAGCCTCCTATTCTAAATAGAAGATTCATCAATTTCAGTATTCAAATAGTTCTAATTTTATTTACACAAAGAATGAATATTTAGTGTTTAAAATATTTCATTTTTTAGACTACTAAATATAAGAATCTTATTCATAAAAAAATGAATTATTAGAAAAATCAATATAATATCCATCATAAAAAAGTTGATAAATACTTATCAGGTTTTTCTTTAATCCTTCAATATAAAGTAAATTTTTGATGAGTATTGAATGTCGATATCCAAAAGATCCAATGATAATAATTTTTTCCATTGTAAATTCACCAAACGTGACCTATCCTCCATTAATTTTTGATAGTGAGTGAATGTTGACAAAATATACACTTATATGTCTTGAAAATATAATATCCATATTTTTTTCATTACTATATATGAATTATATTCCCCATAGAGAAAAACTATCCAAGAATATTTTTTGGTACCCAAGTGCTCTTGAGTCCAACAGTGTTATCTATAAAATATTTGAGAACCCAAATCTACTTATACATTCCAGAATTTTCAGAATTAGAATTTGATAAATTTTTAGAAATAAATGACATATTTATTCTACATATATAAGGATTTATTTAGTATATTTTTTTGGGGAAATAACCATTTATTCCATAGTGAAAAAGTGATATTATACATATTTCTATTTTTGGAACTAGGTAAAAAATAAATTTTATATATCTGCTGTTTTCACCTTTAATTCATATTCCACATTTACTTTTATGAATTTTTTTTACCAAGTATTTGATTTGTGTAGTTATACCCCTTAGTAAAAATACCAGTAGGATCCTTTATATTTTTAATATCAACCATAAATTATTTTATTTTTCTGTCATGGAAAAATCAACTATATGTCGATTAATATAAACTAGATTTCATTTATAAAATCTATTATGTTAGTTAAGTATTTCATATTAACAAAATATCATAATATTTCTTAAGATACTCATTTTTTTCTTTAATGATTCATATTTTTCTTTTAACACAGACCAATATTCATTTAACTCATCAAAATAATATATTTTAGATTCAAATAAAAAGTTGAATAATAAGAAGAATGTACCTATTTGGTCTCTTTCATGAAGAAAATATTTTCCTTACGATTAAATAATTCAATTTTAGAATCAAAACTAGAGTCATCATTGGATTCATTTTATGCACTCTATGTAGCCTTCATTTCTTTCTTCTCCTTCTTATAGTCTGATTTCTTTTTGTACTTCTTTTCATACTTATTATTCTCCTTAAAATGGGGGATATAAAGATTTAATGACAAATATTATTTAAATCATAAAATCATATTTCTTTTTAATTTCTATTAAAATTTTTATACTTGTTAAACTATTTCTTTAATCCTTTTATCTTACAATATGTACTTTTGAAATTTTTGTAAAATTGAGCAATATCATCACTTGATTCCAAATTTCATAAAGTCTTTTCATTAGATGAGTATGAAAATGATGTTTCCTTATGTTCCTATCATCTTTTGAAGTATATCCCATTAAATAATAATTTTAACTCTTTATCATATTGTATTATCTAGCCTGAACTTCCATCTCATCTTCATACATCATGAGTGTTCCGATAAGATATTTTATTTGAAATTTTTCACAATAGTATATTTCTTATATAGTTTCTGAAATTACAATCCATTTAGATTTAATAATTTGTAGAAATGTTTGATATTTATCAGGTTTTGGAATATGATCTCATAGAGTAGCCACATCATTTACAATTTTGGTTATCCTTTCATTCATCTGAGTGATTATTTCTCTATCAATCATCTTGAATTTGTCATATTTAAAAATGATAGTGTTTTATCCTAACATAATAACATTTTTTTGTAAATTTATAATAAATATATATTATTATCCAAATTTCATTTATTTTATTTAATTTTGAAGCTCTATTGAACATAAAAAAACATAATCCACATATGATAACATCATAGCTTTTGAGTTTATGTTATACCCTGATTCTACAGCAACATCCCATTTATCGGGTTCACATTTTTGAATTTCATAATTATTAAAAAATTTAATATAAACCTTCTGACTATGGTTTTTAGATATATAATAATTTTATCCTTCTAGTATAACTAGTTATCTCTATTTTAAAATAAAAACATGTCTATAGATATTCCCTCTCTATTGTTCTCCATTATATCCATCTGAAAATTATTTTCATTACATTAACCTTTTAGAGTTGGGTTATCAAAATTATTAACCTTTGATACTCATTTTTGTTCAATACAGAGTAACATAATGAATCAGAAGAGGGGGTGAGGGTGGGGGTGGATTGAGTTCTTACAATTTTAACCCCAAATAAAATCACCACTAAAAATTTTCTTAACACTTTTATCAAATAGAAAATTAAAAAAAATATATAAAAAATATATAAATAGAACAAAGAGATTTAATAGTGGTTCAGGGAAAAGGAACCATGCAGTACACTCCACCAACTCTCTCTCCATGAGTTTGGCGACTTTCACTATTTGGGTTTTTTGGAAAGAGACCTGAATAGTTGAGTGTAAGATTCTTCATCTTTTTATAAAAAGGCTCAATATCTTTTATAGGGATCATAATTTTTAACAATACCTATACAAGACCTTAAAAAACTCATAATAAGGAGTTATCACTTTTAAAAAGGATAATATGTAGAGTAGAGATGCATATTAAGCTCACAACTTCAAGATATAACTTGCAAAATATCATAGGTTCTTCTAGAAAAATAATAAAGCTTCCATGATTATCTTGAAAATATATCCCGACTTTGTTTGATATGATCTTCAAATAATAGTATTAGTTTGTTTCTATTCTTTAAAAAAAAAACAAATAATAGCTTATATGTATAGAGAATAATCGTATCATATGCGCTCTTCATACAATGCCTTATTTCTAGATCATTCTTAATTTTCTTTATATATATATTTTTCTCTATGATTTTATCTATATTGTTTGAATTTGAATTTGAAACCCCATATATACTAAAATGGTCCTTAGAAAATAAAAAAAACCAAAAATCTAATATTTTTTCTCACATGTTACATTTGATTCTAAAAATAGAAAACAAAAAGATTACTGTTGACTTTAATAACTATCTTAATTGGAACTATAAAAATTCTCTAAAATAGATATATTATTGGATTCATCATTCCTTATCCAACCACCATAATTTCTGATAAAAATAAATTTAGGCATGTAATTTTCATAAGTTACTTTAATGATAATAAATACCTAAAAAAGTGAATAAAAAATAAAAAAAAATTACTTTGAATGACTATATATTTGAAGGACATTGTCTTATTCATAGTTCATTTTCGATATCAAAACATCATAAGACATAAAAAAATTCCTAATGTGACATTTCAAAGAATAATTTTACTTTGAAAGAAATATCTAACTTTATAAGGTAATCTATTTCATATTATATTTCATTCTTTCACAAGATAATATTATATTTGTAGGATAAACAAACTAGAAACACTATTTAGTAAGATAAATTTTTCATTTTATGATGTTTTTAATATGTATATGATAGTTATTTACTTTTTATGATAATTTCCTTTGTTGAATATTAACATTCTAACATCCAAATCTCATAGGAAAATCTGGCGCTTCATATGATAATTTGATCTTTGTATGATAATAACCTAAACTAAAAGAAAATATCACAAGAAATTTTCCTATATCATATGCTAATTCTCAAACATAATATTTTCATAAGATAAATTACTATGTCTGGAATCTAAAATCCAATGTAAAGATACCTATATGTTCATATGATAATTTCCTTCAGAAAAAACACATTTTTAATAGGGTATGAAAAATGCGATCTTGTATGATAAATTGTCACATCTCATGACAACTTATCATATTGTATAATTATTTCCATAATTTTTTTTTGCAAACTTTAAAACTTGAATTAAAAAAAACATCAAAATGAAATATTATTTAATAAAAAAAGCCTAATTTCCTGAAGTCACTTAAGATAATATTATAAGTAAAAAAAGTGGAGTTTTTTAGAATAAAAAAATATTAAATATTGTGATATGTGGGAACCATATTAGTATGTACAATAATAAATAAATTCCATGGTAAGAGCCTATTTCTTCTATAGAGAAAACTACGGTTGTTGGAATACTTTGATAGTTATCTATCTCAAAAATCTTAGTCTATAAGTCTACATGAAGGTTATTAAACCTTATAATATTCCTATTGTAGAACTAAATATATTGAGTGTTTAATAAGAGGTTGAATGTGATATAGACTCTAAAGATATGAATACTATTATCTATTGTTTAGGTCATGATTAGTTTAATAGAGTTTCACAATATACTATAACTATTGATATATGGGAGACTATAACTGCTGCTTATAAAAGAATGAATAATGATAAAAAAATTTATACAATACTAACAAACTAATATTTGTCACATTAATAATTCTTTATGTTGATATAATCACCCAAATTAATAGTGGGCTCGCCAAAACTATAAACAATGTTACTTCCTTAGGTACTGCTGTACCAAAACCAGAGTAAACTCTAAATGTTCTTAGAGTTTTATATTCAAAGTGGAATGGAATTTATATATATATGATTCAATACCCTCCTATTAAATATTTCAAAATTTAATATCATATTATAACTCTTATTATGTATGAGTAAAAAATAGAGGTTGAAGCTAATGACGAAAATCTAATGAAAAAGTTGAACACTTCATTGAATGTATCTACTTCTAAGACTAGTAATAAAGCTGAAGAATTCATATTATATCCATCTAATAAAAGATAATCTAGTTGTTCTTATTTATATAATGAAATTTCCCAGTTGATAGGAAATTTTAACAAGTTATATAAGAGAAGAGGATTCAAAAAATCCTTCAATAAGTACAATAAGTTTGATGGAAACAATAAATAAGTGAGATTTTATCAGTGTAATAATCTTAGATATATCAAGCCTAATTTTACACAATATAAATTTAAGAAGAAACCATATAAAATGTTTCGTAGAAAATTTGATTTCAATAATAAATGGAAAATAGATATAAAATCATCTGAGAGTGCATCTGAAGACTCTGGTAGTCATTCTCATTCTAATTCCAAAGCTATAAAATGAATTAGAAGGCAAACATGTGATTCATGTTATAAAACAAAGAGGAAAAATATTTCTATTCTTCTGGTCATGAATGTAATTTATAATCTAAAAACTATTCATTTTAAAAACTAAATGAATACTACTATATTTTAGAAGACAAGTATGAATCAATTTTGAAGAATCAAAAATCAATAAATAAATATTATGATGATTTGATAATAGAAAATGATGATTTATTTAAAGATCTATAGATATAAAATATAATCCCAAAAAATTTGTATCAAATGGTTTTGTGAATGATAATAAAATTAATGATTTATTATATAAGGTTGAATAATTAAATCTGGTTGCATGTGTATTTACAAAGGGGGAGGATTTCTTTAATAAAATACTTGGTAAAAATAAATCAAACAAAGGAAAAAAATGCATAGGCAATAATGGTAAAAGACCTAAACTATATATAAACTATTTATTTTCTTGGAATAAGTTGTAAAAACTTGTCTAGTATTATTTGTTTTCACTATGGAATAAATGGAAATTTCAGATATTTTTTTTGTAAAATATCCTAAATTTTTTGAATTTAAGAATGTATTTATCTCAAAAAAAATTCTAAACTCAGTGATAGAATTTATAATCATTATAAAAAAATCTTTCTACCAAGGTATTTACTTTTTAATGATGTCTCCCAAGTCTATTTGGGTACCAAAACATCAATTGGTTTTATTTTTTGTAGGAAAACATCCCCAAGTATATCCATGAAAAGTAGAACATGGATAATGTTTTTTAAAGGTTCATGAGTGAATAATTTTATAATTTTAAATCTCTTTTGAAAATTGATGGAGGCTTTTCCACCTTTACTAAAAATGAAAACAAAAAATATATTAGACTTGGATTATATGGAGATCCAAATTATGTCCTCATCAACAAAGTGCTATATGTTTAAGGTTTGTATACTAACCAGATAAGTATCTCTAAACTTTGTGATGATGGATTTACTATTGAAATTTGTAAAATTCTTGTTTTGTTTTCAAAGATAATATTTTAAAATTTAAGACACCTAAAACTAAAAATTTTCATACGTATGATCCAAATTATTTGTGTAAACAAAATGAAAACTATTTAAATTATGAAACAAAGGAATCTTGAATTTTGAACAAATGACTTAGACATTGTAATATTCATTCCTCAAGAAAACTATCTAAGAATAATTTTATTTCAAATTTTCCTCTATATAAGTATAACGACCCATACTTTACATACATTGTTATTAATTCAGAATTGAAGCACACTTATTACAACATATAACAAAACCAGGAAAGGACCGTATAGGTATAGAGTCTTTAGAAACTGGGAAACATAAACAACTGGTTCATAAAGCATCTACATTGCCTTACATTTATTTCATCATATCTAGAGTCCCTTTTGGCATATCCTACGTAATAACCTTCTTCCTGACATAGGGAAAGAAAACATACAAAAGGATGAGCTCAAATGCTCAGTAAGGGTAGACAAAAGAAATATCAATCACATCATATACATAAGAACATAACTTTTGGAAATATTAACCTGCAAAAGAGATCATAATTTCATAACATGGGATAAATCATAGTAGTGAAATGTAATCCCAATAATCATAACATAAAACATGAATTTTTGTGGCATACACACATAATCATAGAGAATCATTTCTTATTAGTCAAGACTCATTGCCAAGACTATCTTAGTGGACAAAGTCCATTTCTGAACCGAGTTCACTCCTCGTTTCAGTCCTGTTTCACTGAACCGGTTTAACCTGCCATTCCAGCCATGTCTATCTCATGATATATAAAATCTTTACCCAATGCATTGGAGGGAGATATAGGTCCCACCCATCTCATAATGATACCATTCTTATGTGTGACACAAAATCATAAATCATACATCATTGCATAAACCATGTAATAAAAATGGGATTCTTAAACAACATGACATCATAAATCAATTCATATAAGATAAAGGAATTCATAAAAATAATTCCATCACAACATAATAAAATAAATGTAATAATAGGGATATAAACAGAACCCTATATTATCTTAGATGGAAAATAATTTTGATAAAACACTTGAACTCCATTCTTGAGGAAAATATCCTTTCTACTTCAAAAACATTTTCCTTTCTTAACATGTCATACAATTTTAAACTAAAATAAGTTTATTAAAAATAAAATTGAAAACTTGTAAAGGAATATTATTGGAAATAATGTTTTAAAAATCCATTCATGTCGTATAAGTTAAAAAAAACATTCTTCTCGTACTTTTGTCGGAAAATTCAAAAAGTACCTCGTACGAAAAACGACAAAAGATTCCTTTCATATCTTTTACTAAAAACTCAAAAAAGGGTAAAATTGGATTTAAACAATTGTAGTTGGATGGAAAAAATATTACATATTGAGGAAACATGGATGTGGATGATAAAATACACCCCAGTAAATACCAAAGTATAAACAATCTCGGATAAAATGAGATTGTGATATTTTCTCTTACCTTAGGTCTGATTTGCTTCGTAAGTGTCCAAACCTCATGTATAATGATTTAAATAATGTTATTGACTTATTCTAGAATCATAATTATTTTTATGATATCATATATGGTCATATTCTTAGCTTCTTATTAGTAATATTTCATTACTACTTGTTATTCGGGTGTTTATTACTTTTTGTTCTTATGCATGTTTTGTCGAATAAATTCTTATTTTTCTTTTTAGGTTATAGATAAATCATTTACAGAATGGTATTAGTGTAATATATTTCATATTAATTCATTCAATTCATTTTTATAATCATTATGCAATGAAGATCATGTAGAACGAGTCGCATCACATCGTGGAGACGGTATTCCGTACGTACGCACGAGCGATGATATCGTTCCCATGATTGTGGAATTGTATTGGAGTGTATGTATACTATTTCAGAATCAATATCACTTTAAAATAATCATATATAGTTATTCTTTACACCATTATACCCATCCACGTAAGGTGGTGGTGGAAAACAGATTACACCACGGCGTGGAGACGGTATTCCGTACGTACGCACGCACAGTGATTTCGTTTTCCGTAGGATGGATAAGAGGTGAAATAGGGTTGTTTCATATTTATAATAACATATCAGTATATGAGGGATACTGATGTTATTACCTTATAATGAAACAACTAAATAAGAGGGAGTATAAGAAGAATGGAACTTGAAGAAAACGGTAGAAGGTATTACCTCTTTCTCGAAGTGCCTCCTTTAAAATTTCTCTTAAGGCACTAGAGTTGGTCTTTTGATAAGACCAGTACCTCTATTAGGTTTCTAAGGAAGTGGGGAAGTGAAATGGGCAGGGTTTGGCCGATATTGAAGGCTCAAATTGGTGTGAGGAAGAGAGGGAGGAGGTGCCCTTTTATAAGGGAGGAGAGGGGCACCTTTGGAATAACTAAAAACATTATTTTATTATAAAGTCAAATTAGGTTTTTAATAGTTAAAAATTTATATAGTTCGAATATAAGGTGGGTATGGGTCTAAATACTCTCATAAAATAGAATTTAGACAAGTTTAGGTCATTATATTAACCTTATCTTTTAGTTTTAACTCTTAGTTAATTAGATTGACATTTACCATGTCACTTTGTATTTTTATATTATATAGTTAATAAACTCACCATATACATCCAAGAGACCCCCAAGTTGTCCATTAATGATAAAAATATCATGATATAAGTATCTTGGATGATCCTTAGATTTTTAGGAATATAATAACAATTAATAATATAATATTTGTTTTAAAAAATATTTTATGTCAATTTTGACACTATTTGGTAATTGATTTTTGTGAAAATCATAACAGAATGATTAGTTGAAAAAAAATTAGTTAAATCCATACTAACATGTCATATTAACATATAAAATTATTGTAATTCATAAAAAGTCTCAAATTACATTTATTTGGGTATTTATAACATCAATTATGTCAATATTTCATTAATAAGATAATTAATCCATCATCATTGTATCATAAATAAATTAAATTATTTTAAGTCTAAAAATTAAAAATAAAATACCATTATGTAGGAAATATTTTTAGATTTATAATGAATATTTATAGTCTAATTTATCTTATGTATTACCCTATATTAAAAATTATTTAGTTATTAAACTTTGATTTTATCTATTTTAACCCTTCCTTAAATAAATTTATAATAAATGTCCTAATCTAATCCAAGTGGGAATAAATGGTAATATTTTATTCCTAAGGATTTTTTTGGTCGAATTAAACTTATCCAATAAAATTAGGACATGTGTTAGGGTAATAATAATAACACTTTTACCCTTAATTACCCTATTTACTTTTAACCGTGGTAAAAAAGGTAAAAAGTTACTATTAACCAAAAATTATTTTCATCTCATTAAACTAAATTTTAGTCCTTGATATTAACCATGTCTCTAGGATTTTCTAAATTCCACTCACAGAAGCGGTAAAATTAAGTTTTATGAAAATTTCAGTTTTTTTAACTACCACTTAGTGGTTTCACTATTCATCAAAAAAATGAAAGTTTCCAGAAAAATACCAAAAATTAGGCCTAAGATATATTTGATATTATGAATTCAAAAATTATTTCTATTTTACCAAATTAAAAACACATCAGTTGCATTAATTAATTTAAAAATTAATTCCCGTCGTCAAAACAAATAGCGTGTTTTTAAGAGATAATAACTATCAAAAGATTGACACTTGTTTATGTCTGGTTTAAATGTGAAATTACATCCAATGAACAAAATTGTATTAAATTGTAAAAATATATTCTAAATATACTTTAAAACCACTCAAATTAGTAATTTATCACTATTAATTATTTCGATTAAAAAAGTTGTTTTTAATTAAAATTTAGTAATTTTCACTGTTCATCAGAATATGAAAGTTATCTGAAAAGTACCAAAATTTCACCCTAAGATAATTTTGATATTCAGAATCCAAAAATGAAGTCTATTTTGAAAAATAAAAATTACAAAATTCAAAAAGTGGTTATTACTATTCATAACGGCTAGTTTTAATAATATTTTAATAGCATATCGTTGTTTAGTGAAACTCGGTTATTGCGTACGACACAAGCTATCGAGGAAGGTCGCAGTTGTGTGTAAAGAAAGACAAGATAGTTTTGTGTGTTGTGAAAGATTCCTTTGATGATTTATATAACATAAAAACAAAATTTTTCTCATAAAAGTCTCGGGTGTTACATTCTACCCCCCCTTAAAATGAATTTCTCCCTCAAAATTCGTCACTTGGTAACAAAAAGATGAGGATACCTTTCCCTAATAATATCCTCAATCTCCCATGTAGCTTGTTCTAATTGGTGGTTCCTCCATAAAACTTTCACCAATCGAGTGGTCTTGTTCCGTAGGACTTTTTCGCTACGATCCAGAATCTCTGTCGGCTGTTCTTCATAAGAAAGATCTTGCTCCAGCGGTACAACTTATGATCTGAGTACATGTGAAGGATCAGGTATGTACTTTCTCAAGAGAGATACATGGAACACATCATGAACCTGAGAGAGATTCGGTGGAAGCACCAATCGGTAAGAAACCTTCCCAACACGATCCAGTTTTTTGAAAGGACCGATATATCTAGGGCTCAACTTTCCCTTCTTTTCAAATCTCATGACCCTCTTCCAGGGAGATATTCGTAAGAACACTTTATCACCCACTTCAAACTCTAGGTCTTTTCTTTGGTTGTCGACATAACTTTTTTTTCGACTTTGAGATGCTCTTATGTGTTGTTGAATAGATCGGACCTTTTCTGCCATTTCATCAAAAAGATCAGGTCCTAATAGCTTTCTTTCCCCAACTTCATCCCAGCAAGTTGGAGTCTTGCATTTATTTCCATAGAGATCTTAATAAGGATCCATCTGAATACTGGAGTGAAAGCTATTATTATAAGAAAATTCCACCAAAGGTAGGTGTAGATACCAACCACCTTTGAAATCCATAGAGCAAGCTCTCAACATATCTGCTAGAGTTTTAATTTTCCTCTCAGACTGACCGTCTGTCTGAGGATGATAAGCAGTTCTGAAACTCAACTCTGTATCCAGAGTATGCTAAAGACTTCCCCAGAACTTCGAGGTAAACCTCGGATCCCGATCAGATATAATAGAAAGTGGTACTCCATGCAATCTTACCACTTCATTTACATATATCCTGGCAAGCTGATCCAGAGATAAATCCTCTCTAATAGCAATGAAGTGTGCAGACTTTGTAAGACGATCAACTATGACCCAGATAACATTATTTACTTTGGATGTTTTAGGAAGTCTGGTGACAAAGTCCATAGTGATGGTTTCCCATTTCCATTCGGGTATGGGTAATGGTTGTAACATCCCCTTAGACTTCTGTCTCTCTGCTTTAACTTGCTGACAAACCAAGCATCGAGAGACATATTCAGCAACATCTCTTTTCATTCCATCCCACCAGAAGTACTCTTTCAGGTCCCTATACATCTTCGTGCTTCCAGGATGAATAGAGAATGAAGAACTATGAGCCTCATCCAGCAGCTCCTTCTTTAATTCTGGGATGGGAGGAACACAAACCCGATTCCTGAACTTTATTATCCCATCACAATCAAGGTTGAATTCAGGAACATTTCTCACCTTCTTTTGTAACTCTACATCTTATTTCTGTGCCTCTTTAATATCACATGTATATATGGTTGAACATTCCTTTGATAAAGATACGATTTTCCCCCTTCCATTATAATTCCAAGATCCATCCTTTGTAAATCCATAAATATTGGATCTTTTGTGATCCTCATCATGGATAAACTGGCATGGTCTTTTCGACTTAATGCATCTGCCACCTTGTTTTCTTTCCCAGGGTGGTAATGAATTGAGCAGTCGTAATACTTAATCAGCTCTAACCATCTTCTTTGGCGCATATTCAGCTCCTTTTGTGTGAAAATATACTTTAAACTTTTATGATCAGTATAAATGTCACACCTTTCTCCATAAAGATAATGCCTCCAAATTTTTAATGCAAGGATTACCGCAGATAACTCCAAATCATGAGTTGGGTAATTTTTCTCATGGATTTTCAACTGTCGTGAGGCATAAGCTATCACCATATCATTTCACATAAGAACACACCCCAACCCCTTCTTGGATGCATCAATGTAGATCACAAACCTTTCTCCACTACAAGGCAGTGTGAGTACAAGGGCACTGGATAACCTTCTTTTCAACTCCTTGAAATTCTCTTCACATTCGTCCGTCCAAACAAACCTAACTCCTTTCCGAGTCAACCTGGTGAGTGGATTAGATAATCATGAAAAATATTTCACAAAAAGTCGATAATATCCATCCAAGCCAAGAAAACTTTGGATCTCAGTTACTGTTGTTGGTCTAGACCATCTTTCGATAACCTCTGTTTATGCTGGATCCATAAATATCCCCTCTTTTGAGATTATGTGACCCAAAAATGAAACTTTTTGAAGCCAAAATTCACACTTGGTAAATTTGGCATAAATATTCTCCTTTCTCAGGGTCTTCAATATAATTCTCTAGTGATCTTCATGTTCTTCCTTGCTCTTTGAATAGAAAAGAACATCGTCTATAAAGACTACCACAAACTGATCAAGATAGTCTCTAAAGACTCTATTCATCAGATCCATGAAGATATCAGGGGCATTAGTAAGACCAAATGGCATCACTATAAATTCATAGTGTCCATACCTTTTACGGAAAGCCTTCTTTGGTATATCCTCCCTTTTGACCCTTAATTGATGATACCCTGAATGAAGATCAATCTTGGAAAAGTATTGATCTCCTCGTAGTTGGTCTAATATGTCATCAATGCGCGGGAGAGGATATTTGTTCTTGATATTGATCTTGTTAAGTTCTCAATAATCAATGCAGAGTCTCATTGATCCATCTTTCTTCTTGACAAACAGAACAGGTGCTCCCCAAGGTGACGCACTAGGGCGTATGAATCCCTTATCAAGATTCTCTTGGAGTTGCTTCTTCAATTCCTGCAACTCAATTGGGGCCATTCTATAAGGTGTCTTTGAAATAGGCAGAGCACCTGGTACGGGTTATATTGAAAACTCAACTTCACGATTTGGTGGAAGACCCGACAATTCCTCCGGAAAGACATTATCAAACTCCCGTAAAACGGGAATATTCTTAATCGTGAGTTTCTCACCAACCATTTGAGATAAATAACCTTCATTTAGTTGAATAAAGACCCATAAGATGGAAGAAATTTCCACCGGAAGGTTATGTTCATCCTTGAATCGATATACGATCATAGATTGATCTAGAATATGAAATGTGACTTCCCTTCTTTGGAAATTGATATGAGCTTCATATAAAGAAAGACAATCCATGCCAATAATCACATCAAATTCCACTATAGGAAGGATAACAAGATTTGCAAGAAGCACTTTTCCACAAACTTCAATCGGGGAAGAATTATAAAATTTTGATGCGACTGTTGTGCCATTAGGGGTTGTCACAGCTAACTCAACATCTAATTGTTGAGGTAATACGGTGATACTCTTTGAAAATTCTTCAGAAATAAAAGAGTGGGTGGATCCAGAATCAAATAAAACATTTGCTACTTTAGAGTGGATGGTAAGTGTACCTTTCACCACATCGTTATCGTACACCACATCGCTGATAGAAATTTCATGTGAATTTCCTTTGTCTTTATCCTTAAGAGTTTGTTGACGTCCTCCATCATCATCAACCCTTGGATTTGGGCATTGATTGGCATAATGCCCCATCTCCTTGCACTTGAAACATTGAAGTGTAGTAGGTTCATTATATGTATCCCTTCCTTTGTTTTCATCATTAGACATCTTCTTCCCATCATTGCGGCATTCAAATCCCTGATGACCTTCCTTTCCAAATTTGAAACATTTACTTGTCCCTTTAAGACAACTCCCTCCATGTTTCTTTCCACACTTTGAGAATAAGGGAAAGCTCATCTTCTTTTCAGTGTGCTCTCTAGATTTTCCTTTGAATTCCATTTTCCTCTTCTTATCAAACCCATATGACTGATGGGTTACTCCAATATCCATCTCAATTTTGAGAGCACATCTAACGATTTCCTCGTAGCTATTGAAGTCCCTTATGGCTAAGGCCCTTCGAAGACTTGGTTTTAAGCCACTAAAGAATCAATCGATCTTACTCTCAAGTTGGATAATAATACCAGAAGCATACCTTGAAAGTCTTGTAAAATTTTCTTCATAGGTACCAACAGATTCATCATCCTTTTGCTTTAGTTCAAGAAACTCCTTCTCCATCTTTGTTCGGAGAATATGAGGGAAGTACTTATTGAAAAATAAGTTCTTGAACTCGTCCCATTCCATGGACTCAATTTCATCCCTTTACCTCATATTCTTAATAAGATTCCACCATTGATCAGCATCTCCTTCCAAACGATACACTGCTAGGATGACTTTATCATGTTCAGAACATTGAAGAACTGAAAACATATTTTAGTAGTACTAATCCATTGTTCAGAAACTAATGGATCAGTAGACCCACTGAATGAAGGTGGACGCTGCCTCATAAATGATTCAACAGAATGTTGCTCCTTCATTTGATCGTTTGGAAGTCCTGCATGATTCATAGCTTGAGAAAGTTGTGTGAGCATGGCTACAAGATTTTTCATTCCATCTCCCATAATGTTTGGTTCCTCAGGGGGACAATCATTGCATTGCCCATCACATTCCGCATTAACACGGTTCCTTCGGGTTCCAACCATTGACTAAAACCAAGAAGAATAGTGTGAGCAACACTAATTATAATAGGAAAACCACATAATCAAGAATAAAATTTCACACTTAAGGTCTTATCATAGGTTATTCATGGCCATTTCTAAAACACTAAGATTGTGTTCTATGCTTAGACTTATCCTTAGGTTTCTTACTAAGGCTTTCACATCCTAGTTTCCAAAGGTTGACTATACCTTTCCTCTGATACTAACTATAATGACCCATACTTTACATGCATTGTTATTACTTCAGAATTAAATCAAACTTATTACAACATATAACAAAACCAGGAAAGGACCGTATATGTATAGAGTCTTTAGAAACTGGGAAACATAAACAACTGGTTCATAAAGCATCTACTTTGCCTTCCATTTATTTCATCATATCTAGAGTCCCTTTTGGAATATCCTACTTAATAACCTTCTTCCTGACCTGGGGAAAGAAAACATACAAAAGGGTGAGCTCAAATGCTCAGTAAGGGTAGACAAAATAAATATCAATCACATCATATACATAAGAACATAACTTTTGGAAATCTTAACCTTCAAAAGTGATCATAATTTCATAATATGGGATAAATCATAGTAGTGAAATGCAATCCCAATAATCATAACATAAAACATGAAACTTTGTGGCATACACACATAATCATATAGAATCATTTCTTATTAGTCAAGACTCATTTCCAAGACTATCATAGTGGACAAAGTCCATTTCTGAACCGAGTTCACTCCTCGTTTCAGTCCCGTTTCACTGAACCGGTTTAACCTGCCATTCCAGCCATGTCTATCTCATGAGATATAAAATCGTTACCCAATGCATTGGAGAGAGATATATGTCCCACCCATCTCATAATGATACCATTATTATGTGTGCCACAAAATCATAAATCATACATCATTGCATAACCCATGTAATAAAAATGGGATTCTTAAACAACATGACATCATAAAAAAATTCATATAAGATAAAGGAATTCATAAAAATAATTCCATCACAACATAATCAAATCAATGTAATAATAGGGATAGAAACAGAACCCTATATTATCTTATATGGAAAATAATTTTGATAAAACACTTGAACTCCATTCTTGAGGAAAATATCGTTTCTACTTCAGAAACATTTTCCTTTCTTAACATGTCATAAAATTTTAAACTAAAAGAAGTTGATTAAAAATAAACTTGAAAACATTTAAAGGAAGATTCTTGGAAATATTGTTTTAAAAATCCATTCATGTCGTATAAGTTAAAAAAACATTCTTCTCGTACTTTTTCCGGAAAAGTCAAAAAGTACCTCGTACGAAAAACGAGAAAAGATTCCCTTCTTATATTTTACTAAAAACTCACCGAAGGGTAAAATTGGATTTAAAAAATTGTAGGTGGATGTAAAAAATATTAAATATTGAGGAAACATGGATGTGGATGATAAAATACACCCCAGTAAATACCAAAGTATAAACAATTTCGGATAAAATGGGATTGTGATATTTTCCCTTACCTTAGGTCCGATTTGATTCATAAGAGTCCGAACCTAATGTATAATGATTTAAATAATGTTATTGACTTATTATAGAATCATAATTATTTTTATGATATCATATATGGTCATATTCTTAGCTTCTTCTTAGTAATATTTCATTACTACTTGTTATTTGGGTGTTTATTACTTTTTTTTCTTATGCATGTTTTGTTGAATAAATTCTTATTTTTATTTTTAGATTATAGATACCTCATTTAAAGAATGGTATTAGTGTAATATATATCATATTAATTCATTAAATTCATTTATATAATCATTATTCATTGAAGATCATGTAGAACGAGTCGCATCACATCGTGGAGACGGTATTCCGTACGTACGCACGAGCGATGATATCATTCCCATGATCATAGAATTGTATTGGAGTGTATGTATACTATTTCAGAATAAATATCACTTTACAATAATCATATATAGTTATTCTTTACACCATTATACCCATCCAAGTAAGGTGGTGGTGGAAAACAGATTATACCACGACGTGGAGACGGTATTCCATACGTACGCACGCGCGGTGATTTCGTTTTCCGTAGGATGGATAAGAGGTGAAATAGGGTTGTTTCATATTTATAATAACATATCAGTATATGAGGGATACTGATGTTATTACCTTATAATGAAACAACTAAAGAAGAGGGAGTATAAGAAGAATGGAACTTGAAGAAAACGGTAGAAGGTATTACCTCTTTCTCGAAGTGCCTCCTTTAAACTTTCTCTTAAGGCACTAGAGTTGGTATTTTGATAAGAACAGTACCTCTAGTAGATTTATAAAGAAGTGGGGAAGTGAAATGGGAAGGGGTTGGCCGAGCTTGAAGGCTCAAATTGGTGTGAGGAAGAGAGGGAGGAGGTGCCCTTTTATAAGGGAGGAGAGGGGCACCTTTGGAATAACTAAAAATATTATTTTATTATAAAGTAAAATTCGGTTTTTAATAGTTCAAAATTGATATATTTCGAAGCTAAGGTGGGTATGGGTCGAAACCCTCTCATACAATAGAATTTAGACAAGTTTAGGTCATTATATTAACCTTATCTTTTAGATTTAACTCTTAGTTAATTAGATTGACATTTACCATGTCACTTTGTATTTTTATATTATATAGTTAATAAACTTACCATATACATCCAAGAGACACCCAAGTGGTCCATTAATGATACAAATATCATGATAAAAGTATCTTGGATGATCCTTAGAGTTTTAGGAATATAATAACAATTAATAATATAATATTTGTTTTAAAAACTATTTTATGTCAATTTTGACACTATTTGGTAATTGATTTTTGTGGAAATCATAACCGAATGATTAGTTCGAAAAAAATTAATTAAATCAATACTAACATGTCATATTAATATAGAAAATTATTTTAATTCATAAAAAGTCTCAAATTACATTTATTTGGGTATTTATAACATCAATTATGTCAATATTACATTAATAAGATAATTACTTCATCATCATTGTATTATAAATAAATTAAATTATTTTAAGTCTAAAAATTACAAATAAAATACCATTATGTAGGAAATATTTTTAGATTTCTAATGAATATTTATAGTCGAATTTATCTTATGTATAACCATATATTAAAAATGATTTAGTTATTAAACTTTGATTTTATCTATTTTAACCATTCTTTAAATAAATTGACAATAAATGTCCTAATATAATCCAAGTGGGCCTAAATGGTCATATTTTATTCCTAAAGTTGGTTTTGGTCGAATTACACTTATCCAATAAAATTAAGACATGTGTTAGGGTAAAAATAATAAAACTTTTACCCTTATTTACCTTATTTACTTTTAACCGTGGTAAAAAAAAGTAAAAAGTTACTATTCACCAAAAATTATTTTCATATCATTGAACCAAATTTTAGTCCTTGATATTAACTGTGTCTCTTGGATTTTCGAAATTCCACTCACAGAAGCGGTAAAATTAAGTTTCATGAAAAATTCAGTTTTTTTAACTACCACTTAGTGGTTTCACTATTCATAAAAAAAATGAAAGTTCCTAGAAAAATACCAAAAATTAGGCCTAAGCTATATTTGATATTATGAATTAAAAAATGATGTCTATTTTACCAAATTCAAAACACATCAATCGCATTAATTAATTTAAAAATTAATTTCCGTCGTCAAAACAAATAGCGTGTTTTTAAGAGATAATAATTATCAAAATATTGACACTTGTTTATGTCTGGTTTAAATGTGAAATTAAATCCAATGAACAAAATTGTATTAAATTGTAAAAATATATTCTAAATATACTTTAAAACCACTCAAATTAATAATTTATCACTATTAATTATTTCGATTTAAAAAGTTGTTTTTAATTAAAATTTAGTAATTTTCACTATTCATCAGAATATGAAAGTTATCCGAAAAGTACCAAAATTTCACCCTAAGCTAATTTTGATATTCCAAATCCAAAAATGAAGACTATTTTGAAAAATAAAAATTACAAAATACAAAAAGTGTTTATTACTATTCATAACGGCTAGTTTTAATAATATTTTAATAGCATATCGTTGTTTAGTGAAACTCGGTTATTGCGTACGACGCAAGCTATTGAGGAAGGCCGCTGTTGCGTGTAAACCAAGACAAGATAGTGTTGTATGTAGTGAAATATTCCTTTGATTATTTATATAACATAAAAACAAAATATTTCTCATAAAAGTCTCAGGTGTTACAATAAGTTGGATAAAAACAAGTAATGTGATTCATATCTAATTGAAAAGAAACAAAAGTCATCTTTTAAACTTATCAAGAGGTTTATACTTCTATACTATTAGAACTTATCCACGTATATTTATTTTAACAAACTAAAAAAACAATCTTAGGTTGAAAATAATTTGTTTATATATTAGTTTATGATTTCACTAGATTTACATGGTTTTGATTTCTATAACTTAATAGTGAAGGTTGTTTTATTTTTATTAATTTCTATAATCTAGTTCAAAATGAAAAAGAAGCTAAATTTGTTTCTTTAAGAAGTGAATAAAGGGACAAAAGGGAATCGTTATTTCCCTCGAGTCAAATCAGGATACAAATTTAAAAAACATTTATCAATGATAATTCATTAAAATGAATATAGTAGAAAGATCGAGGTCGATCCCATAGATATGGTAATATTAGATTAATTAGGTTTCAAATAAAAATGTTATATTTGATTTATTTTAAGAAAGAGGTCGGAGAATAGATAATTTTTATTAATTTTAATAAAATAGAATGAAGATGAAGTAGATTGATTGTTTGAGAAAATCAGATTTTGAAGGTGTGCTAGAGTTTTATAGTTTCAAGGTTCTAATGAAATTTGATTTCATAATATATATTGATTAATCCATGTTTGGTGTTAGAGTTGGGATGAGGTGGATCCAATGTTTGTGGTATCCCCACTTCAACATAGTAATCCATTTTTACCTTGGTCTAGTAATTTAAGTTTTTTCTGAACTAAGTTTGTCTCGATACCGTATTTGAAACTAGTTTCCTTTAATGTGAAAACAATCATTATTAAATTTAGTGTAACCAATTTAACAATTATAATGGTTTCTTTCCAGAAATTCTCTTAATGATCATGATAGAAATAAAATGAAATATGTGTAGAATTTTAATATCAAATTGAAACAAACCAAATACATGGATAAGAATAAGAAATATATCCAATGAAACCTCCCCCTTCGGCTAAATAAACCTAGAATAAGGGACGTTTTACCCCTAATACTTGTTAAAAGGGATTAAGGGGGAAGTAAGAAAGAAAAAACATAAATGAAATATGTAGATGAAACTTTTCAGGATTGTACAGTGCACGGTTTCTCATTCCATCCTTTGAACTTCAAATAACCTGGTAGTAGAATCCTAGCCCTATATTTATAGAACTATAGGGGGATCATCTTGAATTTATGTAATAATAATTTTGGTTCATTATGATATATGAGTCTGCCTCTCTTTTAAATGGATTCCCAAGTATTTAATATTTTAGAATTTTATTGAAAATCCCATTAAACTCTTGTAACTGGGTCTATTCAGGATGTTTCATGATGTAAAAGTTGGTTTGACATCATGAAAATGTCTGACTATCCTCCAATTATGTTTTATTCTCTTCACATCATGTACTTTGTTCATGATTTGTAATTATTTCATGCCATGTTCTTAGTTCAATATGCGAATCTTTAAATTCCAGCTTCGGAACCTCTGAGATGTCCCAATTCTTCACTTTTTCTAGCTTAAAATTTCAGATTTCACACTGTGAAACTTTGTTACATGGAATGATGTTTATTTTTATCCTCATATTATCCTATTTTTGTTCCTTTTCCAATTATTGGTTTAATACTTCCATAAATCACAAAAAAGTTAAACAGTTCAAATATTTGCAAGAATATCAAATATATTACAAAATTTAATGTATTAAAACACCCTAAAATGTATGCATTAAATATACGTATCAATGAACTAGGGATGAGTTTTATAATCATGGATTTAAATTATTTTTGTCAAAACATGGAATTAAACATACATTTTCTACCCTACGGAAAACTCATAGAACGATGTTTTTTAGAGGAGGAATATTAATTTGTAAGAAATTAAAAGAACACTTTTATGTGAATATAGCATGCCTGGTCACTTTTGGGATGAATTTGTTAACAGAACATGCTATGTCATAAATGTAGTTCTCATAAGACATTTATTGGAGAAAACCACCTATGATCTATGGAATAAAATAAAACCAGAGGTTTGATTTTGAAAAGTTTTTAGATGAAAAGTTTACATCTTAAACACAAGGGATAATCTTGGTATGTTAGTTCCAAAGGTTAATGAAGGAATATTCCTAGGTTATTATACTACTTTAAAATCCTATAGATTTTCAATGAAAGTTCAAATATAGATGAAGAATAAAATCATTTTAAATTTTATGAATGTGATCCGTTTGATCACAAAATGACTAAATTTTTTTATCATAGTGATTCTATAGACAATTTGATACTTGATACTATTTTTGAAAATAAAAATGATGATAATTTGGAACATGATAAAGAATAATATAGTACTATAATTTTGGAAACTATAAAACATGAAATTGTGATTCCAAGTCATCCTAGATCCCAAAAAAACCATCCCTTAGTTATTTTTATTGAAAGCTTAGATGAAGGATTTAGGACTAGGAGAATTATAGGTAACCTTACTAAGTTATATTATTTCTTATAAAAACTTGAAACTAAAACTATATATGAATCCTTGATTAATGAGAGTTGGGTAGTAACTATACAAGAAGAGTTAAATTAGTTTAATAAAAACAAGGTTGGGGAGTTAGTTGATAAGCCCAAAATTACCTTATTATTGTAAATAAGTGGGTATATAGGAATAAAAAATACTATTGTGGTACAATAACTACATATAAATATATATTTTTTGATAATGGATATAATCAAGAATAATTGATAGATTATGAAGAATCATTTTCCTCATTTTATATATTAGAATACATTAGGTTTTTTATAACCTATACATCTTATATGAATTTTAAATTATTTCCTATGGTTATAAAGTCTTATTTTTAAATGAATTATTAATGGATTAATTTTATTCTAAGAATAATATATGTTTTAAAAACCATTATTTTCCAAATTCTTGTTTTTAAACCTAATAAATCTGTTTATGGTTTGAAAAAATCATTAAGATCTTGGTATGAAATATTGATTTATTTTCTTTTGTGATTTTTTTGTATAGGCTTCGAAGATCCGACTTTATTTAAGAAAAATTAATATTTTGATACTTTAATTGTTCAAATATATATTGATGATATTATTTTGGGTTCAAAAAAACAAAAAACATGTAAAAATGTTTCAAAACACATATAAAAATAATTTTAAATGAGAATGATGGCTGACTTAAATTTCATTCCTTCTTTTTAGATTTATCAAAAAGATTTTGGGATTAATTTAAATTAATGTAAATATATACATGACTTTATAAAAAGTTTTGGGCCTGAAAAATAAAATTTTTATGAAAATATTATGAGTTTTAATATAAAACTTGACTTGGATGAATCTAATTAACTAGTGGCCAACAAGATATATGGAGAAAAAATTGGGAGTTTGTTATTTCTTACTTCTATAAGACTAGATATGATGTTTATTGTGTGTTTGGGTTCTATATTTCAAGAAAATACTAAAGAATATCACTTGATTCATATCAAAATAATTTCAAGGTATTTGTAATGATTTATTTATTTATCTTTACTTTTTCTAAAAACCACTAGGCTTGATTTAATCTCATATTCTGATGCTAACTTTTGAGGGTGTATACTAGATAGAAATATTTCCTCAGGAACCAGGGAAATTATAGGTAAATATTTGGTTTCTTGGATTAGTAAAAAAACACCTTGTTTCATTATCAACTGATGAATCTAAATACATAGAATCATGTAGTTATTGTGCAAAATTATTGTGGATGAAAAATACATGATGGACTTTGAATTTAATTTAGACATGTAATAATAAAATATGATAACATTAGTGAAATATATAATTTATAAAAATACAACAAGGAATTTATGATAAAATTATATTGACTTAAGGTATAAATTTTTAAAATATCACTAAAAAGGCAGATATTTATCTTGAGTTCAGTAGCACCGACAACCAATTATCATACATATCCACTTATCTCTTACCTACTGAACTATTTGATTTTATCAAAAGTGAATTAGGTTTTTTTTGAATTTAAGTGATATTATTATGTTTCTTTTAAGAAATATAATTGCCTCATTTATTTTCTTACTAACAATTATTTATTATAGAATTTTTTATTTTTTATTATAATATCACTAAAATTGACTCGTTCTTAAGTTAATAAGAAATAAATCTTTGGCTCAAATCCTCTATCTTGAAAACCTCAAAGATTTATATCTTCCACACTTTTCAATACTTTGAACCCTATGAGAAGTTTTGTTAGGGTATAATAAAAATTATTAAAATAAATATAAGTGATTTAATCACTTATCTAAGGATCTCTAATGTAAGGAACATGAATATACATCAAATTTGGAAATGAAGAACAATAAAAATATGGTACCGTTCCCCAAATAAGCTTATATTAATACTTTGATCAATGTTCTATACATTTTATGAAGATCACAATAGAGGGAAACATAAGATTCACACCTTTAGAGGTATCCACAGATCAATATAAATATCTCATCATATGAGAGGGATTATCCTTCACCCATGGTGTGCTAGCATATAACTATGCTAGGTATGATGAAGATGAGAGCTATGGGATTTAGAGGGATTCGACCATGTATAAAGTATCCCACATACTCACATATTATTATCACATGGTAGTTATTTATTTAACACATGATGATTCTCCTTGGGTGCAGTTTCATTTATTCATGAGTCATAATGCATGAATACATGTTACAACCAACTTTATGCATAATGAATGAAAATAATCTTGAATGTTCCATATTATGAAAAATATTCTTTAAATGAACTCTCATGTGGTAGAATAATAATAAATTAATAGGTTTCATGAAATTATACACCCCATTCATGAAAATCATAATTTTTATGAAATATATAATTACTTATATATCTATATATCGTAAAAATATATTAGATTAAGGAATATCTTCTTGAATTTCTCACTTTCACTAAATCCTAAAGGATTTTGTTCTATTTAACATTACATTGTATCATATAAAATAACTTATGAATCCTTATCCAAAATCCTTTTATATATCTTCCAAAAAACTTTTGGAAAGAAATCATTAACCCCACATTATATTATATCATATGAATTTTTTTGAGAATACCCATCCAAAACTCTTTTGGATTAACTCTAAAACACTTTTAGAGTATCTATCTAATTCAAAATCAATCCCCATTCGGTCAACCAAAAAGTGTGAACCTATGGGCCTTTATAGTGTTGAAAATAAATAAAAATATATAGGTTCATAATTGTAAGAAAATATCAACCTTTAGAAAATCATCAATACTACTTAATCTATAAAGTTATGTAATGTGATCTCCATAAAACACATGTATCTCAACACCTATGTCCACTTGTCTGCATCATATACAAACATTCATTCTAAAATTTTCCATTTTTCCTAATCATTGAGTGACCACGATACCTAGAGTATTTAAATCCCATATAGAAAACTCATCTATTATGAATTCCCAAGGTATAGAATAACATAGTTGATGAATACATAACATGTCATTCATCTTCACAGATAGGATCATCTAATTTCACTCATCTAAATTGAAGAGAAAATCATAAAAACATTTTAGGTGCATACACACACTCTAAAATCCATCTCAATCAAGGGACTAATGTAATGCTAGTCATATGAGGGAAAACAAATCCCATATCTATTTGAGCTCCGACTGATTAAATGATCAACAACATACCCAACCACCCTTGTATTAACTCAGTCAATATGTTGACTTTCACAAGTAGAGTATAAAATTAGAAAGGTTATCATGCTAGGAATATTTTCATGAACTAACTTAGGTCACCTCAGACCTAGGAATCCATGAAATCCCATGATAAGGCCCAAGTGGCATACCTGATCCTCCTGAGCAAGTGACAATTTCCAAGGGAATCAAAGAGTACCAATGGAAATGATTTCACCTGGAGAATAAAGAATAAATCCAAGGACTCCACCCGAATACCAACTGTGAGCATTCCAGATTTTGGATGTTATCATCACCAAATAGAAAGAAACAAAATATTAGAAGAAAAAAATATATGAGAAGTATAAACATATTATATAACAATAAAAAAGGGCAATGAATAAAACAACACTACCCAAAACAAAATAACTAAAAATATATAATATACATAGTACATGTGGAATTACTAAAAGGATGATACATCAGTGATACAAAAATAAATAAAATAACCAAATTTGAAACTACTATCTTCATGTTCTGAGTGAGTCACATTTACTAGATTCCATCCCATATGAAAACTATAAACCGAAGTTTGTCCACTAAAACTTAGTGAAACATAAGAAACCTATAATGATAATAGGAGTGAGATAAATAACCCAGTAGGCAACCACCCATCAGTCCATTCAAAACACTTAAACGTAAAACTATTTCATACATTTTTGAAAATAGATATAAATGCAGGATTCCCATGTGTTTCCAAAATAACTAGGTAAAATAAGTTTTCATTTTCAAATAAATGACATAATGAATTACACTTTTTAAACCAATATTTTTACAGAAATAAAATGAAGGGAGTAAAACATGATTTCTTTTTACATAAATATGAATTGAACCCAAGGTTACTAATTTAAATAGAGTCATTCACATTTCACTATTTAAATCATTTAACATAAATAATTTGAAAACATCACATCATGGGAACCTAATAGCTTCCGAGAAAGTTTAAGACTTGAATATAAAACTACTAAATAAGACTGTCATTGAATATCATCAACCTGACTAGACACCTTGTATTTCCATCACTAGCCTAGCTGAGGGGCATATACCCTAGTCAGAATAAAATCTATTTCATGGTCACTTATCAGAGTGTGATTATTAACTAGTTTAGTGTGCGTACCTAGAATTACCACATTGATATATGTAGTTAACCATTTAATTTAAAATGTAGGTGAGTTCAGAAATTATTTCAAAGAAATATAAATATATTATATAATTTAAAAACAAGTCTCATTATCGCCTATGACACCCTAAAATAAATAACCAATGTTTCATTGAGAATAAATATATAATATATACAACCATTATTTTGGAACCATAACATATGCATCATTAATAAACATGCACTTTCAATATATTTGGGGAATTCTTCAAGGGGTTTTCATCTTATTAAAACCTTTTCAAATGTTCTATTCTAGCCTCCTAGGTATTTATTTATAAAACTAAACCTTTAAACATGATTCAAAACCAAGAAATCTTTAATAATTTAATAAACCATTTTAAGGATCTAATATGTAATTTATAAAAACACTTTCTAGGCATGGATTTTCAAAATAGACTTTATACTTCGAAAATGAAGTGAAATCCCATCCACATTTGAGTAATGATCAATAAAACAACCTTATTTTATCAAATCCTACTACTATTAAATGATAAAATATTAACACATATAACATTCATGTAAACCAAAAAGCAACCATTGTTTCAAATTTAAAGATAAATACAAGGTAATTTCCACCTTGAATCTTGTCACCTTTACAAACAGTGGGGCTAAATCACTTCAATAAGACCCAAGTGTGCATGAATAACTAAGAATAACCATAACAGATAAAAATACCCATATAAAATTTACCCACATGGAACCCAAGGTTGTCATACCATGATAAAGTTAGATAAAAATAGAGAAAAGGGAAGAAAGAAAAATAATTAAGATGATAAAAGTGATTTACCTTCTATATTACACCATAAAACTTTAATAATCCATGATTAATCACCATGAAATGAAGAGGGAACTAATGGTAAGAGAACCATGAGACTATATGGCCGAATGGGGGAGAATGGAATCCCCAAAGGGATTTATTTTGTGAGAGAAAAAATAGAAAATTACATTTTTTTGAATCTATGAACTGTGCATGATTTGGCTGCATGGATAGCTAAAATTTGTGCCAATCAGATGATATCAACTAGACACCTAGAGTGTGACATACAAATAGGATGCACGGTTAGTCAAACCATGAAATTACTTTGTAGTTATCTCTACTAAAAATTGTAGGCATGTTACACAATTAGTACTAATGATGTATTAACTGCGGAACATTCACAACATGTTCAAAAATTCTAAAATTAATATAAAAACACCTAGGTACATAAAGAAAATAATGATACTCAAAAATAAATAAACTAAAAGGTAATATCTGGGATGGGGTGTGATATATCTCACCAACCCCTGGTAGTGGGGACTCAAATATGATCCATAAATCCCTAGTATATCAAAGACATCTATATGAAAATCCAAATGGTATATTAAGTGGGTTATCCAATACACATAAAGAATATTATTATTTTCTATTCCCTCATTATCATTTTTTTGTATCTCTTTACAAAAATCCTACTCATTTTAACCTTAAATTTTTTTCATAACTTATAATAATCCATGATGAAAATCAGTTGGGATAACTCAAAGTTGTACTTGAAAGGTCAATTATCATAAAAATTCATGAAATTTATATCAATATATACATATATTCCATCAACATGAAATAATTACGAAATATAGATTTCTATTTATCTATTATCACACATTTCATATTCTTAAAACTTTTTTAATAATATTTAAAAAAACCAACATAAGAATATGTCTATAATATTATATATAATAAACTAATATATCAGCCTTTTGTATGATAGTCTTTTTATGTTTTGTTAATTAATTAAATAATATTTCATTCCTTTCACATATCTATGTTTTTTTATAATAAAACCTTCCCACTAAAATCTTTTAGTGAGTAACATCTTATGAAGAAATAATGTTTGAATAATGGTGAAATTTTTGGAATAATATTTCAAACATTCAAATATTTGAACATGTCTAAACTCCATAACTTCACAACATCAAATTTTATGATGTTAATTTTTTTTTTCAACTTAGAACTCTTTCTATTTTTATCATTATAATCCTTGGAACCCTATTCCATCAAAATTTTCACTTGAAACATGTAACTATTCAAATTATTATTTTACCAGCACATCTAAATCCCTTTTAGGTTAAATTCAAATTAATTTATTTATGAAAACTAATGTAACTATTTACATTAATATTTACCAACATATCATAAAACTAATTTAATATAATAATTTTTATTCACTTCACAACTTTTACTAAGATAATCCATTAGTAAATAGTGTTATTAACTTATAATGATAACCATATGAAACTCTTTACATTTTATTTACCATCACACATCCTAAAACCTTTTTTGGATTTTAAGTGTAAGATCACATTAGTTTTAAAATAACACTACCTTTTATTTTTCTTCTTTAAACTTCTCTAAGTACAAGACTCTTAGTCCCTGTAATCATTTAAAAATATATTTATTAGATACACAAACTACTCTGGGTTCATGAAATAAAATTTCATTAATTTCATTGGTAATATTTTACAAAAAACTATTATATCCATGACATATATGATATTATATGTGTTTAAATAATTTTTACTTTTGAAAACAGGACTCTATTAAAATATATCACGAATGGGTGATAGGAACACATTCCCTTATATTTTAACAAGCATCTAAATAAATATTTTATCCTGGATAAAGCATTTTCATCCACATATTCTCTATAAAATATTTTATAGAATCCCGATGAATCATAAAACATGTGTATTCAATTAATAATCTCATGCTGTTTATAACAACTATTTATTAACTAAAATATTATATTATAAAATAAGAGAAATGAGATGAAGATACACATACTTTAATTATATTCATTTGATCTTAACACATTATATTTATATATTTGATATAGAAACCATTTTCTTCATAACATGAATGTAAACAACAAGTTGTATCAATTATTCCCTTGATTTTGAACTCTATTATATTTATAATACATGTAAAATATACATATGGTATCACATACCCTTAAAAAATAAAAACTTTTCTTCTATAAAACTAATACATGAGATGTACATTCCATGGAGCTTCAAAAAATCCTTCAGATAACCTAAAAATCCTTTCCTATAAAATTATTAATCATCCTTCATGATTTTTACCATTGGGTTTCATTGACCTTGATAGGCTACTTGAAGAAACATATTTGAACTCTTAAAAAAAATTCTTCTTCATGTTCTAACTTTCACCCACTAATAATTTCAATAAAATACTTTAGAACATAGACATCATATTCTTATTTTATTAGTATTCCCAACACCTTGATAATATCAGCTAAACATTCCTTGAATTCAATTATATTGTCAGAACATTTTCATAAATTACAACATGAAAAATTACCATTCTAGAAAAGGAAATTTTTCACCTATCTTAATATTTTTATATAATTAACCAAATCAAAACTATATGTGCTTTAAAATCCATCTTATTTCATTCAAAAAATAAGTGTTTACATACTCTTCACAGGAGAAAAAATGAGATAAAAGTAAACATATTTTGAAAATTTTATTCAATATTTAAAGTATCCAATTATTTATTTAATGTATCAACACATTTTCCCCATTACATTAAAGAAATAATAAATCTCTAAAAATCAATTCTTTCTTATTTTCTAACCTTTTTGTATATTTAAAATTTTTTATAAAACATACAGATGATATCATATATCTATTAGAATAATAGAATCAAATTATATATCCAATAAAGATTTAAGGAAACAAGCTTAGTCTCACTAAGTCATTAACATATTCAATCATGTTGAAAATTATTTGGAATAACTAGTAATATTAAGTATATTTGGCTAAAATTTGTTTGATCATTGATGTAACCAATCATATTGATTATAAGAGTGGAGACTTGGATTTATTTGGTAATTTTTGCATGTAATTCCTTTGAAACCCTATATTAATAACCCTATACTTCCTTAAGTACTAAGATTCACTTATTGAACAAATTTAATACTTGTAAACTTAGGAAGTAACTATTTTAAAACATATAATTTTCCTTAATAACTTTTCATAAATCACTAATCTTTATTAAGAAATGTTCTTATGTTACCTTTATTAGGATTAGTTTACAGTAAGACTCTCTATCTAGGGATTAATCTCATTGTTTTTTTGATTATGATGATGTTATTCATCTATAATATAATATTTTATTAAATATTTATCATGTTTTATAAATATTTAGAAGGACTTTTATTAAATGAGATACTATTAAAATAATGACCACTTTATGAAATATATCACACTAATTAGTATGAAAAGATCAATATTTTACTAAGTAATGAGTTTTATTTATCATTAAACTCTCCACTTAGCTATTTATGTAGGATTTAATTCTAATCATATCATATATAAATCTTTGATAGTTGAGTGGATAACTATTTTTACAGTCCATCATATGGGTAAACCCAACTCTATTCCTCTAATATAATTCTAAAGGGTTTCCCAACTAAGTGTTACCCAAAGTAAACAAAAATAATATACTAAAAAAATACATGATAGTGGCACCTTTCTTTGGAATAAATTACCTAATGATGATCCAAATTCACTCATTACATCTTGTCCTTACACAAGATAATCTAAAATCACCATAATATGGAAGAACCTACTTTGTTGTATGATTAAGGTCCTGGTAAGAAATAATTTGGATGAAAAATAACACTTATTATTAGAGGGGGATTTAATCCCACCAAGATCATCTCATGTTATTCACTTTTATATATTCATTATTTTATTATTTTAATTTGGAATCCTATTCCATCGATTAAACCAACATTTCCAAGACATATTGATGTGTAACTATTTACACAACCCCCAAGTTTTTGTTACTCACCTAAAATTATAAGTCAAGGATATTATTACATATATATATGTATTGTAAGTATGAGAAATATAAACACCTCATGTAATGGTTTATATATATATATATATTATATTGAAAATATCCACATGAGTATGCCTATAATGATAGATATCCAACCACATTAACCTTTCTAGACAAGGCATAATCCACCGGGATGGTAGGTGGTTAGACACCAAGTCCCTCTCCCTGAGGAGAGTTTAATCATGAGAGATTTCAATTCATGATATCTGTAACAATTAATATACATAAACTATGATGAACAACTAAATTCATGATAATAACTTCAATTACATACTAAGGATAAAGTAAATGTAAAACTAAATTAATTATTGAGGCATTTTTGGAATAGAAATGCAGGGCTCTATCCTAGATGAAATTTATCATATAATTTTTTCCATACAAAAATATTCATAATATAAAACATTTATATCTATGAATCAAATAGGGAATAAACTTTAAATAAATGAATAATTAAAATATTTAAACAATAGATAACCATTTTGAACATTTATTAAATAAAAACTAAATATAAACATTTTAAAAATTATCTCATCTATGATGGATATTCTATAATTATGAACATAAAATTTTATATTTATTAAAATATTAACTCTTTCATATTCTTCATTTCACAAAATTTTATTTTAAAATTTATGATATTTTTTAAATTATAAAAATTTTAAAGTTCAATTCCTATTATGTAAATATTTTACATAATCTAATATAATATAATTAATATTATTTAAACCATAATAAAATAAATCTTCAATTTTTTTGATGTTATTTAAATAATATAAAAATAATTCCCCTTATATTTTGAACAATTCAAAATAATTTATTATGAAAAATATATAATTTAAATATAATAATCTTAATATTTTTGCCTTATTTCATAATTTATAATATCTTATGATTTTTAAATTAAAATTTTTATTACTAGATCATAATAAATTCCATATAATTGGATTAAGTGGTATTTCAAATATTGAAATTCAATATTTGGGAATATAAAAGTTTCATAAACATTTATTTAATGAATTACAAACCATTTAAATTAATTATTTAATTTATAAATTCATTATAAATTAAATATTCCCAAAATTCCATTTAATATGATTTATAAGCATTTTATAAACCATAAAAACCAGTTAAAAATAAAAAAAAGCATTTTAAAAATTTTATGTTTACCCTAAAGTAAGAAACCTTTTCTACATAGAGGCAACTATGTTTAAATTTACACTGTTCACATACATTGTATGAAGTTGGACTAATTCTACTTGGATGAGGGTATTTTCAAGCACTTCATGTTGGTAGTTCTCTTGCATCATGGCACATAAACTTAAATTTATGGAACAACCATAACATTTCTTAAATTATTGTGAGCCCTATGCACCCTAACACGAAGAGAATCTTATCCTATTGAAGTGAAGGGAAAGAAGAGCTTACCCTTATGATATGAAAGTTACAATTACATGATCCAAGGGAGTAAATTCATGCAGATTTAAGAAAACCCCAACCCCATTTACAAAAACCAGTTCATATAAAGGTAGTTCAGAATTACCTTTACATAAATCCCTCATGTAAGGTTCATTCATTTTAATAGAAAAATAATTCAATCCATAAATTATACTCTATTCTTCATGATTTATTCATTTCATACAAGAATAAAAAAAATCTAAAATATTACATTATTCTATTACCACTGAAGGGATTTTTTAGGGTTTAATAACAATTATTAGAACAAGAAGAACTGATTTAATCTCTTGTCTAAGGACCTACCTTTTTGAAATATAAATTTGCAAAAAAAAATTTAAATAAAGAACTATCTAAATGTAATTTCATTTATAAAATAAGGTTCTTCTATAACCTGAATATTCATTTAGTTAATTTGATGAAGATCAAAAGAGTGGAAAATGTATGATTTGAACCTCTAGAAGTATCCAAAGATCGATCTGAATCTATCATCACACAAGAGGGATTCTCCTTTATCGATGGGGTTCTAGCACCTCATTATGATAAGGATCAAGAATATGAGATCAATAGGATTTAGATGCATTTGAACAAGCATAAAGAACCATACACACCCTTTTATATCACATGGTATTGATTTGTATAACACTTGAGTATTCTCCTTGTCTACTGATTCATTTATTCAAGTGTTATAACAAATGAATAATTTCAATTTCTAACTTCATTTATCTAATGAATGAATGAAAATCCTCCTGTATGTTTCATCTTATGAAACATGTTATTTAAATGATATCTTAAATAGGCGAGTAATAATAAATACATAGGCTACATGAAATGACACAACCCATTAATGAAATTAATAATTTTTTTAAATAAATAATAGATTTTATATATCATTTACATATAATTATTTAGGTAATATCTCCTTAACCCTACGCCTAAATCCCTCGAACATTCAATCCTCTAACATTCATCGACTATAGGGAATAAAAAGTGATATAAGGAAGGTTACATGGGTAGTTTGAAGAAATAAATGGCTTCATATAGTGAGTGTAATGTCCCTTCAAGATAAGAAATCAATTTTGGTTAGATGAATCAAATGAACCCACTATTGAAGATCATTTTAACTATTTAGTAATGAGAATACACTTTTGATGAGAAAATATTGGACACCTATTTGTGAAAGGGGTATTCATTCTTTATAGGGATTATCAATTAAATTTAGCTGTGTATGAGGATTAAATTTCATATATGGGAAATGGAAATCACATATTTATTTATATTACAAATATGTCTGAATCTTTTTAGTGTCTGCATGAAGGAGGGTTTCAATTTAGTTAGGTTTTAGTGATTTTGATGAGTTTAGTCCTTCAGTTATGATGAATTCCATATCTAGACACATGGATATTGAGCGGAATATTGTAAGGGACTTATATCCTAAACTAAATGATATATATAATTTTATCCAATCTTTGATAGCTCAAAATGTAGGTTATTTGGTGAAAGTTATATTTCAGGACTTCTATATTATATATATTTTTTTGAATGAGAAGGGGATTAATCTACCAAGATACATGATATAGTAAATAAATCATTATTGTAAAAGGAATCTTATATTTTATCCACATGTAATACCATTAACCCATCTATTTAAAATAAAATAATTTTGGATGAATAAGGAGAAGGTTATGAAACATCATTATAACTCTACATTCTCAGCTATTCAACTTTAGAGTATTTTTATTTCTAAAAATGATTCCTTAAACATGTTTTTTGACCCTAAAAATAAATGGGAATATGTTTAAGATGATGAATAAGTTATAAGATAAGAGTATGTTGAAATATATACTAATGTTGAGGGAAATCCTTCAAGGGAAGCTAATACACACTTTCCTGATGGTGTTGAGAATGAACCTTCTACTAGAGATAGATCAGTTGTAATTTAGTAGTCTCTTTATAAGGTTTAAAATGATACTATGAGTAATGAATAAGTTTTATGGTGATGAGTCTTTAAATGAAGTTCATAAAGGTTTAAGTATTGGGGAGAAATGTCCAGTTGATGTTTAGAGGTTAGAAGCTAAATAGGACTGACCAAAAAATCCTACAACTAATCCTGCTGATCTTACATAGGTAAATCCTTATCATTAGGAGGAACCTATTGAAGATGATGTAATTTAAAATATTATTTAAGAATTCGTTGTTACTAGAGTTACTCTAGATGGAGAAAGATATAAAGTTGATTTTATTGCATCTTATAGGATAGAGAATGAAGAAGGAATGGTTGGAGAGTCTCACCAAGATACTAAAGTTGATATTTCTAAAAATTTTGGAGATCATTTTAAGGATTCATTAGTTAAAGATACCAAAATTCAATGGATAAGGAGATATAATCAAGTTTTATATCAGATAATTCCCTCGACTGTAGATACTGAAAGGGAAGAATATGTTTCCTTAGTCAATAAGGATGAAGTACCCTCAATAATTAATGATGAAGGTAGTTCTATTTTTTTAAATCATGTTCAAGCCTTTTCTATTAATGTATTCAATGATATTGGAAATATTAAAAGAGATATTGATGATATCATGTATGAGATTAAGTAATATTAAAAAGAGTAGAAATATTTTAAAGAAAAATATTTTTCAAAATATAACTTTTATGAGCTAAAATATATTATGAATGCTTAGGATGACATGATATATAATTTTACAATTCTCATGTTAGAAATTTATTCTTCAATTTTAGATTAAAATAAAGCTATTATAATTTAATTAAATTATTATTTTTATGTGATGAATAAAATTATATCTTATGAATTTTAATTTATCAAGTGGTTACCTCCCACTAAATAAATTTAGGAATATGTTTCCATATATTTTTTAAGAGAAACTGAATTCGTGAAAGGTGAGATGAAGAAAATCTCATCTAATTTTATTATTATACGTAAAAGGGTTTAACCCTTTGAGAGTCAATCAATTTCAATATACCCCCTTAAGGAGATTAAAAGCGGGATATCTATAAATATTCAAGATTCCAAGGATAATATCAAAAAAATCCTTTAGATATTGATTTATATTTTTTTAATCATGATTATTTTTTGAAGATTTATTTGTATCTATGAATGGAAACATTATAGAAATCCCTAGAACTACTGAAACTTACATGATAATATTTTCAAAAATTAAAGGATCCCATTATTGACTATTTTAGGATTTTGTATAACAAAATTAAGGAAGATTTAAGGAAACTAAATTAATTTTATTCTGATTCATACTTAAATTATAATCAATATTTTTATGAAGGGGTGAATTCCAAAGGGTCTCTCAAAAGGAAACGACGTTGTTGTTTATAAAAATCAACCCTTTATCTTAATACCTATTTCTGATACTCCGTAAGTCATTTTAGAAGAAAAATTTCAGGTTATTATAATTTTTCCCAACCAACTTAATCAACATAAATTAAGGGATTACATATCTATATGGAATTTTTAAGGTAATTAAACTATAAATAAGCCTGAATTTTCCAAAAGTAAATACTATTTTGGATATTTCATTAAACAAGGATTTATTTACTTGTTGTATTATCTTGAAGATACAACTATTAATAGGTTGGATATGTGTGGAAGGTATTTATTTCAAATAATAATAGGTAAAGGTCTTATAGATGATCCTCCAATATATTTTATTTATAGAATAAAAAGGATCTCAGAGTTTTTTCCTCCTCTTCCATGCATTCAATCTGAATCAGATGCGACTATGGTTTCCACTCAGAAGGAATATTCTTCTTATCTAAAGCATCCCTTTTCTAGATATATTTTTACACTTTAATCTAAGGAGAAATTTGATGATAAAATGCCAAAGAAGTTACATGATTATATTATGTAATATGATATTTTTCAATAAAAGAGAAATGATGAAGAAAATTATAGGGAATAACCATACTAGGCCAATCATAAGAACCAATTATTGAAGACTCGAGCCATATTCTCAATGTACCTATTGGGAGATTCCTTCTCCATGAGATGAGGTAGATTGTCTCCCCTAAAAATAATTGTATAATTCCCATTAACAATGACCCATTACTCCCTTTATAAAAAATTATAAACAAACTATTATATTGCTCAATTACAACATTTCCCCTAGAAGTAAATAGTCACCCCACATAATCACCCTGATCGACTCTCATATAACTGGTATGTATAGTGTATAGGTGTCCTTGACTCTCCCATATGACCATCGGTTCCATCCACTAGAAGTGACACCTTTTCATCAAGGTGAAAAATAGGATATTTAACTTTTACCACTTTAGAATCCTCCATGGTAACCTCATTCTCTGATCTACCATTCCATTTTACAAACCTCTTATAGTTTATACCTTGTTTCCATAAATCTAAAACTAAAATAAAATTATCATTTTCTTTAATAAATCCTCAAGGAAGGTCTTCTTATATATGGTGACTCCCAATCATGGATTTAAATTGTGATATATGAAACACTATATATACCTTTATCACTATGGGTAAATTTAGATGGTAGGTTACAACTCCCATCTTCCCAACAACTGCATATGGACCATAATACTAAGCCTCCAATATGGAGTTGATTTTGGTTACCCACCTAGGTCTTTAGTTCCTCATCTTGACCAAAACCAAGCCTCCCACCTCATATGTTTCTTCCCATTAGTTCCAGATGTAATAGTTGACCATCAACTGTTGTTCTCTTTGGAGGTTGACTCATAGTTTTTTCATACATTCATCTCCACCGGCCAATGCAATGGATATCATCTACACAAAATCTTATCCTATTTCAAATTGAAGTATTTTAATTTGTCTATTCCCATATACCACTTAAAATAGATATTTTCCAACTAAAGTGTGATAGAAGGTATTATAGTTGTACTCACCCCAAGAAAACAATTATTCCTAGTACCTCAATTGGTCTAAAGAGAAACATTCTAGTTATATTTCTATGAACCTATTCAAAACCTCATTTTGACCATCATTATATGGGTGGTAAGATGATATAATCATAATTTCCCCCCCAACATGAAAAGTGTTTTTGAGAGTAATCTTTTAAAAAGTGGATATCTATCACCAACAATTGAACTTGATAATCCATTAATACCTATTATTACTTTCATTAATACTTAATCAATAATAGTTTTTTTATAAGGGTGATTATGAATAATGAAATGAGGATAATTAAAAATTCAATTAACCACCCAAAATACCTCCGCATAACCTAGAAACTTTGGATTTCCAGATATAAGTCCATGGAAACCTCTTCCCATACCAGCTCTAGTATAGGCAACAAATGAATCAATATAGCTGTAATAAGTTAATTTTATTTATTTCTTTGGCACAAATCATAATATTGGACATAAAACTATTCATATTTTATCATAATAGTGTAATACACCCCTTATGTGATCCACTTCTTGGTTTTTAAGTATCCTAAATAACCCCTAATAGGAGAGGAGTTGCAATTCTATAAAAACATGGGTCTAACGACCCAGACCTAAAAAACCACCTGAAAAGTGCTAAATGGTTCGGGTGTTACTACCATAAGCACACCTCCCTGAATGCCAAAGGATACTAACTAGAAACGAGGGTCTGATAGGTATAGTGGGGAGGCTATACCCTCTTGGAGGACAATAATGGTACTGGTACGAGAAATAATATAAAACATGCAATTGAAAAAAACTATTCAGCAGACTCAAACTAGACCCGCATAACAGAAGAACAATCAATAGTAATAAATAGTGGAAGCAATAAATATAAACAACAACAATGGAAGTAAATAGAACATCAAGCTGAACACCACTTGTAACTACTAAACAAACCAAGCATGCGTCTATAGCAAGTAAATATATAAAAGTTGTGCCAATGGATAAACAATGGTAGCTACAAAACAAGTAAGCATACTGATACAGGAAGGAAAGAAAAGAAAAGTAAACTCCAACTAGGAAAGACCTCAAGGTCTATACCATCTCCATGAAACAGCTAAAGCAGCCTATCTCCTGAAGCTGACCTCTTTCTTTAAAATTAATCCATAAAGTTTACATGCATCCCGAAGGGCTTGTGTAGGGTGTGAGATGAATCTCAGTAGGAAACAACCCAACGATGTGCACTGAATATAAGTGTTCAAGTAGGCATATAGTTATAAGGAAACTAGTAAACAATATGATGCACACATAAACACAAACTCTAATGGTGCTCAACAGCCACCATGTAGTATCACTTGCTTCAGCCAATGCCAGAATCTATTTCATGTAGCCCGGAACCATGTGCCCCCTGACACTACGTGTCTCAAGTACTGACGTCCTGAAGGCATGCACAAGAAGTAGTAACTCTGAAGAACAATGATACCTGTCCTCAAATAAGTAACCAGAGGGACAATGATGTTTTCCCTCAAATAAAGTAACTGGAGGGACAATGATTTATGCCCTCAAATAGCGGCGAGCCTCTTCCCCCAACTGGATAGCCTCAATGTTATCCCCTGAAGGTTCATCACCTTCCATGTCGATTCCTATGGCAAGCACCCCCAAACCAATAGTACCTAAACTGAAACTAACGGGGGACTCTACCCACATGATTGGTCAAAACCACCTCATCATGGAGTCTCTCTTTGTAAACACTACTTAAAGTTTTGGGTAAGAGGAAATCTCAAAAGTAGTACCCAAGACAAAAAATCTCCGACACCTCATGCCCCTATAACCATGTCTCTCAAGTCTGAAGACCTTGAAATCCAAGTAACTTGTGCCATTCCCAACCTGGAAGTCACACTGCCTCAAGACGATGTCCATGACGCCCAATCTCGTGGTCAGAACCACCCAATGTAACCCAGGCAAAGCCCAACCTGTGCTCAACAACACTCAAGAATATCCAGCCACGCCCAACACAACCCTAAGGGTTACAGCATATGTAATGAAACGTATCACATATATAATCACAATGAAATACTTTAAACATCCAATACACACTAATAGTTGAATTGCACTAGCCAGGTGCTGTCCCATACCAGCACTAAGATCTTTATGCCTCTAACAAGTCATATAAAGGTTTAATAAACTAAACTCAATAGTTTAAAACCATACAATTCAATTATAACCATTTTGGATTCCCTGGACCAAAATTCCCTGATGAGCAATGACCCCTCACCCAACCTCACTCAAGAAAAATGGAAAAAGGGCATACCCAAAGGCATCCCACAAGTCTTCTAATCTGTTTGATATGAAAAAGTAGATAAAATAGAGTCTCGATCAAAATACCCAAAAATGCAACAAAGGTTGTGCCATCCAAAAGTCTGTAAAAATATGAAAGAAGGTATGAACCACCTACCTAATACTCATAGATGTAGGTACGTCCAATATCGAGCTCCAATTCAAAGCCGATATTCATAGATCTACATTTCCATCAAACCCCATCAATTCTACTCAGATGGAAACTACGACGTGTGAGGCAAAGGATCATGAATGGAATAGGGTGCATGGGTTTAGCCTCACTGTTTCAACCCCACAACCACCGAAAATTTGAAGAATGTACTCCCGATGAATATTCTAGGGCAAGGGATGTTCTTCGGTTTTTCAGAGTGGAACTGTTCTGAAGTTGGGGAAGAAGAAGAGGTTTTCTGGAATAAGACGTGATTCCCTTTCATTTAAGAGAATAAAAATAAAAATACATGGCATGTATAAAGGAATACACACCGTGTAGTTTCCTTGTTCATACTCAGACTTAAGTGGAGGTATCCACACAACTTGGACATGCCACACGGGTCGAAACATGGCTTGAACTCAGCCGATACATAGAAAGAAGGATACACAACATATTGAGAAATACTACACACCATGTAGTAGGAAATTCCTTCACAGTCATCACATGAAATATACTCAGAAAGAACACGGTCGGTACATGCTTAACCCATACACAGTGTGTACTTTAGAGTACATGGAGTGAAGTCTGGAAATTTCCAGAACATCCCAGATTTTCCCTGTTTTCTTATAACAAGTAAAAAATTAAAACTCGGTTGGGATTTTGACCTGTTCTAAAAGCCCAGGTTCTTACAATCTCCCCATCTAAACATATCTCATCCCTGAGATATCAAATGAAACTCGAAGATGAAACCGAACATGCCACCCTGATTAAAGTAACCCAGACTCCCCCAGTTTCAAAGGTTCTAGCTAAAATCCTCAAGGGGATCCCCACCTTAGGATTCTCCTAACTTGGTCTCAACCTGAAAAAACTCAAATAAAGAAACAATTCACTAACCTATTTCCAGACCCATGGTCCTTTCATGAAGCATCATCACTCCTACGTCCCATTGGTTCTCCCATGTCGTTTCTGAAACCCAAACACATCCCGCACCACATTGGTGTCTGCATCCACGAGGTCCTGCATCCCATGGACTCTCAAAATAAAACTTGATGCCATGAAACTCAATTAACTCTCATCCTCGATTCCCCGATTCCCACTAAACCTCAAGTAACCTAAATCCTCAATGAACTGATGCCCAAGGCACCTCAAGTAACCCACATCCTTGATGCCCCAATGCCCAAGTTACCTCATGTAACCCGCATCCTCGATGCCCCTATGCCCAAGTCACCTCATGTAACCCATATACTCAATGCCCTAATGCCACAAATCTCATACATATATATAAATATATCACACAGAATATAAGTTTCCAATCCCACTAACCAACATCTAGTCACTCCACATATGTCTTGTGCACCTCATGCACTCAAAACAGACATGCCTCAACAGGTCATGCCAAAAAGAAAAAAAGGAAGTCATGACCACACTCGCGGTGTACCTCTAACCATCGTTGACTCACCAACCTGATCAGCCCCTAGTAGCTTCACATAGTTCACCTGGATTGAAGTACGACTGCCTGATGCATGACCACCCTACGGTGATGCTCCAGTCTCCATCCACTAACCCCTCAGCTGGTTCCAACTGTCTCTACCATGTCCTCTACATGTAGTTGAAACCCGACTACCCTCTCCTGGTACCAAACCTGAACCAAATCCAGATGCCACCGTCTGTCCTGGTCCCTACCTTCCGGCTGTCTGGGAAGGCTTCCTATAGAACCTCTCAAGATGCCTAACCTGTCCACATGCCTGATACTCCTTTGGAGGCCTCTCTCCCTGAGTCCGAACATGTCCTGGCTGTACACACTGAAAGAAAACCACTAAAGAACTACTACAAGATGGTATAGATAAGTACTTGGCCTGAATGACCTACTGGAACTCATTCTGTCCTCGCTTTCGGCCATCCAAACCATCACCTAAAGCTGCCGCTAGGACAACATGGGGCATATCCCTCTAGTTTCCCTCCCCTATGAGCACCTAATTTACTGCCTCTAACAAAGAACCCATCATGAAGATATTTACCTAGATCCGAATGGCATGTCACAAGCCATCCTCGAAGCACCTCACCCTTTCCAATTCATCGCTTACCATACCAAGTTCAAAGTGAGATAACTCAGTGAAAGTAGCTGCATAGTCCATGACGGACATGTCTCCCTGCTGAAGGCTTAAGAACTCCTGAGCCCTCTCTTCCCTCAGTGTCTCTAGGTAAAAGTGCTCAAAGAACCTGTCCTCTAAGTCCTTCCATGTCAGCCCTTCGTTCCTGTGAGCCTAAACCTACACATCCCACCAACGCTTTACCAGTCCTCACAACATGTACGTCTCCAGCTTGACCCTCCACCCTGGAGGTGTCTCGAGCTACTCGAAGATCATCTGCATGCTCTCTATCCAGTTCTCAGCTACCTGTGAACCACCCTCACCCTAAAAAAGTTGTAGGTTATGCGACTGGAACTCTCACATCAGATATTCTATATATGTCTCTGTACCCTATGCACCTCTGTTGATCCCCTACAAGACACGTACCAGGATAGCTCAGAGCTGCTCGTTGATCCACGATGTGAACACTACCAAACCCGGGTGTTTCCCTATCTGCACTGGATCCTAGACCTGATCATGTCCCTAAGCCTGTACCTACAGCTCATGCTCTACCTGTCCCTCAAGATTCTGAACCTAATCATTCTCCTACGACACCATACCATCACCCTCCTGATGTTCCATCTAAATCTTCTAGGAGAAACCCGCTCAGTCCATGCCCGTCCTGATGACCAACGTTGCCTCAAACATACGACCCAGTCACCCAACCCTAGTGACCAAAATCACCTCAACCATAGTACCTGCCTACTCATAAAATAGCCAGGCCCAAATCTCCCATCACATGCATTTCACAATATATAAATCATGACATAGTACATTACAATAAACTATAAATTCTATCAAGAATTTGACCTATCACATTTCAAAATCATTCAAAGCCTGGAATTTGATATTTTTCACATGGTATTATCAAATAATAAAGCATACGTGCAGTTATAAAATTTAAATACCCTAAAATGTGTTTATCAAAAGCCAAGAAAACAGCCTTGACATACCAGGTTAAGGTCCAATTTTCCCTTACCGCACTGGGTTAAGGGTTAAATATCACTATCAATAACATCACACAATAAGTAAGCCATTGAGGTGGAAATCATATAAACTGTAATATGAGAAAAAGAAAATAGAAATTCCCACCCATGGAAACTTGGTCCATCCCTCACACATGGGGTTGCAGGCACCCAAGCATAAGCTAGAAACCCAGTTCCAGTAACAACCTATCTCCTATCTACCATATCCCAAATAGTAAAACTAGCAGAAATAAAAAGAGAAGTCTCAATCTCATTAGTATCTAGCAAGACACTTCTAAAATATCCATGTCAATAACTCCTTTGATACCAATTTATAACGACCCGAACCCGAACAACCACCCGAACAGTGTTAAACGGGTCGGGTGTTACTACCTTAGGCACACCTCCCTGAATGTCAAAGGCTTCTGACTTGCAGCGAGGGTTTGATAGGTATATTGGGGAGGCTATACCCTCTCAGAGGACAATAATGGTATTGGTCCGAGCAATAATATATAACATGAAATGAAAATAAACTATTCAGAAGACTTGAACTAGACCCACATAATAGAATCAAAATCAATAACAATAAATAGCGGAAGCAATAAATATAAACAACAACATAAAAAGTAAACAGAACAACATGCTAAACACCACTTGTAACTACTAAACAGACCAATCATGCATCTATAGCAAGTCAATATATAAAAAGTGGTGCCAATGCCTAACCAATAGTAGTTACAAAACAAGTAAGCGTACTGATATAGGAAAGAAATCAAAACAAAGTAAACTCTAGCTAGGAAAGACCCCAAGGTCCATACTATCTCCATGCAACAACTAAAGTAGTCCATATCCTGAAGCTGACCTCTTTTTTGCACGTAAATCTATAAAGTCTACACGTGTCCTGAAGGGCCCATGCAGGGTGTGAGATGAATCTCAGTAGGATACCACCCAACAGTGCATACCTAATATAAGTGTTTAAGAATGGATGTAGTTATAAGGAATCTATTAAACAATTTGATGAAAAAATAAACACAAACTCCACTGGTGCTCGAAAGCCACCATGGAGTGTCACCTGCTTCGGCCAATGCCGGAATCTCTATCATGTAGCCTGACACCAGGTGCCCCCTGACACTACGTGCCTCATGTACCGACGTCCTGAAGGCACGCCCAAGAAGTAGTAACTTGGAAGAACAATGATACCTATACTCAAATAAGTAAAAAGAGGGACAACAATGTCTGCCCTCAAATAATGGAGTTCCTATGACCCCAACTGGACAGCCTCAATGCTATCCCGTGAAGGCTCCTCACCATCCACGTGGCTTCCTACGTCTATCACCCCCAAACCAACAGTACCTAAACCGCAACTAATGGGGGTCTCTATCAACATGAGTAGTCAAAACCACCTCTTCACGGAGTCTCTTTGTGTGCACACTACTCAATGTTCTGGGTGAGTGGAAATCACCAAAATAGTACCCAATCCACAACATCTCTCACACCTTGTTCCCCTACAACAATGTTGCTCAAGTCCAACAGCCTTGCCATCCAAGTAACCCGGGCCATGACCAACATGACAGTCACACTGCCTCAAGCTGACATCCATGATGCCCAATTCTCGTGGTCAGAACCACCCAATGTAACCCAGCCCAAGCCCAACCTGTGATTAGCATCGCTCAAGAATATCCAGCCACACCCAACACAACCCCAAGGGTTCCAGTATATGCAATGACACATATCACATATATAATCACAATGAAATACTTTAAACATACAAGACACACTAAATAGGTGAATTGCACTAGCCAGGTGTTGTCCCATACCAGCACTAAGATCTTTAAGCCTATAACAAGTCATGTCATGGTTTAATAAACAAAACTAAATAGTTTAAAACCATACAATTCAATTATAATCATTTTGGCGTCCCCTATACAAAATTCCCCGATGAGAAACAACCCCTTGCCTAGCCTCGCTCAAGAAAAACAGAAAAGGGCATACCCAAAGGCATCCCACGGGTCATATAATCAGTTTGATATGAAAAAGTAGATAAAATAGGGTCTCGCTCAAAATACCCAAAAACACGCCAAAGGTCACGCCACCCAAAAGTCTGAGAAAACATAAAAGAAGGTATGAAACACCTACCTATGACTAGTAGACGTAGGAACGTCTGATATCAAGCTCCAATTTTAAGCTGATCTTTGGAGATCTATGTTTCTATCAAACCCTGACAATTCTACTTAGATGGAAACTGTGATGTGTGAGGAAAATGATCAAGAACGGAACAGGGTGCATGGGTTTATCCTCACTATTGAAACCACGAAGCCACCGAAGGATTTAAGAATGGACTCCGGATGAAAATTCAAGGGAAAGGGATGGTCTTCATGTTTTTAGAGCTGAATTGTTCCAAAGTTGGGTAAGAATATGTGGTTTTCCAGAATAAGACGTGATGCTCTTTCATTTAAGAGAATAAAAATAAAAATACACGGTGTGTATAAAGGACTACATTCTATGTAGTTTCCTTGTCCGTACTCCAACTTAAGAGGAGGTAGCCACACAGATTGGACACGCCACATGAGTCAAAAAACAACTTGAAATCAGCTGGTACGCAGAAAGGAGGATACACGGCGTGTAGAGAAATACTACACACTGTGTAGTAGGAAATTCCTACATGGTTATCACACGACATGTACTCAGTGAGCACATGGCCGGTACATGCCTAACTGATACATGATGTGTACTTTAGAGTACATGGTGTTTAGTTTGAAAATTTCTAGAACTTCCCAAATTTTCCCAGTTTTCTTAGAATATGTCAAAAATTCAAAGGGGGTTGGGATTTTGACCCATTCCAAAAACCCAGGTTCTTACATTGGGGATTAAAGTGTAACTATGAGGAAGAACCAACAAATTTTTTTATAACAACAAAACATTTAGACATGTATACACCCATTTCAATATTTTTTCCTATTATAAGGTCTAAAAAATATAAAATAAAATTTCTTCCTAAAATAACTCCACCTTAACTTTTTGGAGGTTTTCCCAACTTGGTTCCGAAACAATAATTTTCATATTCTCCCTAACTGGTATATATCTAGATAAAGAATCTTGAACATTTTTTAACTTATCAGGACTATAGATGAATAAAAAATCAAAAAAATAAATCTTAGCCAACCAATAATGTCAATCCATTGAGACTAACAGTTATCTCAACATATATTTGAGACTCTTTAGGTTAGTTTGTACCGAAAAGAATATTCCTAGCAGATGTTGCCTCTAGTGTTGCATTAATAATAATAATTCCATTATATTATTTCATAAAAGGATTTTGGTAAAATAGAATCATAAAACTCATTGTTATAGTAAGCGAGTGTCCACCCCTCCTATATATGAATTAGAACAATACATATCCTAGAAGTAACACACATGACAATAAATGCATTTGAAAAGTTTGGAATACAGATATTGTGAGTAGTTGTCATATAATTTTTAAACACCTCAAATTCTTATTGATCCTTCTTGGTCCATTTAAATACTTAAATTTTTATCAAATATTTCAGAGGTTTTGATACCCTACCATATTCTCTTATAAACTTCTAATAGTATATGGTAAGACCAAAGAATACCATTACCTTTTTTTCCTTATAACTTGCTAATTCTTCACTATTTATAGTGTTTTAGGATCCATTAAAACTCCTTCATCTGAGATGATGTGCCCCAAATATTTAACAACCTTATTCCTAAAAAGACATTTATTCTTATTAAGAAAAAATGTATTTTAATTCATTAACTATAATTAATTCTATAAAAAGGTTAGTTTCTCATCCCAATAATAAATATAAATAGTTTAATCATTAAAAAATTAACACTCCCTTCCTCAACATATTTTTTAATACCGTTTTAATTATATCCTAGAAAGCTGCTAGCACATTCATCCACCCAAATGTCATTACAATATATTCATAATACCCAGAAGGATTTTTGAAATATATCTTATTGGAATTCTTTTCCATCATTCTTACATGATGGTACCCATATTTGATATCTACCTTATTAAAGTATACCACATTGTGCGGCATTTCTAAAAACCCCTATATCACTATAAATAGATACCAATCCAAGATCATCACCTTGATTAAAGACTGGTAATTAAAACATATATAATCTCCACCATCCTTTTTTCTTAAATAATATAATAAGGTTAGAATAAGGAATATTACTGTGCTAGAAAAATACCATCTCGAATAGTTCTGGGACCTGCTTTTCAATTTCATTTTTCATGTGGTATGAATGTTTATATATCCTGATATTCACAGGATCCACCCCTTCCTTCAACCTAATGACATGATCAATTTCTCTCTTTGGTGGAAACCCTTTAGGAGCTTCAAAAACCAAATTATAAAGGTTTTATTTTTATTTTTATTGACCATACTAGAAAAACCCAATTCCTCCTTATTATATTCTTCACCCTTGATCATTTCACACTATAACCCATTTAGTTTATACCTACCATTTCTGAGGTACTGAAATAATTACCCTGGATAAATTTGATATTTCTTCACTTGTTAATGAAATACAATACTTTACAAAAAATATTCAATTTTCATGTTTCTCTAATGAGTGATAATATATCATAGGTTATTGAGCCAGGAGATTCCCTATACAAGGTATGGATATAACATATAAAATATATATGTACCAACCTTCAACTCTTCTTACCCCAACCAAACCTTTAACAAATTGAAAATTCCAATGTACTTCACACAATTCCCATCAATAGGTAGAATACTAAATGGTTTGGTCTCAGTTAGATGTTCTAAAATGTGTTTTATTAGTTTCTTTGAAATAAAATTATGGCTCACCCCACTATCCACCAGGATAATAATTTGAACCACCTCAATTATTCCCTCTATCAAGATTGACATGGTGATATTAGCCCATTTCTCCCCTTACACACACACCATTGTTCCCGACATCTCTAATTCACATATATATCCATTATCCCTTTCATTGATATAAACATATTTAGTTTCCACAAACTCTTCCTTCATTTTCTTCACAAATCCCATTACTATTGAATCCTTTTTTCAAACATTTATTCCCTGGACTAAATTTTTGACCGAAATTTTAACACAGTCCCTCCAATATCCACTCCTCATATTCTTCCCTGGATATATTTTTCACACCCTCCCATTGTGGACAAAATAATACCTTTATTTACCTTTTAGTTTCCTTCCCTATTAGTATATAATTCATAATATTTCAATTTCAACTTTCCCCTTTCCAAATCAAACATTACTCTTACTACACATCTCTTTTTTTATTAATAATTATCTTTTCCTACAAATAAATCTCTACTCTTCTGACCTGGATCAATAACTACAAATTACTTGTTGGATTGTGTGTCAATATTATGCTTCAAATTTATCATCTCAGTCCCCTAATGAATAATCTTATATACTACCTTTCCATGAAATATAGTATGAATAAATCCACCCATTCTAAATCCCTATCTTTCTTATTTGAACCATCCTATATCATCTATGATAATAACCTTCTTTAAATCATATTCTTCTACAAATATTTTAGTACTAATACCACCTTCATACACAATGAAATACTTCTCTTTTTCATACTCCCATCTAAAAAATGCTTCCAATGATTCCCTCACTAGCACCACATATTCCACCATCGCATACAAAAGGCTCCCTATACATTATTTTCAAACTTGCAGTCCCATGATAATATCTTCCAGTTTAGTCATACGACTCCATGCATGTGGGAATTATATTCCAAAACAACTTCAATTTTACAAATCAAGATAAATAATTTCTCTATCCACTTCCTTGTTTTTTTTAAATAAAAGAACCAATTGATTGGATATTTATTTGATAAAATAGAAATGATAAAGAAAATTATATAGAACACCATTACTAGGTCAATCACAAGAACTAGTTACAGAAGACCTAATCCACCTACTCATTGATTTTATTATGATATTCCCTATCCACATGATAAGGAAGTCCACCTACCTTTAAACTAATAATTGTACCCACATAAAATAGAACAATTCCTACCTTTATTTATAACACCTAACAAACTATTAGAATTTAAAATTACACCACTTCCCCTGGTAGAAAATATTCACTCCCTAGAACCACCCCTACCGAATCCCCCTTTTCTAATATGTATAGTGTATAGGTGGACTCAACTCTCATATTTTCCTATCATTATGTTTGTGTTGAGGAAAACTGGAAAAGGAACCATTGATCTTAGGTAATCAAGTTATGAACCGTATCATACTCTATCTCACCAAGATAAGTTTTGGCTAGGAACTTCTAGTTTTAAAGACCAACCTAATACCCCACTACACCCTCTACTACACATAAACATAAAAATCAGATAAAACACCTCACGAGCTTAAATATTTATATCCTTATTTATTTTTGGTCTATTTTTTTTAAAAACATTTTTTAAATCAATGTAAATTTTATGTTACTTATTCAATCTAATTTAATGTTGTTATTATTATTTAGATTCTCCTACTCTTAATATATGATTATAGTATCATGATCATTTAATTCCCTGAATTATTTATTAATGAAATTTTATTCATGATTATCTAAATTTAATGTTCCATTCCTTTTTCTTTTGGGAAATATATTCATCCATTTTTATTATTTCAATGTGATAAATAGATAGGATTTTACCCAATACTTTTTTACTTTATTTTTGATATCACAAAAGGGGGATAATATTGAGAAACACAATATTTCAATCATATTCTGAAAAAAAAACTAATTTATGAAATATTTTAATTTAAATTTGAAGATCATGATCTATAAAGATTAATATGTGAATTTCATTTAAAATTTTCTATTTAAAGTTTATGTGTTTTATGATTATCAATAATGGAAGAGATTATTGGATACACTAGTATTTTTAATTCATATCCCAATATATCTTAATGCTTTAAAAATACAAATATATTTTTATAATGAGTTTAATTGAAGTGTTTTTCAAGCTATAAATTAATTAATTAATATTATTTTTCCTTATTTTGTTTTGAAGAATATGGATAAGTATTTAATACTTATGTAAAGAACACCCTTTTAAGATTTAATTCTTATAGGGATATGATTTCATACTTATAGGACAAGCATATCCTTAAAAGAAAAAACTAATCCTTACAAATTTTCATCCTTATGTGTGTAGAATAATCCTTAAAGAAAATATGATCCTTACAGGATCTAATCCTTATGAATACAAGATGATGTGTTCAGAAAAGCCTTCATTACAGGATTCCATCCTTGGAAAAGATCATCCTCATGATGAAGATCACCCTAATTGTGAAGAACATCATTACATGATATCATACTTATAATAAATTCATCCTTATAGAGAAGTCATGTTTATGGTGAAGCTGATTCTTACCAAAAAAGTTCACGATTACGTTGAAGATCATGCTTTTGATGAATCTCATGATTACAATGAAGTCATGGTTATGATAATTCAACTAAACTATCCTTATGGTGAATTCATACTTAAGTATTTTTGAGGTCCTTCTTACCATTGATGATTTAAGGAAGTTTTCCACCCTTGATTTTTTTTATCAAAGTTAGATATATCTGAATAAGGAAATACTGAGTTAATGCAAGCTATAATTTCCAAAGAAGATGACGGTTCAAAGGAACACCATAACTTCTCCCTATAAATGAAAACCTATAATTTCATATTTTTAGAGAAAGGATCACATTATATGGAAAATTTTAGTATTGTGGATATTATATTTTTACTCAATACCATTTGATGTATAAGGGCATGAAAATAAGAAAAGAGTTGCTCATATTTTTCAAAACCCACATACACTATTTTCTATGATTTTTAGTTTACGACTATAAAAATAAAATTTATTGCTATTATTAGAACTCTAATAATATTTATATAGAAAACGAGTTTACTTTAGAGTTTCATTATACGTCTATAAAATCTCAAAATGAAGTTTTATCATCTATTAGTTCCAAATCTATTTTTTAAATATTCTAAAATCCACATTATGGTTTAGTGTTAACCACACACTTTATAATTAAAATATAGAAAAATTCCAAACTTCAAGAACAAAAACAACAACATATATAAGCTATAATGACTATATTAAAAAAACCATGAGCCACCTGAGAGTCATATAAAATTGATGCCATCATCCCATCAAATCCATATTCACCTCTTTAGCATTATCCACATAAAAAATGTTGAACATTGTTATCTTTAAAAAGAACAATCATTAAAATTAATATTTCAAACAAATACCTTTACACCACCTGAACCACCTCGTACCGCACACCTTGAACCAAACCGCAACAACTGATAATGAAAATATAAAGATCACACATGGAACTAATGCCATAAAATATTCTTAGGTTACAAAAACTCAAGTGGCATCACCTCAAGTTGTGCCCCCTAACTGTTGACCACACCATTGAAATATCCACTAATTCCGAGTACCCAATGGAGAATATCCCTCTACCACATCGGAACACTATCACATAACTCATTACATATTATTATCATTACAACACATTTCATAGATGTGAAACAACCAGATTCATCATCGATGGCTATTGTATCCCTCACAAGAACATTTTAGTTGTTGATAATAGCATGAAAAAAATGATGATATCGTCACCATCTGGAACCTCAACCAAATTCCATACCATAGTAAAATCGATAAATAAACCACATAAAAATCCATCCAAACAACACAAAAAATTAAAAAATAAACCAAATGAAAATAGTAATACAATGACAGAAGATACACCACCATGGATGAAGAAGAATGAAACCAAACCAGAGATAAAGAAACCATATTGGATGATGAAAATGCACCAAGACTACTAACAACCCACTCCAACACCATCCAAATATGTCCCAAAACCTATATAGAGAACGACCAAAATGGGTTCAATCATCATAGGTGGACAATAAGGTAAGAGGAGAAGAAGAACCTTGAATGTCCCCATCGATGCCAACCCAATCCACCTAAAGCACCTGCATAGAGACCCAAAATGGAGGTCTGATGGGCAGGGAAAGTTTGAAATAGGGGTGTTAAGAGGCAAACAAATTCACACCAGTGAAAAAAATCCAGCAAGCGTGGGAGGAGGAAGAGGGAAATAGAAGAAAGAACATGGAAAATAGAGGTGAGGATCACCTTCACCAGACAATGGAATCGAAAAAACCCCAGGAGGATGGGGGAGAAGTGGGGGAGGTAGGATCACCAAGAGAATCAAGAGAATGTAGTGACTAGGGGGAGTGAAATAGAATAAATAATGTGGGTGAAGGATATATATAATTCTTTTAAAAGGAGATCCTAGGAAAATCTATTATAACATTTTAAAAAGTTACATCTTCTTGGAATCATTTTTTTATATCTATGTAAAATGAACCTAATATGTAAAATCACCAAACTCAAATTGAGTGTTAGTGGAGTGGATTGCAGGTAGTTTCTATTACCATGAACCACTATAAGAAAATATGTTTCTTTATATTCTATTTTTTTTGTATTCTAATACATAACTTTTTTAAGAGGATAGGGAAAAATAAAAATAGATTTAATGGAGTTTTCATTTGGAAATAATTTTATGAAATAAATCCCCCCTCTTGTGTTATTGTGAAACACCTTTAGGAAAATTAATAAATATCCAATTCTTGGGTGAAGTACATTTCTATATCCATTATTCATTAATTTTTTTAAATTCAAATTCAATGGTCATATTATATATCATTCCTCTAATCACTATCTAATATTAAATGTATGAATGGTGATAATTCTTGAGAGAATCTCTAAGAACATTAACAACCCACTTCCTCATCAAATATTTAGTGAGAATAATCCTCTCCCAAGTGTGTATTCTATCCCTTCTTCTAACCACATCTCACATTTCATTCATCTCTCCTTGACCTTGCATTATCCATACATTGAGTGCATCATATTAAGGGTGTTTAAAATGATTTATCAATTGATAAAGAAAGGATTTTAAAATTAAAGGATATGACTAAAAACCATTTTCTTTATCATGAAACAGCCTAGTAAACCCTTGTATTGGGAACCTGATAAAACTTTAGGTAAGTCACGAGGCACATTCCTATGCTCCTCCAGTTACTGACATGTTCCATGGTATTAATATAGAAAAAAATGGGTACAATATCACTCTTGATATATAAATAAACATGTATAATCAGTTTAAACATAGAATGAGTACAAAGAAACACTACATAAACTATACAATAATAAATCGACAGCATTACATATATGTATATGACAAATAATACTAGACGATACAAGAGTATTATAAAAAAAAACCAAATGCACCATCTCTGAGTAACCCTATATCACTCTCCACATCCCATCCTGAACATGCCAAGAATAATCCTCACCAAACCCAAGTATGATTGGATCCTTGAATACTTAAAAAGAAACCATAATAATAGAATACACTAAATGGTCTATCCATGGTGTGAGGGAAAAATATTAGTAGGATCCCACCAAGGAGTTTATTTAATTCCTTCCAAATTAAAGTTCACATATTCTAGTTTTAAATTTATTTATAAAATAACATTATCATTTTTATCTACAAAAATACAATGACATTGTATAATGGGTTTTATAAACATCATTTTTATTTTTATGAAAGTAAAATATTCACTTTGAAAAATGTTACTTTAAAATCACGTACACGTTGTAAAATATCCCATTTTCATTTAAAAAATCTTTATCAATTTTTTTTTCCAAAAAAAATTATAAATCCCACTCACACTACATAAATAATCAAATGGTTACCTTATCATCAAAGGAAATGAGTTCAAGAAATAAAGGGGAAAACCCGAGGTGCCACACAGACATCAAGAATAGAAGGGATGTTAATAGAAACTAAGGGAATCCTTGAATCAAACCACCAACCAAAGAATAGGTGTTATGGGATCTACCCATGGTTCAAATGTGAGACAATACTATACTTTACCAAAAATGAACCAACTACCTACCTATATTTCATCCTAACAAAATACACTTGACTAATCATGAACCTAGACTCATTAGGGGAACACCCTATCTAGTACTATCTAACACTGAAGGGGACACTAGTAGCATGAAACTATATAGTGATATATAATTATAGAATTCCAACTCAGTCACCTGGGTTCCCATGACCAAGACAAAAGTAAAGGTAAGATTTTTTTTACAATTATAAATAAACTTAAACAATAAAGCACCCCCACCTCTAAATCCATCACAAGAAACAACCCCTTTTTATCCATCCAATTCCCATTTACCACATGCTTCATACACTACCCATAGAGATGGAAACATATATAAGATGTATAATGAGTGTTTCATGCATACACACATTTTAAAAACCACTTAAAATTATTAAACAGACCTCAATGAAACTCAACTCATAATTCCATGCTTATTTAAAAACACTAGAAAAACCTTATAAAACAACCTTTGAAATAGTTTTCTTAAATTAAATTTAAACCCATTTAATAAAAAAAATTCCTTTTTTAAAACCATTTTTTAATCTAAAACACCAATATTTATCTATTTCATAAATAAAATGGTTACAAACATCACTCAAAATTATATTTAGTTTTAATAATCTCTTTCAAACCTTTTTGAAAACACAAGACATGAAAAAAACCCTTTGAAGTTATAAACCACTAAAAAACACTCATTATTACATGTGTGAATTTATCCAAAATATATATTAGACTCATTTAAATTGTCAAATATAATTCTACATTGATATATGAGGAATTTTAAAATATCTAGTAAAAAAATTACATGTCTAATGAAGGAAAAACACAAAAAACACCAGCCTTAGTTCAATGAAGATCAAGCCAAAAGTCATCACATTTGACGAAAAATTCCCAAACAATCCATGAGGGATATATCAAATTTCATGAAACCCCAAGGAACCAAATGATAATTTACCCTAAACCATAAATAATCACAAAAACCTTATTAGGGTTCATAAGAGAAATCTTGAGAAAAGAAAGTGGGTAAGGAGAAAGAGAGAAGATGAACAAGAGAGGGGAAGGGGGTTTACAATGAGAAATCACAAAACAATTATTGGGATATGTAAAGAATAATTTAATGTAATTAGAAGTATTCTACTAGAATGAGTTATTAAAGAATATATTTGATTCTAATGAAGGTAACAATACTGGATTTTCTCTTGAATGGATGGTTTTATAGATGGATGTCATTCTAATTATTTCAGCTGAAAATGGTTTGTTCATCAGAAGGAGGAGGATGTATATGTTAGAGTTACACTTTCATGAAGTTTTTATGAAACTATGAAGCATATGAGTTTTTATTTTCCATAAAAATTTAGTGTCGAGTTCTGATATTATAATAGGAAATCAATAGTTTCAATAGTGAATGGATGGATGCCAGTGTTTCTCAGAGGAAAGTGTCTATGATTAACTAGGAATTACCTTTTATAAATAGTGGAATAACCACTTTAATGATGTGTATGATTATTATATGATTACACTCTTAAGTGTTTCACATGGATGAAAATGTTGAGAGTTTTAATATTCAATTCCATAGAAATGAAATGATTTAATGTTTCTCCTATGAATATAGGCCTTTTAGTTCATACCATATAAAACTTATGTGTTATTTTCTCACTTTATTTTACTTTCATGTTTCTTTGAGTGTTTTAGAGATGTAGTGAATTTTTCCAAGTATTTGAGACCCAGTGTGATGATTTGGTTGGGATCTTTCTCTTCCACATTCCAAAACATTGTGTTGTGAAGGATTCCTCCCAAAACCTTTTTTTTCATTTGTGGTATGAGTAACCTTCTTATAGTTTATGAAGAGAGGTTATTGATTATCAATAAGTGGTATCATATGACATTTTATAAACCAAATCTTGATAGTTCACTAGTCAATATCTCAGTTACCTTTCTTGATCAAATGTGTTTTTGATTTTAGTGGGATTTATTGTTTTTAAGAAGGATGGTGCCAAATGATCAAAAAATACAATTTAAAAAAATTTATGGGATGTATTTCAATTTATGGATGATGAAAATTGAGTATTATACCATCCAAAAAGATCTAGAAGTTACATTGAAGTGATTAAAGCAGTAATAAATGGATAAAGGTGGGTGGTAAAGGATAGATCAAAAGGAACTTGGTTTTGTACAAATGTCATTATCTTGGAATGTAGCTTTAAAAATTCATGAAAAGATCACCACAATAGAATTAATGGGAAAACTAGAAGATATTTATGAAAATAATATAGTACTTAAAAAATTGTGTTTAATGTATAGGTTTTTTTGTATGATGCTATTAGAAGAAAAAAATTTAGAAGATCATTTGAATAAATTGATTCAAAGTCAGTTGTAATATATGAAGGTAACATTATAGGATGATTTAATATATATTTTATTATTGAAATATTTATTGGAATCATGGGATGGTATGGTGACAGCTATGACTATCTCTAGTGATGAAAATTATCCGATCATCATGAATATTAATAACTTGATTCTAAATGAAGATATTTTTAGGAAGGATAGTTTAGCTTCTTAAAATAACGATTTAAGGAAATATATAATGAGAAACTCACCTCAATAGTTAAGTCATAATAAATATAACATGAATTTAAGGTAGGGAAGTTGAGGTAATTCTACTAAACCATGGATTTTTTTATTGGCACTATTGTAAGATAGGACACCTTGAGAAATATTTTCATGATTAGAACATAACCTTTGAATGCACTACATCTGAAGAATAATGTTCTATATGTTAAAATTATGTAAGTAGTTCTAATATAATTTCAATATTTACTACTCTAGTGGAATATTGGATAATAGATTCTAGATAATCTTTCCAATCCACTACTAAAAATGGATACATTAAAAGTTATATATCTAAAAAATTTATGAGAGTGCATCTGGAAAATGATGAAGCTCCTAAAATTACGGGGAATGTAAATGTGAATTTTCAGAAGAATAATGGATATTTATTTGTATTAAAGGATGTGAATCATATTCCAGGTCCCTAGAAGAATTATATCTCAGTAGGATAGAAGGATGAAGTTGGTTATAGAATATATTTTTTGTAAGGAGTGTGGGAAATCACTCAAGGTTCACTTGTCATAGCTTGAGGTGTAATGGAAGACTAAATCTATCCAACCAGAAGGGAAGTGGGAGTTTTATTGGATGAAACACCATATTTAGGAAGTAGATAATTGTGGAATAATTAACTTTTCTATCTAATTGATAAATAAATGAATATTATTTTTAAAAAATTCACATTGAAATTTAGCCATTAATACTTTATAAGTTGTAAGAGTTTCATACTAGAGATAAAATGAAAGGGTTCATTCAACATGAGTGAAAGAACATGGAAACACAACAAGATCTAACTTTTTCATATTAATGTTTGGGGACCATCATTGATGAAATATTTTCAATGGTCACAATATTTTGTAACTTTCACTGATGAATCCAAGATAAAGGTATGGTTTTACTTCCTAGAAAACTGATTTGACGTGTTTAATGTTTTAATACAATGTAACACCTCAAGCTTCCACGGTACGTTTCCTTTCGAATAATGCAATGGCATGCATTGTACGCAACTTCGAGATTTTAACACACCATAACCAATCAAACTAGCCGTTATGAATAGTAATACCTACTTTTTTAAATTTTATAAATTCTATCTCTCAAAATGGACTTCATTTTTGGATTCGGAATATCAAAATTAGCCTAGGGTGAAATTTTGGTACTTTTCGGATAACTTTCATATTTTGATGAATAGTGAAAATTACTAAATTTTAATTAAAAACAACTTTTTTAATCAAAATAATTAATAGTGATAAATTATGAATTTGAGTGGTTTTAAAGTATATTTAGAATATATTTTTACCATGTAATACAATGTGGGTCATTGAACATAATTTCACATTTAAACCAGACATAAACAAGTGCCAATCTTTTGATAGTTATTATCTCTTAAAAACACGCTTTTTGTTTTAACAACAGGAATTAATTTTAAATTAATTTCTTTCACTTCTGTGTTTTGAATTTGGAAAAATAGATTCCATATTTGGAATCAGGATTTTCAAATTGTGTAAATATGTAACTTTTATTTTTAGACATTTTGGATAATTACTTCGGTAAATATTTTATTTACCATGGTTAAAGGGTAAATCCGGTAAACAAGGGTTAAAAAATAATATTATAATAATACTAAATTACCCTAAAACGTGTCTTAACCCTATTGGTTGATACATGTTCGACCATGGGCATCTTTGGGTAGATTTTTGGACCCCATGGATCCACTTTTAAGTGATAATGACACTTTATTTTAATTAAGTTAAAATAAATACAAAAATGACACAAGCATATATGTTTTAGAAACACAATTGTTACATAGGGTTATATATGTTGGATTTTAGACTATAAATATTTATTAGAAAGATAAAACGATTTCCTACATAATGATATTTTATTTATAATTTTTAGACATTAAATAAGTTAATTTATTTATGACACAATGGTGATGTAGTAATTACCATAATAGTAAAAAATTAGAATAATTGATATTTAAAATACCTAAATAAATATAATTTGAGACTTTTATTGAATTAAAATAATTTTATAGGTTAATATGACATATTAGGATTGATTTAATTAACTTTTTTGGAAGTAATAATTCTGTTATGTGTTTCACAAAAATAAACTATTGAATAGTGTCAAAATTGACATAAAAGAGTTTTTAAAATAAATATTATATTATTAATTGATATTAAATTCCTAAAAATATAAGGTTCGGCAAAGAGACTTATATCATTATAGTTATATCATTAATGGACCACTTGGGGGTCTCTTGGATGTATATAGTAAGTTTATTAACCATATAATATAAAAATACAAAGAGACATTGTAAAAGTGAAACTAATTAACTAAGAGTTAATACTTAAAGATAAGGTTAATATAATGACCCAAACCCATCTAACATCTATTGGTTGAGTTTTTATCGACCCATTACCACCTTAAAATTTAAATAATAAACTTTGGAGCCATTAGAAACTGAATATAAATTTATTATAAATTAATATTTCTAGCTTTTCCAAAGGTGCCCCTCACCCCTCTTATAAAAGGGCACTTCTCCTTCTCATTTCTTCACACCATAAAAGCCTCTTGGTTCGGCCAACCCCTACCAAAATACTATCTCAAATTCCCTCACTACAACCTAGAGGCCTTATTTTTATCAGAAAGCCAACCTAAGGAGCCCTTTTGATCAAATCAAAAGGAAGAACCCGAAGAAGAGGTAATGTTTTCACCACCCCTTTTCAAGTTCCTTTCTTCTTTCTTTGTTATTACCATTATAAAATAATAACTCCAGTATAATATATATAATGTGATTTTATTATAAATATGGTACAACCATATTCAGTATTCTATCCATCCTTTGAATAACATGTCACCATACGTGCGTACGTACGACTTACCGTCTCCACATCGTGGTGTAATTGTTATTCAATATATTATTATTTGGATGGGAATAATAATGATGTGTAACTCATGTAAATAATAAATATAACATTATAATTATTCTGTATATATGATATAACATCCAATTATATATTATTTTAAGATCAAAATAATGATATTGTCACTCGTGCGTACGTACGGACGACCGTCTCCACGAACGCGATGAGATTCATTCTCCATCATATCCTTTCAAGAATAATTATAATTTGATGATTTAAAAATAGTATCTAAGGACTTGAAATCATTCTAGATATGAATAATATACACCCCATTAATAACGAATATGGCTCACATAACAAAGAATATAAAGTAAAATGAACCCGTTAACACCCGAAATGATGATAATTCTAAGATATTATTAACAAATCAATGTTAAAAGATCATATATGATATCATATTAAAGTAAATGATTCTTGTATAATTCAATAACAATTATTTCACCATTATACAGGAGGTAAACCTACCGTCTACCAAGGAAAAAGTACAAAGTAAGGGGTTTCTTATCTCACTCTTAATTTCGTGAGAATTCCATCGTTCACCACTTATTTATTACATGTGGTGTATGTGTACTACCCGTAATTGTATTCATTGTGTATTATAATTTAATTCTTGGGTATATACATCATAATTGTATGATCCTTATTTTGATGGGTGTATGTTTCGTATGTTACCTAATCGATAAGGGAATTCAAAATTTCAATTTCCACTCATTTGGCTTTACGCATATTTCATTGATTATATTACTCCACGATTATGTGTGGAATCACTATTCATTTGATTATGTCATAATTTCCACTCCCTTTTCTATGGATATACTTTTGATACACATAATCACTCCATTGATAAATTCTCAAGTGATTGGTATAAACTTGATAAGAGTAATTTTAACTCAATCTCCATTTGTTGAGTTAAATATCCAATTCATTGGTGTTGTTTTTACAAGAATATGTGTGAATGTCATCTGATTTATTTACACTAAATATCTAATCATATTGAGTGTGTTTATATTTTTCACACATAATTTTGTCGTTGATTTATCCTTAACCTAAGGATACGACCTTTATGAGAGATTTCATCTCAATTTAAATTCCATTGAGACTTCTTTGTTGTTATACACCAAATCACTTTTATGTGGTGTATATAATGTACTTTGACATAGTATATCATGAATCCCTTTATTATCATGATATTAAAAATTTTTGATTACCTCAATTATTTGTATTCAAGTGTCGCTCTTTTGGTTAGAATCTCTAACTAAAATACCATTTTTAAATGTTTTAAAGACTTATTCTTGTAAATATTTCTCATTAATGTCCATGTTTTAAAAAATGGTTTTAAGGATTTATTTATATTGACGTTAAAGTTTTAAAATTAAAACTCTTTTTAAAAGTTTCAAAGTGGTATTGGACACTTTGATTCAAAAATATATTTTTAAATGGATTCTTGACAAATAATTTGACTTTTAAATGATTTCAAGAAAAGGGGGATATTTCTCTCAAATAGTTTTGATGATTATTTTCATCTATGTCAACAACCTTAATTATTCTTGATTGAGGTTAATGTGATACAATACAATCTTCTATATTGTATTGAATGAGTGATGTTTGACTGTGGATGTGCTATTTTTATACCATTCATGGTTTGTGGTGAAAGTATTGACATTTCGTATGCTAGTTTAATACGAATGTTTATGTTATGTTTAAGCCTTTTCATATGGGAATGAATTGGAATTAATATGTGACGGGTGGAGCTCGCTATAGCTCCTCGATGCATCGGTAGGTCTCATGAGACAAACTAGTGTCTTGGCACAAGGCCTTGGCAAAATCTTATTTGTAGTCTTGGCACGAGGCCTTGGCTATGTGGTTATGATAGTCTGGAATTATGCATTCCATCATTATGAAAGTGGTTATTGATATTGCATGGGATTGTTCGACTAGTAGAATATCCATGTGAGTAAGTAAATGGCATTATTTTATTTTATCTTTTCCATTTTATGCTGAAGTTCAAGTTTAGAAGGCTTTTGTCTTAGTTATAAACTTCCTTAAGTGTTTATGCTTATCTATGAAAGCTTCTGCTATAATGTTATCCTTACTGAGAATCTGAGCTCACCCCTTTCAATGTTTTATTTTTCCCAGGATTATGAAGAAGTAATTTATGAATGACCTGCAGGGATAGTATGAGGGGATATGAAGACAAGATGTTTTTTTATGATGTAATGTAAAACTTTATGGATGTATCTAGTTATTCCAAGGCTACTAAACTAATCGGTATTTCGAGACTTGATCTTTCTTGTGATCATGCCAATGTTATGTAATAATGCACCGACTCTGGGTAACTAGGGTCGGGGCGTTACATTTGGTATCAGAGGAAGTTTAGTACAAATTTTGGAAGCTAGATTTAGATAAACTCTGATTAGAGCACGTAGAACTAAGATAAACTTTGAGGATTAGAATAGAAGAACTTCCTAGAATTTTGGTATTGTAGAGATTTTGTGAGTTTTACGAGCAATACATCCCTGTCTGGATACGAGCAGGTAGAGGCGGCTCTGGCACAGATGTACCTAGGGGTAAAACCCGAAAACACCTCTTTGAGCTAGACTCGAACGGGAACTAGTGCACGACAACGGGCCTTGCTGCACTCTTGGTTACGACACTCCCAGGGGATATGCTTAGGATAATTTACATTTTCTTTACAAACCAATTCAAAGTATTATATATATAAGATGAGAGTAAATGACCTTGGTTAATCCTAATGTGTTTCAAATTGAGAATATGGTGACAAGTTAATCTCTAAATGATTGTATGACTACTATTACTCACACAATGATTTCTGGTTTTAGTCAATGGATGGATTCAAAGGAAGTCATAGTGACTTTGAGAATGATGTACAAGGTGGGAACGGTGGTGGCAATGAGCAACAAAATGGAATGTTGATAGACGTAAAAGATATCGTCTTTATGCCAAATCAGTTTTCCAAAAATATGATCAGCAACATATATATTAACCAAATCCAAGACTCAACAAGGAAGAGAAAGGTGATAAATGATAAGATCTCCAGCAATGGAGACCATGGAGAAAAGAACCCTCAATTTTCATCATGCAGGAAATGTGGAAGGAGACACCCAAGAAAGTGTCTCAATGGGACAACGAAATGATTTACGTGCGGGAAGGAAGGACATAAAGTGAAGAATTGCCGAAGAAAAATGAAGAGTACTATGGAAGAAGATAAAAATGGTCCCAAGAGTCCATTTACAGTCATTCACCGTAAATGTAGGGGACCTGACCATTACCTGAGTGAATGTCCTATTCTATAGGATATTTTCTTGGTCAAAGAAGAAGCTATGTGGAAATAAATGGTTTGAGAAATGTTTAAAAAGTATTAATGCTCCTTGTTGATGGGTTTACTTTGGAATAATTTTCTCTTGTATTTGTAACCCCGCAGTTTTCCATGTGAGAATGATATTTGAGGAAGAATTGTCTCTTCTCTTGTGGATATAGGTATAAATAACCATTTGGTTTTATATGATCATTGGGGTTTGAGAAAATTATAAGTTATTATAATTTGGGATGAAAATGCAAGGTATGATATAACATTTGTGGTTAAATTATGTTATTTTGAGGAATTTATCTCATTTTGGTAATATTATAAAATATAGTTTTTGAAAAAGGACAACACGTAGACCGTATGACAACCAGTCGCGTCGGACAAAGCTGTGGGAATCGAACCCACAACCAAAGTGCGATTGGGATTTATCGCCTACCACAGGACTAAGTGAAGTCCCGGGTTAGTGTGACTATTTTCATTAGTTAAATGATTTTATTGATCAATAATATGTTGATTTTGGTTCTTATGTCTTATCAAATGAATACCCTTAGTATAGGAAAATGATTTGGTGATTAAGTGAAAAATTTTATTTTGGAAGATGTTCACTTTGTTGGGAACACTATATGTCCAAGGAAAATAGAATACTATGGGATGTCATTAGAGGAGTAATGGTGGATTTTTATCTATGTTTTTATTGTGGATCTATAGTGATTTGGGTTATTTATGGAAATGATTAACCTATAATAAAGAATATGTGATTAGGTTAATTACTTTTATGTATGTGACTTTAAGAGTAGATGATTTCATTTGGAGATACAATTTAACGTGGAAGACTACATTCTTATAAGTTTTGGGTTTCAATATTAGTTTGGATTATATTGAAGGATTTTAAGGAGAATTTATTATTTAATGGTATTTATTTAACTTTGGGGTATTGTTGGTTTAATTTTAGAAATTAAGATTTTTATTTTTTTCTCTAATGGAATATAAATTTGGGGGATCATCAGATCTTATACTAACCATTTTGGTTCTGATTAATCTCTAAAGACAAGTTAAATATATAGTTTATCCTACATGGATCATGTATTTCTATAGAAGTTTATTCTAGCTCTTTTATTGTGACCAACTCTTCTTGAATACTCATTGTTCAAAAAAAAAAAAGTTAGTGGTAAAATGTTATTAAATAATGAAACTCTACTTAAAAAGTAAGTATATCTCTTTATGTTTTTAGTCAATATCATAAATGAATTCCTCATCCTTATGTAATGTAACTTAAAACAAAAAAAAATGTTGTCCGTTTACTTTCCTACTAGGAGACTAATGGCCATTTGTCCCAACACAAGTTTGTGGTTTTCTTATTGTTAACTTTCTCCTGATAATGATTTCTACCCCTCTCCATCAGAACTTGACACTTAGTTTATCATCCATATCCATGTTTTCCTACATGGAATCCGAGTATGGGTTATCTTGGATGACCTTTATACCTCTCTTTTTTTCTTTTAAAGTGATAGTTTTATTGACTCTTTTTCCGATGTGGGACTTTCCATTATATTCCCAAGCACAATTTTAAAAATTGAGAGGACGCAATTTATTGAAGGAGGGGAGAATGTAACACCCCAAGCTTCCATGGTACGTTTCCTTTCGAATAATTCAATGGCGTGCATTGTACGCAACTTTGAGATTTTAACACACCATAACCAATCAAACTAGCCGTTATGAATACTAATACCTACTTTTTGAAATTTTATAAATTCTATCTCTCAAAATGGACTTTATTTTTGGATTTGGAATATCGAAATTAGCCTAGGGTGAAATTTCGGTACTTTTCGGATAACTTTCATATTTTGATGAATAGTGAAAATTACTAAATTTTAATTAAAAACAACTTTTTTAATCAAAATAATTAATAGTGATAAATTATGAATTTGAGTGGTTTTAAAGTATATTTAGAATATATTTTTACCATGTAATAAAATGTGGGTCATTGAACATAATCTCACATTTAAACCAGACATAAACAAGTACCAATCTTTTGATAGTTATTATCTCTTAAAAACACGCTTTTTTGTTTTAACAACGGGAATTAATTTTAAATTAATTTTTGCCACTTCTGTGTTTTGAATTTGGAAAAATGGATTCCAAATTTGGAATCATGATGTTCAAATTGTGTAAATAGGTAACTTTTATTTTTAGACATTTTGGATAATTACTTCGGTAAATATTTTATTTACTATGGTTAAAGGGTAAATCCGGTAAACAAGGGTTAAAAAATTATATTATAATAACACTAAATTACCCTAAGATGTGTCTTAACCCTATTGGTTGATACATGGTCGACCATGGGCATCTTTGGGTCGATTTTGGGACCCAATGGATCCACTTGTAAGTGATAATGACACTTTATTTTAATTATGTTAAAATAAATACAAAAATGACACAAGCATATATCTTTTAGAAACACAATTGTTACATAGGGTTATATATGTTGGATTTTAGACTATAAATATTCATTAGAAATCTAAAACGATTTAATACATAATGATATTTTATTTATAATTTTTAGATATTAAATAAGTTAATTTATGTATGACACAATGGTGATACAGTAATTACCCTAATAGTGAAAAATTAGAATAATTGATATTATAAATACCCAAATAAATATAATTTGAGACTTTTATTGAATTAAACTAATTTTATAGGTTAATATGACATATTAGGATTGATTTAATTAACTTTTTTCGAAGTAATCATTCTGTTATGTGTTTCAAAAAAATCAACTATTGAATAGTGTCAAAATTGACATAAAAGAGTTTTTAAAACAAATATTATATTATTAATTGATATTAAATTCCTAAAAATATACGGTTCGGCTAAGAGACTTATATCATGATAGGTATATCATTAATGGACCACTTGGGGGTCTCTTGGATGTATATAGTAAGTTTATTAACCATATAATATAAAAATACAAAGAGACATTGTAAAAGTGATACTAATTAACTAAGAGTTAATACTTAAAGATAAGGTTAATATAATGACCCAAACCTGTCTAAATTCTATTTGTTGAGTTTTTTAGACCCATACCAACCTTAAAATTTAAATAATAAACTTTGGAGCCATTTTAAACCGAATATGAATTTATTATAAATTAATATTTCTAGCTTTTCCAAAGGTGCCCCTCACCCCTCTTACAAAAGGGCACTTCTCCTTATCATTTCTTCACACCTTCAAAGCCTTTTTGTTCGACCAAACCCTACCCAAATACTCTCTCAACTTCCCTCACTACAACCTAGAGGCCTTATTTTGATCATAAATCCAACCTAAGGAGCCCTTTTGAGAAAATCAAAAGGAAGAACCCAAAGAAGAGGTAATGTTTTCACCACCCCTTTTCAAGTTCCTTTCTTCTTCCACTTCTTCTTTATTTATTATTACCATTATAAAATAATAACTCCAGTATCATATATATACTGTGATGTTATTATAAAAATGGTACAACCATATTCAGTATTCTATCCATCCTTTGAATAACATGTCACCATACGTGCGTACGTACGGCTTACCGTCTTCACGTCGTGGTGTAATTGTTACTCAATATATTATTATTTGGATGGGTATAATAATGGTGTGTAACTCATGTAAATAATAAATATAACATGATAATGATTCTGTATATATGATATACCATCCAATTATATATTATTTTAATATCAAAAGAATGATATTGTCACTCGTGCGTACGTACGGACCACCGTCTCCACGAACGCGATGAGATTCATTCTCCATAATATCCATTCAAGAATAATTATAATTTTATGATTTAAAAATAGTATCTAAGGACTTGATATAAATCTTTATATGAATAATATACATCCCATTAATAACGAATATGGCTCACATAACAAAGAATATAAAGTAAAATGAACCCGTTAACACCCGAAATGACGATAATTCTAAGATATTATTAACAAATCAATGTTAAAAGATCATATATGATATCATATTAAAGTAAATGATTCTTGTATAATTCAATAACAATTATTTAACCATTATACAGGAGGTAAACCTACCGTCGACCAAGGAAAAAGTACAAAGTAAGGGGTTTCTTATCTCACTCTTAATTTCGTGAGAATTCCATTGTTCACCACTTATTTATTACATGTGGTGTATGTGTACTACCCGTAATTGTATTCATTGTGTATTATAATTTAATTCATGGGTATATACATCATAATTGTATGATAATTCTTTCATGGGTGTATGTTTCGTATGTTACCTAATCGATAAGGGAATTCAAAATTTCAATTTCCACTCATTTGGCTTTACGCATATTTCATTGATTATATTACTCCACGATTATGTGTGGAATCACTATTCATTTGATTATGTCATAATTTCCACTCACTTTTCTGTGGATATACTTTTGATACACATAATCACTCCATTGATAAATTCTCAAGTGATTGGTATGAACTTGATAAGAGTAATTTTACCTCAATCTCCATTTGTTGAGTTAAATATCCAATTCATTGGTGTTGTTTTTACAAGAATATGTGTGAATGTCATCTGATTGATTTACACTAAATATCCAATAATATTGAGTTTATTTATATTTTTCACACATAATTATGTCTTTGATTTATCCTTAACCTAAGGATACGGCCTTTATGAGAGATTTCATCTCAATTTAAATTCCATTGAGACTTCTTTGTTGTTATACACCAAATCACTTTTATGTGGTGTATATAATGTAATTTGACATAGTATATCATGAATCCCTTTATTCTCATGATATTACAAAGTTTTGATTGCCTCAATTATTTGTATTCAAGTGTCGCTCTTTTGGTTAGAATCTCTAACTAAAATACCCTTTTAAAATGTTTTAAAGACTTATTCTTCTAAATCATTCTCATTAATTTACATGTTTTAAAAAATGGTTTTAAGGATTTATTTATATTGACATTAAAGTTTTAAAATTAAAACTCCTTTTTAAAAGTTTCAAAGTGGTTTGGGACACTTTGATTCAAAAATATATTTTTAAATGGCTTCTTGACCAATAATGTGACTTTTAAATGATTTCAAGAAAAGGGGGATATTTCTCTCAAATAGTTTTGATGATTATTTTCATCTATGACAACAACCTTAATTATTATTGATTGAGGTTAATGTGATATAATACAATCTTCCATATTGTATCGAATGAGTTATGTTTGACAGTGGATGTGCTATTTTTATACCATTCATGGTTTATGGTGAAAGTATTGACATTTCGTATGCTAGTTTAATACGAATGTTTATGTTATGTTTAAACCTTTTCATATGGGAATGCATTGGACTTAATATGTGATGGGTGGAGCCCGCTATAGCTCCTCGATGCATCGGTAGGTCTCATGAGACAAACTAGTGTCTTGGCACAAGGCCTTGGAAAAATCTTATTTGTAGTCTTGGCACGAGGCCTTGCCTATGTGGTCATGATAGTCTGGAATTATGCATTACATAATTATGAAAGTGGTTATTGATATTGAATGGGATTGTTCGACTAGTATAATATCCATGTGAGTAAGTAAATGGAATTATTTTATTTTATCTTTGCTATTTTATGCTGAAGTTCAAGTTTAAAAGGCTTTTGTCTTAGTTATAAACTGCCTTAAGTATTTATGATTATCTATGAAAGCTTCTGCTATAATGTTATCCTTACTGAGCATATGAGCTCACCCCTTTCAATGTTTTATTTTTCCCAGGATTATGAAGAAGTAATTTATGAATGACCTGCAGGGATAGTATGAGGGGATATGAAGACAAGATGTTTTTTATGATGTAATGTAAAACTTTATGGATGTATCTAGTTATTCCAAGGATACTAAACTAATAGGTCTTTTGAGACTTGATCTTTCTTGTGATCATGCCAATGTTATGTACTAATGCACCGACTCTGGGTAACTGGGGTCGGGGCGTTACATACAATGGTAAGATATTGTGGAGAGATAAAAAGTATGAAAACTAAAATGTTTAAGATCATATAAAAATATTGAATTTACTAGAAGAGGTAATCAGAGCTACTAAAAACATAGGGGGATAAAGCATTGGAAAATTATTCCAAGAACTCCAGAGGAGAATGGTGTGGATAAAATGATGAATTTGAATTTGATGGAAAGAGAATGATGTATGTTGTCACATTCTATAATGACCAAGTTATTTTTGGGGAAAAAATGTCACAATTTCATACTTAACCAATCTAATACCTTCATCATTTAAAAAGTAGGAATTTATTAAATATCCATTGAATAGAAATGTTATGGAAATGAATCATCTAAAGGTTTTTTATTTTTTATCCTATGTGCATGTTGATTTAGATAATAGATAAAATCTTGGAGAAAAGTATCATACATGTTTATTTATGGGATGTGGTGTTGAATATCATGTATTTGGATTTGGGAAAACATAAATAAAGTTATTAGAATTTAGAATGTTCTCTTTAATGAGAAGGTCCTATGGATAGAATATAACTTAAAAGGAAAGGAATTTGAAAGAAAAGATTAAACCTCATTTCAAGTTAATCTATATTAGATTTACAAAAGAATAATTCATTTTTGAAAACTCATATGTCTCTGAGTCTACCAAAAGGAATCAAATTTATGAATAAATACCATAGGGAAGTGAATAAATTCAATTAGTACTATAACACCCTGACCCCTCTAGGCTGAAGCCCGTGCATTACTAAGTACATTGGAATGGTTAGAAGGAATGAAATCCCAAAGGAATGATCAGTTTATTAGTCTTGAAGAAACTAGATACATAGATGTAACTCAAATTACATTGGAAAGGAAACAAAATACAACACATATCGAAAACTAAAAATGGTTCCATAAAATCTCAAAAAGTGATCTCCTCTTCATAACCTGTTGGAGATAAACAAATAAAAGGGGTGAGGTCAAATGATCCGTAAGTCATCCATAGATTTTGTCATAGTGAAAACCTCATGGATAGTAATAACTGATAATGAATAAATAGAATAATTATTAATTGGACATCATGTATCTGGTACATGATACCATAATAATGTTAAAATGGTTTAGTTTTGTGGGTATAAACTCGTTTGAATTTTTAAAAAAAACTCGAAGGGTTTGTCACCAAACTGATTGTCTCATGAGACCTGTCGATGCATCGAGGGGATATAGTGAACCCTACCCGTAACTGCATGTCCAAATCATTCTTTATACATATATTTAATACAATTACAATATGCCTTCTCAATATCCATAGAGAGTAGAGAATACAGATTCATCAATATTCTAATAGTTAAAACAACATTCCAAATAAACACTATATGTGAAAGGGTATACGACATAAAATAATAATCATATCCATGTATAAGAACAAATAACTTCTTTTCAGGAATGTTTTTCCTTTCTGGTTGTTTTTGAGAAAAAGAGGAGTTTCTGGAAATTTTAGGAGTACACACTGTATACTTTAAGTACACGCCGTGTACCCGGTTGTCGCGGGCGACCGTGTGTGGGCTGTGTGACGACCGAGCACATGGCCGTGTGTAGTGACCTAGAGACCACTTAAAGTGGAGGCCTAAAAAGGCAAGTACATTCCTTGTAATTTTAAATAACACACCATGTACTTTATTTTTTTCATTAAGCGGACCGAGGTCGCGTCTGACAGATAGAACACACTTCTTCTTGACCTATTTCGTCCAGGAGCGTCCGTACGGCTGCATATCTTTTCTGAGCCACCGACTAGCTGTCTGTTCTCCGAATCAACCACCGTTGATTGTGTTGGAATTTTCACGGTGAGTTCTCCCTTCTTCTTTAATATTATCCATTGATTTATCATCTTTGGCGAGATATCCCCAGTTGAATGTTTTTAACGTTTTTGTAGATCTACAGAGTTCTAGGGTGATTCAAGGCCTAAGGTTCACTTATATCGTCCATACAATGCCGAGGTAGGTGGTTTGTTCCTTTCTGTAGATATTCTTTGAGTTATATGTGCAAAATTTTCCAATAACCTTGTTCTGGGTATTGCGTGTTTAGGGTTTTTAGCCCTGTTATTGCCTGCTATGCCTTGTTTGTTTTGATAGAGGTTAATTGTTGTGAATAGAGTTAACCTTGCCATGATATGGATGTTTTCCCCATGTTTGATTGATATTGACCGTTTGTTCTAGCTTTTCCTGTTGGTATGATATTTTTTTCTCTATTCCTAGTGTTATTAGGATGGAGTGATTATTTATCTGATATGTTGTGCCATTCCTTGTAGCTATTTTATCCAAGTAGTACATTGAGGTTTACTTTGGATGATGATTATCATTTATGTATAAATGCTTTACAAGGGGCTTTGGGAACCTGGTGTAGTGAGAACATAGGGGAAATTGATGTTGAGGGCTTTCCCATAGTTTCTGTTATAATTACCACACTACAAGACCATAGGGGGGATTGATGTTGAGTGCTCCCTAAGAGTGTCTATAGTTACGCTACGAGACCACATGAGGAATTGACATTGAGTGCTTTCTCAGAGTGTCTTTAGTTTACCATTAAAATAATATAGGGGGAATTGACAGTGAGTGCTTCCTCAGAGAGTCTTTTCTATATCCTTGTTGTAAATTGAGCAAGAGGGGTTAGGCTGTGAGAACTACCCAGAGGGTTACTTAAGTTTGTTAGCTAAACCAGAGGGGATAAGTTGTGAGAACTTTCCCAAACAGTTTCTTGTATTTTTAATTGGTTGGATAAATTGTTAAATGTAAATTGATTTTAATTTAATTGGTATCATTGTTACTTTTGAGTACTTCCTTGTTACAACTTCATTTTTCTTATTGCCTGCCATATATATTCACTTAATATTAGGCACAGATCTTTGGGTGGTTGCCTATTGGGATTTGTCTCACACCCTGTTTGGGTCATGCTTTTGGGCCTAAGAAGATTATATTTTTGCAGGTATAGATAAGGGCAAGCACCCTTCTACTTCTGGTACTTGATTGTTGTGAATCTGGAGAGCATGGGACCAAGCTAAGGCTTGCGATTCTGCTGGAGTTTATCCATTTCCTTTTGTACTTTGGTTTGTTACTATATTCCAGCATTGTGACTTGTTTGGATGCTTTCCTAGATATATTTATCATGCATCATTATATATGTCCTCCAGTTGTTTATTTCTTCAGTATTCAGTTGTTTACTTATTGCATGATTTTACTGCTTCCACTATTGTATATCTATTATTTCCACTCCATTAATCTTCCAATGAGGGCATTGTTTCCCCACTATAACATCCAAGGCCCTCGCTACTAGTTGACATCCTCTGGCATTCGGGGAAATTCACTTGAAGCCATGTGACCAACCTGGCACGGGGCACCTCTAGGCGGCTTCTGGAATAGATAAATTACAAAGTGGTATCAGAGGGGTTCATTTCTTCTTGAATTACTATTTGGATCCTATATCCATGGATAGGAAGGAATAGGTACTTGGTAATAAGCTGTTCCCAGGATTGTCTTACCCATGTACAGGGAAAAGCCAATCTACCTCATTATTGAAATTTTTCTGGTTTTTCAATTTTACAGTTGATTTGATTTCACCATTGGGTGATTCACATGTTTTGTGCTATTATAGTTGATATTATTAAGGTTCTATTTCTGCTGAAACCCGATGAGATGAGGGTATTCCATCTCATTCATCATATAGGCACTTGTTATAAATAACATGTCATGCATTCTTTCCATGCCATTTAGAGTGAATTAGTGATTGCATGTTTTTGTGATAGATGTTGTGCTATATATTCATACTACTGTGATAGATTTATTTATTGAATACCTGATTTTGATAGGGTATTAAATTTTGTAAGGTTTCCTTTGAATGAACGCTAAACTTTGGTTCTTGAGGTGTTATGTGCCCTCATGGATCAAAATTTGGTGGACCATTACACTGTTATGCTTGAAAATGAAATGTATAAGATGCCAAGCTTTGGTTCACGAGGAGTATGGGCCCACACTGATTAGAATTTGGCACCTTAATGTTCATTTCATTTTTTTCTAGGTTCCAGAGTAGTTTTTGAGGCTTACTATCCAGAAGAACCCAGAATACACAACGTGTAATGATGAATACATGCTATGGGTCCTTTTATTCAGGAAGGAACTGTTTTTCTTAAGTACACACCTTGTACTGTATGTACACATGGTGTAGTCTCTAACCATGTCACTAGCTGTGTGGGCAGAGACATGGGGTTGAGAATTCTTTGGGTGGACACGCTATGTACTGGATGTACACACTGTGTTGGGGAGACCATGTGTCCACCCGTGTGACTAATGACATGGATGGATAAAACATAGGTTATAAATGCTGTTTGAAGATTTAAATTTCTGTGTAGTGTGACCCTTGTATCCAGCCATGTAACGAACAACACAGGGTGGTAAAATATTTCTAGTATACGCCATGTCCATCTAGAACACACCGTGTACAGTGAGTCGTGTAACCAGCCATGTAACTAACAACACAGGTTGGTAAAGTTCATCTAGTAAATTCTGTGTCTGGAACTAACACGCCCTGTAGTCTTGTTGTAGTAGAATCGTGTAGAAGAACTCGGGCAGGGGAAGAGGATTCAAGTACACACCATTTGTTAGGAAAACACTCCGTGTGTACTGGGTGTTACACGACCTGGGTTGGAAGAAGTACACGCCCATGTGAAGGCTTAAGGGAACACACTATGTAGGCATTATACACACCGTGTATCTATATTTTGAAAAACATGAATGGTTTATTCTCTTGTTCCATTATTACACTTCTAAGTTTCATTCCCTGTTAATATTGATCTAAGGTGTGTGCTTGAACATGCAGAGTCATGCCACCGAGACGTCCTCCGGTTGTTCGCCAGTTATAGGGAAGTGATCACACATCGGATATGGTTGATCAAGGACTACTAGCGGATCCTCCAGTTGTGAAAGTCTTGGCACCAGTCATTATCCTGGTCACCGGTGCCGATGAATAATTCCTAGAGGGCTTTATGAGGTTGATCCAAACCTTTTAGGGAGCACCGCCTCCTGCCTTGTCGATGGAAGAATTGACGTGGGTTTTCTAGTAGCATCATACTCCCACCTTTATAGGGAAAGTGGGACCTTAGGCTACAGAGTTAGGTTAGAATCCATGATATCTATCTTTGATAATCTGTAGACACCTCTAGAGAGGAGGGTGAAGCTTTCTACATACATGCTTCGAGATTCTGCCAAGTTATGGTGGGATGTGATCTCACAGGCGGGATGCCAGTAGGTCATGGCTTGGGATGAGTTTTAGCGTACCTTCTACGACTTTTTCTACCTGGATAATTTGAGGTCTGATTGAGCCTAAGATTTCATGAGTTTGGAGTAGGTTACTCTTTCAATCATGGAGTATTCTTATCGTTTCACAGAGCTACGTCGCTTTACACCCTTTCTAGGGAGAGATGAGTTTTTCTTGGTGAGGAAGTTTGAGGATAGTCTCAGGCATGAAATCTGATCTTAGATGAACATCTTCAGGTTGACTTCCATCACTTCTATAGTCAACTAGGTGCCGATCACGGAGATAAACTTGAGGGATTCTGGAGCTGTGAGCCAGGGAGGTTCTAAATCCAGAGTTAGTGCTTCTCCGGATGATAGCAGGAAGCACTGCAGGGAGTCTACATGTAGAAATCCGAGTAGGAGAGATGCACCTTCAGTTATCGAGGTGGTATGATAATAGTGTGGGAAGGTTGGGAATACCAGGACACATTGCCTGAGAGAACCAGTGGAGTACCGATCTTGCAGTAAGATGGTCCATCTTCAACGCTTCTGTTAGATATTCTCACCAGTAGATAGTGATAGGGGTTCTTCTATGACTCCTCGTTTGGGAGCAGCACCACCATTTTCTCATTAGTTTGGGAACTAGAGTTCTTCCAGATGTTTAGGCCAAGGTGGAGGTTGTAGATGTGGTAGCCAGTCGTTAGGCTTTCAACGACAATAGGGTGGATCAGCTCAGGGTGGTCAGGTAGGGTCACAGGGTCGTGCTGCAGGTCAGACTTTTTCATTGGAGCAGACCCAACAGAAGAAAGATCTAGGACCCTCTATAGTTCGAGGTAGAATCCTAGTTGCCTCAATTTTATCTTCTTTACTTTTTGATATAGGGGCTTCCCATATCTTTATATATTTTGCTATTGTGGAGATCCTTGGGCTCTTTATATTCTCTTCTGATGATGTCTTGATGCTAGAAACTCTATTGGGAACAAGAACGACTAGTGTACGTCAGTGTAAAGAGTTCCCTCTTGATATTGGTGGGTATCACTTCTTTTGGGACCTTTATGTCTTAGAGATGACAGGCTATGGCATCATTCTCATAATGTATTGCTTAGTTCCCTTCTAGGAAGTTGTCAATTTCTGTCACCGTAGGGTGTGTTTCACATCACCAGAGGGAATATCGTTTCTTCATAAGGGAGAGTGGGATGTCCTGGCAAGCAGAGCGGGACCCAAGAATCATGGGTTGGGAGGAGTTACAGCTCAGATTTCTAGTCTATATCTGGATGATCAGGGGACTTCACAGATGGACTTTCCTCTAGTGGTGGATCATTTAAAGGATGTCTTTACAAAAGAATTTTCAGGCTTTCCTCTGGAGAGAGAGGTGGAATTTTTTTTTTGATCTTGTTCCAGGAGAGGCATTGGTGTCCATTCCACCTTATAGGATGGCTACAGCAGAGTTACAGGAACTCAAGAAGTAGTTGGAGGAGTTGCAGGCAAAGGGTTTCATCTGACCCAATACTTCTCCTTGGAGTTCACCTATCCTGTTTGTGAAAAAGGCTAATGGTACCCTCAGACTTTGTGTGGATTATCAGAAGTTGAACCAATTGACAGTCAAAAAATGTTATCCCTTGTTGAGGATTGGTGATCTCTTTGATAAGCTTCGAGGAGCCCAGGTGTTATTTAAGATTGACTTGAGATCTGTTTATCATCAATTTCGCATTATACCATCAAATATACCTCTTATAGACTTTTGGAGCATGTAGGGTCTATACGAGTATGATGTTATGCCGTTCGGTCTTACGAACGTGCCTGTAGTTTTCATGGCACTAATGAACCGAGTGTTCCATCCATACTTGGATTCTTTCATGGAAGTCTTCATGGATGATATCCTGGTGTACTCTCACACTCGACATGGCCATTACACCCATCTTAAAGTCATTTTTATTACACAGAGAGAGAATCAGTTATATGCTAACCTCCTAAAATTACACTTTTGGATGGACCAGATTCACTTCTTGGGTCATGTTATTTCATAGATAGGAGTATCAGTAGATCCAGAGGAAATGAGAGCTATAGTTTCTTGGGAGCATCCAAAGAAAAACTTTGAGGTATGAAGTTTTCTAGGGCTATCTGGTTACTACAGACGTTTTATACAGAACTTTTCATGCTTAGCAGCACCACTAACATGTCTGACTAAAAAGGTTGTGAATTACTTGTGGTCAGATTTTTGTGAGTCTTCCTTTCAGGAGATGAAAGGTAGGTTGACTTCAACACTAATACTAGTATTTCTAGAGCCAGAAAATGGATATACTATTTACTATAATGCATTAGGTATTGTTCTAGAAGCTATTCTTATGCTGGGGGAAGGATTTGTTGCATATGGGTCTCGGTAGTTGAGACCACATGAGAGAAATTACCTGACGCACGATCTCGAGTTGGATGCATTTGTTCACGCTTTACATTGTTGGAGACATTATCTGTTGGGAGATCATTTTGTGGTTTTCACCAACCACAAAATTCTCAATTATATCTTCACTCTGCATGATCTAAATTTGAGACAACGAAGGTGGGTTAAGTACCTTCATTCCTTTAACTTTGAACTTTCCTACACGCCTGGGAAAGGAAACACAATAGCTGATGTGCTGAGCAGGAGGAATCAAATACATGCAGTTCAAGAGGACAACAGTGAGTGGAAACTTATGGATCTATTCATTAAGATGCATTTGGAGGTGTATGACAGATAGAGGCAGACGTTTCTTTCTTTTGAGGTTGTTATCTCTACTCTACTTGATCGATTGCAAATGAGGCAGCTCTCAGATTATGAAGGCCTAGTCCTGCGGGAGAGTGTGTTAGAAGAGGAACCTATTCTTGGATGGAAAGTAGGCAAGGATGAGATCTTGTGTTTTTAGGGATGCATGTGGGTTCTAGAAGACATACACGAGGAGCCGATGTAAGACTTTCATTCCTCAATTTAGGAAATTTGTCATGGTGTCACCAAGATGTATCAAGATCTACATCGTAAGTATTGGTGGCTAGGTGTAAAGAGAGATTTTGATGGTTTTGTCATGTGGTGTTCCACCTGTCAGCAAGTGAAGGCGGAGCATCAGTGACCAGTAGGGCTTTTTCAGTAGTAACCAATTCCCGAGTGGAAGTGGAATGATGTCACAATGGATTTCCTGAAAGGTTTGCTAAGGTCACCTCTAGGGAATGATGCAGTAAGGGTTGTCATTGAAAAACTCATGAAGGTTTCTCACTTTTTACTGATCAAAGAGACCTTCAATGTTGATGATCTTGAGAGTTTTTACATCCGATATATTGCACATTTACCTAGAGTTCTACACTCCATTATTTCAGACAGGGACACATGTTTTACTTCTTAGGTCTGGCAGGGACTTCAGAGGGCTTTGGGTATATAGGTACATTTGAGTACAACATACCATCCCCAAATATATGGTCAGTATTAGAGTACAATTCAGGTGCTTGAGGACATGCTTTGAGCATTCATCCTGTATTTTGGAGGTTCTTGGGATAAGCATATACCTCTTGTGGAGTTTTCCTACAATAATAGTTTTCAAGCAACTATTCAGATGGAACCTTATAAGGATTTGTATGGTAGGCCATGATGTTCCCCCTTATACTAGCTGGAGGTAGGAGAGGCAACTATGCTAGGACCTCATCTTGTCCAGGAGACCTCAAAGCAGATAGAATTGATTCAGAAGAGGATGGATACTGCACATTCAAGACAGAAGTCTTATGCTGATTGATAGAGATGACCTCCAGAGTTCAAGGTCGGGGATCATGTTTTTCTATGTGTCACACCAAGTTTGAGACATAGGAGGATTAGGAGATAGGGTAATCTTTCACTAAGGTATGTCGGGCCATTTGAGGTTTTAGAGAGAGTCAGTCCGGTTGCCTATCGGCTATAGTTACCTCAGAGGTACCGGGCTATGTACAATGTCTTTCACGTTTCTTAGCATTGACATTACTTCTCATACCCATCTCATGCTTTTTAACATAAAAAGGTTTAGTTATAGGTGGAAGCCTCATTCAAGGATCATCTTATCCAGATTGTAGATCGAAGTGTGAAGATTCTCCATGGCCAGTCTATTCCTCTAGTACGAGTGCTATGACAGCACATGCGAGTAAAGGATGAGACATGAGAGAGGGAGGCTGATGAACGATCACAGTGGTCAGAGCTATTTGAGGATTATTCTTCTACGCCACATAATTAGGGAAATTGGGGGACACATTTATTTAATGGGGGAAGTTTGTGAGAACCCATATCTTCTTTTCAGGTATGTTTTTCCTTTCTAGTTGTTTTTGAGAAAAAGAGGAGTTTCTAGAAATTCAGGAGTACATTCCATGTACCCGATTGTTGTGGGTGACCGTGTTTGGGCCATGTAATGGCCGAGGACATGGCCATGTGTGGTGACCTGCAGACCGCCTAAAGTGGAGATGAGGAAAGTCAAGTACATACTGTATACTTTTAAAGAACATGTCATGTAATTTTTTTTTCATTAAGAGGACCAGGGTCACGTCTGAAGGACAAAACACACTTCTTCTCGGCCTATTTTATCCAGGAGCATTCATACAACCACATATCTTCTCTGAGCCCTTGAATTTTCATCCATTATCTGAATTTACCACCATCTATTGTGTTGGAATTTCCACAGTGATTTCTCCCTTCTTCTTGAACATCATCTCATGATTTCTCCTCTTTCACGAGATATCATCGGTTGAGCGTTTTTAACATTTTTGTAGATATATGGAATTCTAGGGATATTCAAGGCCTGAGGTTCATGTATATCATCCATACAATTCCGAGGTAGGTGTTTTTTTACTTTCCCTAGATATTATTTGAGTTATATGTGAAAAAGTGACCAATACCCTTGTTTGTGGTATTGTGTGTTTATGGTTTTTAGCCCTCTTATTTCCTTCTATGCCTTGTTTTTTTGGATAAGAGGTTAATTATTGTGAATAGGGTTAACGTTTCCATAATATGGATGTTTTTCTCTTGTTTTCTTGATATTGACTGTTTGGTTTAGCTTTTCCGGTTGGTATGTTTTTTTCTATTCCTAGTTTTGTTAGGATAGAGTCATTATTTATCTGATATGTTGTGCCATGACTTGTAGCTATTTTATCCAAGTAGTACTTTGAGGTTTACTTTGGATACTGATTATCGTTTGTGAACGATTTCTTTACATGGGGCTACGGGAACCTGGTGTAGTGATACCATATGGGAAATTAATGTTGAGGGCTTTCCCAGAGTGTCTATTATAATTTTCACTCTACGAGACCATAGGGGGGATTGACATTGAGTTCTCCCTCAAAGTGTCTATTGTTACGATATGAGAGCATTGGAGGAATTGACATTGAGTGCTTCCTCAAAGTGTCTATAGTTTACCATTAAAAGACTATAGGGGGAATTTACGGTGAGTGCTTCCTCATAGAGTCATTGATTACACATGAATATAGGGGGAATTGATGGTGAGTTCTTCATTAGAGAGTATTCTCTATATCCTTGTTGTAAATTGATCCAGAGGGGTTAGGATGTGAGAACTACCCAAAGGGTTACTTAAGTTTGTTAGCTGAACCAGAGGGGATAGGTTGTGAGAACTTTCTCAGAGGGGTGCTTATATTTGTAATTGGTTGGGTAAATTGTTAAATGTAAATTTATTGTAATTTAATTGGTATCATTGTTACTTTTGAGTACTTCCTTGTTACTTCTTCATTTTTCTTATTGCCTTCCATATATATTCACTGACTGTTAGGAACATATCTTTGGGTGGATGCCTATTGGGATTCGTCTCACACCCTGTTTGGGTTATGATTTTGGGCCCAAACATATTATTTTGTTGCAGGTATAGATAAGGGAAAGCGCGCTTCTACTTCCGGTACTTGATTGCTGTGGAGCTGGAGAGTATGGGGCCAAGATGAAGTTTGCGATGCTACTAGAGTTTATCTATTTACTTTTTTACTTTGGTTTATTAATATATTCCATCATTGTGACTTGTTTGGATGCTTTCCTAGACATATGTATCATCAATCATTATATATATGTGCTCCAGTTTTTTATTTTTTTAGACTTCCACTGTTTACTTATTTCATGCTTTTACTACTTCTACTATTATATATATGTTATTTCCATTGTGTTACTCTACCAATGAGGGAATATTTTCCCCACTATCACATCCAAGTCCCTCACTACTAGTCGACAGCCACTGGCATTTGGGGAAATGTGCTTGAGGCCATGTGACCTACCGGGTACAGGGCACCTTTGGGAGGCTTTGAGAACTGGGACATTACACCATGAAACCATAATATGGATATCTAGTAGAAATGTAATTTCAAATGAAAATTTATCTCAAATTGGTAGTAGTTACACCAGATAAGAATTATTAGGTGCACAATACAAAGTAAGTCACAACAAAATGGAAATGAGACAATGTTTATTACCACATTGTAGTCAATCAAATCATATGAACAAAAGTGAATAACCATAAATTGGATAGAGATAGAGACTCAAAACTTCTTTGATCGTTGGGAATTGGATGGAACCCTTCTCGCATGACTCTACCCATCCACTTGGGGTTGGAGGTGCGACTGAGAACCACTTCCATTTATTCCTTTTTTCTCCACTTTATACTCCTCTAGTCTCCTTCATCCTCTGTGGTCCTTTCATTTGGTCTATGTAGGCCTTTTTCTCTTTCTTTATGGTGCATATTTCTTTTTGTTTTTCTTCTGGGTTGTTTGATTTGGTTCTACTGAAGTCAGTCGCCATCGAAGCCTCCAGCTACTACATCCCTACCCTTATCTCACATTCCAGTGCTACTCTCCAGGTCAGATTTGGAGTGGTGGTAACACAGGGATTTTGGGTTAAGGGATTTGGCGATCGTCGTTTATTCAAGCGCTTCTATTTTGGCTCGACCTTGGTGTTGGCTTCTGGTTTCAGTCTAGCCTTTCTGTCATCATTCGGAGACCTCGGCCACTCTTATCCCTACTCTGACCTCAAGCTCTTCTACTTATCTCCGAGTCAGATCTGGAGCGGTGGTTCCTCAAGGGTTTTGGGAGGTGGGGTTCGGTGTAAGACGGTGCCCCTCGTGCGTGAGTTTGAAATGTACTGGTGTCTTGGATGTTTCTGGTTTGCATCAACATGGTGTTGTTATGTAATCGTGGTTATGAAGGACTCCATTGATTTCCAGCAACTGGTGTAATGTTGGAACAGTGATGATGATGGTGTTCTGGATGATGTCGATGGTGGTGAGTGTCTTCTCCGGCAGTGAGAATGACGATTTCGATGTCACTGATCGCAGATGGAAGCGACATGACTTTTTTGGATCTCTTGGTTCGAGGTTGTGATGGATGATAGTTCATAGGAGGAGGTGGGTTAACCCGTGGATTGAGGTGGATCTAGCGGGTGAATTTGTCTTTTTGAAATTTGAATGTGGAATGCAGTGTGTAGTGGTTTTGGATGTGGAATGTGCATGGACAAGTGGCTCTATGTATGGTTCCCACTTACCCAAAAAGTGGATTTTCAAATAATACAAAAAAATGATTGTGTGTGTGTGAACCATAAATTGAATAATTATATACCTTAAATATAAATAGAATCATGATATTATACATCAAATGGTAGTACACATACACCACAAACAATAAATAAGTGGTTAACAATAGAAATCTCATGGAATTGAAAGTGAGATGAGAAACCCCTTAAAAACATTTTGGCCTGGTAACAGGTATTCTTATGAGGAATTAATGAGAGGTAAAGGGGTATACTATAATTTATATATCATAAGTTCAGTATGTGGGAGGTTATAAAACATACACCATCATTAGGAATTAAAAATATAAGAACACAACATAGGGAGAATTCTTGAATAAAAGTGAGAGAGAGGATCCCTTACCTTATGCTCGAAGATGTTCTTGATTGTTCTTAATGACCTTAATAATCAAATTTATTTTAATTAATTAATATTTCCATAAACTCAATAACATTTAATTGATATGTTATAATCTTATAGGTTCATTAATCTCCTTTTTGATGTGTTTAAGAGATTCAATTTTATTATTTTGGAAGCATTTTTGTCCTTGGTTTTCATGATTCGTTTACTTGTATTCAAGAAGGGAAGTTAATTTTAAACATGGTTAATCATAATTTTTTTTAATATATATTATTAGTGACATTAAATAGATATAAGTTATCTTATAATGATTCTGGTTATATACCATGAGGATTACTCATTCGATGAGTTAATGATAAACGCTTGGATTTGGCTTGACAGTTTTGTGCACAATGAACTTAGTTTGTATTATTATTCTATATTATGAGTGTTTACGGATTAAATAAAAATAAAAAAGATAAAATAAAAATATTATGATCTTTTTCAACCATTTACAAAGGTTTCATGACTAGTCTTGAATATAGTAATTCAAATCGAAAACCCGTCTTCCTTGAGTGTGATAAATTAACACATCTCGGACGGTGTTTTCATTTATAGAATAAAAGGAAGGTAAAAATAGATATGATGATGAAATATTCCATTATAATAATGAAAATCCAGTACATGTATGGTACTAGAATTATCATGGAATTTGGATGAGTTTAGGTGAGAATAGAGAACAAAATAAAGGAACTTTTTAAAAGAAATACAAAGAAAAAGGAAGAGAGGTTCACCTCTTGAGTACTCCTCCTTGAGAATCTTCTTAAGGCCTTTTATTTTGGCCTTTTGGTGTGACCAATAGGTCTTGGGCGTGGGGGATGAGGTTAGGGATCCATTTGATCAGAATTTAGGAAAGTCTTGAAGCTTGAGTGGTGTGGGAGGAAGAGGGGGTTAGGGGTGGTTTATATAGTGGAGGGGAGAGGGTATTTCTCAATATTATATTCATTAATTTATCATTTCTCCAAAATATAAGGAATATTGAGTCTTACATGACCAATAATAGTAATTTTATCATGTGAATCCGAATCAATTGGGATTACATCAGCAGAACATCATACATGACTCTATAATTATTTATTTATCTTATTTTGTAAATTATAGTATTTCATTATTCATAAAAAATTAAAGTATTTCAGAAAAATACAAAAAATTCACCCTAACCATTTTTTGACATTTAGAATCAAAAAATGAAGTCCATTTTTCAAAAATAATTCTCTAAATATGATTAATTAAATAATTCATTAAAATTATTAACTAATCGAAAAATATAAACACTTAAAATATTCATCTTTATTTTTAAGGTTCCTAAAATTATTTATACATTCATGGGTGTGGATACCATTCATAAAATGAATATTAATATTTATAAGGATAATTTACTATTCAAAAGGGTAGGTTACCATCCATAAGGGTAGGATACTATTCACCAAAAATTAAGTTAATTCTATCAGACTCTAAATATCATCCTGAACACAACTGTGTAGGTCATATTTTCAAAATTTAAAACACACATGTGGAACATTTAAGTTAAATGGATAGGCTATGACTATCTCCTAAATAAAAAAGTGTTTTTTCAAAGAAACTCAGTGTTTTATGAAATATAGGCTATGACTTGAATGTATTTAATAGAACATACCATAAAATGTTTTGGGGTGTTACATTATTCTCTCCTTCAGAAATTTATTCCTTAAAATTTCATGTATAAATCCCACCAAAATGATATGGGTGGTTCTTCATCATTACAACCTCAGGTTCCCATGTTGCTTCCTCCATATTCTAGATTCTCCAAAGAACCTTTACTAGAAGAGTTTTCTGATTTCTCAATACCTGCTCCCTTTTGTCAAGAATCCTGATTGGCTCTTCACAGTATAAAAAATCACGTTCTAGTTCTATTACATCATATGTGAGTACATGCATTGGGTTTGGAATGTATTTCTTCAATAATGACACATGGAACACATCATGCAATTTGGAGATACTTAGCGACATTGCTAAATGGTATGCTATAAATCCAATTATTTCCAGAATTTCAAATGGTATGATGTACCTTAGACTCAGTTTCCCTTTCTTATAGAACCTTAAGACACCCTTCCATGGAGATACTTTCAAAAAGACATGTTCTCCCACTTGGAATTCCGAATCCTTTCTATAGTTGTTAGTATAACTCTTCTGCATACTTTGGGATTCTTTAATACGGACTTGAATTATATTTATCTTTGTCGTGGTATCTTCAATAAATTTTGGTCCCAAAAGTTTCCTCTCACCAACTTCATCCCAACAAGTTAGAGTTCGATATCTCTTTCCATATAATGCTTAATATAGAGCCATTTGAGTACTAGAATGGAAAATATTGTTGTAGGAAAATTCCACCAAAGGTAAGTATTGATCCCACATACCTTGGAATTCAAGAGAGAATGATCTCAACATGTCTTCTAGAGTTTGAACAGTCCTTTCAGACTGTCCGTCAGTTTGGGGGTGATAAGAAGTACTCATACGAAGCTCAATATTCAAAGCCATCTGGATAATTTTCCATAATTATGATGTAAATCGGGGATCTTGATTGGACACGATCGATAGAGGTGCACCATGAATTCTTACAACTTCATTAATATAAAGTCTTTCCAGGTGTCTAATTGGTAAATCCTCTCTTATAGGAATGAAATGTGATGATTTTTTTGAGACCATAAATAATTACCCATATTACATCATTCCTTCTAGGTGTCCTCGGTAGTTTGGTGACAAAATCCATTGGAATGTTATCTCACTTCCACATAGTAATAGGTAGAGGTTGCATCACTCCTCTGGGATGTTGTCTCTCCACCTTCATTTTTTGAAAAACTAGACACCTTGTCACGTGGTCAGAAATTTCCCACTTCATATTATCCCACCAAAAATATTCCTTCATATATCTATACATATTTATGTTACCGGAGTTTATAGAGAAATTCGAGCTATGAGCGTCATCTAATAGTTCCATTTTTAGCTCAGGTATGGATGGAACACATAACCTATTCACAAACTTCAAAATTTCTTCCTCATACACAAAGTCTTCCAATCTACCATCCTTAACAGTAATATTTTTCTTGTGTAGATTTTCATCATTATATTGAGATATTTTTATCGTATCTAGTAAAGATGGTTTAGTAATTATTTGAAATAGGAAATATGTATCCCCTACCTTAACAATTACCATATCCATATTTAGTAGATTCATTAATATATGATATTTCTCAATCCTCATTTGAGTCAATAGTACATGATCTTTCCTACTTAATGCATCTTCTACCTTATTTTCCTATCCTGGGTGGTAGTGTATTAAAAAATTATAATCTTTGAGAAACTTGAGCCATCTCCTTTGCCTCATGTTGAGTTCTATTTGTGTGAAAATGTATTTCAATATCTTGTGATATGTGTATATCTCACATTTTTCAACATAAAGATAATGTCTCCATATTTTAAGATTAAATATTACAGTTACTAACTCAAGATCATGTGTTGGATAATTTTTCTCATGAGTCTTCAACTGCCTTGATGAATAAGAAACAACTTTATCATTTTTCATAAGGACGCAACCCAACCCATTCTTTGATGCGTCACTATATATTACAAATCCATTAATTCCAGATGGAAGAGTCAAAATTGAAGAATTGACCAATATTCTTTTCAATTCTTCAAAGCATTATTTACATTATTTCATCTATACAAACTTAACCCCTTTACATGTGAGCATGGTTAGCGGGTTAGCTGGTTGGGTGAAATTCTGGATGAAACGTTGATAGTAACCTGCTAGGCTAATAAAACGGCATACCTCAGTTATGTTCCTTGGTGTGGGCCACTCTTGGATTGCCTTTTTCCTCACAGTATCAACTAGGATTCCATCCTTAGAGACAATATGTCTATGAATAGAAACTGATTTAAATCAGAATTCACACTTTCTAAACTATCCATATAATTCATTTTTTAAGAGTTTTCCAAATAATCCACAAGTTATTCTCATGGTGTTCATAGATTTTGGAGTATACCCGGATATCATCAATGAATAGCACAACAAAGTTTTAAAATATTCCTTGAAAAATCTATTCATTAATTCCTTGAAAATTTATGGTGCATTAGTCAGTCCAAAAGGCATCACTGTAAACTCATATTTCCCATACCCGGTTCGAAACACTGTCTTCGAAATATCTTCCTTCCTCACAAGTAGATGATGATATCCATATCTATGGTCAATCTTTGAAAATTATTGTGCACTATGATGTTTATCAAATAAATCATCAATTTACGGCATATGATACTTATTCTTCATTTTAATAACATTGATTTCCCTGTAATCAATGCATAACCTTATGGATCCATCTTTATTCTTGAAAAAGAGGATAGGGGATCCCCATAGAGAAACACTAGGTCAAATATATCCCTTGTCACTCAATTCCTCTAGTTGTTTCTTTAGCTCCACTAATTACACAGTGGTCATTCTATAGGGAGTCTTTGATATGGGTCTTGCACTAGGAATTAAATCAGTAGAGAACTCAACTTCCCGATCTAGAGGATGTCCAGGTAAATAATCTGGAAATAGGTCAATGTATTCTTGAACTATATGTACATCTTCAATTTGAATATTTATTTCCTCACACATAGACATTGGGTTCTCTTCCTCTCCATGAATTTCATTCAATAGAGCTACTGAGGGTGGATTTAGAAAATAATCAGATGGTGAGGTTTCTTCCCTAAAAATAAGGGATTATACACTATTTTCAAAGATTGTAACTTCCTTATTCTTGGAATAGATCTTCGCATCATTATTTTATATACAATTCATACCAAGAATTATATCAAACTCAGTCATTGGTATGATGAAAAGGTTAACAACTAAAGAACGTTTATGTGTCCTGAGGGGGACTGATTGACATGCCTTTGTTGGAAAGATACATCCCCTAGGAGTTTTGAATGACAATTCCTTTTCTAAGTAAAATTGGACATGTCTAATTTTATTGGAAAACTAGGATGATATAAATGAATGTGATGATCCAGAATCAAATAATGCATTGGAAAATTTTGAGGAAGCAATTTAAGTACCTGCTAACAAGTCCTTAGGAACTTCAAACTCCGTAGTTGTAATCGCATAAGATTTCCCTTGCTCTCCTAGCCTTTTCAGAGGCAAGTTTCCTTAGCTCCTAGGAAAATCATTTGAATAGTTTCCCATATCTCTACAATTGTAGCATTGAATATCATTGACTTGTTTCTTCCTGTGACGTCCCGGACCCGACTGCCCGTCAACCCGAGCCCCGAGCTTGGTTGGCCACATGACCCCTGGCTCGTCTCCCCGTAGGCCAGGGGATGCCGACTAGTAGTGGGGGTGTAATAATAAGTCAGTGGGGAGACTGTACCCCCATTTCAGAGTACACAACGGTATAGCAGCAAAGTAACAAATAGAAGAAGCACAACCAATGGATAAATAGGAGAAAAAGGGAAACATACGAACCAAACAGTAAAAGTAAGGAAAACCCTAATAAGTATAAAATATCCACATAGGCAGTGTCTGATACAATATGGATGCATGGAATGCTGATACAATGGAAAAAAATGGAAAGCATGCTATATAGTAGTACAAAAAGAGAACAAAAGTAGTCCACGAGCATCCCTATCCAAGCTCGGTCCTCTGCTCTGGAACTCCAGCTAGAACATATGAGTATCAACAACCAGAAGCTGGGCCTTCACCCCTACTAGTACCTGCAGCAGTAAAGTATACACGGGTACCCAGGAGGCCGCCCAGGTAGGGTGTGAGACAATCCTCAGTAGGCCACCACTAACGATGTCTACGTGTAATCCAAATAGGTGTTCACAGTACAGTGATCCAACGCCTTCGACAGATTGAATAACGGACACCGGGGGAAGAAACAAAAAGAGAATGAGTGAGGGGAGGGTTTTGGATCTCAAAGGAGGCTCCCCTCTGGTTCTGTCTGTGGGAATAAGAAAGAATGGGTTTTAGTCTTAAATAGAATTAAGGGAAAAATTGTAAATTTTTACCCAGATCAGGGTCGCACGGTTTAGGCGCACGGTTTACCAAACTGTGTGAAAACCGTGCGCATCCCACTGCCTTCGGAATGCAGAGCTTCATGGTTTATCCAAACCGTGTGAATTTACTATTCATGTCATGCGCAAACCGTGCGCCTCAGTCTGCATCCCCAAATCTCAAACTCCCGGGCTCCAAACAAGCCCCAGACACTCCCCGAACCTTCCTTAGAAAGTTACACACCTGAAACAAGATTAAAGGAAAGATTTTAATGAAAAACTAACGATTCGTTCATTTTCTAAAGAGTCGGGTCGTTACAACCTCCCCTCCTTAAAGCAACTCGTCCCCGAGTTGGCCTTCCGAGGGTAAAGAGGTGTCACCAGCGAAAAGCTCTGGCCATTGAGATCGTATATCAGTCTCCCACTCCAAGGTCTCATCCTGTACCCGACCGTGATTCCATAACACCTGTACAAGAGTAATGGACCTGCCTCGGAGTGTCTTCATGCTTCATTCGACAATTCGAATCAGATACTCCTCGAAGGAAGAATCCATATCCAGTTCAACCTCATCAGGTTGAAACACATGAGTCGGATCTGAAAAGTACCGGCGAAGCTGAGATACATGAAAAACATTATGCATGGTCTGATATCTTTGAAGAAGTGGAAGCTGGTAAGATACTGGTCCGATCCGCTTCACCACCTCAAAGGGTCCTACAAACCTCGGGGAAATATTACCCTACTTACGAATACGTCTCTTCCCCAACCTGGCCGAGACCTTCAAGAAAACCTGGTTCCCAACCTCGAACTCAAGAGGCCGCCGGTGCTTGTTAGCATGGGAATGCTGTCTAGACTGAGCTATCTGTATAAGCTTCCTAATAAGTTGTATCTGCTCTGTAGTCTCATATATAAGACATGGTCCTAGAACAGCTGCCTCCCCTACTTCAAGCCAACGCAAAGGCGAGTGACAAGGCCTACCATATAAGGCTTCATAGGGAGCCATCTCAATGGTAGCCTGAAAGCTATGGTTATAATAGAACTCGACAAGAGGAATGTGTTTCTCCCATGAACCTCCAAAATCGAGAACACAGGCACGTAACATATCCTCTAGTACCTGTATAGCCTGCTCGGTCTGTCCGTCAGTCTGCAGGTGATAGGCTGTACTCAGGAGTACCTGTGTACCCATGGCCTTCTGTAAACCCTGCCAGAACCGGGAAGTAAAACGAGGATATCTATCTGAGACAACCAGACGAGGTTCTCCATGAAGGCGTACTATCTCTTTGACATTAAGTCTTCCCAAGTCGTCAATAGTGAAGGTTTCTCGCATAGGTAAGAAATGCACGACCTTCGTCAGGCGGTCAATGATAACCCATACAACATCGTTTCCATGAGGTGACTTGGGTAATGCAGTTAAAAAGTCCATAGAAACATCATCCCATTTCCACTCTGGAATGGACAACGGCTCCAAAATCCCAGCCGGACGCTGATGTTCTTCCTTCACCTGCTGACAGGTGGAACAACACGTGATGAAACCGACTATCTCCCGCTTCATGGTAGGACACCAGTACTGTTGTCGCAAATCACGATAAATTTTGGTGATTCCTGGGTGAAATGCCCATGCTGAGGCATGGAAATCCCTCATCATCTCCTCTCTGATGTTTTCTAGGACCCACACATGCCCACGGAATAGTAAAGTATCAGCTTCATCCACGGTCCAATCAGTAGAGGCATTATCAGTGACACTTTCCCGTAGGACAAGGCCTTCCAGATCAGATAACTGTCTTGCCCTGACCCATTCCAGAAGAGTATATTTCACTGCTAAGGCTGAGAGATAGTCTAGCACTAACCCTCCTGAACCTCAATGTGCATCTCCGAAAATAGGGACATCAGTTTCCATTCCTCATCAGATTCCCGAACTACATGTGACTGGGTTTTCTGACTCAGCGCATCGGCTACTGAATTTCCTTTCCTAGGAGTGTAGGACAATTCGAAATCAAAGGATTGTAGGTACTCAACCCACCTGAATTTCCTGAGATTTAGATCTCACTGAGTGAATATATATTTGAGGCTTTTGTGGTCAGTGAATACCACAAAATGCTCTCCCAACAAATAGTGTCTCCAACAGCGTAAGGCATGTGCAACTGCTGCGAGCTCGAGGTGGTGGGTCGGATAATTCCGTTCATGAGGCTTTAACTGACGAGAACCATACACAACGGCTCGCTCGTCCTGCATCAAGACAGATCCAAGACCGATACCTAACACATCACAATAGGTTGTATAAGCCCTGCCCAGCTCCGAAAAGATCAGTATCGGCGCCGAAGTTAGTCTGCCCTTCAGTTCCTGAAAAGCTATTTCACAAGGTTCCGAACACATGAATCTCACCCCCTTTTTGGTCAAAGCTGTAAGCGGTGCTGCTGAGTGGGAAAATTCCTGAATAAAATGCCTATAATATCCGGAAAGCCCCAAGAAACTCCTGTTGTCAAAGACGTTCTTGGGATTCTCCCAAGAGACTACAGAACTCACCTTCTCAGGGTCAACTGAAACTCTATACTCAGAAATAATGTGACCCAGGAAGTGAAATTTATTTATCCAAAAGTGGCATTTACTGAGCTTAGCATAAAGATGATGCTCTCTTAGTGTATTCAAAACGATCTAAAGATGGGTTTCATGGTCGTGTCTCGAGCGTGAATAGAATAAGATATCATCCACAAATACAACCACAAAAGAATCAAGGTAAGGCTGAAAAATATGATTCATAAGAGCCATAAACACTACAGGTGTATTCGTAAGCTCAAACGACATGACGAGGTACTCATAGAGACCATACCTACTCCTGAACGCCATGCAAGGTATGTCTGAAGTCCTAACACGCACCTGGTGATAGCCCGACCTCAAATCTATCTTGGAAAAAACCTTCACTCCTCAGAGCTGATCGAAGAGGTCATCAATTCTAGGAGAAGGATACCGATTCTTAATCGTCAGTTGATTTAATTTGAGGTAATCCACAAAAATACGAAGGGTACCATATTCCTTCTTAGCAAAGAGAACTGGTGATCCCCAAGGAGAAGTGTTGGGACGTATAAAGCCTTTTGCTTCTAGGTCCTCTAGCTAACTCTTTAGCTCCATAATCTCCTTAGGTTCCATCTTATAAGGAGGAATGGTCACTGGTGCTGCTCCTAGTACAAGCTCAATGGTAAACTCCACCTCTTGCACTGGAGGTAGAATAGAGAGGTCATCTGGAAAGACATCACTGAAGTGCTCCACCATGGGAGGATAAATAGAGGATTGTAACCCTTGGTCATCGAGATAAAGACGGGAAACCTATGTCATGACACCACATAAACTCTGGTGTTCTGGTCTTGCTCGTGTTATACTAAGATCCCATTCTCCCTTATGCATATGTGTGTCGCCCTCTGGTGACGTAAACGTCACCCTACAATGATAGTAGTCAATCCGGGCTCTATAGAAAACTAACCAGTCCATCCCAATTATTAAATCAAAAACCGTCATTTCCAGAACATACAAGTACCAAACGAAAAGGTAACCTCCCACCTCGAGGGGACAATTATGACAACGGTGAATGACCTCTAAATGGACACATAACAGGGTATTTAGCGTAATTACACCATGATACGACTCAACGTCGAGGCCCAAACTCTCTGCTCAGGAGGCGTCTAGAGATGTTCAAAGATGGTCCGGATCACCTCCATCTAAGACTCAGCAGCAAGAGGTCCGCCATCTCCTGAAAAAGTTGGGGGATTTTGTAACTGAAACTCGCGGGTCAACTCTTCCATACTCGGGGAAGGTCACACTCCACCTTGCACCCTCTGCATCAAACACAAGAATATCTCACAGAACTGGGCATCGACACCCATATTAGGAATATCAAGAGGAGCCACATGTGGCTTGACAGGAAGATCAACTGGAGGATCAGGGCCAGCCACCTCAGTAACGTGATTGTCGCCGCCTTTAGCATGCACGACTCGAGGACGTCTCGGAGGCATAGTGCTAAAATTCCAAATGAATGTTTCAAAAGAAGAAAACAAAAAAATAAAGGTTGAAATCTAGAAGCTAGGACATGTACTAAGCATTCCTACCCCTAAGATCACCTATCCACACCCATAGGAATCCTTAGAAAAACCCACAACTGTTCAAATTTAACTTAATCCAGTGATATGGAATTTCCCAGCCCATAAAGGCCCATACTCCTCCTGACCTGAAATATGACACACACTTGGATGTCATTTCTCATTTACTTGTTGTAATTGAGGGTTTGAATTTCCTTCAAATCAAATGATTGGTTTAGTTGGGATGTCATTTTCTGATCCATAAGGGCCCGTACACCTTATGAACCAAAGAGTGACACCCACTAAAGCCACATCATTCCTCAATTCACAACCTGCAAGAATCGTTGGCACAGTTGCACACATATTAACCGGTCGTAGAAATAAACAATAGGCAATGCTTACTGAAAATTTAAACGTGGCATGGCAAGATACATGGACTAATCATATTGTGCCTATCATGATGCATGTTCTAATGTAGAACCCTCATTTCATCGGGTTGAACCCTAAAACAAATTTCAACATTGAAAATATAAATAACATCACAAAACATGTGAAGCACCCAACGGTGAAACGATATCAAAAGTAAATTTCAGAATCAATAACAACATAAAATAGGAAACTTAGTCTTTCCCCCGTACATGGATTCGCGACGCCCAAGCATGGTTTATAACCAAGTCCCTAAGCATTCCCATTCTCCAAGTATATCATCTTCAAATAGAAAAGAAAGAATGAAAGAACCTCTGATACCACTTTGTGACGTCCCGGACCCGGCTGCCCCTCAACCTGAGCCCCGAGCCCGGTTGGCCACATGACCCATGGCTTGTCTCCCCGTAGGCTAGGGGCTACCGACTAGCAGTGGGGGTGTAATGGTAAGTCATTGGGGAGACTATACCCCCATGTCAGATTACACAAATTTATAGTAGAAAAGTAACAAATAGAGGAAGCACAACCAATGGATAAATAGGAGAAAAAGGGAAACATACGAACAAAATAGTAAAAGTAAGGAAAACCCTGATAAGTATACAAAAGCCACATAGGCAATTTCTGATACAATATGAATGCATGGAATTCTGATACAATGGAAACAGATGGAAAACATGCTATGTAGTAGTACAAAAAGAGAACAAAAGTAGTCCACGAGTATCCCTATACAAGCTCGGTCCTCTTCTCTATAACTCCAGCTAGAACGTACGAGTATCAACAACCTGAAGCTGTGCCTTTGCCCCTACTAGTACTTGTAGCAGTAAAGTCTACACGGGTGCCTAGGAGGCCGGTTGGGTAGGGTGTGAGACAAGTCTCAGTAGGCCACCACCAACGATGTCTACGTGTAATCCAAATAGGTGTTCGTATTACAGTGAGAAATAGAGTTCAAGTAAGTAAAACAAAGCAATAAACAACTCTCTCGCTCAGGTTCAAGAAGGACACCTGGTGGGTCTACCTACTTCAGCTCATGGCTGGTAGTCTAAACAAACACCTGAGTATAGATACATAGATATAGGTTATCACTAGAACGAGGTAATCATTCCTCTCGTCCTGGCTTCTCACATACATATAGTCATTACTGGCACGAGGTATGAATGCCTCTCGTCCACAAGCACTGTAGCTGGCATGGGGTACAAATACCTCCCACCCATAAATGTTATATATGCACAAGGTATAAATGCCTCTCTTCCTCAATCGTTATAGCTGGCATAGGGTAGAAATGCCTCCCACCTATCACGGTTATATAGGAACGAGGTATAAATGCCTCTCGTCCTGTTTCATAGAGTTTTATCTGGCATGGGGTAAGAATGCCTCCCGCCCAACACACGGAGATTCATCTGGCACGGGGTAAGAATGCCTCCCGCCCTACCACGGATTATCACAAGCATGTCAACATAGAAAGGCATAACCATTCACATCACGTTATATAAGGCTTTACATATTTTATCATATCACATTAATAAAGCATGACATTTCCATCTAATAATGTCACATAAGTAAACCATGGAATATACACATTTTAATTCATTCAAGGGGTTCATGCTATCTCATCCTAGACAACCTCTAACCAAGTCATCTCATTTGCCTAACATGGAAAATTCCCTTTCAAGACATATCGTTTAGGTTAAAAGTTGAGAAAGGGGCAAATCTCAAGGCAAAACACCTATGGTTGGCCACTCCCGGTCCACACCTCCTCTAAACGCCCTAACAAGGTTATATTCATCAATACCATCCAACACAAGTCATTTATATAGTAAGCGGTCAATATAAATATAGGGTTGGGGGAAAGACAACCCACGACACGACGTTATAAACCCAAAGCGATGGAAAACCCAAAAGGAGAACACATGACCACCTACCATAGGGTTGTATACGTAGGCTCGCTTGATATCGACCTCAGATTTGCAACAGGTTGGAAGAGATCTAAGTTTTAGTCCAAAGCCCTGAAAATAGGGCATATGATCTTGCATTAAAATAACACAATGGTAGGAAAGATTTTCCGAGGAGAAAGGGGTGCGTGAGGTTAGCCTTACCAAGGGTGATCCAACGCCTTCGACAGATCAAATAACGGACACCGGGGGAAGAAACAACAAGAGAATGTGTGAGGAGAGGGTTTTGGAGCTCAAAGGAGCCTCCTTTCTGGTTCTATCCATAGGAAGAAGAAAGGATGGGTTTTAGGATTAAATAGAATTAAGGGAAAAATTGAAAATTTTTACCCAGATCAGGGTCGCATAGTTTAGGCGCACGGTTTACCAAACCGTGTGCATCCCACTACCTTCAGAATGCAGAGCTGCATGGTTTATCCAAACTGTGCGACTTTACTATTCATGTCATGCGCAAACCATGCGCATCAGTTTGCAACTCCAAATCTCAAACTCCTGAGCTCCGAACAAGCCTCGGACACTCCCCGAACCTTCCTTAGAAATTTACACACCTTAAACAAGCTTAAAAGAAATATTTGAAAGAAAAACTAATGATCCATACCTTTGCTAAAGAGTCGGGTCGTTACACTTCCCCTTGCATTCATCAGATCGATGACCCTTTTCTGCGCACTTATAGCATACTCCTATGCCTTTCAAGCATTTCCCAGGACAATTCTTTCCATAGTTCGTGCATGATAAAAATTGATTCGTTCCCTTGTTCTTCTTTGGTTCTTCACCTTTTCCATGGTTATCAGAGTACCGCTTCTTGTCATTGTTTCCCTTGAACCAATTTGATCTAGAAACCCCTCCCCCCTCTATTTTGATGGCACTTAATACAATTTCATCATATGATGAAAATGTTTGAGAAGCTAGTGCCCTTAGAAGAATTGTCTTAAGACCTTCAAAGAAATGATCAATCTTTTCTTCCATGTCACGTACGTAATCTATGGAATACCTAGATAGTATTGTGAAGGTAGCCTCATACTATACAACACTGTCTTCTTCCCTTTTCTTCAGGCCCAGTCATTTCCTCTTTATTTCGTTTCTCTGCTCATGAGGGAAATATTTGTCAAAGAATATTCCTATAAAAAAGTGCTCTATTCCATATCTTCTATCCCTTCTTCCTCCGTGGTATTCTGAATCAAGGAACACCATTGATCAGCGTCACCCATGAGATAATACACTGCCAGCACAACCTTTTCATTATCATTGCATCTTAATGCCATGAATATTATTTCAAGGGACGTTATCCATTGCTTAGATTCCACTGTAATAGTAGTCCCACTAAAATATGGGGGCTTCTTCTGCCTTAAACGATCCAACACATGTATAGCATGGTTATTCGTCACAACCTGTGTATGTTGTCCCAATATGGTCATTATGTGATCTGCTCCAACATTGACTATGTTGACTTGCTCAGCGGGGAAATCCCAACATTTTCCACAAGTATTGATTCCCACTCTTCCATTAGGCGCTATTTCTAAATAATTTCATACACTAGATTAGTTTATAAATCTTAATTAGAAAAGAACTTAACATAGATTGAAATTTTATACATAGCTAATCTCATAAACATGGGTTTTCTGAGAAAAATTTTACATTAAACTCCTTCATAATGTCTTTTAAAGAAAATTCTAATTATCATAAGCATATCCCCCAGGAGTTTCAATATCAAGAGTAAATCAAGGTGCATTTTCGTGTATCAGGATACCTCGAGTCAAGCCTGAAACTCCTTGTCGGAGTTTTCACTCCTAGGTACATCCGTTCTAGAGCCACCTCTACCCATTTGTATCTAGAAAGAGATGTATTTTCTATAAATATCCACATAATCTATTCCTTAACAAAATACTAGGATGATATTTTATGTTTTTCCTCAAAATACCACCTTAGGGATTTTTTCCCTAATGTACAGTTAGCAATCTAGTTTCCAAGGTTCCTACCAAACTTCCTCTGATACTAATTGTAACACACTAAACCCTCTAGACCGGAGCCTATACATTACTAAGTACATTTACATGGTTAGAAGGAATGAAATCTCAAATGAATGATAAGTTTATTAGTCTTGAAAAAATATATACATTTTTGTAACTCAAATTACATTTGAATGATAACAAAATACAACACATAAGAAAAACTAAAAACTACTTCCATAGAATTTCAATAAGTGATCTCCTCTTCATAACCTATGGGAGGTAAACAAATGAAAGGGGTGAGCTAAAATTCTTAGTAAGGGTTACAAATAGAAGAAGCACAAATCAATAATAACTAAATCATAAACAACTTGGCATAGTCAATATGGCATTATGAATAAATGAAAAACACACGCCATTAATAAAATGATAATGAAACTCCATCCATAGATTTTATCATAGTGAAACATCATGGATAATAAAAAATGATAATTAATAAAGAGAATGATTATTAATTGGACATCATGTATCTGGATCATGATACCATAATACTATTAAAATGGTTTAATTCTATGGGTAGAAATCCATTTGATTTTTTAAAACAAACTCGAAGTGTTTTTTCGCCAAACTAATTTTCTCATGAGACCTGTCGATGCATCGAGGGGCTTTAGTGGGCCCCACCCATCACTGAATGTCCAAAAAATTATTTATTCATAGATTTAATACAATTAATATGTGCCTTCTCAATATCCCTATAGAGTAGATAATAAATATTCATCAATATTCAAATAGTTAAAACAACATTCCAAATAAACACCATATATGAAAGGGTATACAACTTAAGAAAATAATCATATCCATGAAACAAAAATATGAATATCTAATAGAAATTTAATTTCAAATGAAAAGTGATCTAAAATGGGCATTAGTTACACCACATGAGAATTATTAGGTGCACAATACAAAGTAAGTCACAACAAAATGGAAATGAGACAATGTTCCTTACAACATTGTAGTCAATCGAATCATATGAACAAAAGTTAATAACCATCAATTGAATCATTAGATACCATTAATATAAATATAATAATGATATTATACATCAATAGGAAGTACACATACACCACATACAAGAAATAAGTGGTAAACAAAGGAAATATCACGGAATTGAAAGTGAGATGAGAAACCCCTTACAGACATTTCCGCATAGTAACAGGTGTTCTTGTGAGGGATTAATGGGAGGTAAAGGGGTATACCATAATTTATATATCATAAGGGCAATATGGGGGAGGTTATAAAACATACCCCATCATTAGGAATTAAAAATAGAAGAAAAAAACATAGGGAGAATTCTTGAATAAAAGTGAGAGAGATGATCCCTCACCTTATGCTCGAAGGTGTTCTTGATTGTTCTTAACGACCTGAATAATCAAATTTAGCTTCATTATTTAATATTTCCAGAACATCATAAACATGTAATTGATATGTTATAACCTTATTAGGTTCATTAATGTCCTTTTCGATGGGTTTAAGAGATTCAATTTTATTGTTTTGGAAGCATTTTCTTCCTTGGTTTTGATGATTCGTTTACTTGTATTCATGAAGGGAATTTCATTTGAAATGTGGTTAAAAATACATAATTGTTAATATATATTATTAGTGACATTAAATAGGTATAAATTATCATATAATTATTCTCTTTATATACCATGAATATGAATCATTCGATGATTTAATGATAAATGCTTGGATTTGGCTTGGCAGTTTTATGCACAATGGACTTGTTTTGTATTATTATTCAATACTATGAGTGTGTAAGGATTCCAAAACATTAAAAAAGATAAAATACATATATTATTATCTGTTTAAACCATTTAAAAAGGTTTCATGACCATTCTTTAATATAGTAATGCAAATCAAAAACTAGTCTTCCTTGACTGTGATATATTAACACATCTCGGATAGTGTTTGCATTTATAGAATAAAAGGAAGGGAAAAAGAGATATGATGATGAAATATTCCATTATAATAATGAAAATACAGTACATGTGTGGTACTAGAATTACCATGTCATTTGTATTAGGTGAGGTGAGAAGTGAGAATGAAAGAATGGAACATTGTAAAAAAATAGAAAGAAAAAGGAAGAGAGGTTCACCTCTTGAGTACTCCTCCTTGAGAATCTTCTTAAGACCTTTGTTTTTAGAATTTTGGTGCAACCAGTAGGTCTTAGAAGTGGGGTAGGATGTTATAGAACTATTTTATCAGAATTTAGGCAAGTCATGAAGCATGAGTGGTGTGGGAGGAAGAGGGGGTGAAGGGTGGTTTATATAGTGGAGGGGAGAGGGGTTTCTCATTATTATATTCATTAATTTATTATTTCTCCACAAGATAAGGAATAATGGGTCTTCAATGACCAATAATAGTAATTTTATCATGTGAATCCAAATCAATTGGGCTTACATTAGTATAACATCAAACATGACTCTATAATTAGTGTATTTTTCTTATTTTGTAAATTATGGTATTTCACTTTTCATAAAAATTCAAGTATTTTAGAAAAATACCAAAAATTAACCTTAACCATTTTTCTATATGTATAATCCAAAAATGAAGTCCATTTTTCAAAAATAATTTTCTAAATATGATTAATTAAATATTTAATTAAAATCATTATTTAATAAAAAAATTAAACACTTAAAATATTCATTTTCATTTTTAAGGTTCCAAAATTTATTAATACATTCATGGGTATGGATAACATTCATAAGAGTCATATTACTATTCATAAAGATAAGTTACTATTCAAAATTTTAGGTTAGTGTTCAGAAGGGTATGTAACTATTCACTGAAAATTAAGTTAATCCTATCAGAATGAAAATATCATCCTAAACACAACTGTGTATGTCAGATTTTCAAAATTTAATACATACATGTGGAAAATTTAAGTTCAATGGCTAGGCTATGACTATCTCCTAAACAACCAAGTGTTGTTTCAAAGAAACTCAATGCTTTATGAAATATAGGCTATGAATTGAATGTATTTAAGATAACATACCGTAAAATGTTTTGGGGTGTTACATTATTCCCTCCTTCGGAAAATTTGTCCTCGAAATTTTATGTATAAATCCCACCAAAAAGATATGGGAGGTTCTTCTTCATAACAACCTTAGGTTCCCATGTTTCTTCCTACATATTCTAGTTTCTCTAAAGAACCTTTACTAGATGAGTTTTCTAATTTCTCAATACCTGATCCCTTGTGTCAAGAATCCCGATAGGCTCTTCACAGTATGAAAAATCAGGTTTTAGTTCTATTTCATCATAGTTTATTACATGCATTGGGCCTGGCATGTATTTATTCAACAATGACATATGGAACACATCACAAACTTTGGAGAAACTTGGCGGCATTACAAAATGGTAAGCTACAACTATGATTCTTTCCGGAATTTCAAATGGTCCGATGTACCTTGGGCTTAGTTTCCTTTTCTTACCAAACCTTAAGACACCCTTCCATGGAGATACTTTCATAAAGACATGATCTCCCACTTGGAATTCCAAATCATTTCTACGGCTGTCAGCATAACTCTTATGCCTACTTTGGGTTACATTAATATGGGATTTAATTATCTTTACCTTTGTCATGGTCTCTTCAATAAGTTCTAGGAATATAAGTTTCCTCTCACCAACTTTGTCCCAACAATTTGGAGTTCAACATCTCTTTCCATATAATGCTTCATATGGTGCTATTTGAATATTAGAATGAAAACTATTGTTGTAAGAAAATTGCACTAAAGGCAAGTGTTGATCCTATATACCTTGAAAGTTAAGAGATCATGATCTCAACATGTCTTCTAGAGTTTTAATAGTCCTTTTAGACTGTCTGTCGGTTTGGGGGGATAATCATTACTCATATAAAGCTCAGTATTCAAAGCATTCTGGAGACTTTTCTAGAATTTAGATGTAAATCAGGGATCTTGATTGGACATAATCGATATAGGTGAACAATTATTCCTTAAAACTTCATTAATATAAAGTATTTCTAGGTGCTTAAGTGGTAAATCCTCTTTTATAGGAAGGAAATGTGATGATTTTATGAGATGATCAACAATTACCCATATTACATCATTCCTTGTAGGTGTCCTCGGTTGTCTGGTGAAAAAATCTATCATAATGTTATCCCACTTCCACATAGAAATAGGTTGAGGTTGCATCAATCCTCTTGTATGTTGTCTCTATGCCTTCACTTGTTGACAAACTAGACACCTAGACATGTAGTCATCAATATCCTTCTTCATATGATCCCACTAAAAACATTCCTTCATATCTTTATACATATTTGTGCTACCCATTTTTTTAGAGAAATTTGAGCTATGAGCATAGTCTAATAGTTACCTTTTTATCTTAGGTACTTATGGAATGGATAACTTCTTCCCAAACTTCAGAACTCCTTCCTCATACATGAAGTCTTCCAATATCCCATCCTTAACAACACTAATTTTCTTGTGTAGATTTTCATCATCAGATTGAGAGCTTTTTATCTTATCAAGTAAAGATGGTTTAGCAATCATTTGGAAGAGGAAATATGTTTCCACTTCCTTAACAATTCCCATATCCATATTTAGTAGATCCTTGAATATAGGATCTCTCTCAATCTTCATTTGAGTCAGAAGTCCATGATCTTTCGTGCTTAATGCATCTTCCACCTTATTTGACTTTCCTGGGGGGTAGTGTATTAAAAAATCATAATCTTTGAGAAACTCAAGCCATATCCTTTGCCTCATTTTGAGATCTTTCTGGGTGACAATGTATTTCAAATTCTTGTGATCTATGTATATCTCACATTTTCACTGTAAAGATAATGTCTCCATATTTTCAGATTAAATATTACAGCTACTAACTCAAGATCATGTGTTGGATAATTTTTCTCATGAGTCTTCAACTGCCTTGATGCATAAGCAATAACTTTATCATTTTTTATAAGAATGCAACCCATCCCATTCTTTGATACATCATAGTATATTAAAAATCCATCACTTCCAGATAGAATAGTAAAAATTGGAGCATTGACCAATCTTATTTTCAATTCTTCAAATAATTATGTACATTTTTTTCGTCCATACAAACTTAACCCCTTTATGTGTGAGCTTGGTTAGCGGGTTAGCTAGTTGGGTGAAATTATGGAAAAAACGTCGATAGTAACCTGCTAGGCCAATAAAACGGCATACCTGGTTATGTTCATTTCCATGGGACACTCTTGGATTGCCATTGTCTTCACAGGATCAACTAGGATCCCATCCTTAGAGACAATATGGATAAGAGAAGAAACAAATTGAAGCCATAATTCACACTTGCTAAACTTACTATATAATTCATTACTTCTAAGAGTTTTCAAAATAATCCAAAAGTGATTCACATTGTCATGATAGCTTTTGGATTATACCAGGATATCATCGATGAATACCACAACAAAGTTATCAGGATATTACTTGAAAAATCTATTCATTAAATCCATGAAAATAGATGGTGCATTAGTCAGTCCAAAAGGCATCACTGTAAACTCGTAATGCCCATACCTGGTTCGAAACACGGTCTTCAGAATATCTTCCTTTCTCACATGTTGCTGATGATATCTAGATCTAAGGTAAATATTTGAAAAGTATTGTTCTCCATGAAGTTGATGAGATAAATCATCAATTCGTGGAAGAGGATACTTATTATTTATTTTAATAACATTGATTTTCCTGTAATCAATGAATAACCTCATGGATCCATCTTTCTTCTTAGAAAAGAGGAGAGGGGATCCCCATGTAGAAACACTAGGTCGAATATATCCCTTTTCACTCAATTCCTAAAGTTTTTTATTTATCTCCACTAATTCCACTATGGCCACTCTATAGGGATTCTTTGATATGGGTCTTGCACTAGGAATTAAATCAATAGAGAACTTAACTTACCTCTCTAGAGGATGACCAGGAAAATCCTCTGGAAATAGGTCAATGTATTCTTGCACTATATGTACATATCCAATTTGAATATTTCCTTCCTCACCCATAGACATTGGGTTCTATTCCTCTCCAAGAATTTCATTCAATATAGCTAATGAGGGTAGATCTATAAAATAATCAGATGGCAAGGTTTCTTCCCAAAAAAAGGGATTCTACACTATTTTCAAAGATTGTAACTTCCTTCTTCTTGAAATATATATTCACATCATAATTTTATATCAAATTAATACCAAGAATTATATCAAACTCAGTAATTGGTATGATGAAAAGGTTAGAAACTAAAGAACGTTTATGTGTCATGAGGGGGACTGATCGACATGCCTCTGTTTCAATGATACATCCCCTAGAAGTTTTGACTGAAAATTCCTTTATTAAATCAAATTGGACATGTCTAATTTTCTTGGAAAACTGGGAATATATAAATTAATGTGATGATCCAGAATCAAATAATGCACTGTCCAAGTTTGAGGAAACAATTAAAGTACCTACCACCATGTCATTAGGAACTTCAACCTTTGCGGTTGTAATTGCATAAGATTTCTCTTTCTCTCGTGGCCTTTTCAGAGGAAAGTTTCCTTGGTTACCAGGACAATCATTTGAATACTATCCCATCTCTCTACAATTTTTCCATTGAATATCATTGACTTGTTTCTTCCCCTTACATTCATCTGATCAATGAACCTTTTATCCACACTTATAGAAGAATCCCATGCCTTTAAAGCATTTCCCAGGGAGATTCTTTCCATAGTTTGCGCATAACAGAAATATCTTAATTCCCTTTTTCTTATTTGGTGTTTCAACTTTTCTATGGTTATCAGAGTACCGCTTCTTATCATGGTTTCCCTTGAACAAATTTGATCTAGATAACTCCCTATCTGTTTTGATGGAACTTAATACAATTTAATCATATGATGAAAATGTTTGAAAAGCTAGTGACCTTCGAAGACATGGCTTAAGACCTTCAATAAAATGATCAATATTTTCTTCTGTGTCACGTATGTAATCTATGTCATACCTAGCTAGTCTTGTGAAGGTAGCTTCATACTCTGCAACACTATCTTCTTCCCTTTGCTTTAAGCCCAATAATTTCCTCTTCATTTGGGTTTGTTTCTCATGAGGGAAATATTTGTCAAAGAATATTCTCTTAAATTTCCTCCATTCCATATCATCCATCTCTTCTTCCTCCATGGTATTCTGGATCAAGGACCACCATTGATCAACATCACCCTTGAGATAATATACTAACCACACAACCTTTTCATTATCATTGCATCTTAATTCAATGAATATATTTTCAAGTGAGTTGATCCATTTCTCAACTTCCACTGGATTAGTAGTCCCACTAAGAGATGGGGGATTCTTCCACATGAAATGATCCAATATAGGTGTAGCATGGTTATTCATCACGACCTGAGTAAGTTGTCCTAATATGGTCATGATCTGATCTTCTCCAATATTGACTGTGTTGAATTGCTCCGTGGGGAATCCCTACATTGTCCATGAGTATTGATTCCACTTATTCCATTAGGTTCCATTTATAAATAATGGAATACACTAGATTAGTTTATGAATCACAATTAGAAAATAACATAACATAGATTGAAATTCTATGCATAGCTAATCTTATAAACCTGTTTTCTCTGAGGAAAAATTTACATTAAACTCCATCATAATGGATTGTAAAGAAAATGTGAATTATCCTAAGCATATCCCCTAGGAGTATCAATACCAAGAGTGCATCAAGGCACATTTTCATGTACTAGGATACCCCAGGTCAAGCCTAAAACTCCTTGTCATAGTTTTTTCACTCCTAGGTACATCTGTGCCAGAGCCACGTCTACCTGTTTGTATCCAGACATGGATGTATTTTCTATAAATATCCACATAATCTATTCATTACCAAAATATCAGGATGATCTTATATATTTTTCCTCAAATACTAACTTAGGGGTTTGTTCCCAAATATATAGTTCGCTATCTAGTTTTCAAGGATTCTACTAAACTTCCTCTGATACCAATTGTAACACCACGACCCCTCTAGGCCGGAGCCGAGGAATTAATAGGTACATTAGCATGGTTAGAAGGAATAAAATCCCAATGGAATGACCAGTTTAGTAGTATTGAATAAAATAGATACATATCTATAACTCAAATTACATTATAATGGTAACAAAATACAACACATAACAAAAACTAAAAACTGCTTCCATAGAATCTCAATAAGTGATCTCTTCTTCATAACCTGTTGGAGGTAAATAAATGAATGGGGTGAGATGAAATGATCAGTAAGGGTTAAATATAGTAGAATCATGAATCAATAATAACTGAATCATAAAAAACTTGGCATAGTCAATCTGGCATGGTAAATAAATGAAAAACACATGCCATTAATAAATTGAGAATGAAACTACATCCATAGATTTTTTCATAGTGAAAAACTTATGGATAGTAATAACTAATAATGAATAAATATAATTATTATTAATTGTAAACCATGTATCTAGAACATGATACAATAATACCATTAAAATGTTTTAGTTATATGGGTAGAAACCCACCCGATTTTTGGAAACAAACTCGAAGGGTTTGTTGCCAAACTGATTATCTCATGAGACCTGTCGATGGATCGAGGGGCTATAGAGGGACCCTATAGTAAATTCATGTCAAAATAATCTTTATACATAGATTTAATACAATTATAATTTGCCTTCTCAGTATCCATATAGTGTAGAGAATATGGATTCATCAATATTCTAATAGTTAAAACCACATTCCAAATAAACACCGTATGTGAAAGGGTATACAACTTAAGAAAATAACCATATACATGAAACCAGAATATGGATATCTAATAAAAATGTAATTTCAAATGAAAAGTGATCTCAAATGGGATTTAGTTACACCACATAATAATTATTAGTTGCACAATACAAAGTAAGTCACAAAAAAATGAAATGAGACAATGTTCCTTACCACATTGTAGTCAATCGAATCATATGACCGAAAGTTAATAACCATCAATTGAATCATTATATACCATTAATATAAATAGAATCATGATATTATACATCAATAGGATGTTCAAATACAACACATAAACGAAATAAGCAGTAAACAACAGAAATCTCTCAGAATTGAAAGTGAGATGAGAAACCCCTTACAAACATTTCAGCATAGTAACAGATGTTCTTGTGAGGGATTAATGAGAGGTAAATGGGTATAACATAATTTATATATCATAAGGGAAGTATGGGGGAGGTTCAAAAACATACCCCATCATTAGGAATTAAAAATATAATAACACAACATAGGGATAATTCTTGAATAAAAGTGAGAGAGAGGATCCCTTACCTTATGCTCGAAGGTGTTCTTAATTGTTTGTAACGACCTGAATAATCATATTTACATTCATTAATTAATATTTCTAGAACCTCATAAACATTTAATTGATATCGTAAAACCTTATTAGGTTCATTAATGTCCTTTTTGATGGGTTTAATAGATTAAATTTTATTATTATGGAAGAATTTTCTTCCTTGGTTTTCATGATTCGTTTACTTGTATTCATGAAGTGAAGTTAATTTGAAATGTGGTTAAACATATATAATTATTAATATATATTATTAGTGAAATTAAAGAGATGTAAATTATCTTATAATTATTCTGGTTATATACCATGAGGATGACTCATTTGATGTGTTTATGATAAACGCTTGGATTTGTCTTTGTAGTTTTGTGCACAATGAACTTATTTTGTATTATCATTCCATATTATGAGTGTGTAAGGATTTAAAAACATTAAACAAGATAAAATACATCTATTATTATATGGTTAAACCATTAAAAAAGGTTTCCTTACCTGTCTTGAATATAGTAATGAAAATTGAAAACCCATCTTACTTGAGTGTGATAAATTAACACATCTCGGACGGTGTTTGCATTTATAGTATAAAAGGAAGAGAAAAAAAGATATGATGATGAAATATTACATTAGAATAATGAAAATCCAGTACATGTATGGTAATAGAATTATCATGGAATTTGGATGAGGTGAGGTGAGAAGAGAGAACAAAAGAATGGAACTTTGTAAAAGAAATAGAATGAAAAAGGAAGAGAGGTTCTCCTCTTGAGTACTACTCCTTGAGAATCTCCTTAAGGCCTTTATTTTTGGCCTTTGAACGTGGTGGAAGAGGATATGGAGATATTATAGAATACTTTAGGCAAGGATTGAAGCTTGAGTGGTGTGGGAGGAAGAGGGGGTGAGGGGTGGTTTATATAATGGAGGGTAGAGGGGATTTCTCAATATTATATTCATTAATTTATTATTTCTCCACAAGACAAGGAATAGTGAGTCTTCCATAACCAAGAATAATAATTTTATCATGTGAATCAGAATCAATTGGGCTTACATTAGTAGAACATTATATATGACTCTATAATTAGTGTATTAAGCTTATTTGTTAAATTATGGTATTTCACTATTCATAAAAATTTCATGTATTTCAAAAAAATACCAAAAATTCACCCTAACCATTTTTTGATGTGTAGAATAAAAAATTAAGTCCATTTTTTAAAAATAATTTTCTAAATATGATTAAGAAAATATTTAATTAAAATCATTATTTAATCGAAAAACATAAACACTTAAAATATTCATCTTCATTTTTAAGGTGCCTAAATTTATTTATACATTCATGGGTATGGATACCATCCATAAGATTCATATTACTATTCATAAGAATAAGTTATTATTCAAAAGGGTAGGTTACTATTCATAATGGTAGGTTACTATTCACTGAAAATTAAGTTAATTCTATCAGACTCTAAATATCATCATGAACACAACCGTGTATGTCAAATTTTGAAAATTTAAAACACACATGTGGAAAATTTAATTTCAATGGCTAGGATATGACTGCCTCCTAATTAACCAAGTGTTGTTTCAAAGAAACTCAGTGCTTTATGAAATATAGGCTATGACTAGAATGTATTTAAGAGAACATACAATAAATTGTTTTGGGGGTGTTACAAGTACAACCAGTGAAAGTTATATCTAAAAGTTCAATAATTGTTGTAGTTTGAGTTAGATATGAAGAAGATGAAAATCTTGATGTTCCTATTCTAGAATGAATATAACCATAATATGAATTTTGGAGGCCAACTATAATCATATGAACAATACAAAGGTATCTATTTGATTTGATTTTTTTTCTTATAATGGATACTGGAGAACTAGAGACACCAAAATTGGATGCTATAATAGGTGATTCTAAGAAGTGGGATAATGATATACAAGAGTAGTTGAATTAACTACAAGTGAATAACACCTGGTAATTAATGGAGTTACCACTTGGAAATAAATACCATGATAAAAAGGGGGTTTTCTAGATAAAATAATAATATGACGTGAAAAAATAATATAAATAAAGATTTATGGTCAAAGGGTTTTAGTAAAAAGATGGAATTTATTTTTATAAAATTTTCTCTATGGTAGTGAAACATACAACCATTAGAATAGTGTTATGTTTAGTTACTTATGAAGGATTGTATATGGAATAGATGGATGTGAATATGATCATCCTTTATGGAAGTTTAGCGGATGATATATTTATGAAGAGACCTTGTGGTTTCATGGATCAATGGAATAAAGACTGGGTGTGAAAAATCAAGAGGTGTTTCTATGGTTTGAATTAAGCACCAAGATGGTGGAATTATAAGTTTGATTAAATTATGGAAGGGAATGGATTCTAGTGAAGAAACTCTATTCATTTCTATTGTTGGAAAGAATATAAAAAAAGTGAATTAATAATTCTATTACTATATATTGATGAAAGTAATTTAGTAGGTCCATCCGTAAAATAGATTCCAAAACCGAAGAAAGAATTTTTATGAAATTATGAAATGAATGATCTTAGTGAAGCGGATAAGATTTTGGAAATTAGGATTAAATGTGATTTGAATAATAGAATCCAAGTTTTATCACATAAGGATTTTTTCTAGAGAATCATCGAAATATATAGAATGAATGGATGCAAATCTATTTCAGATCCTCTTACCATACACTTTAATTTTTAAAAATAGAATTAACCATGAATGGAAGGATAGGTGAATAATATGGAAAGAATACCATTTGTATCAGTGTTATAATGTCTCAAGTATTCCATGGTGTGAACTCATCAAAGAATTTCTCATGTAGTGGGAGTGGAAGTCTGGTTTATGTCAAATATAGGGGAAGACAATTGGGAAGATTCCAAGTGTATTATTAATTATCTCAAATGAATTCAAGATATTATCCTTGGTTTCAAAGAATATAATCCTTTAATCAGTTCTGTTGATGTTGAATTTGGGGGTGATTTTTGTAACACCTAGATGTTTTTATGAAATATTTTCTTTAATTATTTTTTATCCTTCAGTAGATTTCTTTGCACAAAATTGCGAGTTTAAACAAACTGCAAGATTCCCTTATTATAAAATTACCATTATATCCTAGCTGTTAGGTTAGGAGGAATAATTATAACTAACTTATAAAAATACATTATGAATTCATTTTCTATCAATTATTTATGAAAAATATAAATCAATTAGATATTTGTATTTTGAGTGAATTAATTTTTTTAATTAAATTAATGAGATATGTATGTGTTATATACTTAATAAAATATTTTTTATATTCATCCAATGGATATTTTAGTCATAGGTTATGAATAAAACTGTATTGATGTATAAAAATTTATTTTTTAAATGGTTAATTTTATACCATTGAATGGAGAACGCATTTTAAATTAAGATTTTGACACATTAATAATTTTTATATGACAAAATAAACATGTTATTATGAAGTAGGATATAAAAATTTACTTTGGATAAATTTCTGATATTTTTTCTAATAACATCCATGTTTTGATGAATATTAAAAATACGCTAAATTTTAATTGAATTTTTTTTTCATCAAGATAATTTATATGGTTAAATTAAAATATTTAGTTGTTCTAAAGTATAAATAGAAAATATATTTATCATTCAATATAATTTATTTAATTATAATTAATTTTACATTGAATTCATAGGTAAAAACATTTCATTCATTTGTAATGTTTTTACTTTTAAAACTCATTTTCTCATATCAAAAACGAGATTAATTTTAAATTAATTACTGAAACATTTGGGTTCTAAATTTTGAAAAATGGATTCCATATTTGAAATCATTAATTACAAATTATGTTAATAGGCTAATTTTATTTTTGGGAATTATGAATAGTAACTTTGGTATTTTTTTATTACTATGGTTAAAGGTAAATCGGGTAATTAAAGGTAACCATAATATTATAAAATTACCATAAAACCTGTAAAATTCCATTGGATGACTAAATTAGACCCTTATCATCTATTTTTTGAAATATAATCACTTTATGGTCACTTAACTTTGAATATAACATGAATGAAATAAAAACTAATGAATGTGACAAAATGTCACAATCTCATTTTATGTAAGTATATTAATTTTAATATATGGATAACTAGGAGATAATATCCACTATAGATAGTCTCTGAAAAAATAATGGAATTACCTACATCATAGAAATTTATTTATAATTTTTATATAATAAATAATTACCATTAATGATGACACAATAGTGATGTAAAAATTATTTTATTAATATAAATATCAAATAAATGGGTTTAAAATTATTAAAATAAATATCATATGAACTAATTATTGTGATCCACGAATTTTCTATGTGACTATGAATTTTTAAGAGTCTATTGATTTTTTTTAAACTTATCTCCTATGTGGATTTTTGTTAAAGTCAAATAAATGGATTATTTCAAAATTGACACTATTGATATTTTATGAAAATTAAATTTTAATAAATTATTTAAAAATCATAAAAATATTTAAAAATTATAAAGTGATAATTATAAGATCTTAAATTTCATAAAATACCCATTTATGGTCAATTAACACCATATAAGTAAATATTTATAATGATTAAATATTTAGAATTTTATTACCACAATTAAAATTAAATAGAATAACTAAGTCTCAAATAAAAATATACGATTTAAATTGACAAAATAACATGTTCAAAATTTATTGGTTTATGAGATTAGAACCATATATAATCTCATCATAGAAATTGGGACATTTTAGAGGTTTTTGTGTAGGGTTTGGTTTTATTATAAATTATTATTTATGGAGTTTCCAAAAGTGCCCCTCACCTTAATTATAAAAGGGAACCTCCAATCTCACCTATTCACTTCAATTTGACCCTCCTATATCAGCCATACCCTGCCAATTTTCCTTATAAACTTACCTATTTTCATTCTAGAGGTTTGGGTCATCTTCAAAGGCCAACTCTAGTGCTCGAAGAAGAGATTTAGAGGAAGCACGTCGAGGAAGAGGTAATCACTTCTACCGATTCTTTCAAAATAATTTCTTATTCTACTTCCTCTTCATTAGTTTTTTCATTATAAATTAATAACATCAGTATCACTCATATACTGCTATGTGATTATAAACCATAAACAACCATATTACACCGTCTACTCATCCTATGAAAAATGAAATCACAACGCATGCGTACGGACGACTTACCGTCTCCACACCGTGGAGTAATCTGTTTTTCATCACCACCTTACATGGATGGGTATAATGATGGTATTAATAAATATAAATATGACTGATAAAAAATTATTTTTATCATGAGATACTATACACCATTCACTTCAATACCATTCAACCATTATGGTAACGATATTGTTTCTTGTGTGTACGTACGACTTACCATATCTATAGTGCGATGTGATTCATTCTACATAATATTCATTAAAGCATGATTATATAAATTAATTTAATGAATAAATATGATATATATTATACTAATACAATGCTTTAAATGTTATAACTATAACCTAAAAAGAGGAATATGAACTTATCCAACAAAACATGCCTAAGAACATAAAGTAGTTAATACCCGAATAACGAGTAACAATGAAATGTTACTGAAAAACAGATGAAAATATGATCATAAATGTTATCATAAAAATGATTATTAATTTGGAATAAATCATTTAAATTATATAAATCATTATATAAGAGGTTCAGATACATATTAATCATATCAGACCTAAGGTAATGGATAACTTTTCAAATCTCGTTTTTATCTGAGATTGTTTATTTGTAAGTATTTACTGGGATATAATTATCATCCACGTCCATGTTTTCTAAATATGTATTTCAAAATATTCTTTATATACTTATATAATTTTTAAAATTTAAGTTTACCCATTGGTAAATTTTCACTAAATGGTATCTTTTGTCATTTTTGATAAGAGGTACTTTTTTACTTTTTTGGAGAAAGTACAAAAATAATATTTTTCAACCTATACAACATGAACAGATTTTTTATGCTTTCATAATGCATTATTTCCTAAAATCTTCCTCTATATTCTTACAATGTTATTTTCACATAAAATAATTTCCTCTAAAATTGTGAGGCATTTTGAGGAAGGAATTTTTTTTTGAAGAAAGTATATTTTCCTCTGGAATTAATTTCAATTGTTTTCTCAACATTATTTTCCATGTTAAATGGAACTCTTTAAATAGGGTTATATTTCTATCAATGTTATGAATATTATTTTTTTGTGTTTATGATGTAATGTTATTTATGAAATCCATTTGTTTTATATCAATTATGATGGAATGATGTTTAAGAAACCCATTTTATTTCATGGGTTATGAAATGGTAAATGATTTTATGTTTTTTTGGAACACATAAGAATGGTTTCATTATAAGATGGTTGGGATATATATATACCTCAAATTCATTGGGTAAAGATCTATATCTCATGAGATATACATGAATGGAACTGGAAGTAAATTTAGTTCAGTAATACAGGGCCAGATCGAGGAGTGAACTTAGTTTAGTAATGGACTTTGTCTACTATGATGGTCTCAGTAATAATACTTGTCTAATATGAAATGATTTTCTATTAATATGTGTGTATGGAATGAAATTTCATATTTTATGTTATTAATATTGGGATTACATTTCACTTTTATGATTTATCCCCTGACATGATATTATAATCTTATATATGCAGGATAAGATTTTCAAATTTTATGTTTATGATTGATATTTCCCTTGTTTACCTTTATTGAGAATTTGAGATAAACTTTTCATATGTTTTTCCCCAGGTCATAAATAAGGGTATTAAGTAAGATATGTAAAAAAGTATTCTATTTATGAATAAATAAGCGGGAGATAATGTGGATGTTTTATGAACCAGTTGTTTATGTTTCCCAGTTTCTAAAGACACTAAACCTATATGGTCCTGGCATAGTTTTTTATGTTATGTAATAAATATTTTTTAATGTTAAAGTAATATCTATATGTAAATTATGTTCTGTTATAGTTGGTATCATAGCCAGGTTATAGTTAACCTTTGGAAACTAGGATGAGAGAACCTTAGTAATAACCCTAAGGATATGTATAAGTATAGGTTACAAACCTACCCTAGTGTTTTAGAGATGTTCCTGAATAACCTAGGATAAAACCTTAAGTGTCCTAAATTGAAATTTTATTATTGATTATGTGGTTTTCCTATTATGATTAGTGTTTATCACACTATTCTTCTGGGTTTTAGTCAATGTTTGGAACCCGAAGGAACCACATTAATGATGAATGCGACGAGCAATGCAATGATTGTCCCCATGAGCAGCCAAATGTTATGGGAGATGGAATAAAAAATATTTTAGCCATTCTCACACAACTTTATCAAGCTATGAATCATGAAGGACTTCCAAACTAGTAAATGAGGGAGAAACATTCTATTGAGTCCTTCATGAGACAACGTCCAACTTCATTCAGCGGGTCTTCTGATTCTTTAGTGGATGAACAATGGATCTATACAACTAAAAAGATTATTTTAGTTCTAAATTGTTATGAACATGATAAATTAATATTATAAGTCTATCATTTGGAAGGTGAAGTTGATCAATGGCGGAATATTATCAAGAATATGAGGCAAAGAGATTTTATTGAGTTCATAGAGTGGGATAAGTTCAAGAACTTATTTTTCAATATGTACTTTCCTCATATTCTTAGAACAAAGATGAAGAGGAAGTTCCTTGAACTTTGAAAAAGGGATGATGAATCTATTGGTACCTAAAAATAAAATTTTACAAGATTATCATGGTACACTTCTGGAATTATTATCCAACCTCAGAGTAAAATTGATCGATTCTTTAGTGGCTCAAAACCAAGTCTCCAAATGGAATTAGACATAAGGGATTTCAATAGCTATGAGGAAATTATTCGATGTCCTCTCAAGGTTGAGATGGAGATTGGAGTAAACCATCAGTCATATGTGTCTGATAGGAAGAGAAAATTGAATTTAAAGGAAAATCTAAAGACCACATTGAAAAGAAGATGAGTTTTACCTTATACTCAAAGTGTGGAAATAAACATGGAGGGAATTGTCTTAAAGGGACTAGTAAATTTTTTAAGTGTGGAAAAGAAGGTCATCAGGAAGTTGAATGTCGAAGTGATGGGAAAAATATGTCTAATGATGTGAACAAAGAAAAGGCTACATAGAATTCACCTCCAACACTTCAATGTTACAAGTGAAAAGAAATGGGGAATTATGCCAATCAATTCCCTAATCCAAGGGTTACTGATGATGATCAATGTCAAAAAACTCTTATGAAAAAATACAAACGAAATTAATATGCAATCAATATCGGTGATAAGTAGTATGATAATGAAGTGGTGAATCGTACACTTACCATCCAATATAAAGTAGAAAATGTTTTATTTGATTCTGGATCTACCCAGTCTTTTATTTCTGAATAATTTTCTAAGTTTATCACTATATTACCTCAACAATTAGATGTTGAGTTAGTTGTGACAACTAATAATGACACAACAGTTGCATCAAAAGATTATAATTCTTCTTATGTTGAAGTTTGTGGGAAAGTGGTCCCTGAAAATCTTGTGATCCTTTCTATAGTGGAATTTGATGTGATTCTTGGCATGGATTGTCTTTCTATATATGAATATCATATCAATTTACAAGTAATAAAAGTCACATTTCATAATCCAGATCAATCTATGATCATCTATCAATGAAAGGATGAATATAACCTTCCAGTAGAAATTTATTCCATCACAAGTGTATTGATTCTAATTAATGAAGGTTATTTATCTCAAATAGTTGGGGAGAAACTCATGATTAAGAATATTCCCATTGTACGGGAGTTTGATGATGTATTTAAAGAGTAATTTCAAGGACTTCCACCAAATCATGAAGCCGAGTTTTCAATAGAAATTATATCGGGTGCTATGCCTATTTCAAAAGCACCTTATAGAATATCCCCAATTGAGTTTAAGGAATTGAAGAAGAAACTACAAGAGAATCTTGATAAGGGATTAATATTCCCTAGTGCATCACCTTGGGGAGAACATGTTCTATTTATTAAGAAGAAACATAGATCAATGAGAATTTTCATTAATTATCAAGAACTTAACAAGATCAATATCAAGAACAAATATCCTCTTCCCCTCATTGATGACTTATTTGACTAACTATGCAGAGCTCAATACTTTTCCAAGATTGATCTTAATTCAGGATATCATCGATTAGGGGTAAAAAAAGGATATACCAAATATGGAATTCCATATAATGTATGGACACTACAAATTTATAGTGATGACTTTTGGTCTTACTAATTCCCCCACTATCTTCATGGATATAATGAATAGAGTCTTTAGAGACTATCTTTATCAGTTTGTGGTAGTCTTGGTAGATGATATTCTTGTCTATTCAAAGAGAAAGGAAGAACATGACGATCACTTGAGAATTGTACTGAAGACCCTGAGAAAGGAGAATACTTTTTCCAAATTAAAAAAGTGTGAATTTTGGATTCATAAAGTTTAATTTTCTGGTCACATAATCTCAAGAGAGGGGATATCTATAGATCTTACAAAAACAGAGGTTATTAAAAGATGGTTGAGACCAACAACGGTAACTGGGATATGATGTTTTCTTGGTTTGGATGGATATTATTGATGTTTTGTGAAATATTATTCATGATTATCTAATCCAATCACCCAGTTGACTCGGAAAGGCGTTAAGTTTGTTTGGACGGAGTAATGCAACGAGAATTTCAAAGAGTTAAAAAGAAGGCCAGCCAGTGCACCTATGCTCTCACTGCCTTGTAGTGGAGAAAGGTTTGTGATATATAGTGATGCATCCAAGAAGAGGATGAGATGTGTTCTTATGAAAAGTTATATGGTGATGGATTATGCCTCATGATAGTTGAAAATTAATGATAAAAATTACCCAACTCATGATTTGGAGTTAGCTATGTTAATTTTTTCATTAAAGATATGGAGGCATTATTTTTATGGTGAAAGGTGTGATATTTATAATGATTATAAAAGTTTAAAGTATATTTTCACACAAAATGATATGAATATGAACCAAAGAATATGTTTAGAGTTGATTATAGATTACGACTGATCAATACATTACCACCCTGGGAAAACAAACAAGGTGGAAGATGCTTTGAGTCGAAAAGACCATGCTAGCGTATCCCTGATGAGGATCACGAAAGATCCAATATTTATAGATTTTCAAGTGATGGATCTTGAAATTTTAATGGAATGGGAGAAGTATTATATTTCTCAAATTAATGTTCAACCATCAATACAAGTGAATATGAAGGAGGCATATAAGAAAGATATTGAACTACAAAAGAAGGTGAGAAATATTCCTGAATTCAACCTTGATTGTGATGGAATAATAAGGTTCAGGAACCAAGTTTGTATTCCTCCCATACCAAAATTAAATAAGGAGCTATTGGATAGGCTCATAGCTCTTCATTATCTATTCAACCTAGAAGAAAAATGATGTACATGGACTTGAATGTGTACTTCTGGTGGGATGGCATGAAAAGAGATGTCACTAAATATGTCTCTTGATGATTGGTTTGTTATAAAGTTAAGGCTGAGAGATAGAAGTCTAAGGGGATGTTACAATTATTAACCATACCATAATGGAAATGAAAAAACATCACTATGGACTTTGTCATCGAACTTCCAAAAATATCAAAAGGCAATAATGCTATCTGGGTTATAGTTGATCTCCTTATGAATTCGACACAGTTCATTGCTATTAGAGAGGATTTATCTCTTGATATGCTTACCAGGATATATGTAAATGAAGTGGTAAGATTGCATGGAGTAACAATTTTCATTATATCTGATCGAGATCTAAGGTTTACCTCAATGTTTTGGCAATGTATTCAGCATGGTCTAGATACAGAGTTATGTTTTAGCACTGCTTATCATCCTCAGAAAGGCTGTCAGTCTGAGAGGACAATTCAAACTCTGGAAGACATGTTGAGAGATTGCTCTATGGATTTCAAAGGTATTTGGATCAACAAATACCATTGGTGGAATTTTCATAAAATAATATCTTTCACTATAGTATTCATATGGATCCTTATGAATCCCTCTATGGAAAGAAGTGCAGAACATCAACTTGTTGGGACAACTTTGGGAAAATAAAGCTATTGGGACCTGATATTGTTGTTGAAATGGTAGAAAAGATCATATATATTCAACAAAACATAAGAGAAGATCAGTGTATAAAATAAGATATGCTGACAACTGAAGAAAAGAACTAGAGTTTGAAGTGCGTGATAAGGTGTTCTTATGAATATCTCCCTGGAAGAGAGTAATGAGATTTGGAAATAAGGGAAACCTAATCCCTAGGTATATCGGTCCTTTTGAAATTATGGATCATGTTAGGAAGGTAGCTTATCAATTTGTGCTTCCACTAAATCTCTCTAAAGTTTATGTTGTGTTCCATGTATCTCTCCTGAGAAAGTACATACCTGATCCTTCACATGTACTATGCTCAGAATTTGTACCGCTGGAGCAATATCTTTCTTATGAAGAACAACCGATGGAGATTCTAGATTTTAGCAAAAAAGTTCTACGAAACAAGACCACTCACTTGGTTAATGTTTTATGGATGAACCACTAATTTGAAGAAGCTTCTTGGGAAATTGAGGATATGATGAAGGATAATTATCCCGATCAATTTTTTACAGGTGATGAATTTCAAGGGAGAAATCTAGTTTAAGGTGGGTAGAATGTAACACCAAGATGTTTTTATTAAATATTTTCTTTAAATATTTTTTATTCATCAATAGAATTATTTTCAAGCAATGATGAGTTTAAAAAAACTTCAAGATTACCTTATTATAAAATTACCATTATATCCTAGTCTTTAGGTTATTAGGAGAAATTATAATTAACTTATGAAAATGAATTATGAATTCATTGGCTATCAATTATTTATGAAAAAATATAAATAAATTAGATATTTTTATTTTGATTGAATTAATTTTGGTAATGAAATTAATAAGATATACATGTGTTATATACTTAATAAAATATTTTTTATATTCATCCAATAGATATTTTAGTAATAAATTATGAATAAAACCCTATTTGATGTATAAAAACCTATTTTTAAAAGGTTAATTTCACACCTTTGAATGGAGAAACCATTTTAAATTAAGATTTTGACACATTAATAAATTTTATATGACAAAATAAAAATTTTATTTTGAATCGGGATATAAAAATTTACTTCAGGTAATTTTTTAATATTTTTCTAATAACTTTCATGTTTTGATGAATAGTAAAAATACCATAACTTTTAATTAAAAATAAAGTTGTTCATCATGATAATTTATACGGTTAAATTATAATATTTAATGGTTCTAAAGTATAAATATAATATATTTTTATCATTAAATATAATTTATTTCATTGGAATTAATTTTACGTTGAATTTATAGGTAAAAACATTCAAATCTTTTTCAATGTTTTAACTTTTAAAACCCATTTTCTCATTTCAACAATAGGATTAATTTTAAATTAATTATTTAAAATTTCATGTTTTGAATTTTGAAAAATTTATTCCATAGTTTGAATCATTATGTCCAAATTATGTTAATAGGATACTTTTATTTTTTGGCATTATGAATAGTAACTTTGGTAATTATTTTTATTACCACAGTTAAATGTAAATCGGATAATTAAGGGTAAAAATAATATTATAAAATTAAATTAACACCTATAAAAATACCATTGGATGACTAAATTTTAACCTTATTATCTATTTTTTAAATGGAATCATTTTATGGTCACTTACCTATGAATATGACATTAATGAAATAAAAACTAACAAATGTGACAAAATGTCACAGTCTCATATTATATAAGTATATGAATTTTAATATATGGATAAATAAGAGATAATATCGACTATAGATTGTCTTGGGAAAGATAAAATAATTAACTACATTATAGAAATTTATTTATAATTTTTAGATATTAAGTAATTACCATTAATGATGACACAATAATGATGTAAAACTTATTTTATTAATAGAAATATCAAATAAATGGTTTTAAAAAAATATTAAAATAAATATCATATGAACTAATTAATGTTCTACATGAATTTTAGAGGTTACTATGACATTTTATTATTGTATTTAATTTTTTTTTCTGATTTATCTCATTTTTGTATTTTGTTAAAGTCAAATAAATGAATTGTATCAAAATTGACACTATTGATATTTTATGAAATTAAAATTTAATTAAATTATTTAAAAATCATAAAAATATTGAGAAATTAAAAAGTAATAATTATAAGTTCTAAAATTTCATAAAATACCCATTTATGGTCAATTAACACCATATAAGTAAATATTTATAACCATTAAATATTTAGAATGTTATTAACATAGTTAAAATTAAATAGAATAACTAAGTGTCAATTAAAAAGATATGGTTTAAATTGACAAAATAAATTTTCCAAAATTAATTATTTATGAGATTACAACCCTATATCCTCTCATATACTAAATTGGAAAATTTTTAATGTTTTTGGATAGGATTGGATTTTATTATAAATTATTATTTATGAAGTTTCCAAAAGTGACCCTCACCTCAATTATAAAAGGTAACCTCATCACTCACCTATTCACTTTATTTTTAGCCTTCAAGCTTGGCCATAACCTACCCTTTTTCCTTCCTGACTTCATTATTTTCATTTTATAGGTGCTGGTAACCTTTAAATACAAACTCTAGTGCTCTAAGAAGTGATTTAGAGGAAGCACGTTGAGGAAGAGGTAATCTCTTCTACCGATTATTTCAAACTTATTTCTTCTTGTAATTATTCTTCATTAGTTATTTCATTATAAAGTAAAAAAATAAATATCAATAATATACCGATATATTATTATAAACATTAAAAAATTATATTCCACCTTCTACCCATCCTATGAAAAATGAAATCATCCGGCGTGCGTACATACGACTTATCGTCTCCGCGCCGTGGTGTAATACATTTTTCACCGCCACCTTACATGGATGGGTATATAATGGAATTAATAAATATATATATGATTGAAATAAAATTATTTTTACTATGAGATACTATACACCATTCAATTCAATACCATTCAATAATTATGGTAACAATATCATCACTCATCCGTATGTACGGCTTACCGTCTCCACGGTGCGATGTGATTCGTTCTACATAATATTCATTAAAGAATGAGTATATTAATGAATTGAATGAATAAATATGATATATATTATACTAAAACCATTATGTAAATGATATAACTATAACCTAAAAATAGGAATAAGAACTTATCCGAAAAAACATGAATAAGAATATAAAGCAGTTAATAACTAAATAATGAGAATAAATGAAATGTTACTAACAAACATATGAAAATATGATCATAAATGTTATCATAAAAATTATTATGATTCTATAATTAATCCTTAACAACATTTAAATCATTTTATAGGAGGTTCAGATACATACGAATCATATCAGACCTAAGGTAAGGGATAACATTGCAAATATCATTTTTATCCAAGATTATTTTTTTCTAAGTATTTACTGGGGTATAATTATCATCCATATTCATGTTTCCTAAATATGTGTTTTGAAATATTATTCATATTCTTCTTTAATTGTTAAAATTCAATTTTAACCATTGTTAAATTTTTACTAAATGACATCTTTTGTCATTTTCAGTATGAAGTAGTTTTTGACTTTTCCAGAAAAAGTATGAGAAGAATGTTTATTTTAACTTGTAGGACATGAATAGATTTTTACGCTTTCCTAATTAATTATTTCCTAGAAGATTCCCCTAAAATATTAAAAGGTTATTTTCACATAAAATAATTTCTTCTAAAATTGTGTGTCATTTTGAGGAAGGAAAACATTTTTGAAGAAGAATGTATGTTTTTATCAGGAATTAATTTCAAGTGTTTTCTTAAAATTATTTTCCATCTAAGATGGCACCCTTTAAATAGGGTTATATTTATATTCCTATTATTACTATGATTTTATTGTTTTTATAATGTAATTTTATTTATTAAATCCATTTGTTTTATATAAATATGATGGGATGATGTTTAAAGAACCCATTTTATTTCATGGGTTATACTATGGTAATTTTTTTATGTTTTTGTGGTACACATAAGAATGGTTTCATTATGATATTGGTGAGACCTATATCTCCCTCAAATGAATTGGGTGAAAAATTAAATCTCATGATATATACATGACTAAAATGACAATTAAATCCAGTTTAGTAATACCGGGTTGGAACGAGGATCGAACTCGGTTTAGTAATGGACTTTGTCTGTTACGATAGTCTCGACAATGAGCCTTGAAAAATATGAAATGATTTTCAATTCTTATGTGTGTATACCAAAAAATTTGATGTCTTTTGTTATGACTATTGGGATTACATTTTACTTTTATGATTCATCCCAGGACATGATATTATGATCTTTTATATGCAGGATATTATTTTCAAATGTTATGTTTATGATTGATATTTCCCTTATTTACCCTTACTGAGCGTTTCAGATCACCCATTCATATGTTTCCTTTTCCCAGGTCATGAAGAATTATATTAAGTAAGATATTTAAAAAAGGATTCTAGTTATGAATAAATATGTGGGAAACAATGTGGATGTTTTATGTACCAATTGTTTTTGTTTCCTAGTTTCAAAAGACACTGAACCTATATGGTCCATGCATGGTTTTTTATTTTATGTAATAAATATTCATAAATGTTAAAGTAATGTATATATTAAAAGTATGATCTATTATAATTTTTATTCTCATAAGAGAAATAATGGACATATTTTTACTTTCGGAAGAACCCCAATAAGTTGTACATTAAGAATTCAACTAAGGAATGCACTTTACACAATAGAAGAAGAATATGTTGTAGTCAAATAAGAATGTTAAGAGATTTTATGGTTGGAGTGTATTATTGAGGAGATTAGAAGTATTTTTGGGAAGAGAATTCTCAATTGTGATAGTCAGAGTATAATTGTTTGTCCTTGAATCCAGTGTTCTATACTGGGATGAAACATATCAATATTAAGTACCCTCACATATATAAGATGATTGGAGAAGGAAATATAGAGTTATAAAAGACAATTGAAAGAAGAATCAAATGCATATTTTCATGAAGACTTTAGTTCTACTAAGATTGAGGAAATATTTTGCTTCATTTGGAATCGAGTGAAAGTAATAAATAGAGAAAAATTACATGTAGTATAAGTATGAGTTTTTTTATGATGAGGTGGTTGAGAAAGCTGTTGAATCCTTTAATTAGTCTTCAAGTGTAATATTAATTAGATATGTAAAGCCTAATTTAGTGAAATTAGAACCAATATACTGGATAGAGTGATTTGTAAAGAACTTTGATTTGGATGAAGGTAGTGGAAGTGGATTTTATCTTGCATATATGTTTTTGTAGAAGGATGTTATTCTAATTAGTTTATCTAAAATGGTTAGTTAATTAGAAAGGGGATTATATCTATTTCAGAGTCACATGTGCATAAATATTATGGTAAATTGTGAGTTATATGATTAATGATCCTCCAATAACATTTGGAGGCCAATTTTGAAGTTGTAATAGGAAATCCGTAATTACAATAGTGAATGGATGGATGTCAATGTTTCTCAGACCACCGTGTCACCGATTGACTGGGTAAGACTTATATTAATATGGTGTGGGGACACTTTTCTAATGAGAAAAGTTTTTTATATGTTTAATCTCATGAGTGATCGAAGCGGTTGAAAAAGTTTTGAGTTTTAATATTTTCTTCTAGAGAAATGAAATTCTTCAATTTTTGTCTGGTGGACATAGTAAATTTAGTACAAACTTGGTAAAATGAAATATTTCTTTTCTTACTATAATTTTTTGTTAGTTTTAGTGTTTGTGAGTTTTCAATAATTTTTTAATGTAAGTGAGACTTAGTGTAGTGATTTGGGTGGGATATTTCTCTTGTAATTTTTAGAACATTAAGATATGGAGGATTCCTTCCAAAACCTGTTTCCTTCTTTGTGGTTCTAGTAACATTCTTCTAGTTTGGGAAATTAGGTGCAAAATTTTAAATAGAAACAACATTATTGGATCTTTGAGATCAAAGTTAAATGGATTGAGAGGATCCCTCACATTCACTATTATTTTGGCCAAACCAAAATGAGGGAGGGGAGAGGACAATTAGAGTTTAAAGAGAGAGGGTAAATTTTGGGAGGTCATGTATTACAAAAACTGGATAGCTCACATGGATAAGCCTTATAGTTTTGTAAACCATGTTTTAACCTTGTGGTTTATAGTATATAAGAAAATCACAACTACATCATTCAGCTTCATGGTTAGGAGAAACCAAGTACCAACCATGGAAGTATATAAGAAGTGCTACAACACTGCATATGAGGTACTTGCACAGTTTTCCTAACCTTGCGTCAAAACCCTCTGAGGCCCAAAACCATTCTTTTTTTTTGGATTCAAAACATGAAACTCTATAAAATGGTCATAACCCAATAATTAAACCAAATAAACTAATTAATAATATAAATTAAAAATTTGGGTGTGATAATTCTTCCCACCATGAAATTTTCTACTCTTAGAAAGTCAAAAATAAGAGTGGAAGATGAGAAAAAAGGCAATGCCACCCTTAAAAGATTTAGGTGGGAAAGAGGGGAAACTATATAGAATATAACTGAAATAAGAAACCTTAAAACACCAGATAAATCAAAAAATTCCACATAAAATTTCCAAATTAAACACATCCATTATAGAGAAAAAAATATCCAAATAAGGAAAAAAATTCTCATTGGTATTTATACCATTTATAATTTCTCAAAATGATGATTGAAGGAGGAATACAACAAATAAAAAATCAACACATGAGAAAACACTTCCATAAATACCCTATAAGTAAAACAATTCCACCAACCATGATCATATTCATATAATGAAATCCAACATAAAAAATTAACACAACTATAATAAAGTTAAACCTCCTAAAAAAACCATCACCAAGCTCAAGAACACATTCAAACATGAAATAAAATAACTACCTTCCAAAAAATCCCCAAAGGGTTGACACCTGAGACACTATAATCAAATGGGAAAAATAATAATTCTAATTGGGATTCCATCTCATGGAGAACCCAAATAAATAAAACCATCAATATCCAGTGTGTAGCTATGAAAATGGAACAACTGTCTGAATTATGCAAGAACTGACCCAAGGTCTCCTCTACTACATCTGTAAGAATCAAATCTCATAATATCAATGACTAGGAATATATACTAAGAAAACACAACCTAATCTATGATACACACATAGTAATCCACAAAATAACAACTCAAAGACCCTTAATACAAGATATGCTAATGTTCCCAAACAATAGAAGAACAAAAAACCAAATTACAATAAAAAATACCCTTTTTGACATCCAAACTTTAAAAGCTTCAGAATATGAACCAACTGGTCACACTGATGACAAACCCTTAGAGTATTCACATGAGAGTATATAGAATGTATAATACCTCCACACTAGAAATACATAAGAGAATAAATATTCTTATCCTAATAAGGAAAGACCTCATCAACTACTTTCTCTTCTAGAACTGGCTCAACTACCTTCTCATCCTTACTAGATAGAGCATCACCACTCGCTTTAAATGAGACATATGGACTAAGATGCAACTTATTAGGATTTTAAAAACACCCTTGGAACAAAACCATAGAGATAATTTTTTCTTGAATAAGTTCTAAGATATTCCATCATGTATATGAGATGGAACCATAGCCTTAAAATAGTCTCAGATAGGTCATTCGAATAAAACAATTATGTCCTCCGCCGTCAAATATGTGGGAGTCCTGAGAGAATTAAATTCTACCCCAATCCTCTTAAACTACTCTATAACATCAAGATATCCTTGGCTACCGTAGAATGTATGAAAATAAAGATTTAAAAAGTATTGGATAGGGTCAAAGATTATAGAATAACTAAGATCCATAACTCAATCTTGAGTCTTGGTAGATTCAACAGGTGAAGAAGCAACTCCTAGGCTATGAGAGGAGTTTTATAGATGATAATCCCAATGAACAGACTTTACACTTCTCATTGAATACTACTATGGAAGAATAATCTAAAAAACATGAATATTTAACTTCATTAGTCTATTTTTCCAAATTAAATCACATAATTCCATCACAAATCAAAAAATCTAAAACATAACACACCTAGGAAAAAATATATAAAACTTACCTTTGTTACATTTCCAAAAATAACTTTAAATATTTATTTAAAAATAAATCAATTTTAAAGTAGTTTATATGTTAAAATACATTTTCAAATAACCCAAAAAACCCATTTTAAAAACTATAACCTTTCCAAAAACCATCCATTGAATTTTAGAACACTTCATGGGGTTTTACTGTAATTTTTTTTATGAAATTCTCTTCCATGCCCCAATTTTCAAATCAAATTTTCAAAACCATTTACCTATAAATTGTTTAATTGGAATTAAAAACCTTTTAACACTGTTTCTAAATAAATTTCACATACAACACATCCCAGAAAATTCATTTTTATTACCAATAACTAAATTCCTAACACATTAGAAAACATATCCAAAAAAAATATAACTAATCATAATTATCCTAAAAAAACCACAATCAGTGACATAACATCCATAATAAAAAATCCATCAATTACAATCTTACAAATGGAAAGAACTATTAGGATCATATTGAAACAATGGGAGGAAAAATAACTATTCTGAAGTGGAAATAGCTTTATGAATGGTTTGGCCACAAGAGCTACTAAACTGTGCACCAACCATGTGATATTATCTATAATGGTGATAGGCCCAATATTCAATGGCACTATATGGTTTAATAGACTATGACGACTAATCATATATTTTTGGTTCATTCACCTTTTTCACCTTTGAAACTAGAAATGACTAAAAAATCACCTTTTCACTCCTCAAGGATCAAAATATAATAAAAACATATCAAAATACACCAAAGGTAAAAATAAATGTACTGATAATGAAGAATCAAACCCCATAATCCCATAGAAACTTAAGGGTCAGTGTGAAGAAGAGCTGGCCAAGAACTTCTTTTATACCCTTTGGATGAACCAAGACTCACCCCAAATAGAAATACGGTGCTCTAATATCATTTTTTTCATGATCCAACCCGGTCTTCCCATGGTTGGGCACCTGATAAAACTTGCAAATAGACTCAAGGTACATTCTTGATTTCCTCGGTCTTGCAGCAAGCACTAGGTTATCAATAGAGTAAGTAGTGGGGATTATTTCACCCTTGATATATAAATAATTATGTACAATTAGAGTAAACGAAAAAAGAATAAAAATAAATACTATATAAAATTGATAGTAATAAATAAAAAACATAACATACATGAATAATAAAAACATGAACAGTTGATAGAAGATCATCCCAACATAAAACAACTAAACCAGAACTCCACATGTTTGAGTGACTTTTGTTAATTCTCCACATCCCAGGAATAATCCATGCCCAATCTGCGTATGGTTGGAGCCCCGAGCAGCTAAAAAGAATCCAAAAGAATCATATACACCGAATGATATATGAAGGGTGTGAGAGAACCCAAGCTCAATAGGATCCCACTAAAGAGTTTGTGAAATTACTTACAAAAGATAGCCCACTTATACATGTTTGAAATAGCTATTATGAACAGGTTTTTCATTTTCTAAGTACACAAAATCCAATTCCATAATTTTTTATAAGATTATGTTTTTATTAAATCAACACAATAAATTTGAAAATATATCTTTATAATCACATAGGATTATAAGAATATCTATTTTTCATTTAAAAAATCTTTCTCAAAAATATTTTCTGAAACGATTTAGAAAACCCACTCACACTGCATGAATAATTAAAGAGGTACCTTATCAATAAAAGAAATGAGTATTATAAATACAGGAGAACAAATGGGATACTTCATAAAAATCAATAAAACATGGGATGCCATGATAAACTAATTGAATCCATTATATAAAACCACAAACACAATAATAGGTTTAATGGGATTTAACCTATGGAATAACATGTTACTGTCTTAGAAGTTTCCAAACATAGATCAATTTCCAATGTATGTTGCATCCTAACACAAGCTGTAAGAATAATATTACATATGACCTCATTAGGGGAACACCCAATCCAGTCTTACACCATACAAGAGGGGACACTAGTAGTGTTCACCTATCTAGTGTGGAAAAATTCTAGACTTTGAATTTAGCTACCATGGTTCCCATGACCATGAAAAAAGTAATTGTGAGAAAACAATCTATACAATAATAAATAAAAACCCCCTTAACCTAAAACATGATTGTAAGAAACAACCCATTTTATCAATAAAATTACAAATAACTACATGAATCAAACACCACCCATAGAAAGGGAAATAAACATAAGTGGAAAAGGGGGGTTTCCCTCATCCTTACATATTGAAAAGTAATTTAATGTTCCAAACCGACCTCCATGAAAACAGAATCATAATTCCTAGTTTTTTAAAAACATCTAAACCCCTTTTATAAAATATCCTTAGAAATAGTTTACTTAAAATCACATTTAAAACAATTCAAATAAATGGGATCCCCTATTTACAACCATTTTTTAATAATCCAAAACACTAATTTTTGTACATTTCATGATCCAAATGGTGTTATATATAACTTAAATATTCAATTTCTATTTTATAAACCCTTTTAAACATTTTTTCAAAAATAAGGCATGAATAAACCACCATTTAAATTAGAAACAACAAAAAACACCCTTTATTCTATTCGACAATTTATCCCAAACATTTATAAAACTCATTAAAATTATCTCATATAATTATACTTTAATAAAAGATTCATTTTAAATAATCAAGAACGTAATGAAATGTAAAATGATGTAAGAACACAAAAATACCTTCCATGGTTAAATACAGATCATATAATAAGTCATCACCTTTGATGGAGAATTCCCAAACTATCCCCAAGGGGCCTCTCACAAACCCTAATACCCCAAAGTTCCAAATGATAATCACCCCAAACCCTAAATTAAATCAAAAACATTATTAGGGTTTGTGGGAGAAAACTACTATAATGAAAAGGGGGTAGGGAGAAAGAGATAAGGGGAACATGATAGGGGAAATATGTTTACCCTGAGAAATTATAAGAAAAAAAGTAAGAGGATATTGGAGAACTAAGGTAAAGGGAGGAAGATATTGTGGTTATAAAAGAATTTCATAAATAAATGTTACATCATTTTAGATAAATTTATAATACACACTATAATAATACATTCCCTAGAACCATAATGGTTTAGTTTCATTGAATAATAGATACACAATCAACTTATTTGATGAAAGTTCTTAAATATCTCCCAAAAAAGTCATCTCATATTCATCCGTACTAAAAAACATTATTCATGACCTAGGTAAAAGGAAACATACGAAAGAGTTATCTTTGTTTCTAAATAAGGTTAAACATAGGAGATGTCAATCAATGACTATAATTGAGCATAAAATAAGCATAATGGTATGAGAACATGATCATCACTTATTAAATTCATACCCAAATAGTAAATGATCATTAATCCTGAGTTAGGAAATATGGATTTTTCATAAGAAAAAAGAATAAGTTAAAAGAGTTCATAATCATTAATAATTAATCATGAGCCATGTGAACATATCATAAGAATAAAATATAAGTTTTTGGCATACACATAATAATTGAGAATCATTTACTTAGAAAAGTTTCACTTCCAAGACAATAATAGTGTATGGATCTCCTTATTGGATTGGGTTTACTCCCCATTCTATAATTTTATTATTCAAGGTTCACTCTGAAGACTATCATAATGGGAAGAGTCCCATAGTTTGTTGAATTCACTCCCCATTCCATTATTTCCTTAGTTAAGGTTCACTACCAAAACAATCACAGTGGAATGTTTCCCTTATTTAACTAGATTTAATCCCTATTATAGTACATATTATCTCATGAGATAACAATATTTACTCAATTAATTATATGTCTATATGATTAAGGACAAACCTATCACATAATGAAAACCAAAAATAAGTGTGACATAAGATCATCAAAACTTTCATCTTTTTAGAATTTTATAACCCATGTAAATGAAATGAATTTCATAAAAATTTCATAATATCATACTCAAAATCCATACAGAGAAATTAAGTGTATGGTATTATAAAAAAATCTTATTTAATTATAGAGTAATTAACCCATGGAAAAGTAATTGGTTTCATTGAATAATCCTTAAGATATTATCATCATAATACATACATAGAAATAAAGTACATGAAATCACAAGATAATATCCCAAGTGAATCATAATAATCTTTATAGGATGATTAAATAGAAGAAAAATATATTTAAAAGAGAATTTGAAAATTTCTTTGAAAATTGGGAAAATATAATTTTCCCTTGGTATATTTAAAATCTAAAAATTACTATAATACTGAGAAAATATTTTATTTTAAAATAACCATGGGAACTTGCAATTGAATCTTGATAGCAATGAATGGTTATGATGGTGGGAAAATCCATTCATGTCATATATGATAAAAGATAAAATTCTTTTCACACTTTTATAAAAAGTAAAAAATGATTTGTACATTAAAAATTTGATAGGATTCATTTTAATAATTTTTAAAGAAGGTCAATATTAGTAAAAATAAAATTTAAAAACATTTAACTATAGATAAAAACTTCAATAAAACATTTAGAAGAACATTTACATAGAGGAGAAATATTTCTGACCTAAAAAGAAGAAACAAGGTTAGCTTTTATTAAAAATATCTTTCTCGATCATTTAAGGCAACAAGGTGGGAAAATTTTACTAATAATTTAAAATTATGTAATTAAATATAATGGAGAAAAATATATGGAGTTTAAAGTATAAATATCATATAATTTAACTCAATAGAAATTTAACGTAGACAATCCAAAAAATAAATGATATTGTAACATAAACCATTACTTCAAGTTCCATATTGCTTCATACTCATTAAAATATCTTTTTAAATAAATATAGATATATTATGATTCAATTATATAAGAATATTCATATATTACTTAATATATATCATTTTTTATAATTTCCAATTACCCTTTTATTAATAATTCTTTATTAAAATTGAAATTCATGTGAAAACCAGTCGGTTTTCCATGATTGTTTCAGTTTGAAGATTCTAGTTATTAAACCTTGGTAATGGATAAATCATATCTAGAATACTAACCATGTTATAATTATAATATATATTCATTATATAATATTTTATAATAATTCATATAAATATGTGATTAAAAATGTATTACATCACTTTGGGGGGATAGAAATCCATACATATGCACAAGTGACGTTTTCAACTTTTAATGAATGAAAAAAATAAAGTTAATTAATAATTAACATTTCTAGAATCATAATTATATCATAAATATAATATATATTAATTAAATCTATCCTTATTACTATCCATGTAAATATGAAATAAAAAATGAATCACATCATGACACGCGCGTCGCAACGCGTGAAAATTTGAAATATTTATTTACCTACTAACTACTGTAGAAGTGGCGAGCAGGGTCGAACCACAGAGAGAAGGTGGGTAGACACTAGAAATTTTTTTTTGGAGGAATTTTCCGGATGATGGGATTTAATTGTGTGATTAACAACTAAGTTATAAAAACTAAATGACTATTTTATTAATGACTATTTAAATTAACCAAAACTATCTAAGTGAACTAAGCTATGAAAGAAACTGGTAGAGATGGAGGTGTTAGAGTTGTGAAGCCCATTCAAGTGCATGAAATTTCAATTATTTAATTATCATATTTAAATTTTCATTTATTCAATTATCACCGATTCCAAATTTAATCAAAATACTATCTGGTCTCGTTCTCTAATGTTAGACAGTATTCTAATGTTTACACAAATTATCCCTCATTTCATTCTTTGTCCTGACGAATAATTTGTGCATCATTGTATCACTGAATCACATAGTGTAATATGATGACCCGTTTCTCATAAAGTCAAAGTATCTACCAGCGTCAGGTTCTCTCACATGAGATCAGTTATTCAGTATCACTCACACAAGTTTGAAGAAGCGCACACACAAAATATTAATTTTTCAATTAATATATTTATTTATTCATAATTCCCTTGCGCACATGATCGAATTCAAATAAATAAATTCTCTGATGAACTCTCGTTCATGATTATTTATTAGGTATCACATGAACGAGCACCAAATCATGTTTTTAGAGATTTAATGACAATTAATTTGAAGACAAATATAATTAATTAAATAAACATCCTAATGAAATTAATTCAAAAGGAAATCAAACATGAGGATTAATTAAAGACATGAAATTACCATCACTTTCGTGATAACTCCGACACAAATGAAATTATCCAACTATCGCGAGATAGGGCACATAAAATAATAAATAGAATATATCACCTTGCTTGTGTCGTTGTTGTGGTCACTTCGAGACGCCACCAACGATCACAAAATAATAATAATCACTCTGATCTATGCATTCGCTGTTGCCACACCCAAAACAAACCACCGCTCCATTGAAAATATGATCCGATCTACGCTCACTCTCATCGTGCGATGTCAATCTCCGAAATTCCAAGAGAATTGTCGTTCATGTCGATGATTTTTTCGAACCACTGTTGCACTCCCAAAATGGAGGAGGGGTGGTCGCTAGAAGTTGTGCGGATCAGTGGAGGGATCACCGCTGCTTGCTGCCTGCTGCGTGGTTAAGTGGCTGAGAAGGGAAGGGGGGAGGGAAGTGGGGCGTGAGAGGGCTCATGGAGATGGGATTAGGGGCTGTGGGTCCAGGGGTGTGGGATGAGGCAGAGGGATGATAGGGGATCAGGAGGGAAGGCGGTAGGGGAGTGGAACAGCGAGAGGGGAAGGTGATTGGGTGGGTGAGAATAGGGGGGCTACAGGTTAGACAGGGGAGAGGGCGCCGGGATTGGAAAGGGGAGGTTCTGGGTAAAAGGGGAGAGCGGGGTAGGGGCAACTATGTAAAGGGGAGAGGATGAGGTGGGGTGGCATGGAGGGATAAGGGGATGAGGGGGAGATTAGAGAGAGGAAGAGAGAAAAATGGGGGGGATGGCATGGAAGAGGGGAAAGGGTCAAAGGGGTAGGGGGTTGGATAGATAGTGGAGAGAAAAATATATGAAAATTAAAAACAAGTTAAATTCAAATTAAAATTTACAAATTAAATCTTATTATTTAAAAGTTAAATAATAATAATAATAATAATAATAATAATAAATAGTAATAAGAATTAAAATACATATACATATACATACATACATACATATATTTATTTATTTATGCACATGAAAATTAAATATAACACTACTATTAAATATAATAATAATTAATAAAAAATAATATTTAATTAATACTCTAAAAATAATGAACTAAAATAAAATATAAATACAGTATTAAAATATATTCATAACAATAAGAATTAATAAAATAAAATAAACTAAAATTAGTGAAACTAATAATAATAATATACTATTAAATATAATATATAAAATTAATATAACTATTAAAAATACTAAATTACTAATATAAGAATAAAAATTAACTAAAAATTATCAAAATATCTATACTACTACAAAACTAAAAAATAAACTAAAAATATTAAAATGGTTAAACTAATTACTTAATACTAAGTTAGAAAATTATAAAAATACTTTCAAAATCCATGTACATCAAATCCCCCACACTTAAACCTTTGAACTCCTGGAAAAAACCATCAGAAAGAAAACACAAGTAGCCACAGACAAATAAAAACATCAAAATTACAAGTTAAAAAAAATTCAATCTCTTTTACCCAAAAAATATCACGATTCATTTAAAACTTCAATGTTCAAGTACAATTTTTCTTTCACTTGCATTCTTTTCAAAATAAGAACGCGGACTCATTTATCATGTGACCTACCTTTCCATCACCCTCATTGCTCAAAAAATATTTGATCAAAGTGTTTCTCAATTCTCGTACACATGCGTGCTTACCATAGGCTTTCCATGAATTTCACATCTCTACTATTGGAAATAAAAAGAATGCACCAATCTCAAGGACTTTACATGAGGTTAAAATTTCTATAAGGTTGCGGGATGGTGGGTAAAAAAATTGACATAGTTTTGGTAAAAAGGAGGGTTGAATCTTGAAATAAATGCATGATATATGTCAATCAAAATGTCTCCCTCAAACTCTCAATCCCCCACACTTAAAACACTGCTTTTCCCAAAGCATGTGACAATCCAATGTTTTGATCTTTTTTTGAGACATAGCTCACTCAAATAATATGGTAAGGAAAAAAAGTTGAGTGTCAACTGTAAAACCCCATGAAATAAATTTCAGACAATAATCCCAACTAATGGTAAATAAGTAGCGTATACGGTGTAACATCTCAATGAAAGTAGGTCATATAGAAAACCTCCTAGCTCCTGGAGTAATGAATCATCACTTTTATAGGTATCCCTAAAGTCAAGTGTTATCGTGTAATGACCACCAATGTACTCATTATTGGAACCAAAAGGATTCTATATTCCTATATCAAAATACATGTAATGAATGTGGATACTGTGAAATATAACTCATATGATCAGGATGAGAGAATGTCAATCCATGTGCATCAAATGGCTCACTGCCCCTTAAAGAACCCTCTCCATGAGTAAATCTCTCCCCCACACTTAGATTGAAAATTATCATTAAAAAATAAAAGAAATGGGTAGGGAAGGGTATCGGTTATGGGATTATCCTAAATAGGATTCTTCATGGATTCTAAGGGCTACACGATGGAGAAAATATATAGGTGGATCAGTGGGTCAACATGGATAAAATATCAAACAGATGCCTCGATCATGAAAGTGAAACTTTCAAAATTCTTATCGCTTTGATGAAAAAACATGATAAGTTCTATAAGACATAACATGGTTGAGATTCCCCCAAGAAAAAGATAAATAAGAGATGATTTAAAATGGATCATAGTCCTCACGAGTATGAAAATATAAAGTTCGGAAACACAGATGAGCATGAGTGTAAATAAGTTTCTAAAAAATATACAAGTTTTTGGAAAACATTTTTGAAGTATGAAATAATATCAGCAATCATCTAAGCCATGAGATCAAGGATCAGATAATTCCAAACAATAATTAGGTGCTCAAACTTCCTAGGGACACAAGTGGTATGTTCCCGACTGTGTTGGGATGGAAATATAGTGGATTTGATGTGGGTTTATCAATGATAGAAATGTTAGTTTTTTTTTTCATTTTTCAATTTTTTTTTGTTTTTTTGTTATATTACATGGTTTTTTTGGAAGCATAAAATATGGAAAAAATAAAACACTTCCCTATGTAAGTGCAGATAGACGTGGAGAGGCTGTTCGTATCCAATGAAGATCTAGAAACAGTATACCTGTAAAAACTATACATTGACAACACATAATCGCATCATATCGAAGAAGTCACACCATAATCAAAATCATGTGGATGATAAAAATATTTGTGGTGAATTTGAATCCACTGCAGTTCCAGGAGAAAAAAAATTGTATTAAATGCATGAATTTTTATTTTAAAATAAAACTAAATGAAATGAAATTAAATGCAGTGAAAAGAAAACAGAAAAATGATGGGTTGCCTCCCATTGAGCACTATGTTTAATTTGTCTTCAGCTAGACATTGTTAAAACTCCACCAGGATCGAACAGAAATGTAAACAATGCATCTACTTCTTTTTCAGTAGGAGTGTTGAATCCATTCGTTGAAGATGAGTTTATCCTACAAGATTCACAAAATCTAAATGTAATATTGTTAGAATAATGGATGTGTGGAATGAAATAAAAATATTCCAAATCACAAGGGAATGAATATACCTCTCCTGAAGAAAGACTCATCGAATAATTGAATTTTGGGAAAAGGCCGTCAGCAAAAAGATCAAGAAGATCACCTCTTTGAACATACACAGGTGAAAAAGTGCCTTTAGAAGACTCCTTCAGTGGTCATATTATATCTATCTCATCCTTGAATGCAGTATTTGGGTTTATGATGTATCCCAATTTATTTTCACACCCATCCCCAAGCACAAGAAAATCCACTGGTTTCCAACTCAATTCATGCTCGATGGTTTCATTGATTGTTCCAAGGTCAAAGATATTGTTACCAAATGTGGGTATTTCAAGTGAAGTGTTTTTAACCTCGACGTATGGAGAAATTGGTGTGGGATCAAATAGAACATATGACCTCATTGTGTCAAGAATGACATATTTTTCAAAATTTTCTTATATACCGCTTTCATCATATTTATTTGTTGGTACATATTTCGCCACAAAATCAGGATCCTCCAAGAAATACCATTCTTCTATTGTTTCTAGAAAATTATGAGTGTTCTCTTCCACCAATGCTGATTGATTCTCCGACTCTAGAAATGTTTCAGAATTCTCAATTTTAGAAAAAGTTTCAGACTCACAAATATTTTCATAAAGAGGTGATTCGATGTTATTTGAAGTCATGTTCTCTTGAGTGTGGCAATCCATTGTCTCTTGGTTCAATCCTGAATCTATCATGGTAAAGAATGGTTCTAGTTCAATGTACTCTTCATCCTCAAAAGGTGCAATTTGATAGAAATTTAATGTGTCCTTTTTCACTTTGGGATGACTGGGTTGATAACTCATAGAAGGATATGAAATCACATTTTCCAAGGGATCATTATGTTCAACAGGGTGGAAGAATAAGCTCTCATATTCTTGAAATGTGATTAGATTTGAAGAATTATTTTGTAATGGAGGATATTCATCAATTGTATGATAAGAAGGTAGACCAAATTCATTATCAGTCTTGGGAAATAGATGTTGTTCAAACGGAACCTCTATTGCACTCTCCTCAAAAGAACTATTTTGAATTAGATCGTCAAGTGGTAATGATGCTGCTAGTTTTGAAATATGATTTACTAAATTATTCAATTGATTTTCTAGATCTTTTGTTGAGGAAAGAAAATTTTCATTGCATTCTTCTTGAAGTTCAAACCTATGATTTGTCTCTGTGATAACAAAATACAACATGTTCTCAATTATTGAATCATTTGTTTGACATGAATTATCAAGTTCTAAATTTTCAGGAATGCATTGACTTTGAAATTGATCAATAGATGTATAAGGACTTCTTTCATAGCATGGAGAAATATTCTCATATGGATCATAACATGGACTTGAATAAAGATCATTGAAATAAACGGGATTACCTAGATATCTCATGTGCGGTGAACCATTATATGTCATACCTTGAGTTGGGGATGCATAGGGAGGGTACTGGTTGTAATTGTGTGGTGCGACCAATGTCATTTTGAACTTCTGGGTGTCTTGAAAATCCCTGCAATTAAAACTTCCTAGAGTAGTAAACTATTTTTTTTATTTAGTTTTTTTTTTTATTTTTTTGACCTAAATAACTCTTTTAAAGGAAATCCCCAAGATACTATTCTCCCCGGAAATGGTGCCAGAAATTTGGCACGTGTGTCGCAACGCTTGAAAATTTGCAATATTTATTTACGTACTAACTACTGTTGAAGTGGATAGTAGGGTTTAACCATAGAGAGAATGTGAGTAGACACTAAAAATTTCCTTTTGGAGGAATGTTTAGGCAGATGGGATTTAATTGTGTGATTAATAACTAAGTTCTAAAAACTAAATTACTTAAATTAACTAAAACTATCTAAGTGAACTAAGCTATGAAAGAAACTGGTAGAGATGGAAGTGTCAGAGTTGTGACGCCCATTCAAGTGCATGAAGTGTCAATTATTTAATTCCCACATTTGAATATTTATTTATTAAATTATCACTGATTCCAAATTTAATCAAAATACTATCTACCCTCATTCTCTGATGTTAGATAGTATTCTAATGTTTACACAAATTATCCATCATTTTGTTCTCTATCCTGATGAATAATTTGCGCGTCATTATATCACTGAATCACATGGTGAAATATGGTGACCCATTTCTCACACAGTCTAAGTATCTACCTACGTCAGGTTCGCTCACAGGAGATCACGTATTCAGTATCACTCACACAAGTTTGAAGAAGCGCACACAGAAAATATTAATTTTTCAATTAATATAATTATTTATTCAGAATTCACTCGCGCACTTGATGGAATTATGAATAAATAAATTCTCTGATGGACTCCCGTTCATGATTACTTATTAGGTATCACATGAATGGTCCCCAAAGCATGTGTGAAGAGATTTAATGACAATTAATTTAAACATAGATACAGTTAATTAAATAAACATCCAAATTAAATTAATTCAAAAGATAATCAGACATGAGGATAAATTAAAGACATGCAATTACCGTCACTTTCATCACAACTCCGACAAAAATGAAATTACCAAACCATCGCGATAACAAGACACATAAAATAATAAATAAAGGATATCACTGTGCTCGTTTCATTGTTTTGGTCACTTCGATATACCGTCAATGATCGAAAAATAATAATCATCACTCTACTTTGTGAATTCACTGAAACCACACCTGAATCAAACTACTGAGCCGCTGAAAATATGATCTGATCTATGCTCACTCTTATCGTGCGACATCAATCTCAAGAAGTCCAACCAAACCACCACGCACGTCGATGATGTGTACGAACCACTGTTGCACTCCAAAAATGGAGGAGGGGTGGTCGCTGGAAGTTGTGCTGATCAGCGGAGGGATCATCGCTGCTTGCTACCTGCTACACGGTGAAGTGCCCGAGAAGGGAAGGGGGGAGGGAAGTGGGGAGTGAGCAGGCTCATAGAGATGGGATTTGGGGGGGCGGTGGGTCCAGGGGCATGGGATGAGGTGGAGGGATGATAGGGGATTGAGAGGGAAGGCAGTAGGGGAGTGGAGCATCGAGGGAGGCAGGTGATTGGGTGAGTGAGAATAGGGGGGCGATGGGTTAGGTAGGGGAGAGGGTGCCAGGATTGGGGAGGGGAGGTGCTGGGTAAAAGGGGCGAGCATGGTGGGGGTAGTCGGGTAAAGGGGAGAGGATAAGGTGGGGTGGCTTTGAGGGATAAGGGTATGAGTGGGAGATTGCAGAGGGAAAGGTAGAAAATTGGGGAAGGGGATAGCGTGGAAGAGGGGAAAGGGTCAAAGGGGGAGGGGGTTGGTTAGATAGTGGAGAGAAAAAAATATGAAAATTAAAAACAAGTTAAATTAAAATTCAAATTTACAAATTAAATATTATTATTTAAAAGTTAAATAATAATAATAATAATTATTATTATTATTTTAAATAGTAATAAGAATTAAAATACATATACATATACATACATATATACATATATTTATTTATTTATGCACATGCAAATTAAATATAACACTACTATTAGATATAATAATAACTAAAAAAAAATACTATTTAATTATACTATAAAAATCATGAACTAAAATAAAATATAAATACATTATTAAAATGTACACATAATAATAAGAATTAATAAAATAAAATAAACTAAAATTAGTGAAACTAATAATAATAATATACTATTAAATATAATATATAAAATTAATATAACTAATAAAAATACTAAAATACTAATATAAGTATATAAATTAACTAAAAATTATCAAAATATCTAAACTACTACAAAACTAAAAAATAAACTAAAAATATAAAAATGGTTAAACTAATTAATTAAAAATAAGTTATAAAATTATAAAATACATGAAAAATCCATGTACATCACATCACTTCGTGGAGGTGGTAGTCCACATGCATGCGTGAATGACGTTATCAATTTCAAATGGATGGAAAGAAGATATAAAATAGCTATAACTCTTCTTCAAGAAACCTCCTTTGGGTTACCCCATAATCCTTCTTTAAGTGGTCATTTTAAAAGAAAAGAACCTATAGGAATGAAGTAGGAAGTTTTATAGAGTATTTGGGGTGAAATTAGTTGAGATAAAGGTGTAAAGTGGTGTGAATAAGAGAGGTGAGGAGGCACCATTTTCTAAGTCTGGTGAGTGGAACACTTGTAAATATTAAGAATATTAAAATATTATAAATTCACTGTCAAGGGAAAGTGGATCCAAAGAAAGAAAAATTATAATTTAATATAGGTATATATCAATATCCACTTGACCAATATTATTTAAAATTTTTAGGCTATTTTGACCCTTATCTCTTTAATTTAACCCCTCATTAACTCTTTTATCTTTTACTGTAGTAATAAATTTTTTCCTGAGTTATTATTCATAATAAAAAATTGAAATTGATCTCATTAATAAAAATGAAGATGATTATTCGAAATATATAAACAATTTTTTTAGATTAAATTTCTATTAGTGAAAGTCATTCATTTCCAAATAAGTGTGGAAAACACAATAAAAACTATTTTTAGGAAAACAAATTTTAAACATGAAACCAAATCTATTATTATTATTTTACAAATAAAAAATATTAAATTAATGATAATATATTTTATTGAGTATATTATCTATACCTTTAATTAAAATAATTTATAAAATTTTATTAATTCAAATTATTAAGATAAAAACTATTATGCATAATAAAATAGTTTTTTGAAAATATATCACCGTTTCCCTTTAAATGATTTTATATTTATTTATATCAAACTGATAAAAAATGTATGAATTATTATTCAATGTATTTCATCAAAAGAAAATTTAAATAGTGATCATGATATATAATATATATAAAATGAAATATCATGAAAAATAGATACTTTAACTGTAAATGATTTTATTTTTAACATTTCAAATCGAGTACTCATTTTCCTCAGTATCATCCAATATATTTGCATTAATTAAATATTTTTAATTTTATAATTCATAATTTAGTTTTTCTTATTCATATCCTTCAATACTATGGCATGGTCATATAATGGTTTGTTTATGTTCATTTTTTCCTGTAAAGTAAACTATCAAGCACATTCAATTTAATTAAAGAGAAATATATAATAAAATATCATGATGTTATAGAGGCACCATCTTCCTTCCTAGATTTGGTATTGACCATAATTAGGGAAGGGGATAGAAAAAACGAAGATAAATTATATAGGGTAAAGTGGGCCCTTTTGACCAGGATGGTACTCCACTCTCCCAACATCTTTCTATCTCTCTATCTTGCTCTCTCTCTCTCTCTCAATGGCACCCACTTATAGGGTTCCTAACATGATTCTTAGATAGTTAACTTCTCCAAGCCTCCTAATCCCTCCTTCATCAGTTCTCCACATGGGGTATTCCTCAGTGTTTCTCTCTCTAAGGGTTATCCCGATCATCCCTCTTCTCCTTTCCTTGTCGATTTAGGGCTTCTCCGTCATTTTCCAACTGGAACACTTGTTCTTCCTTCCTTATAGATTTAGGTATTATTCATCATCTCCAAAGGATCCATCCCTCTATTTTCCCCCTATTGTTTTTCATTCCAGTATTTCTCTTCTTATACCCGTGGATTGTTTTTTCTCTCTCTTGATTTATAGCCTTTATTCGGTGATAAGGTTTATATTTCTAAAGGTGATGTATACAGTCGAGGGTCTCATTCATCCCCATAACTACTGTTTTTTCCTTACCCATCATGCTAAACCCCATTTTTGGTATAGAATGATGGTGTGATTGGTTTATTGGGATTTTTTATTGGAGTTATTTGGGTTCTAGGTTGTTTTGTGTTTGTGTGTGTCTCTTTTAGTTCTGTTATTATTATCACATTCTATGGATTTCGTTCATTATTTATCTACTCTTTCGACCAAATTCACTGCACATGAAACCATTTGGTTTGGTGCGATGAAATTTAGTGTTGTCCTTTGATTATGCTGGGGGAGTGTTTTTTTCATAAGTTTACAACTAGATTTGGAGGGGTAAGCTTCTAGAGGCATTAAATCTTCTCAAGTTAGTGCTGGGATGGTTTACTGGAGATGTCTCAATAACTGACAGGCTCACTCAGGTGGTATCGACTTTATATTTGTGTTTTCCAAGGGGATTGGTTGAATTTTTTTGATCCTATGTTTTTTTAATGTTACTCTAGTGATTATCTTATAATGTCTGGTTAGTGTTTGAGTGATTTCTATGTAATAGGGTTTTATTTTGGTTGATGATGATGAGGGATGATTAATCAGGGTTCTTGTGGTGCTGATCTCATTGGATTTATTTCCAATGGGTTACAACAATGATGAAAATTGGGAGGAAAGTTGTATTTGTTAGTATAGATGATGTCATAGGGTACAGTGTTGACATTGGGATCGAGGTGGTGCCTTTATTCCCATTTATAATGTGAATTTTTCATTTTAAAATATGAATCCATTTTCAGATTGAATATTGCATGAATTCGCATCCTGTTTTGTGTGTTGCATTTGATCTTGGAATTCTTATGTGGGTTAAAACTTAACCTGTAAAAGTGGATTATTTTTAAAATACCAAAAAAATAGTTTGGAGGATGTAGGGGAATTTTTGAAATTTCATGTATTACTAAATCTAGGAAGCTCGAACAATTAGGCCACACAGTTTGGTAAACTATGTGGTAGTTGTACAGTTTTCACTAGAAAATAACACCCTATCTATATATTTTTGACATAGGGTTAGAAGATATAAGTAACTAAAAATTCAATGCTTTGATAAACTCTATAACATTAAACACAGGCTACCTCAATTGGTTTTCATAACCATGTGATGAAATCATGTGATGCCCAAAACCCTTCAAAAATATAAAATTTGGAACCTAAAACTCTATAAAAAAGTCCACAACCCATCAAATTAAGAAAAAATAATGGAAATTAAATATCATAATGATATAATATTTCTCTTTAACAACTACCCTACCCAACTTTGAATTAGGGAAAACAATTTAAATACTAAAAGAAATTGAAACTCAAGCAGTAGCCCACTTCTACCTAGAATGATCCCTCTATTAGTACTCCATAACCTTGGAGTGTGTGAGGTTGATAATAGAAGATAAATTATGGGTATAGTGGATGAACAATGAACATAGTGGGTAGCAAAACATATCTTCCTTTTTCCCCTTAAATAAAACTGCATCCCAAACCCCTTTGAGAATAGAAAATTTATAGAGGAATATATGCTAAATCATTTTCTATAAAATAAATTTCAACCCTAGTTTTTTGTTTTTATGATGATTAATCATTGACCTTATTCATATAATGAAATAATTATGAATAGATCATAAATTAATTATAACTATAATTATCATTGTTGTGGTGAAGTGGAGTTATGATATGCTACCTAGAAAGATTGAGACATGGTGCTGGATTAACATGGTCAAACTCAAACTTGGTGGGTTTGTGAAACTGGGTTAAGAGTTTCTTAAAAATATTTTGAGACTGTGAATGGGATGAAATTAAGTGTTTTTATGTGTCTCATTTTGATATACATGCAAAAATCAGTGTTGAACTCTGTTTGATTCACCAACATTTGGATAATTCGGGTATCTATAGAATTTGGTATAGATCATTGATGGAGAATTTCATCAAACATTTAAAATATATCTTTTATTTGGAAATAAAATAAAATATATGTTTGGGATTATTATCATAATGATAATTTAGTTAGCATGAAGATTTTGGGTCTAGTATCGATGTAGGGAATTAGAGGTATTCATATAGGCAACATGGTGTATATTCCATGACTGAGACTTAGTAACAAATAGAAAGTGGGAGTGATTATACACACTACTACCAGTTTAGATTGGAATTAAATAAAGCACCTGTAGAGTATTCAAGTTGGATGTGTTATAGGTGAAATTGTATTTTTTAGGGGTTTAAAATTTGTGGTATTGGGTGGGTGCTAGTTTGATTAATTGAGTGAATTTGGATTGTATTTTGATAAAGAACCACATAATTTGTCAGCTATTAAAGGAGGAGTTGGTGCATCTAAAGTGATCTTCTATAATGTGAAACACCTTGTAACATCCTAGGTAAATAAAGAATATTACTTTTTCATATTTATTAATTTTTGAATTAAATATTAATTTTACTTTAAAAGGGTTGGTACGTTCTATAGCGTACCCGATATGTAACAACGAGTTTCTTTGAAATCTTACGTTGCACACTAATAATATATTATTATTTTAAATGGTAGTTAAATACTAGCCATCTTAATGGAAGGAATGAAAGAAACTAACTAAAATATGATTATACATGTTTGTTAAATGTATTTACATTTATTCAATAAAAGTTATAGGCTTAAAATGTGAATGAATCTAATTTTAAGCATAATTTACATTAAAGGGATGATTTATCATCTTTTAATAGAGAACCCTTTTTAAATATAGTTTTTTCCACTTTAATACATTAAATATGACCAAATAAAATCCTTCTTTATAATGGGGACATCAAAATTTACTTTGTGTAATTTTTTGGAATTTGTCTGATAAAGTTCATTTTTTAATGAATAGTGAGAAATATTGTATTTTAATTCAAAAGTGCCTTTTAATCTAATTTATTTATATGGTTATATTATATTTTTAATTGGTTTTTAAGTGAAATTAAATTTTATTTTTACCATTTGATCCAATGTTGGTCATTGGATTAATTTCACTTTGAAATTGGACATAAACAAGTATCAATCTTTTGATAGTTATTGTTTCTTAAAAACACGCTATTTATTTTGATAACGGGAATAAAATTTTAAAATTAATTAATTCCACTTCTAGGTTTTTAATTTTTCAATATAGAAATCATTTTTGAATTTGTAATATAAAATATATATTAGTCTGAATTTTTTGTATTTTTCTGAAAAACTTCAATTTTTGATGAATAGTGAAACCACTTAGTGGTAGTTAAAAAAACTGAAATTTTTATTTAAATCAAAATTTACCAATTCTATAAATTGAATTTAAAAAATCCGACATACATGGTTGTTATCAAGAAGTAAAATGGGGTTCAATAAGATGAAAATAATTTTTGGTGAATAGTAACTTTTGACTTTTATTTACTGCGATTAAAGGTAAATAAGGTAATTCATGGTAAAAATAATATTATAATAATTCCAAATTACCTTAACACTTGTCCAAAACTTATTGGTTAAGTCATTTACGACCATGTTCATCTTTGTATCGATTTTGGGACCCCATTGAGCCACTTGGGAGTGATAATGACAATTTAGATTAATTAACTTAAAGTAAAGGCAAAAATGACAAAAGCAAATATCTTTTAGTAAATTAATTTTTATATGGTGTTATATAAGTCCTATTTTCGATTATAAATATTATTTAGAAATATTAAAATGTTTCCTACATGATAGTATTTTTTTTATAATTTTTATACAAAAAATAATTTAAAATATTTATGACACAATAATGATGCAGTGTTTACCTCATTAATAAATCATTTAAATAAATAAGATTATAATGATTAAAATATTAACCAAAACCTGTAAAATTCCTATTGGATGATTTTATTTCGACCTTGAGTCATATTATCATCTACTATAAGGATTTTTGGACCATTAGAAACCGAATATCAATATATAATAAAATAATGTTTTCACACTTTCCTAAAGAGCCCCTCCTCCCCTTATAAAAGGAGACCATTTATAACCAATTCCTCACACCTCTCAAGCCTTTTGGCTCGTCCAAAATCTACCCAATTAAGCTCCCTACATACCTACACTCCTCCTATAATCCTTACCTTAGGCATAAGGCAATTCAAGAAGTCATTTGGTTCAAACCAAAGGGAGTTACCGAAATTAAAGGTAACAGTTTCTCTTAAATTGTTTTCTTTTATTTTACTTCTCGAACCCTTAAACTCTTTTTATTACTTTCTTTTGTAACAAAACCAGTATCTTAAATATAATATGATGTTTTTATGAGAAATATTCGAACTACACTTACACACACCTCCATCTAATGGATAAAGAACATAATGTTTCTCTGGATGGAAAACTAACGCCTCACGAAACTATGATTGTTCAAATATCTCCAACCTCCTCTCATGGTGGACATTATGATGGAATTTTATTTATATATGATATATATTATGTTTATTTTTTCTTTATGCTTATGTATTTTCCATTTATATCATGCCTTTATGGTTTCCATAGTGGATAAATACGATAATCTCATTTGAGGAAGCGCGGACTACCGCCCCCTCAAAGTGATGTGACTCGTTAATACCTTATGTGGGATGTATAAAGGCTGGAGTTAATGATATTATATATGATATTATACTGTAATTATAATATAACTATGTATCTTTATGTTTAAATTATATTAAAATAAGAAATAGAAATGAAAGTAGCATTCATGCGTACGTACGGCTTACCGTCTCTATGAACGGTGCATTTCATTTCTTACCTCTAAATGTTATGTAATATTGTAAATAAATGTATATTATGGATATATATGATATATATGATATCTAAATCATTAATATAATTCTGGATATAATTAACCTTTGACCACATTAACAACATGTAGTTATAAGATGTCCATTTTTGACTCAAGTACCAAATATCGACAAAATGAACATTATTAACTTAAATGATTACATAATCTTTATTACATGGTAATAAGTGATATAAAAAGGAATAATAAACATGAAAAATGTTATTAATCAAGTTTAAATTAACATTAGTTTGTTATTCAGGATATTAAAGAACGATCGAGTCAAGTCGGACACAAGGTAAGGGATTTTCTTATCTCACTTTTAATTCTGCGAGATTTCCATTGTTCTCCACTTATTTATTTCATGTGGTGTATTATGTACTACCATTTTATATATATTAAAATTATTCGATTTATATTCATGGTATTCTCTGATTTATTTGGTTCTCATTAACTTTTGGTCATACGACTCAGTTGATTACAACACGGTAAAGGGTTTCATCTCACTTTGTATTCCCGTGAGATTCATGCTATATTTGCCACTATTTCCTTTTGTGTGATGTATGTACTGCACATGATTGTACTCTTTTTTTAATATAATTTCATTTATGAGTATTTAAATCTTCATTGTATGATTCTTATTTCATGTGGCATATGTTTTGTAAGAAACCAAATCGGTAAGGGAACCTTTAACCCTCCTCTTTTTAAAAGACTTCATTTTGTTATGTCTTTTAATTTACATATTATTATGTAAGGATATGTTCTTACATATCATTATTGATGTAAACATTATATACAAGTGTTGGGATACCATTTTTATCCCATCAACTCATTTTCTGAATTTTAAAGTGACGCCGTTAGGCTGTCGAATTTTTACAAGGGAACTTCTTAACCCAATTTCAATTTTTTTGGGTTCAACTTGTAAATATTGAATATGTAATCCTATGAATATGTGTGAATGACCGCTGATTGTTTTACACTTAATATTCTCTTATATTTGGTGTATTTATATTTATCACAGATAATTATGTGATTGATTTATCCTTAATTAAAGGATACCGTCTTTATTAGGGATTTCATCTCAATTTACATTTCCATTGTAAATTCATTGTTGTTATGCACCAATTCACTCTTATATGGTGTATATACTGTCCTTTGAAATATTATATCATGAATTCCTTTATTCTCAGTATATTATAAAGTTCTGATTAAATGTTATTCCTCAATTATTTCTATTCAAGAGTCTCTCATTTTGTTAAAAACACTTTAACTAAAATATCATTTTGAATGTTTTAAAAATTTATTATTCTAAATCATTACCTTTAATTTCCACGTTTTAAAATTTGTTTTGAGTATTCATTTTTATGGACATTAATGTTTTAAAATTATAATTTCATTTAAAGCGTCAAAGTGGTATGGGGAACATTGATTCAAAAATCTCTTTTTTAAAGGGTTTATGAAAATGGAATGATTATTTTAATATCTTGAAATTAATTATTGTGATTTCAAATGAAATGTTATTAGTGAAATGTTTATATTTTCAATATTGTATGTGTTATGATGGTACTTGGACATTTGAAGGGTGGTTACGTGATAAACCAAATGATGGGTGGTGCCGTGAATACCAAGACGAGTGGTTACCTTATAGCCTCAAATGAATTGGGTATGGAAGTCGGCCGTATGGCTATTCCATTTAGTGATATGTGTGGAAGTCGACCGTATGGTTATTCCATTTAAGTATGTTTATGTCTCAAGTTAACTTTATATGTTATGTGTTCTTCATATGGGGTTTATGGTAATATTTTGGTTACAAAAGGGTAAGTACTGATCTTTTATTCAGTGAAGAGTATTTACTACTTCATAAAGGTGAAAATTATTACTTATGGTAAAGTATTCATTGTTTACCTCTTATTTTGAAAAACTAACAGATTTCCTTCTTTGTGTATCCCTTACTGAGCTTTTTATGCTCATCCCAAGTTTTTGAAATATTTTTTGCAGGACATAATGTGGAATATGGTCAAGGTTGGGATCAAGGAAAATTCATGTTGTCTTAAACATGGAACTAGACATGACTCTTGTTTTCAAGAGTTTATATATTTTGAAAAAATGGAAATTGTGTAGAAGTGTCTACTTTGTATTTGAAATGAAATGTAATAATTGTAAAGACCCAGAAATTTCAATGAAATTTTTTTTTCTTAATTTTCTTTGGAATTTTACAAGAACACAGTTTCTGACAGCGCCTGATTTTGAGGCCCGGTGTGCCCGGAATTAATTTCTGAAGCTTAGCTCAGGTACGTTCAGTGAACGAACGAGCGGGTTTTTCTAACTTTTGAACCAGTGCTCAGAATCGAATTCCGAGGGCACCGATGAAATTGCAGTGCCGATATTTACTTAGAAATTCCTTTTCCGGAGTTGCGTTTGCTCAGGTGTGGTTTTTAATTTTTGGGGTTAAGTTAAGAAATAAAATAAAGTGGTGCGACAACTTTATTTTATTTCACTTAAAGACACTTAAAAGCCACTTAAGCTAAGTTAAGCAGATAGGGTGCAATTCAAAATATCCTACCCTCTTGGTAGGATATTTGTGAGGTGGGTCCCGCATGAGCCCCGCCGTTTCTTTTCCGCTAAGTAACGCACCTGCGAAAACCCTTTTTAATGAAGGTCAATTGGGGCATTTTCTTAAACAATTAAACGCTCCTATTAATTGGGCAGTTAAATCGTTATAATTAATTCAACGAATTAATTGTTTGTTTCTTATCTTTTGAAATTCAAAAGCTTAGGTCAATAATAAAATAAGGGTGGAACTTATTTTATTTAGTTGGACTTGTGTCATGGAGAGAATTTGGAGGAAAGCGTTCTACTTCGACGAAGAACGCAAAGAACGCGAAGAACGCTCCGACCTCCGACGAAGAACGCCAAACACTCAGAGATTGACGGTGCGACGCCGTGTACCGCGACGTCAACGACGCTTCTTCCGCGACGCTCCTTCCGCGACGCTTTGTTCCGCAACGAGAAAATCCGCAACGAACCCTCGCTCGACGACGCTTGAGGTAGGGAATTTTATTTTGGTGTTCTATTATCTTTTGATAAAAGAACGACGAGCGCGGACCAACCAATTCCAGGTTGATCCGCGGATCGTTCATTCATGCGGATTGATGTTGAGGATTATTATTTAAACTTGTTCGTGATTATTACCTTGATGATCTTAGTGAAATATGACCATTTGCTATCAATTAACGAGAGGGGGCCGGACCGCACACACATGGATGACCCTCCTCCTTATACTTGTGGGTTTCTTTTGTGGATTGAAACGGGGATGGCGTGGTGCCGTCGCACTGCACGGAACGTGCGACAAGGAATGCGCGGCGCCATTGCGCCGCGTCGTGAAAACGAAAAAGGGCACGACGCCGTCACGCCGCATCGGAGAAACCTGAAGACATCCGCGGACGGAGTCGGGCCACGGCGAAGGGGCGCGACGCCATCGCGTCGATCCGGAGAACCACGAAGACGACGCGTTTTGTTAATTGACATGCAGATTGTAGGACGATGATGAACGGGGCCGTAAGGGAGATTTGAGGGCCTTGAAGTGAAGATCGGATCCCGGGAGGACAACTGGCGAAGACCGCACGCAAAACGGACCACCGGAGCGTGTCCGGTGGCCCGCGGAAGCTCCCACCGGCGCGACGGAGCCGGCGGCCGGCCGCCAGGCGGTGGCGGCGCCTGGCACCCCGCCGGAAAAACCCACCATGGATTCAGCCGCAGCGGTGAGACGGTTCCGTGGCCGCGCGGAACCGGGAGGCGGGACGCAGCTCAAGCCGCGTCCGGGAACCGCGGAGCGGCCCCCTCGCGGGGGCCACGTTTCTTTCGCTCGGCCGCTCGGCCGAGCCGAGCCGAGGCGACCCGCAGGGCCGGGTCGCGCCCAGGCCGGGCCGGGCCGCCCTGGCCGGGCCGGGTTGATCCGGGCCCAGACCCCCCGTTTTCAGACCTTTTCGGTATTTTGCTCATAACTTGAGTTGCGGGCCTCCGAACGACTTTCCGTCAGCGGAGATGCGATCCTTGGATCGAGGAGGTCGTTTCGGTATACTACACCCAAGGTTTCAAAATAATTTGGGTTCGGCCGGGTTGGTTCGTACACGAAACCAACCGGGCCCTCGGAGCGGAAACACTCATATCTTGAGCTCCGGACGTCCGATTGACGTGCCGTCGACTTTGATGCTTTCCTCTAAGTGAGAAGGATATTTTGGATTACTCCTCTCGAGGTTTGGATGCCGTCGGAGTGTGGTCGGGTTGGTTCGCTCACGAAACCTACCGGGCCCCTGGAACGAAAAAGCCAATAACTCACAGACCGGGCGTCCGATTGACGCACCATATGTCTCATTGATTTCCTCTTGATGGGACAGAACTTTTGTCATACTTCGACCGAGGTTTGGTTGCAGTTGGAGTTTGGGCGAGTTGGATTGTACTTGAAATCCAACCGGGCCCCTGGAACGGAAAAGATGATATCTTTCAGACCAGACGTCCGTTTGACGAACCGTCAGCGGCGTTAGTGATCACATTGAGAAATGGTACCTATTGGTATACCCTATGAGATTTCGGGGTACAGTCGATATATGGATGGGTTGGTTCACCTATGAAACCAACCGGGCCCCTGGGATGAAAAGACTAATATCACACAGACCGAGCGTCCGATTGACGCGCCGTTTGTTGCGTTGAGACCCCTATGACGAAGCGTCCCTTTGAGATAATTCTTCGTGGAACTTTGTGATAATTGTAGTATCGAACAACAGCTCGTGGTGCGGACCCTCCCGGAGACGAGCGTGCGGAGTACGGAGACCGTGTAGCCGGCTGAGACCTGACGACTCCTTGACCGATCGACTTGGTGTGTTTCAGATAGCCCAGTGGGGAGCGCTTAGTTGTAGCGGCAGACCCACGGCGGAGGAGCGCTTGGTTGTAGCGGCAGACCCGCGGTACTCAACAGATGGAGTACCTTTGGAGGCTATGAGGGGTAGCGCTTGGTTTTATCGGCAGACCCACGGTGGAGGAGCGCTTGGTTGTAGCCGCAGACCCGCGGTACTCAAGAGAAGGAGTACCTCTTGAGGTTATGAGGGGGATCTCTTGGTTATAGTGGCAGACCCATGGTGGGAAGCTCTTGGTTGTAGCGGAAGACCCGTGGTACTCAACATAAGGAGTACCTCTTGAGGCTATGAGGGGGAGCGCTTGGTTGTAGTGGAAGACCCATGGTGGGAAGCGCTTGGTTGTAGCAGCAGGCCCACAATACTCGACAGGAGGAGTACCTCATCAGTCTTAGGTCAGTGAGCAGTACCTCAGAGTCGTGACAGGACCACTGTACACTCCAGAGACTGATCTCTTCAGCAGATACGGTTTTGATAATAAAAATCATGGTTTGAGCTGAATCTATGACCCTTGTGTTTCCTCATGATTGAGATGGGTTACATGATAACTTAGGTATATGTACGAGAATATACCTAAGTAGAGGTTATCTGTTGAGATCCTCTTTGTGGTTATCCTTGTTGGTTTTAGTGAGACCTTGAGGGTCTCGGGGTCCCTACTGAGTATCGTTATACTCACCCCTGCATGGACTGTGCCCGCACTTCGTTGTGTTGGTTGAAGATGACGAGTAGTGCCGACAGAGGCCAAGTGTTCGAGGACTGGACGGTACCTGGAGGTGGACCACACGGCGAGTCAGTATCCGGAGGTGGACTTCATGACGAGACGACACACGGTGGAGGTTGACGGGCGAGAGCGTTATGGAGGCTATCTGTACCTACCATCCAGGTAGGATCCATGGTGGATAATCCAGGAGCTGCACCATATGTACCTACCCTTTAGGTAGGATCTGAGGAGGACGAACCAGGAACCACTTCCGTTCTTCCAGATTTTGTCTTTTTCTGTTGTACTTTGTTCAGTTGTAGTTCTACCATCTTTTGGGTTTGTATTCTGGCCCATTTACCTTTCCGCACTTACCGTTGTACCAGTTTTTACTTAGTGTTTACTTTTTCCGCTTGCTTACTCTGTGGTGCTTGTTTTCTTTACAAAGGAAATGCCTTCCCTTTTTACCGGGATTTACGCCTTGGTGCTAGCCGCCAGCCCCTAGCCTATGGAAGGCGGGCTTGGGGTAGTCATGACACGGGCCCGAGGACGGGTCATGACAAATTGGTATCAGAGGAGTCGGTTCTACTGCAGAACTTATAACTCTGATATGTTCTTTCTGTGAAGCAATAGTGTTAAGAGTACTAAGTGTGGTTTTCAGTTCAGGGAGTCCAGTGTTGGTGCGGGCAGCCGACGTATCCATACACCAGGATCCTGACAACTGATTTCCGACTTTGTGCACTAAAACACTGATTGTGTGTGTGTTTCCAGAAGTTTTTAAATGTCATATCAAACCAGGTCAGCTCACCAGGTATAATCGTTTGACAATGTCACTGTGTTTCTTTCAGGATTCCTTTTCTCGGATGACCAGATAGAGCCCAGAGGGACGTGCGTACTGACAGCTTGCCGAGCGAGAAGGCTTCGGTACAGGGCCCTCCTACAGTTGAGGCACCATCGGAGGCACCAACGGTACTACCATACGTTGGGCCACCGATTCCACCAGCCGCAGTAGTAGGCAATGCACGCCACTTGAGCACGCTGCACGAGTTCCAGCGCCAGAGACCACCCAGGTTCCGGGGAGAGACGGACCCGCAGGCGGCTGAGGATTGACTGGAGGTTGTGGTGAGAGTCTTCAGGCTAGTGGGGACGCCGGCAGACTTCATGGTGATCTTTTCTTCCAGCCTTCTTCAGGCAGCAGCAACCAGGTGGTGGAGCCACTTGTTCCAGTTTTGCGATGGGATGGCCTTCACATGGGAAGACGTCGAGACCTTCTTCAGGGTGGAGTTTGTACCAGTAGCTCTACACCCTGAACGTGTTCAGGAGCTGCTGCCTTTGCCGCGTGTTTTTAGATCAGTAGAGGAGTCATATGTGGGCAGTAGACAGATGATGCAGAGGTCCAAGAGGGCCAGAGCCAGCCGTACGAGGAGCAGAAAGTGTTATGAATGTGGCGGAAAGGGTCACCTGGCACGTGACTATCCGACTCCTCGTACAGTTGATCCGCAGGCTTTGGAGGAGCCACCGAGGCAGAAGCAGCGGCTGGTGCTTGAGCAACAGCCGAGAAGTGGACAAGGCAGTAGAGCTCCAGGAGCAGGTGTACAGGAGAGAAACTAGTGGATACATCCCTTGTACTTCTAGTTCCATTTTTCTATTGTATCCGTGTCTTTGTACTATGGGCTGCAATAATGAAAAGACACTTATCTTTGTGATGTTTACTTTCCTGTACTTTTTGTTTGGTTGATACTGAGTGGTCCTGGTTAAGACTATTGACTTGACCCTCACTTTCGAGATTCCTACTGGAGGAGACCCAGTGACCTCACACTGATGCCGACCGTGTGACTCGACCCTTGGAGGCGAGAGTGACAGTTGGATCTCTTAGTAGTTACGTTGAGGCCTTACGACGTTATCCATGGTATGAATGCACCCTTCATGTCAGGATTGACTGTATTAGGTAATGGGTGTGGTTCATCCAGGGGGATGAGACCGGGTTTCTCTTTTTGGAAAAGGAGAAATTTTAGCAGCTCTTCCAGATCGTAGGCAAAGAAGGTGCAGATCATCCAGGAGCAGATGAAGACTGCACAGTGCAGTAAGAAACAGGAAACCGTTGTCAGTCTTAGAGACTCGAGCGTGTTAAATGTTTCAAGAAGAGGAAGCTTTAAAGAGAGATGAGTCTGCGAAGCGGCAGACATGGAGGCAGAGCTAGGAGATCAGCATGAGGTGGTGTACATATTAACATGCTACAACCACCCGCCTTAGTTATCCCCGCCAGGCTCAGGGAGCGGGAGGTCGGAGGAAGAGTGCGGCTGCATGCGGTCAAGGAGTGTGACCTAATGGTTCTAAAAATGATTCAAGGGACAGTCTGTGTCCACTACTAGCTGCTGTAGTAACAGACATCGATATGAATCATTCCTCGCTTTCAAAAATCTTGTCCCAGACCTAGAGTTTCCGGTAAGCTGTGGACTTGACCCTCACGTCTGTAGATACCTTGGGAGGAGACTCGATAATCACACTTATGCCGACTGTGTGGTCAGACCCTCGAGGCGAGAGTTTCAGTTGGAATCTCTTGGTGGCAGTGTCAAGGCCTTACGACGTTGGTTTGAGTATGGACTAGACTATCACAGTTCATACACAAATTGACAGTATTAGGAAAAAAGGTTATGGTTTAACTACGACGTCGGGATGAGTTTTCCTTGGTCGGGGAAAAGGAAACCCCAGGCAGCACAGGATAAACTCATGCTCAGGAGGGTGCGACCGATCACTCTTGAGTCAGTCAACCTTACCCTCGTGGCAGCAGTCGTTTTGAGTTTCAGTTCTAAACAGGAATTGGAGGCCTCATGAGTTCGAGGATGACGATCAAGTCCTTATACGGGTCTCACCTCGACGAGGTTTACGGAGATGTGGCCAAGGCGGCAAGTTATCTCCGAGGTTCAACGGACCTTTCTAGGTCCTTAGCTGGGTAGGCAGGGTGGTTTACCTCTTGACCCATCCACCTCAGTTGCACCAGGTGCACGACGACATCCACATATATCAACTGAGGAGATATGTTCTTGACCCTTCTCATATCATCGACCATGGGGAGTTGGACGATGGTGATGGGGTGTCTTTCACGGAGGATCCAGTGGGGATCGAGGATCGACAGGAACAGATCCTTCGAGGACAACCTATTCCTCGGGTGTGATTTCACGGGCAGTACAGGAATCTCCAGGTAATCACATGGGAGAAGAAGTCTCATATGCGTGCCCAATACCGCTTTTGTGACCCTAGTTTGTGTTGAAGCTTTACGGGGGCGTAAAGCCCTGAGGTGGGAGTAATGTAAAGAACCAGAAATTTCAAGGGAATTTTTTTTCTTAATTTTCATTGGAATTTTACAAGAACTCAGTTTCTGACGGTGCCTGATTCTGAGGCCCGGTGTGCCCGGAATTAACTTCCGAAGCTTAGCTCGGGTACGTTCAGTGAACGAATGAGCGGGTTTTTCTAACTTTTGAACCGGTGCTCGGAATCGAATTCCGAGGGCACCGATGAAATAGCAGTGCCGGTATTTACTTAAAAATGCCTTTTCCGGAGTTGCATTTCCTTGGGTGTGATTTTTAATTTTTGGGGTTAAGTTAAGAAATAAAATAAAGTGGTGGGACAACTTTATTTTATTTCACTTAAAATCACTTAAAAGCCACTTAATCTAAGTTAAGCAGATAAGGTTCAATTCAAAATATCCTACCCTCTTGGTAGGATATTTGTGAGGTGGGGCCCGCATGAGCCCCGCCGTTTCTATTCCGCTAAGTAACGCACCCACGAAAACCCTTTTTAATGAAGGTCAACTGGGGCGTTTTCTTAAACAATTAAATGCTCCTATTAATTGGGCAGTTAAATCATTACAATTAATTCAACGAATTAATTGTTCGTTTCTTATCTTTTGAATTTCAAAAGCTTAGGTCAATAATAAAATAAGGGTGGAACTTATTTTATTTAGTTGGACTTGTGGCATGGAGAGAATTTGGAGGAAAGCGTTCTTCTTCGACGAAGAACGTGAAGAACGCGAAGAACGCTCCGACCTCCGACGAAGAACGCCAAACCCTCGGAGATCGACGGCGCGACGCCGTGTACCACGACGTCAACGACTCTTCTTCCGCGACGCTCCTTCTGCAATGCTTTCTTCCACGACGAGAAAATCCGCGACGAACCCTCACTCAACGACGCTTGAGGTAGGGGATTTTATTTTGGTGTTCTATTATCTTTTGAGAAAAGAACGACGAGCGCAGACCAACCAATTCCAGGTTGATCTGCGGATCGTTCGTTCATGCGGATTGATGTTGAGGATTATTATTTAAATTTTTTCGTGATTATTACCTTAACGATCTTCGTGAAATATGACCATTTGCTAACAATTAACGAGAGGGGGCCGGACCACACAAACATGGCCGACCCTCCTCCTTATACTTGTGGGTTTCTTTTGTGGATTGAAACGGGGATGGCGCGGTGCCATCGCACCTCGTGGAACGTGCGACAAGGAATGTGTGGCGCTGTCGCGCCACGTCGTGAAAACGAACAAGGGCGCGACGCCATCACGCCGCATCGGAGAAACCCGAAGACATCCGTGGACGGAGTCGGGCCACGACGAAGGGGTGCGACACCATCGCGTCGTTCCAAAGAACCACGAAGACGGTGCGTTTTGTTAATTGATGTGCGGATTGTCGGACGACGACGAACGGGGCCGCAAGGGCGATTTGAGGGCCTTGCAGTGAAGATTGGATCCCGGGAGGACAACTGGTGAAGACTGCATGCAAAACGGACCACCGGAGCGCGTCCGATGGACCGCGGAAGCTCTCGCCGGCTCCTGGCATGCCGCCGGCAAAACCTGCCGCGGCTTCAGCCGCGACGGTGAGACAGTTCCGCGGCCGCGCGGAACCTGGAGGCGGGACGCGGCTCAAGCCGCGTCCGGGAACCACGGAGCGGCCCCCGGGCGGGGGCCGCGGTTCCTTCCCTCGGCCCCTCGGCCGAGCCGAGCTGCGGCGACCCGCAGGGCCGGGTCGCGCCCAAGCCGGGCGGGGTCACGCCCAACCGGGTCCGACCCGGACCCGGGTCGGTCCGGGCCCAGACCCCCCGTTTTCGGACCTTTTCGTTATTTTTCTCATAACATGAGTTGCGAGCCTCCTAACGACTTGCTGTCAGTGGCGATGTGATCCTTGGATCGAGACGGTCGTTTCAGTATACTACACCCAAGGTTTCATAATACTTTGGGTTCGGACGGGTTGGTTCGTACACGAAACCAACCGGGCCCTCGGAGCGGAAACACTCATATCTTGAGCTTCGATCGTCCGATTGACGTGCCGTAGACTTTGATGATTTCCTCTAAGTGAGACGGATCTTTTGTCTTACTCCACTCGAGGTTTGGATGCCGTCAGAGTGTGGTTGGGTTGGTTCGCTCATGAAACCTACCGGGCCCCTGGAACGAAAAAACCAATAACTCACAGACCGGGCGTCCGATTGACGCACCGTCTGTCTAGTTGATTTACTCTTGATGGGACGGAACTTTTGGCATACTTCGCCCGAGGTTTGGTTGCAGTTGGAGTTTGGGCGAGTTGGATTGTACTCGAAATCCAACCGGGCCCCTGGAACGGAAAAGCTGATATCTTTCAGACCGGACGTCCGTTTGACGAACCGTCAGTGGTGTTGGTGATCACGTTGAGAAACGGTCCCTATGGGTATACCCTATGAGATTTCGTGGTACAGTTGAGATATGGTCGGGTTGGTTCGCTCACGAAACCAACCGGGCCCCTGGGACGAAAAGGCTAATATCACACAGACCGAGCGTCCGATTGACGCGTCGTCTATTGCGTTGATACCCCTATGACGAGGCAGTCCTTTGAGATACTTCTTCGTGGAACTTTGTGTTACTTTTAGTATCGAACAGCAGCTCGTGGAGCGGACCCTCCCGGAGACGAGCGTGCGGAGTACGGAGACCGTGTAGCTGGCTGAGACCTGACGACTGCTTGACCGATCGACTCGGTGTGTTTCGGATAGCCCAGTGGGGAGCGTTTGGTTGTAGCGGAAGACCCACGGATGATGAGCGCTTGGTTGTAGCTGCAGACCCACGGTACTCAACAGATGGAGTACCTCTGGAGGCTATGAGGGGGAGCGCTTGGTTGTAGCGGCAGACCCACGGCGGAGGAGCGCTTGGTTGTAGCGGAAGACCTGCGATACTCAACAGAAGGAGTACCTGTTGAGGCTATGAGGGGGATCACTTGGTTGTAGCGACGGACCCATGGTGGGAATCTCTTGGTTGTAGCGGCAGACCCACGGTACTCAACAGAAGGAGTACCTCTTGAGGCTATGAAGGGGAGCGCTTGGTTGTAGCGGCAGAACTATGGTGGGAAGCGCTTGGTTGTAGCAGTAGGCCCACAGTACTCGACAGGAGGAGTACCTCAGCAGTCTTAGGTCAGTGAGAAGTACCTCGGAGTCATGACAGGACCACTGTACACTCCAGAGACAGATCTCTTCAGCAGTTAGGGTTTCGATAATAAAAATCCTGGTTTGAGCTGAGACTATGACCTTTGTGTTTCCTCATGATTGAGATGGGTTTCTTGATAACTTATGTATATGTATGGGAATATACCTAAGTAGAGGTTATATGTTGAGATCATATTTGTGGTTATCCTTGTTGGTTTTAGTGAGACCTTGAGGGTCTCGGGGTCCCTACTGAGTATCGTTATACTCACCCCTGCACGGGCTTTGCCCGCACCTCGTTGTGTTGGTTGCATATGACGGGTAGTGCTGACGGAGGCCAAGTGTTCGAGGACTGGACGGTACCCGGAGGTGGACCACACGACGAGTCAGTATCCGGAGGTGGACTTCGCGACGAGACGACACACGGTGGAGGTTGACAGGCGAGAGCGTTATGGAGGCTATCTATACCTACCCTTCAGGTAGGATCCGTGGTGGATGATCTAGGAGCTGTGCCATCTGTACCTACCCTTCAGGTAGGATCCAAGGAGGACGAACCAGAAGCCTCTTCCGTTCTTCTAGCTGTTGTATTTTTCTGTTGTACTTTGTTCATTTGTAGTTGTACCTTCTTTTGGGTTTGTATTCTGGCCCATTCACCTTTCCGAACTTACTGTTGTACCAGTTTTTACTTAGTGTTTACGTTTTCCGCTTGCTTACTCTGTGGTGATTGTTTTTTTACAAAGGAAATGCCTTCCCTTTTTACTGGGATTTACGCCTTGGTGCTAGTCGCCAGCCCCTGGCCTATGGAAGGCGGGCTTGGGGTAGTCACGGCACGGGCCCAAGGATGGGTCGTGACAATAATTATGTCCTAATTCTCTAAAAATCTAAACCTAAAAATATCCTTAATGTGAATTATTCATTTAATTCAAGATTATGTAATGTTTTAAGGACAGGTCCTTACAGTTGGTATCATAGGTCGGTTTAGATAACTTTAGAGGTTAGGGAATTCTTTAAGAATAAGTGACATTACCATAATGGTTAGGATTTCAGAAAGATTCATAATTTTTTAGATAAAGTGAATGAGTTTAAGATAACATGAATAAGTATATCTTATTGTTTACCCTCATCATAAGTTATTATATGATGATTTTGATGATATACTCACACTGACCTTTTTGGTTTTAGTAAATTGCTGGATCTAGCAGGAACCAAAGTAACAGTGGATGTGAAGAAAACTGTGACGATTTTCTGAACGAGAAACTGAATGATATGGGAGCTGCAATGAGAAAACTTGTGGTTATTCTCAACCAACTATCTGGAGTCATTATTGACCACCTGAACCTTAGTGATCTTTATAAAAAATCATATATGCGAGAAACAAATCCCTACATAAGTTCAGGTAATAATCATAAAGTTAAGTGTGTTCAAAATCCTATGTGTCAAATATGTGGAAATAAACACCTAGGAAAATGTTTCAAAGGGACAGAATGATGCTATAGATGTGGAAATGAAGGTCATAAAGCAAGAACCTTCCAAGTAAAAAGGAAGCAACTAGTTGACTCTAGGAAAGGGAAAGAAGTCCTTTCTGAGGGATCAATTTAATGTTTTAAATGTGCTGTGAATGGTCATTATGCAAACACATGTCCTACTAAGATGTTTTGGGAATGGGATCACTGGGATCATACTAATATTTGTTTACCAATACCTAATGACATTCCTATTGAGGTTGAAGAAACTGACAATGACCAATGAAAGGTATGGATTACTTCTTAACATATGTTTTCCTATTATTGAAATCATAGGATATTATTCATGATTTTTTTAAGGAAAGAATTATTTCAGAATAAGTTGGAAAGGAATGGTTAATGGATCATGAAGAATTTTGAATGAGTAATAATTCAACATATAAGTGATTCAAGAGTTATGGTAGAATTTATAATGGTGAAATTCTTAAAAGTATTAAGGCTCTTCTGAAGATGGTATTACATTAGAAGACTTTTTATAGTATGTGTAACCCTGATGTTTGATATATGAAAATTTTATTCAGGGAATAATTATATTCTCTTTTGTGGATATATTTATAAATAACCATTTGGGTTTATATGATCCTTGAATTTGAGGAAATTACCAGTTAATACATTTTGGGATGCAAAACAAAAGTTATTAGATAACCTTTGTGGTTAAAATATGTTATGGTTATTTTTAATGAATTTATCTCTTTTTGGGAATGTTATAAAATTATGTAGTTTTTGAAAAGGGACAACACACAAACTGTGCGACAACCCGCCGTGTCGGACGAAGCTGTGGGAATCGAACCCACAACCAAAGTGAGACTGGTATTTATCGCCTACCACTAGACTACATGAAGTCCCTAGTTAGTATGAATAATTATTTTTAGTTAAATGACCCTATGAATAAGGAATAAGTTGATTTTGGCTTATCTATGGAAATGATTAACCTATCATAGGATAAGTGATTAGGTTAATTACTTTTCAGTATGAGACTTTAAGATTAACTGATTTTATTTGGAGATAAATGTTAAGATTTACCTTGGAAGACTATGTGATTAAATCCTTCGGAGATTTGGGTTTCAATCTTAGTTTGGATTACTTTGAAGAAGTTTAAGGATAACTTTTTATTTAATGATCTTTCTTGAAACTTGGGCTCTTTTTGTTGAATTTTAGAGATTAAGAGTAGTATTTCTTTTTATAAAGGATTATCCTTTTGGTGATTATCTGGTCTTGTACTAATGATTTTGGTTTTAGTTGATGTCTAAATACAAGGGAAATAGATAGTTCCCCTTTTGTGGATTATGTGATTCTCTAGAAGATGATTCTTGTTCTTTTGATGTGACCATGTATTTTAGAATGCTCATCGTTTAGAGAAATTATTAGTTTTGGAAGAAACTTATTAAAATAATAAACCCTACTTGGAGGTAAGTATATTTCCTTATGTTTTTATTCTATGTAGGAGATGAATTCCTAAAAATTATGAAAATGAATGTAAAATAAAAATGCTGTTGTTTTACGTTTTCTACTGGGTAATCAAAGACCATTTACACACATCATAAGTTTGTGATTTTCTTGTGGTTAAATTTCTCCTAATCATGTTTTCTATCACTCTCCATCAGAACATGACCCCTAGTTTTCTCCTCCATATCCATGTTTTCATGAAATCTTAGTATGGGTTAACTCGAGTGACCATTTTACTTCTCTTTCTTTCTTTTAAAGTGATAGTTTTACTGAATATTTTTTCTGATATGGGACTTTCAATAAAGTTTCTGAGCCCAAATTTTAAAATTGAGAGGAAACAATTTCCAAAAGGGGGGAAGGATGTAACATCCCAGGTAAATAAATAATATAAAATTTTCATATTTTTTAATTTTTGAATTAAATTTTAATTTTACTTTAAAAGGGTTACTATGTTCGATAGCGTACCCGATACGTAACAACAAGTTTTTTGAAATCTTATGTTACACACTAATAATATATTATTATTTTAAACGGTAGTTAACTCTTAGTCTTTTTATTGGTGGGAATGAAAGAAACTAACTACAATATGATTATACATGTTTGTTAAATGTATTTACATTTATTCAATAAAAGTTAGAGGCTTAATATGTGAATGAATCTAACTTTAAGAATAATTTACATTAAAAGGCCGATTTATCAACTTTTAATGGTGAACCCTTTTTAAATATAGTTTAGGCCACTTTAATACATTCTATATGACCAAATAAAATCCTTTTCTATAATGGGGACATCAAAATTTACTATGTGTAAATTTTTGGAATTTTTCCGATAAAGGTCATTTTTTAATGAATAGTGAAAAATATTGTATTTTAATTCAAAAGTACCTTTTAATATCATTGATTTACATGGTTAGATTATCTTTTTAAATGGTTTTAAAGTGAAATTAAAATATTTTTTTACCATTTAATTTAATTTTGGTCATTGGAATTAATTTCACTTTGAAATTGGACATAAACAAGTATCATCTTTTAATGGTTATTGTTTCATAAAAACACGCTATTTGTTTTAATAATGGGAATTAATTTTAAAATAAATTAATTCCACTTATATTTTTTGAATTTTTAAAAATAGACATAATTTTTGAATTCATAATATCAAATATATCTTAGGCTGAATTTTTGGTATTTTTCTGAAAAACATCAATTTTTGATGAATAGTGAAACCACTTAGTGGTAGTTAAAAAAACTGACGTTTTCCTTTAAATGAAATTTTACTACTTCTATGAATTGAATTTAGAAAATCCTACATACATGGTTGTTATCAAGAAGTAAAATGTGGTTCAATAAGATGAAAATAATTTTTGGTGAATTGTAACTTTTGACTTTTATTTACCGCGATTAAAGGTAAATATGGTAATTCAAGGTAAAAAGAATATTATAATAATTAAAAATTACCTTAAAAACTGTCCAAACCTTATTGGTTGAGTCATTTACGACCATGGACATCTTTGGGTAGATTTTGGGACCCCATTGATCCACTTAGGAGTGATAATGACAATTTAGATTAATTAACTTAAAGTAAAGGAAAAAATGACAAAAGAAAATATCTTTTAGTAAATTAATTTTTATATGGTGTTATATAAGTCATATTTTAGACTATAAATATTATTTAGAAAGATAAAAATATTTCATACATGATAGTATTTTTTTTTTAATTTTTAGACATAAAATAGTTTAAATTATTTATGACACAAGAATGATGCAGTGTTTACCTCATTAATAAATCATTTAAATTAATAAGATTATAATGATTTAAATATTATCCAAAACATGTCCAATTACTATTTGATGATTTTATTTCGACCTTGAGTCATCTTATCTTAGACTATAACGATTTTTGGACCATTAGAAACTGAATACCAATATATAATAAAATAATGTTTTCACACTTTCCTAAAGAGCCCCTCCTCCCCCTTATAAAAGGAGACCATTTATAACCAATTCCTCACACCTATCAAGCCTTTTTCCTCATCCAAAATCTGCCCAATTAATCTCCCTACATCCCTATACTCCTCCTAGAATCCTTACCTTAGTCAGGAGGTACTTCAAGAAGTCCTTTGGTTCAAACCAAAGGGAGTTACCCAAATTAAAGGTAACAATTTCTCTTAAATTGTTTTCTTTTATTTTACTTCTCCAACCCCTAAACTATTTTTATTATTTTCTTTTGTAATATAAACAGTATCATAAATATACTAGGATGTTTTTATGAGAAATATTCTAACTAAAATTACACACACCTCCATCTAATGGATGAAGAACATAACGTTTATGTGGATGGCAAACTAACGCCTCATGAAACGATGATTGTTCAAATATCTCCAACCGCCTCTCTTGTTGGAAATTATGATAGAACTATATTTATATATGATATATATTATGTTTATTTTTTCTTTATTCTTCTGTATTTCCCATTTATATCATGCCTTTGTGGTTTCCATAGGGGGTAAATACGATAATCTCATTTGAGGAAGCACGAACTACCGCCCCCTCAAAGTGATGTGACTCGTTAATGCCTTATGTGGGATGTATAAAGGATGGATTTAATGATATTATATATGATATTATATTGTAATTATAATATTATTATGTATAATTATGTTTAAATTCCATTAAAATAAGAAATAGAAATGAAAGTAGCATTCATGCTTACGTACGGCTTACCGTCTCCTTGAACAGTGCATTTCATTTCTTACCTCTAAATATTATGTACTATTGTAAATACATGTATATGATGGATATATATGATATATATGATATATAAATCATGAATATCATTCTGGATATAATGAAAATTTGACCACATGAACAACATGTAATTATAAGAAGTCCATTTTTGACCCAAGTACAAAATATCGACAAACAAACATTATTAACTTAAATGATTACATAATATTTGTAACATGGTAATAAGTGATATAAAAAGGAATAAAATACTTGAAAAATGTTCTTAATAAATTATAAATTAACTTTAGTTTATTATTCAAGAGATTAAATAATGATCGATTCAAGTCGGACACGAGGTAAGAGATTTTCTTATCTCACTTTTAATTCTGTGAGATTTCCATTGTTCGCCACTTATTTATTGCATGTGGTGTATTGTGTACTTCCATTTGATATAAATTATAATTATTCCATTTATATTCATGTTATTATATGATTTATTTTATTCTCATTAACTTTTGGTCATATGACTCAGTTGATTACAACGCGGTGAAGGGTTTCATCTCACTTTTTATTCCCATGAGATTCATGCTATATTTGCCGCTATTTACTTTTTTGTGGTGTATTTACTGCCCATGATTGTACTATTTGTGTAATATAATTTCATTTATGAGTATTTACATCTTAATTTTATGATTCTTCTTTCATGTGGCATATGTTTTGTAAGATACCAAATCGGTAAGGGAACCTTTCACCCTCCTCTTTTTAAAAGACTTCATTTTGTTATGTCTTTTAATTTACATCCTATTATGTAGGGATATGTTCTTATTTTTCCTTATTGATGTAAACTTTATGTAAAAGTGTTGAGATACCCTTTTTATCTCATCAACTCATTTTCTGAATTTTAAAGTGATGTTGTTAGGCTTTCGAATTTTTACAAGGGAACTTCTTAACCCAATTTCAATTTTTTGGGTTCAACTTGTACTTATTGAATATTTCATCCTATGAATTTCTGTGAATGAACTCTATTTTTTTTACACTTAATATTCACTTATATTTGGTGTATTTATATTTTTTACACATAATTATGTGATTGATTTATCCTTAATTTAAAGATACCGTCTTTATAAGGGATTTCATCTCAATTTACATTTCCGTTGAGACTTCATTTTTGTTATGAACCAATTCACTATTATATGGTGTATATACTGTCCTTTGACATATTATATCATGAATCCCTTTATTCTCATGATATTATAAAGTTCTGATTAAATGTTATTCCTCAATTATTTCTATTCATGAGTCTCTCATTTTGTTAAAAACTCTTTAACTAAAATATCATTTTGAATGTTTTAAAGATTTATTATTCTAAATCATTACCTTTAATGTAAACGTTTTAAAAATGGTTTTTAGTATTAATTTTTATGGACATTAATGTTTTAAAATTATAATTCCATTTAAAGATTCAAAGTGGTATGGGACACTTTGATTCAAAAATCTCTTTTTTTAAATGGTTTATGAAAATGGAATGATTATTTCAATATCTTGAAATTAATTCTTGTGATTTAAAATGAAATTTTATTAGTGAAATGTTTATATTTTCAATATTTTATGTGTTATGATGGTACTTGGACATTTGACGGGTGGTTACATGATAATCCAAATGAAGGGTGGTGCCGTGAATACCAGGACGAGTGGTTACGTTATAAACTCCAATGCATTGGGTATGGAAGTCGACCGTATGACTATTCCATTTAGTGATATGTGTGGAAGTCGACCGTATGGTTATTCCATTTAAGTATGTTTATGTCCCAAGTTACCTTTATATGTTATGTGTTATTTATATGGGTTTTATGGTAATCTTTTGGTTACAAAATGGTAAGTACTGATCTTTTATTCAATGAAGAGTATTTACTACTTCATAAAGGTGAAAAGTATTAGTTATGTTAAAGTATTCATGGTTTACCTGTTGTTTTGAAAAACTAATAGGTTTCCTTCTTTGTGTATCCCTTACTGAGCTTTTTATGCTCATCCCAAGTTTTTGAAATGTTTTTCACAGGACATAATGTGGAATATGGTCAAGGTTGGGATCAATGAAAAGTCATGCTGTCTTAAACATGGAACTAGACATGACTCTTTTTTTTCAAGAGTTTATATTTTATGAAAAAATGAAATTGTGTAGAAGTGTCTACTTTTTATTTGAAATTAAATGTAATAGTTATATCCTAATTCTCTAAAACTCTAAACCCGAAAAGATCCTCAATGTGAATTATTCGTTTAATTCAAGATTATGTAATGTTTTAAGGCGAGGCCCTTACAGTTGGTATCAGAGGTCAGTTTAGATAACATTAGAGGTTAGGGAATTATTTAAGAATAAGTTACATTACCATAATGGTTAGGATTTCAGAAAGATTCATAGTTTTTTAGATAAAGTGAATGAGTTTAAGATAATAGGAATATGTATATCTTAGTATTTACCCTCCTCATAAGATATTATATGATGATTTTACTGATATACTCACACTGACCATTTTGGTTTTTGTAAATGGCTGGATCTAGTAGGCACCAAAGTAACAGTTGATGTGAAGAATACTACGACAGTTTTCTGAACGAGCAACTGAATGATATGGGAGCTACAATGAGAACACTTGTGGTTATTCTCAACCAACTATCTAGAGTCATGATTGACCACCTGAACCTTAGTGATCTTTATAAGGAATCATATTTTCAAGAAACAAATCCCTATGGAAGTTCAGGTAATAATCATAAAGGTAAGTGTGTTAAAAAACCTATGTGTCGAATATGTGGAAAGAAACACCTAGGAAAATGTTTCAAAGGGACAGAAAGATGCTATAGATGTGGAAATGAGGACATAAAGCAAGAACCTGGCATGGAAAAAGGAAGCAACTAGTTGACTCTAGGAAAGGGAAAGAAGTCCTTTCCAAGGGATCTATTGAATGTTTTAAATGTGTTGTGAATGGTTATTATTAAAACACATGTCCTACGAAGAATTTTTGGGAATGGGATCACCAGGATCATACAAATATTCATTTACCAATACCTAATGCCATTCCGATTAAGAATGAAGAAACTGACAATGACCAATGAAAGGTATGGATTATTTCTTAACAAGTGTTTTCCTATTATTGAAATCTTAGGATATGATTAATGATTTTGTTTATAGGAAATATTTATTTCAGAATAAGTTGGAAAGGAATGTTTAATGGATCATGAAGAATGTTGAATGAGTAAGAAGTCAACATATAAGGGATTCAAGAGTTATGGAAGAATTTAGAATGGTGAAATTCATAAAATTATTAAGGCTCTTCTAAATATGGGATTACATTAGAAGACTTTTTATAGTATGTGTAACCATGATGTTTGATATATGAAAATTTTATTCAAGGAATAATTATCTTCTCTTTTGTGAATATAGTTATAAAGAACCATTTGGGTTTATATGATCCTTGAATTTGAGGCAATTACCAGTTAATAAATTTTGGGATGCAAAACAAAAGTTATTAGATAACCTTTTTGGTTAAAATATGTTATGGTTATTTTTGATGAATTTATCTCTTTTTGGGAATGTTATAAAATTATGTAGTTTTTGAAAAGGGACAACACACAAACCGTGTGACAACCCGTCGCGTCAGACGAAGCTGTGGGAATCGAACCCACAACCAAAGTGAGACTGGTATTTATCACCTACCACTAGACTAAATGAAGTCCCTAGTTAGTATTAATAATAATTTTTAGTTAAATGAACCAATGAATCCGGAATAAGTTGATTTTGGGTTATCTATGGAAATGATTAACCTATCATGGAGGATATGTGATTAGGTTAATTACTTTTCAGTATGAGACTTTAAGAGTAACTGATGTTATTTGGAGATAAATGTTAAGATTTACCTTATAAGATGATGTTATTAATATTTTAATTAATTATTAAATACTCCCTTCACTGATTTTATATAAAATGTGGATAATTTAGGTTAAATATTAATGTTTTAATACTAAGAATAATTTTTGAGCATTTTTAGAAATAGTCCAATTGAGTCAGTTTACTGTTTTAATAATAACTATCACTATACTAAAAAAAATATTATGGTTCTTGTTTTTTAGGATTTTCCTTTAAATATACTACATTTCATTAGAAGGCACCGTGAGCCAATTCTACCATTTGAAGGGTCATATGGTCCTCACAAACAAGACCAAAGAATCTGTAAAGAAACTGGAATATTCATGAAGATTGATTTAATGGGATAAATACAGATGTCCAAATTCCAATATTCTCCACCATAGTTCAGGGGACAATGTAAGGAGTCTAGGATAAAAATTTCAAGTCCCAAATCCAAAGAGAAGGGGCCCAACTGATTCATTTAATCTCATCCCACATTTTTGTCCGGGAATTAAAATTAGTACAGTGTTGATGACATGGATACTGATATAGAAATCAATTTTAGCTGAGATGTTGCAGTGTGAAAGAGGAGATATAGATGACCGACATTTTTGAAGAAATCATTCGGATTTGAAGGCATCTTATTGTTCCAAAATCCATTCACATTTTGGACATCGAAAAAGCATGGATAGAAATAGACAGTTTACCTTTGTTTAATAAAACCACCATAACTTTGGCTCCATATATCCAAATGCCTCAAAATTTAGCGAGAGGTATTCCAAATTTATTATCTACAACTTTTAAGAAGGATATTTCTCGAGATTCGTCTTTTGGAATAGCCAACATGGCGATGAAAGTGGAGGTACAGATTGGTAATGCAAACAGTACACTCCTTGGGTTAAAAATACTCTCCCCTCCTCTCTTTGAGAGGGGTTGGAATTTCAGAAGAGAGGAGAACATATTGTCATGACCAAAGTCTTGAAAAAGGATTGGGAGGACCTACAATACTCAAGTTTTCACTTGAAAGACCTTTCCTCCTCTCTTTGTTTTCACTTACTTTCGTGTTCTTCATTTTTGTAATCTTGTAAGTCTCTTTCTTTGTAATTCTGTTTTAATGCAAGTTACATCTTCAATATCTCTTATTCTCATCCACCTTCCGTAGTTTAATATTTATGTTCTTAAAATAGTTTAAATTAAGTTGAATCCCCTTCCATTCTTTTGCTTCCTCATTCAATTGAAAATCTGTTTTTAATTATCATCATTTTTCGTGTGTGTGTGTTCGACGTACCACTCTTTTCTAATCCCTTTATTCTTCTTCTATTCTTAATTTATCATCATAATTATTATAACCAGACTATTAAACACCCATATGGCTGAGTAAATATATCATTGGGGTGAGTCAAAATTTAGGGATGTTAAGTGATTGAGATTATTTTCTCGATGAGTATTCGTTAGTTTAACGTTGTGTTTGTTGGACTTAATATGTCATGGATTAATGACATCTTTTACTTAGCATGTGGTTTCCATGGATTATTGGAACCATAAATAAACTACCATAAACAAGTACTGATTGAGATTAGAATCCTAGTTAAGTAAGGCTTGGATTAAAGCTTTAACACTTAGTAATTCTAATCGACGCCAACATGTGAAGTGGGTGTTAATTTAAATTCAATATAAAGCAAAGCTCAAGGATATCACAAGAATAACTCCCTAATAATTAACTCACCCCAATATTTATCAATTTGTTAAATCAATTATATCCAATCAATCATTTCAATTAAGGTCTGCAAAAAAACCCCCCTAATCAAAATAAAATCAACTAAAAACAAACGACTATTACAAAGTATCATCGTCGAGGATTCGACCCGAGTGCTGCTATACACATTAGTAGAGCACCAGAACTTTAACCGGTCGATAGGCGAAAATTGTCCGTGCGTTTCAAATGGCACCGTTTCCGGGGATGGTGATTTATGTAGTCATTAGTTTCTAGTTATTATAATAAAAAACCCAAAAAAAAAAACAAAATTAAAAAAAATTGAAAAAAAACACAAAGAAAAACCCGTCTTCTCATAAAAATCATAAACGGAAAACAAACAAATAAAAACCCATCTTCCTCTTTCTTTCAAAATCTCTCTGAATGCCTCGTAGCCTCCCAAACAATCCAACGGATTTGTTTGGCCCGGAAATTGAGTGAGTACTTCGCCAAATTAGGAGGAACATAAGAGATAATCAAATAATTCAACAACCAGTCCTTGTCCAACCAATTGAATTAGATATGGCCGATCCTAGGGAACAAACACTTACAGAACTTGCTGCCCCTGATATGAATTACCAACCTCTTAGTATTAAATATCCAAACATAGAGGCTAACTTTGAACTCAAATTTCTCCCTCATTTCCATGGGCTAGCCGGTTAGGATCCACATCTTCACCTTAAAGAGTTTCAAGTAGTGTGCTCTACAATGAAGCCTTAAAGGGTTTCTAAAGAACAAATCAAACTTCGAGCATTCCCTTTCTCCCTAGACGACACTGCTATGTCATGGATTTACTACCTACCTCCTGGTTCTATAACCACATGGAATTACATGAAGCGACTCTTCTTAGAGAAATTCTTTCCTGCTTCTCATACTGCTTCTATTTGAAAGGAAATTAGTGGTATACGTCAATTCCCAGGTAAATCACTCCATGAGTACTGGGAGAGGTTCAAAAATCTTGTTGAAACCTACCCACATCACCAAATTACTGACCATCTATTGATCCAATAATTCTATGAGGGGTTATTGGATATAGAGAGAACTCTCATGGATGCTGCAAGTGGCAGTTCTTTTGTTGATAAAACTCCTGCAGCTGCAAGAGATCTCATAAGTAACATGGTTGCAAACACACAACAATTCCATACTAAAGCACATGCTCAAGTCAAGAAATCCCAAGATAATCACTCAATTGAGCTGAAAAAGATGACCGAGTGGATGAGTGAACTTATAGGTCTTGTGCGACAACTAGCTATGGATACAAAATCTCCAACCTCGTCTTCTCCACAATCAATGTTTCCTGGACCTGTAAAATTTTTTGGAATATGCAACTCTCCATCTCATCCAACTGACACATGTCCACAACTTCAAGAGGATCAATCTGATTCATTTGGACCAATGAAGCTCAATGCAGCATATGCTCAGTGGAACACCAACCCTCAACTATTAGGCCAGTTTGTTAGAAACTTAAACCAACCTCACTCTGAGCCCTTCTCTTCTTCCTATAACCAAGGCTTGAGGTATGGTAATCCCATATCTCATCCCCCTAAATTCCCTCCTCAAAACCCAAACCAATTTCAATATGGTCAAGGTGTTGGTAACTTCCAACAACCTTATCCTTTTCTTCCTCCACCTCAAAGGAACAATCCTCCTCCTGGATTCCATTATCCTAGTGAGCCTTCCCAATTCCAAAACCAATACAATCGCTTTCCCAGGAACCAAAATCAAGGTAATCCCAATTCGGGACAAGCCTCTTCTTCCATGAAACCATGGGAAAGAACTGTTTAAGATCTTTCCTCCTTCACCTGTTCAAGCCTCAAGAACATTGAAACCCAAATTGGCCAACTGACATCCCACCTTAGTCAGTAGCAACCATTTAATTATTCCCAACTTCCAACTCAACCATTACCCAACCCCAAGGGTAATGTAAGTGAAATTGCACTTAGATGAGGATAGAAACTTGATATGCCTCAAGATAAGTCCTCCAACCCTCCTTTGAATGTTGACCTAGAAAATAAAAATAAAAAGAAACTTGAAAAGGAACCTGAATCCATTCCCTCGCCTCCTTCCATTCCACTTAGGAATCCAATTCCTTTTCCTTAAGCTATTTCTAAACCAAGGAAGTCCTTTGAACCTGATCCTGAAATGCTCGACATGTTTAGACATATTTAATTCATCATTCCCCTATTAGATTCCATAAAAAAATTCCTAAGTATGCCAAATCTCTCAAGGAGTTTTGTACCCACAAGAGGCAACTTAGGACCTTCGAAAATGTTTCCACCCAGCAGTCTATTCCCATAAATGGAAAGGATCCAGGGACCTTTATGGTCCCATGCCAAATTGGAAGTTCCAACTTTGATGATGCACTCATACACCTAGGAGCCTCAATTAATGTCATGCCCAAATCCATCTTATCCAACCTTGGTCTAGGTCCCTTACATCCAATGGGTGTTGTCATTCATTTATCCAATCAAAGCACAGCCAGTCTTGAGGGAATAATTGAGGATGTCCTTGTTCGAGTCAATGATCTTATCTTCCCTGCTCATTTTTATGTCCTTGACATGGAAGGTGAGATGACCCCATCTCGATCTCCCCTAATTCTAGGAAGACCATTCCTCATGACTGTGAGAACCAAGATTGATGTCTATTCAAGCATCTTATCCATGGAATTTGGTGACCAACTACTCAAGTTAAACATTTTCCAAGCCATGCGATACCCATATGAGGATCACTCTGCATTCTCAATCCATGCTTTTGAGGACACTTCTAAGAGTCAATCAAACCCCAATCCACCATGTTCTTCATGTTCTAATAACAAAGGATCTTGTGAAATCTGCACCATAATTAACAAAGTCATAAATGGTGAAGTTGATGTGGACCTCTCATTCATAGACTCCATAAATCTAATGGAACTTGAAAACTCTCTTGAATCCCAGATCAACTATGATCTCTACTGCTCCACCTTGGACAATAATAAGAAAAATTAATCTGAAGAAACTGAAGTCCCTTCCTCCATTGCAGAGTTTTCTAACCCAAAAATAAAAGATGAAATAGATCTGAAACCTCTTCCTGAACACCTGAAATATGAATTCCTTTTCCATGATCACTCTTATCATGTCATTATATCTTCTTCAATTACCGAAACTGAGGAGTCCAAACTTGTCCAACTATTAGAGGAAAACAAAAAGGCCATAGGGTGGACCCTAGATGACATACCAGGAATCAACCCATCCCTTTGCATGAATCACATCAATCTTGTGAAGTCATCCAAACCAATTAGACAACCACAAAGAAGACTCAATCCACTCATACTTGAGGTAGTTAGGGAAGAGATCACCAAGATTCTTCAAGCAGGTATTATCTACCCGATTTCTAATAGTGAATGGGTTAGTCCAATTCAATTTGTACCTAAGAAGGGTGGGATAACTGTTGTCACAAATGAACATGGAGAGGTAGTCACAACTCGAGTAAAGAACAAATGGCATGTGTGCATCAACTATAGGAAATTGAATGATGAAACAAGAAAAGATCACTACCCTCTTCCATTCCTTGATCAAATGCTGGAATGAATAGCCATAAAGTCACACTATTGCTTTCTTTATGGATACACCGACTACATCCAAATCCAAATCGCACCTCAAGACCAAGAAAAGACTACTTTCACATGCCCCTTTGGAACATATGCATATAGAAGAATTCCTTTTGGCCTTTTTAATGATACTGTAACATTCCAAAGGTGTATGATGAGTATCTTTTCTGAATTCATTGAACACTGCATGGAAGTCTTCATGGATGACTTTACCATTTATAGTGAGTCAATTGAATTGTGCTTGAATTCACTCTCTCGAGTCCTTCAAAAGTGTGTCAAGTGTAACCTTGTGTTAAATTTTAAAAAATGTCACTTCATGGTTGAAAATGGGATTGTTCTAGGGAACATAGTTTCAAAAGATGTTATTGAAGTTGATCTTTCCAAAATTGAAGTGATACAATCACTTCCTGAACCCACTTCTGTTCGAGACATCTGTTCATTCCTCAGTCAGGCCGGTTTCTATTAGAGATTTATCCATAACATCAGTAGGATTTCCCTCCCACTCACTGAGTTACTCCAAAATGATGTCACTTTCCATTTCGATGAGTTTTGCAAGAGATAATTCAATGAACTCAAAACTGTTCTCACCTCTGCCCTGATAATCCAACCCCCAGATTGGTCCTTACCCTTTGAATTGATGTGTGATGCTTCTAATAGAGATATTGGGGCTATTCTTGGTCAAAGAAGAGAAATAATTCCTTAGGTCATCTATTATGCCTCAAAAAAATTGGATGAAACTCAATCTCACTACACTGTCACTGAAAAGGAACTTTTAGCAGTGGTTTTTTTGCCTTAGATAAATTCCGACCCTATCTCTTAGGTGCCAAAATCATAATATTCACAGACCATTCTGCTATAAAGTTCTTACTCAAGAAAAGTGATTCCAAACCGAGGCTAATAATATGGATCCTAATGCTCCAAGAGTTTGACCTTGAAATCAAAGATAGACCAGGAAAAGAAAACCCTGTGACTGATCACTTGATTAGAATTTATAATTCTTATCATTCTAAAATCATCGATCCTGAATTCCCCACTGAGAACCTTTCATCTCTCACTCCAAATTTACCATGGTATGCCCCAGCTGTAAATTACATGGTTTCTGGTGTTTTTCCTGAATATTTTTCAAAAGAAACAAAATGAAGTTGAAATGTGATTCAAAATACTATTTTTTGGATGAAAATAAACTTTGGAAAACTGGGGATGACATGGTAATAAAGAGACGTGTCGATGAAAATGAATATTCCTCCATATTAGAATTCTGTCACTCAATGCCTAGTTGTGGCCACTTTGGAACAAAAAGGACCTCCTGAAAGGTCCTAGACACTGTATTCTTTTGGCCTTCACTCTTCAAGGACTCACATGAGTTCTATCAATCATGTCCCACTTGCCAAAAGTTTGGCACAATTTCAAAGAGAAATGAAATGCCCCAAAAGCCTTTAATTTTCTGTGAGATCTTTGATGTTTTGGGTATCGGTTTCATGGGACCATTTCCCCCTTCCAATGGATTCACATACATCCTTCTTGCAGTTGAATATGTTTCTCGGTGGGTCGAGGCCAAACCCATTAGAAATGATGATTCACATACTATTAGTGAGTTCTTAAAGACACACATCTTCCACCGATTTGGCACACCACGTGCCTTGATAAGTGAATTTGGAACCCATTTTTGTAATAGAACCATGGAATCAATTTTGAAAAAGAATGGGGTTGTACATAAAACTTCAACTTAATATCACCCCCAAACAAATGGCATGGATGAACTTTCTAATAGAGAAGTGAAAAAAGTGCTTGAGAGAATTGTAAAACCCACCAGAAAAGACTGGTCTGAAAGACTTGGTGAAGCACTTTGGGATTATCGAACTTCCTATAAAACACCCATTGGGATGTCTCCTTTTAGGATAGTTTTTGATAAAGCATCTCATCTACCATTTGAAATCCAACATAAGTCTTGTTGGGCTATGAAAACCTGTAATTTTGATTGTGAAAAATCTGGGGAAGAAAGATTGTTGCAATTGGATGAACTGGAAGAGCTTCGACTTGAATCCTATGAGAATTACAATCTGTACAAAGAGAAGGCTAAGGTACTCCATGGCAAACAAATCCTGAGAAAGGTATTTCATGAAGGTGAAAAGGTAATTATCTTCAATTCTCGATTTCGGCTTCACCCAGGTAAGCTTAATTCTCGCTGGGAAGGCCCTTTTGTTATTACTAATGTTTACCCATTTGGTGCAGTGCAAGTCCAAGACCCCTATTCCAAAAGGAAATTCACAGTTAATGGACATCGGTTAAAGCATCACCATGAGAGGACGCACAATCCTAGATCAACATCGACTTCCACTGGATCCCGAACTTCTCTAGTCGACCTACCACTAGATGGAGATGGAGACCCGCCAAATCCAAACCAAGGGGCACCTCTTTCCCTTGAACTCTATCTCTATATATATTCCTCCCTCTACCTCTTTCTTATTCCTCCTCTGTCTTTCATTTTTTACCACTTTCTTTTTTAAAACATTTATTTTTCTCTTTCTCTTTTTTGTGAGTGTGTCTTTATTAAAAACTAAAAAAAACAAACAAAAAAAGAATCACAACAAAATAAATAAATAAATAAAAAATCAAGAGTCATGAATACTCACCATTGAGTTTTGAAATTTTTTCCAACCTTTTTGTGGAGTCAACATGCATGTTTTCATCTCAAAAAGTTTGTATTTTCATCATGACGTAGGATAAAGAATAGTGTGTCAAAAACAAAACATTTGGAATGCTCAATTTTTGATCTGGAAAATGATTTTCCCCAACTATGAGAACCAAAATTATCTTTCATGCCAAGGACACCTATGGCTATCTTTTCAAAATATGTGTTTTCACCCCCATTTGTGAGTCTTGAGTTTGTGGACCTTCGAGCTGAATTTCCTACCTTAGTGTGCACTAATATGATAGAGGCATTTTATGAACCACATGAGAATCACAATAGCCAAATATCCTCCCATTTCCCTTACATTAATCCTCCTTTTTATATCCCCTTCGAGCCTATGAAAACCTTTTCTTTGATAGCCACATTACAATCCCAATACCTTTTCCCACCCAATATCAACATGGATTTTCTTTGTATAATTTATTTGAAATTTAAGTGTGGGGGGGGGGGGGAAATGGATTTCATTTTGGGTACCCTTTGTTGATGTCACTATATTATCTTATGCTTGAGGGCAAGAATAATTTTCAGTTTGGGGGAGAAGTTATCATTCAGTGTGTTTTGGGGAATATAATGTACTTTCATTTCTGTCATTTTGTAAATGTTATTTACAAGTGTTCAAAAAAAATCAAAAATAATGAAAAAAATAAAATAAAAAAATGGGTTGTGTCTTGGGTAGGTCAAAAATCACTATTTCTCAGCCTTTGATCCTATTATAACTATTACAATTAGTGTCATGAGGAGATCAGTCATGGGTTGGGATATGAGTGTGAGACCTTTTCCAAGTTCAACTTTCTAAAAAACAAAGAAAAAAAGAAAATGAAAAAAAAACACTTGCATTATATTCTTATTGGGAGAAGTTTTATGTTTTTTAAATATTCCATATTCTCATTACCTTCATATTTTCTTCCTCTATTGTGTATTTCTTCACACAATCATTCCCTTGTAAATATGTGTTTTCATTTCCTTCCATGTTTTATTTCAAAAAAAATGTGCATTTCTTTTTCTATGTTGATGTTTTAACCCTCTTATTCTCTCTCCTGGAAATTATATTCCTACCATCCCATAGCCACAGAAAACCCCTTAAAAATACCTCTTGATTCTTATGCACTTTGGATAAGGATTTTAAGATGATATCTCTTTCAAACTCTAAGATTTTCACTTTTGGTTGTGGAAAGAGTGAACCTCCACAAATGAATTTTATCATCTTGAGAGGTGTGAGTTTTGAGTGTCCACATTTTCCATTTCTAAATTTGAGCATGAAAAAATGAATTAGTTTTGGAACATTGCTTCTGTAACAACTTGTGGTGGAATTCAAAATGGATGAGTGAAATATTCTAAAACTCCCCTGATTGAAGGAAACATAATTTTAATATTTTTCGGTGAGTGAAAATGATTTTTTTATGTTTTTATATTTTTTGCACATGAGGACATGCACAAGACTAAGTGTGGGTGAGTTGATGTTATTAAAATTTTCATGACTTATTAAATACTCCCTTCAATGATTTTATATAAAATTTGCATAATTTATGAGAAATATTAATGTTTTAATACTAAGTATAATTTTTGAGAATTTTTATAAATAGTCCAATTGAGTCAGTTTACTGTTTTAATAATAACTATCACTATAATGATCCAAATTTATTGGTTCCTATTTTATTGGATTTTTATTTAAATATACAACATTTCATTAGAAGGTACCATGAGACAATTCTTCCATTTTAAGGGTCATATGGTCCTCACAAACAAGAACAAAGAATCTGTGAAGAAAATGGACTATTCATTAAGATTGATTTAATGGGCTACATACAGAAGTCCAAATTTCAAGAATCTCCACCATAGTTTGGGGGACAATGTAAGGAGTCCAGGATAAAACTTTCAAGGCCCAAATACAGATAAAAGGGTCCCAACTGATTCATTTAAACTCATATCGCATTTTTGGCTGGGAATTAAAATTAGCAGAGTGCTGATGACATGGCTCCTGATATAGACATCAATTTGAGCTGAGATTTTCCAGTGTGAAATAGGAGATATAGACGGCCGAATTTGTTGAATAAATCATTCATATTTGAAGGCATCTTCCTATTCCAAAATCCATTGACATTTTGTCCATCGAAAAAGCATGGATAGAAATGGACAGTTTACCTTTGTTTAATCAAACCACCATAACATTGGCTCCATATGTCCAAATGCCTCCAAAATTTGAGAGAGGTCAAAAAATTTATTATCTACAACTTTTTAGAAGGGGATTTCTTGAGATTCGGCCGTTTGAATAGCCAACTTGGCGATGCAAGTGGAGGTACAGGTTGGGAATGCAAACAGTCCACTCCTTGGGTTATAAATACTCTCCCCTTCTCTCGTTGAGAGGGGTTGGCATTTTAGAAGAGAGGAGAACATATTGGAATGACCAAAGCCTTGCCAAATGATTGGGAGGACCTTCCATACTCATGTTTTCACTTGAGAGACCTTTCCTCCTCAATTTGTTTTCACTTACTTTCATGTTCTTCATTTTTGTAATCTTGTAAGTCTCTTTCTTTGTAATTCTATTTTAATGAAAGTTACTTATTTAATTTCTCTTATTATTATCCACCTTTGTAGTTTAATATTTATGTACTTAAAATAGTTTATATTCAGTTGAATCCCCTTCCCTTCTTTTGCTTCCTCATTCAATTGAAAATCCGTTTTTAATTATCATCATTGTTCGTGTGTGTGTGTTCGACGTAACACTATTTTCTAATCCCTTTCTTTTTCTTCTATTCTTAATTAATCATCATAATTATTATAACCAGACTATTAAACACCCAAATGGATGAGTAAATATCTCATCGGGGTGAGTCAAAATTTAGGGATGTTAAGTGATTAAGAGTATTTTCGTGGTGACTATTCGTTAATTTAATATTGTGTATGTTGGACTTAGTATGTCATTGATTAATGACATCTGTTGTTTAGCATGTGGTTTCCATGGATTATTGGAACCATAAATACACTACCATAAACAAGTACTGATTGAGATTAGAATCCTAGTTATGTTAAGGATTGGATTAAATCTTTAACACTTAGTAATTCTAATCGGCGTTAACTTGTGAAGTGGGTGTTAATTTATATGCAATATAAAGCAAAGCTCAAGGATATCACAAGATTAACTCCCTAATAATGAACTCAACCCAATATTTATAAACTTGTTAAAACAATTATAGACAATAAATCATTTCAATTAAGCTCTGCAAGCAAACCCCCTAATCTAAATACAATCAACTAAAAACAAACGACTATTAAAAAGTATCATCACCGAGGATTCGACCCGAGTGCTGCTATACACATTAGCAGAGCACCAGAACTTTGACCGGTCGATAGGCAACAATAGGCCGTGAATTTCAGAAGACAATGTGATTAAATCCTTCAGAGATTTGGGTTTCAATCTTAGTTTGGATTACTTTGAAGAATTTTAAGGATATCTGTTTATTTAATTATCTTTCTTGAAACATGGGTTCTTTTTGTTGAATTTTGGAGATTAAGAGTAGCATTTCTTTTTATAAAGGATTATCCTTTTGGTGATTATATGGTACTGTACTAAAATTTTTGGTTTTATTTGATGTTTAAATACAAGGGAAATAGATAGTTCCCCTTTTGTAGATTATGTGATTCTCTAGAAGCTGATTCTTGTGCTTTTGATGTGACCAAGTCTATTAGAATACTCATCGTTTAGAGAAATGATTAGTTTAGGTAGAAAATTATTAAAAGATTAAAATATACTTGAAGGTAAGTATATTTCCTTATGTTTTTATTCTATATAGGAGTTGAATTCCTCAAAATTACAAAAAGGAATGTAAAAAAATGTTGTTAGTTTACGTTTCCTACTGGGTAATAAAAGACCGTTTACACACATCATAAGTTTGTGATTTTCTTGTTGTTAACTTTCTCCTAATCATTTTTTCTATCACTCTCCATCAGAACATGACCCTTTATTTTCTCCTCCATATCCATTTTTCATGGAATCTTCGTATGGGTTTACTCAGGTGACCATTGTACTTCTCTTTCTTTTAAAGTGATAGTTTTAATGACTCTTTTTTTCTGATATGGGACTTTCACTAAAGTTTTCGAGCCCAAATTTTAAAATTGCGAGGATGCAATTCCCAAAAGGGGGGAAGGATGTAACATCACAGGTAAATAAAGAATATGAATTTTTCATATTTCTTAATTTTTGAATTAAATATTAATTATACTTTAAAAGGGTTACTATGTTCGATAGCGTACCCGATAGGTAACAACGAGTTTCTTTGAAATCTTACGTTGCACACTAATAATATATTATTATTTTAAACGGTAGTTAACTCCTAGCCATTGTATTGGCGGGAATGAATGAAACCAACTAAAATATTATTATACATGTTTGTTAAATGTAATTAAATTTATTCAATAAAAGTTAGAGGCTTAAAATGTGAATGAATCTAATTTTAAGCATAATTTACATTAAAATGCCGATTTATCACCTTTTAATGGAGAAACCTTTTTAAATATAATTTTGGTCACTTTAATACATTATATATGACCAAATAAAATCCTTCTTTAGAATGGGGACATCAAAATTTACTTTGTTTAAATTTATGGAATTTTTCCGATAAAGTTTATTTTTTAATGAATAGTGAAAAATATTGTATTTTAATTCAAAAGTGACTTTTAATATAATTTATTTATATGGTTAGATTATCTTTTTAATTGGTTTTAAAGTGAAATTAAAATATATTTTTACCATTTAATCCAATGTTGGTCATTGAAATTAATTTCACTTTGAAATTGGACATAAACAAGTATCAATCTTTTAATAGTTGTTATTTCTTAAAAACACGCTATTTGTTTTGATAACGGGAATTAATTTTAAAATTAATTAATGCCACTTCTATGTTTTTAATTTTTCAAAATAGAAATTATTTTTTAATTATGAATATAAAATATATATTAGGATGAATTTTTGGTATTTTTCTGAAAAACTTCAATTTTTGATTAATAGCGAGACCACTTAGTAGTAGCTAAAAAAACTGACTTTTTAATTTAAATGAAATTTTACCACTTCTGTGAATTAAATTTCGAAAATCCGACATACATGGTTGTTATCAAGAAGTAAAATGTGGTTCAATAATATGAAAATAATTTTCAGTGAATAGTAACTTTTGACTTTTATTTACCGCAGTTAAAGGTAAATATGGTAATTCAAGGTAAAAAGAATATTATAATAATTCACAATTACCTTAACACTTGTCCAAACCTTATTTTTTGAGTCATTTACAACCATGAGCATCTTTGAGTCGATTTTGGGACCCCATTGTGCCACTTGGGAGTGATAATGACAATTTAGATTAATTAACTTAAAGTAAAGGCAAAAATGACAAAAGCCAATATCTTTTAGTAAATTAATTTTTATATGGTGTTATATAAGTCATACTTTAGACTATAAATATTATTTATAAATATAAAAAGATTTCCTACATGATATTTTTTTTTATAATTTGTAGACATCAAATAATTTAAATTATTTATAACACAATAATGATGCAGTGTTTACCTCCTTAATAAATCATTTAAATAAATAATATTATAATGATTAAAATATTATCCAAAACCTATCCAATTCCTATTGGATGATTTTATTTTGACCTTGATTCATCTTATATTTGACTATAATTATTTTTGGACCATTACAAACTGAATACCAATACATAATAAAAAATGTTTTCGCACTTTCCTAAAGAACCCCTCCTCCCCCTTATAAATGGAGACCATTTCTAACCAATTCCGAAAACCTCTCAAGCCTTTTGGATCATCCAAAATATGCCCAATTAATCTCCCTACATTCCTATCCTCCTCCTTGAATCCTTACCTTAGGCATAAGGCACTTCAAGAATTCCTTTGGTTCAAACCAAAGAGAGTTACCCAAATTAAAGGTAACGGTTTCTCTTAAATTGTTTTCTTTTATTTTACTTCTCCAACCCTAAAATATTTTTATTCATTTAATTTGTAAAAACACCAGTATCCTCAATATACTAGGATTTTTTTATGATAGATATTTTAACTACACTTACACACACCTCCATCTAATGGATGAAGAACACAATGTTTATGTGGATGGAAAACTAACGCCTCATGAAACGATGATTGTTCAAATATATCCAACCGCCTCTCATGGTGGCCATTATGATGGCACTATATTTATATATGAAATATATTATGTTCATATTTTCTTTATTCTTCTGTATTTTCTATTTATAACACGCCTTTTGGGTTTTCATAGTGGGTAAATACGATAATCTCATTTGAGGAAGCGCGGACTACCGCCCCCTCAATGTGATGTGACTCGTTAATGAATTATGTGGGATGTATAAAGGATGGAGTTAATGATATTATATATTATATTATCCTGTAATTATAATATACCTATGTATAATTATGTTTAAATTCCATTAAAATAAGAAATAGGAATGAAAGTATCATTCATGCATACGTACGACTTATCGTCTCCAGGAACGGTGCATTTCATTTCTTGCCTATAAATATTATGTACTATTGTAAATACATGTATATGCTAGATATATATGATATATATGATATCTAAATAATGAATATAATTTTGGATATAATTAACTTTTGACCACATGAACAACATGTAATTATAAGAAGTCCATTTTTGACTCTAGTACCAAATATCGAAAAAACGAACATTATTAACATAAATGATTACATAATGTTTATAACATGGTAATAAGTGATATAAAAAGGAATAATAAACTAGAAAAACGTTCTTAATCAATTAGAAATTAACTTTAGTTTATTATTCAAGATATTAAATAACGATCGAGTCAAGTCGGACACGAGGTAAGCGATTTTCTTATCTCACTTTTAATTCTGTGATATTTCCATTGTTCGCCACTTATTTATTCCATGTGGTGTATTGTGTAATGCCATATGATATATATTATAATTATTATATTTATATTCATGGAATTATGTGATTTATTTGGTTCTCATTAACTTTTTGTCATACGACTAAGTTGATTACAACGCGGTAAAGGGTTTCATCTCACTTTTTATTCCCGTGAGATTCATGCTATATTTGACACTATTTCCTTTTGTGTGGTGTATTTAATACCCATGATTCTACTATTTGTGTAATATACTTTCATTTATTATTATTTACATCTTCATTGTATGATTCTTCTTTCATGTGGCATATGTTTTGTAAGATACCAAATCAATAAGGGAACCTTTCACCCTCCTCTTTTTAAAAGACTTCATTTTGTTATGTCTTTTAATTTACATCTTATTATGTAGGGATATGTTATTCTATATCCTTATTGATGTAAAATTTATGTCCAAGTGTTGAGATACCCTTTTTATCTCATTAACTCATTTTGTTAATTTTAAAGTGACGCCGTTAGGCTGTCGAATTTTTACAAGGGAACTTCTTAACCCAATTTCAATTTTTTGGGTTCAACCTGTACTTCTTGAATATGTCATCATATGAATATGTGTGAATTACCTATTATTGTTTTAAACTTAATATTCACTTATATTTGGTGTATTTATATTTGTCACACATAATTATGTGATTGATTTATCTTTAATTTAAGGATACCATCTTTATAAGGGATTTCATCTCAATTTACATTTCCATTGAGACTTCATTGTTGTTATGCACCAATTCACTCTTATATGGTGTATATACTATCCTTTGACATATTATATCATGAATCCCTTTATTCTCATGATATTATAATTTTCTGATTAAATGTTATTCCTCAATTATTTCTATTCAAGAGTCTCTCATTTTGTTAAAAACTATTTAACTAAAATATCATTTTGAATGTTTTAAAGATTTATTATTATAAATCATTACCTTTAATGTACATGTTTTTGAGTATTATTTTTTATGGAAATTAATGTTTTAAAATTATAATTCCATTTAAAGCTTCAAAGTGGTATGGGACACTTTGATTCAAAAATCTCTTTTTTAAATGGTTTATGAAAATGGAATGATTATTTCAATATCTTGAAATTAATTCTTGTGATTTCAAATGAAATTTTATTAGTTAAATGTTAAAATTTTCAATATTTTATGTGTTATGATGGTACTTAGACATTTGATGGGTGGTTACATGATAAACCAAATGACGGGTGGTGCCGTGAATACCAGGATGAGAGGTTATGTTATAACCTCCAATGCATTGGGTATGGAAGTCGGCCGTATGGCTATTCCATTTAGTGATATGTGTGGAAGTCGATCTTATGGTTATTCCATTTAAGTATGTTTATGTCCCAAGTTACCTTTATATGTTATGTGTTCTTTATATGGGTTTTATGGTAATCTTTTGGTTACAAAAGGGTATGTAATGATCTTTTATTCAGTGAAGAGTATTTACTACTTCATAAAGGTGAAAAGTATTACTTATGATAAAGTATTTATGGTTTACCTATTGTTTTGAAAAACTAACAGTTTTTATTCTTTGTGTATCCATTACTGAGATTTTTATGCTCATCCCATGTTTTTGAATTTTTTTTCACAGGACATAGTGTGGAATAGGTTCAAGGATGGGATCAAGGAAAATTCATGCTGTCTTAAACAAGGAACTAGACACGACTCTTTTTTTTCAAGAGTTTATATTTTATGAAAAAATGGAAAATGTGTAGAAGTGCCTACTTTGTATTTGAAATGAAATGTAATTGGTATGTCTTAATTCTCTAAAACTCTAAACCTGAATATATCCTCAATGTGAATTATTCGTTTAATTCAAGATTATGTAATGTTTTAAGGCCGGGTCCTTACACACCTAGTTTGAGGTGAATCCCTATTTTATACCATTAATTTAATTTTATAGGTCTCACGTTGAATCATTAGAAGTGTTCAAAGGATAAAGTTTAGTAGGAGCTAGAATCTAGATTCATGAGTTGATTCAAGATGTGAATGTTGAATTCACAACGTGAATTTTTTCTGGGTTGTTTCTATGAATTCTATTCAAGTTATTATAGATTTTCTTGGATTTTATATGAGTTAATGTGAATTTATATTTATATGGATATCCTAAAGACATAAAACATGAGCTCATATTTTACAACATGAATTAGACCAATTTTAGCCATACCTTTTAATTTTTGTTCCCTTCAATTATAATTAGGCTTTACACATTTCCATTTAAATACTTTCTATCATTTGGATATTTTGGTGATAATACCCCTCCAAAGACCAGCATCATAAATTATTTGATAATCAAAACTAAAGAATCAAAAATATTCATTAAAGGAATGGAAAGAGGAGCCCAATTCTGAGAATCTTTGAATAATTCTTCATATTGAACAATTTTTTAGGTAAGTTTATTCTTCCCCTTTATAATTTTCTATGAAGATTAAGGATTGGATTGAAAATATAAATTGGTTGTGTTTCTTGATGAAAAAATGGATATTTCTCACTATTTTACTAGATTTTTAGACTATGGGTTATGGGATTCATCCACAACATGTTGGATACATTTATTAAATGAAACATTTATTTCCAAAACTATTTTTGGGTGTGAGATAATGGAATTGAAATTTGTGTATGTGTTCATGATACCCATGTAAAATTCTTCACTGGGTTTGACGTGGTCACAAGTTCAATTTGGACTCAAAGGATTTTACTGCCATGTGATGGCTTGGGTTCATAGAGATAGGCACTGGTTGCGATTATAGACTATCCAGTGGGACTACTTTGACAGGACATGCATTGGGTATTTGAGTTTCATGGGTATGATATCATGACCTGGGAGACCTTCATGGTGTGAGTTTTATACATTATTTTTTTGTGTATATTTTTCACAAGTATTATATATTACTCTATCATGTTTTATATTATATGTTAGCTAACTTGTGATTGTCCTAGTGACATTTTCAAAAGTTTTGGGGATTATCTATCGATTCTATTTACCAAACCTTGCTTATACACCCTATTGAATATGCAGACATTGTTTACCATGATAATGGTAAATTACATGTCTCATAAATTACTAGAAGAGAACCATGAAAATTCATTCTTATCATATCATTGTTGGATCTTATAATTGTCTTATACTGGAGTCATACATGGTGCCGAACCAATTCTTGATTCATCTTGGTGTTTTTGGGTTTTTTATTGATGTAGACATGTTGGTGACTATTTTGTTACTGCAACTCTGATTATGTTTTGGTTTCTTATGTTAGTGTATTTCAATTGGGTTTTTTCATGCATCATGTTTTTTATTATATTTAATTCATCTATTGTAGATGTTTTGTATGAAATGTAAAATTGTCCCTACAGTTTGGAAAAGCCCTTGGAATTTATTTACAACCTTTAGTGTCCATGGGATGCTTCCCAAGGTTAGTGACACTTAGGTCTTTCCCAAGCCAATTGGTCAGGTTGGGGTGTTACAATTGGTATCAAAGGTTGGTCCATCGATCAGGAATGGTAGTTCTGGAGATATAATATTATATGAATTTAAATGTAAGTATAAAAAGTAAAAAAAAACCACTTTATACTAATCTTCAAGTTTCTAGGGTAGTTTAGGTAAAAAAGGCGTTGTTAATATTTTTAGGCATATCATCACCTTATCACTGTGGGTTGAGCTAATGAGATTCTAGTATCATGCATTAGTGTTAGACATCCCACTAGAGAAACATTATTTATATGACATTTTTTGATTTTATTATTGAGTTTTTACATAGTATTTATGATATGGTATTAAATTTTTTAGTTTTGGAAGAGATATTTTTTTTATCCCTATAAGAAAATACATCCAATTATGAGGCCTAAGAACTAACCAAAAGATGTTGCTGAGAATGTGGTTCCACCTCAAGAACCATTAGTCATCCAAAAACTTATTAGATTCATCGTGGTGGTGTTTTAAGACATGGAGAAAGTAAATCGACCTAATAAACTACATCATATGGATCAGTAACTATATTTCCATGGGTAGAACCCACCAATATTATAGGGAGACTCAAGACTTTAAAAAATAGGAAGCATGGATTGGGGGGATGAAGAGAATCCCTAATTTCTTAAGAACCCTTACACAAATAAAAGTGAATATTACAATGTATATAATCAAGGATATTACATGAAAATGGTGGGGCCTAGATATTAAAGATAAATTCGACCAGGGCACTACTGGGATAAATTTGAGGATTTTTTTGACAATATTTGGTACCCACATTCTTTATTAAGGTCAAAAAAATATACTTATTAAAATTTAATAAGGGAAACCTATATATTATGGAGTACACATTCGAGTTTACATACCTAGCTCAGTTTTCATTTGAAGTGGAAGCTAACAAATCACTAAAGGACCAGATGTTTGAAGATGTATTCTGATTGGACATTAGTTGTCAGGTGAGGATGTTCTTTTTCGAGGATTACACATATATGGTGAATAAGGATCTAGTCATAGAGAAAGAAATTGTAGGAAATATTGATTGAGGGATCAACTTTGTCCCCATAGATATATGTGGGTACTATAATTTAGGGAACACATGTGGAAGGGAAAACTACTCCTTGGGTAGTAGAGCACCAGAGAACCATTAAACCTGATCAATTTCATTCCCTCTATATCCTAGTCACTAACCTAGTTTTTTTGAATGTGGTTTATTAGAACATATGAAACCAAAATGCACAAAACTAACACAACACTATAATAAATGTGGCCAAAAGGTAATATCATGCACTATTTTATAGACTATATTAATTCAACTAGTGGAAATGGTCCCACTCTGTCCTAGGCTTCTAAGTTTTAACATTATTTATCTCTTCATAAGAGTTCTTTTTCTTATAATTGAGGCACTCATGGTGATTATAGGAGTACCCAAACACCTTATTAGTCATTTCTTAAGAAAGGAAGCCTAAATTATTTGGGGGTATTTGTTTTAGGTTTCGGTCTCAAAACGCCCAACTGTTCCGTATCTGATGACACATGGACCTGATTTCCAAAGGCAGACGTTAGATGGGTGATTCAGATAGCGACGCTTAAGAACTCACATTGGTCGAGAGGATGGGAAGTCGGGATTATCGCACCCTTTTGGGGGGAATTATTTCCTGTTCCAGGACTCTCTTATAGATTTAAGACGTATTCATATGTTCTTGAATCATTGGTTTATATCCAAACATAGTATCCACGGATTTAACCCTGGTGGGAAATGGTCAAATGGACACAGGGGGTTCGGAATCATTTATGCCCAAGGTTTACCATCCCTCGTTGGATTAATGACCCCGAGGAGTCGAAACTCATTGAGGCGACACTAGGAGTGGCGCGGTGAACCGATGTGAGGACAGTCGGATCGACCAGTTGTTGGTATTGAACCTCATGGAGGGTTCCTACATACCCTACCTAGGAAGCAGGGATCAAAGTCCACGTAGTTCTAATGGGAGTGTCGGAGAACCAACGTGAATGTGGACCCGGAGGTCTGATGGTGATCGGGATTGAACCTCTTGGAGGCTTCCTACGTACCCTGTCTAGGAGGCAGAGATCAATGTCCAGATAGTTTAAATGAGATTGAGGATTACACTCTGAGGAGGCCCATAAGAGGATGTCATGGTCGATGCTTACTCTAATCCCATGTGAGTCATGCTAAGTGTGAGAAACAAGAGAAAGTAGGGACCAGAGGATCACGTCGCGAAAGGTGCTTCCGTGAGAAGTGGAGTGGGGCTTACACGTAAGGGCAGCCCATAAAGTTGGGGCTTAATCCGAGATGGATTCCCACAAAATTTTTCCTCATTTATGGTTATGAGGGAATCCCAAACCTGTGATGGGTAGAGGAATATAATGGGGACCAACGCCTATGCACGAGTGCACAAGCGGGAAAATGCCAAGGGCGTTGGAATTAGTTCAAAAAGAGGGAGATGGAAAGTGTGAATTACATGCCCGACATTCAGAACACAATAAGGGTGGAATGGTGAGGGAGAATAACTATTGACCATGTTCAAAACACATCATTCATATCACTTTATCCTAAAATGGGGACGAACAAATGAGGGTCGACTGCTGACTGTGTTCGAAACATAGGACCTGACTCGAAGTGTTGCCCAAAGTCTTTCAGGGGTGTTGGCCGAGGACGGTAGGTGAGCCGAGGTGGCATGGGACCAAAATGTTAGGGGGTCCCTTCAGACATGCAAGGGAATGAAGATCCGAATGAAGGACATACAAATCCTGGGGTGGAGTGATTGGATGTTTGAATGGATTCCAGTGCTCTTGAAGTTATGCCATTGTAAACATAACATAAGGCATCTCTTGCATGGAGCAAGAGGAATCCAATTATTGAATGATAGGGAATGCTATGGTTTATATTCATGTTGAGAGGACTGTTTCCATATAGTTTAACATCATATGGATAGGATGAGGGCCATATAGTTTAACTTCATGTGGTCAGGACGAGGGCCATACAGTTTAACGTCATGTGGTCAGGACGACTAGGTAGGATAGACCTAGCCATGGTTGGTATGGGACTTATGCAAGGGTGGACCTTTCTGGTTCAACCTAGCATAGGAGCTAGGAAATGGGATTACAGGAGATTCATGAAGAGTAGGTCGACTCATGGAATGTATAGGGAGGATGTTGGGGTGGCACAAGGGTGAAATGGAAAATATTATTGACCTAGCCTGAAAAGGTTGTGGTGCGACTCTCAATTTTTCATGGGGGTCAGTGACGGTAGCGAAGGGACCGACCCAGAGGGCTGGGACTATAGCCCGGCAGTGATCCTAAGCAGGGGGCGCGGGCGAAGCCCCTGCGGTACGGACCAGTGAGTGCATGGGGTTTTCCGCATGGGGCTGCCCGAGAAGGAGATGGCCGCGAGGAGCCGGCCGTGAGGTATTGGCCGTGGAGGGGCCGTTTGCGAAGGACTGGCCGTGAGGGACTGGCCGCATGTGGTTCACAGTTTGATTTTCCTCGAAGGGTGTCTGCGGAGGAGCTAGCCGCGAGGGAGCAGGTCACGAGGGAGCAGGCCATGAAGGAGTAGGCCGCAAAGGAGGCTGTCCACAAAGGGTGTTGTCCGTGGTGGAGATGGTCGTCCGCGAAGGGTGTCTACAAAGAGGATGACGCCATCCTACTTCACACCCGCGGAGGGGTTCCACCTCCATTTCGCAAACGACACTGGTCCGTGGAGGGGGTGGCTGCGGAGGGACTATCCGTGAAGGAAATGACTGCTATGGGCTGGCTGCGGAGGAGCTGGCTGCATGTGGTTCATATAATGCTTTCTTTTCACTGCAGAAGAGTTCATCCGCGGATGATATGGGGTCTGTGGATGGCCGCGGAACACCACTGGGAGTGATTCCTCAGGCGTCTCTCCATGGGGTTTTACCCGTCTTTCCTCTCCTTTTTTGGTTCCTCTCAGTGAATATTTATAGAGTATGGAAAGAGGTAGTATCAATGGGCCCGTGGCACTTTCTGTGGAATCCCATGAAGGAATCCCCACCCATGGATGACTCTGTCAACTGGGGATTTTAAGAACCGAGATCCATGGAATTTATCTGCAGCTAGATACCACTCCACCTATATTCCACAAAGGACAGTGATCCGCGTCCGCATAGGCGCTCGCCTCCATTTCACGAACGAAGGCGCGCGTGGCATGGGCCGGTTGGTGCGCTTCATGGTGGTGGACTGGCCTGGTGTCCGTGCTACTCCGCACCCACGGAGGATCTCCGCCTCCATCTCGCGAACGAGGCTAGTCCACAGAGGGGAGCGGTTCGCTGAACCGTCCACATAACACTTGGTCTGGTTTGCGGACCGATTAGTCCGTTACCAATTTTGAGTATTGGCCTCCTTCCTTTTCCCAATTCGTTGAAGGGAATTGGGTAAAAAATCCTCTCTCGAATGAAGGAGATTATTATCTTCATTTGCAGATTTTTCAGGACCCTACAGTATTAGAGATATGTCTTTTTAGAACTAAGTGGATCATACTAACCATGGATTCATGTTCCTCAATTGTTTAAGGAACTATTCTCCTTGATTCAAATTTGATGCTTGTTTTTTTTCCAATAGTGCCTCCCAATATTTTTTTCTTCTTATGTGTTAAAACAATTTAGCTTACCTATGGAAATGATTAATCACATTATGAGCATAAAGACACCTCTTAGGAAACAAGAGTGCATAGGGTTTAAATGTTCAACTTGTTCCATCACCATTGAATAAGTCCACTTTTTATGTGATATTGCTATCATGGACATACAAATATTTTATCTCATCTTGGGAATTGATTAGCTAGTAGGATTAAATTATTTTATTGAATTATATATTCAAAAAGTTACATTAACTTCTCCTAAAGTATTTTTCTAGTCGGTAGTGATCACCTTGGGGAGTATTGATACAGCTAAACATATATATTTTCCTACCATAGTATATTGATACCATAATTTTTTCTATAAAAATTCTCTGGTTTACCTCATGAAAGGGAAGTTGAATATTATATCATCTAACTCCCATGAACATATTTTATTTTTATTCCATCATATAGAATGATTCCAAAAAAAATTATTAGAATTGAAGGTCCATTAGGAGGAATCAGAAAGCAAGAGATTCATAAAACTAAGTACGTTTCATTAGGCCTCCCTACTTATTCTTTTCAAGAAAGAAAATGGAAATATTTGAATTTTTTCAATTATATAATATAAATATTTTTGTAATAAATAATCATTATTATATATCTTAAATTGATGATATATTTGGTTAATTGATGGGATACAAGTGGTTCTCCAAAATTGATCTCTGATCATGGTATCATCAACTCTAGTTCAAGAAATAGGATCCCAAAGACAACTTTTAAAATTCTTTATGAACACTATGAATACATGATCATTCTATTTTGTATCACTAACATACCAATAGTCTTTATGGAATTGATGAATATTATCATTATTAGATACCCAAATTCTTTCATTATGGTATTAATTGATGAAATATTAGTGCATTTTCTAATAAAAGATTTCCATAAAAGAAACATGGATATTGTGCATGGTATATTACACGATCACCATAATTATGATAAAATATCAATGTATGACTTATGGATATAAGATTATTGCTTTATTAGGCATGTCATATTGGAAAAAGTAATATCAATTAATCTTGAGAATATTTCAACTACTATCTAATGGAAACCACCTAAGAATGTCTTTAAGATATGTGTTTTCCTAGGATTAATATGCTATTAAGATTACATTTTTATGGATTTTTTCACATTTCACTTCTCATAAGGTTGTGTTTAAAATAAAGGGAATTAATTTTGATGATCTTTTGTGACAAATTTTTACAAAGTTTTATTTTTTTGATAACTAAATTTGGTTAAGAATTTTTTTAAAAAAATAGGAGAATGTTCTTAAATTCAATTATTATAAAGTTTTTAGAAACTAGATTCAAAAAGTATTCTATATTACTGAGTTGAATAAATTTGTAAATTTATGAAGTTAGATAGTTTATAAATATAGAACCTAATCTTATATAATGATTTTATATTCTTTTAAGTTCCTAAAAAATTATGAAAAGTCACGATACAAGTTAAAGTTATAAAAATAAAAGATAAATTCAAATTCTTGGATTTTCCAAATTTGATTTTTATGTAAACATATTATCAGACATCAATGTAATTATAAAACTAAAAGTTTTAATTTGATGATGTTAGAAGGATTGAAAAGTTTCTGATCAGACACAGCATCAGACACACCATCTTATGGTTATTTTAGTGGAAATTTATAAATTTTATAAGTTGAATAATGTGATAGATCAAAGGTGCAAGATTTTAGTTGGACTGATAAAGTAGTAGATGCAGATCATTTTAAAGACCTGACTGGATGATTACTATTGGATTAACCAGAATTTGATGTTAGTGAAAGTAAAGAGATGTATAGAGTTCCATCTAATGAAAACTATTAAACAAAAATAAATGGATATTTATTTTGTATGTAATTATGATTTTTCAGTTTATGAGTTTGGAATTTCTATGGTGATGTAAATGTGAATGAAATGTGAAGTGAATCCACAAGTCAGTTCCAAATATCTGATAAAAGAATGGGAAGATTATCAGTATGATCAGACTAGAAAAGTATATGAACAATTTTACTGGAGTAAGAAAGAATATTAATAGTAATATTGGATGAAATAGTATGATCATACATATAAAGTGGAAGAAAATGTGAGAAATATAGAAGTTTATTATAGATAGTCATTGTATGTTTTTTAGTTATTATAAGTTACAAAAATTTATTCAACAATTATTCAGTTGTCCCAGATCATTAGAGTGAGAAATAATCTATTTATTTTGTTTTAGTGAGTTAAGAGAAAAGAATGTGAGTAATTTCAATTTGGTAATGAACACCAGACTATGAAAAGTGAGGTTTATCAAACATGCTGCTTTATGAAGTGTTGAAGCATTGTTTTATTAGATGCGATCTCTATAAGAAGATAAATCGAATGAAAATTTTTATAGAACTTTAAAATTCTCTAAAAATATGAAATGTGGAATATTTTGATTTTTAGAAGAATTAATGAAAATTTGAGAAGATTATATAATAACTGAGAATATTTGAGAAGTGTCCTTCAATATTCAAATGAACATAAAATTTGGTTTTACAAATTTGGATGCGAAGGTAAATGATTCTTATTTCCAACCTTTTCTATTTCATGATCACATATAAATAAAAGTATAAAATACATTTTTACATTGAGATGAATGGTTTTAAAAGAGAGAAAATGGTGGATCTTTGAGGATTTTGTGTCACAAGAGGTTTCTAAATAGAGGCTTCATTTAGAAGATCTATCTATAGAAATTTTTCTTACTAGACTAAAGAGATAAGACTGAGTTTTTAAACAGAAGTTTGAGAAGTTTTGTTTTGTTAAATAGTTTTATCATAATGTTTGGTACATTAAAATATTATGAAATGGGATATTAGACAAATTCCATCATATGGATACCATCATACCCAGGATATTAGATGTAGGTTCATTGGATGCAGTAATCAAAAAGATCTTCCATACTTTTGTGGAGAAATTTTTTTCAAAGTTATTTATTTTTTTGTGGCTCAAATTTTATGACAAAAATTATAAACTAATGGGAGTTAGTATAATGATTTGTATTGGGAGATAGAATGTGTCTAATTGGCTGAAAAAAAGTTGTGGTATCACAGATTTAGAAACCTTGGATAGAAAAGTATGATTTTTTTTTCAAAATATGATATTGTTAGAAACTTTTGTACATTTAATAGAATGAAAAGTTATATTTTTATAACTAATTAGAAAGGAAATATGGTTAATAGAGGCCATAAGAATGTATATATTCAATATACTCAACCTCTTGAGATTATTCACTATGACTTATGTGGGCCTTTGAGTCATTAATTCTCAAAAGTATACTTCTTTTACTTTATCAATTTTATTGATGAATTCACTTAGATGGAAAATATTATATTTATGAAGAACAAGTCAGAGTAAGTATAAATGTTCAGAGTTTTAATAATGGATGTTGAGAGATAAATGGGTGTTTATACAATGAACATGAGAACTAATAATGGAAAGTAATACACATGAAATTCCTTCAAGTAATATTTTAAGAAAATTGGATTTAAACATAAGTACAATTCTCTATACATATCTCATAAAAATAGAGTTAAAGAAAGGGAAAACAGAATTTTAGTGGAAAAGGGAAGAAATATGTTTTTATAATATGAAATTTCTATGTTTTTATAGAGATAAGATGTTAGTACTATTGTACATTTGAAAAATGGAAGTTTCATTAAGGATGAAATCAAACAAGACTTCCTATGAAATGTGGTATAACAAAAAAATCCATTGAGATATTTCATGGTTTTTGGAAGTCCCTATTTACCAAAAATAAAAAATTTAGATCATGGTAAATTTGATGAAAACGACGAGGAATGAGAATTCATGGGATATTCATCCAATGAAATAAGTTTCAAATTTTGGAATAAACATTTATAAATGTTGGTGGATTCATGTGATGTGAAATTTATTAAAAATCCAAACATCTTTACAAAAGATGCTGAAAAGGTTGTGGAGGATAAACTAAAGTCTTCCAATTAGAATAACTAAAGTGAAGATGATTATGAGTCAAAATAGGAACATAGAGAATCATATGAATTGTGTGATGAATAAAATGTGATAAGATTAAGATCTATGAAATTTCATACTCTACAAAAACAATAAGAATTCTAAAACATCACTCGAAATCAGAAATCTCCCATTCAAACTATTTAGAATATGGAAAATAAAAAATCAAAACATCACTTATATCATATGTTAAACTGGAATTAGTTTCAGAATAAGTAAAAAAAAGATTAGGTGAATTAAATGAATGTATATCTGGATTAGATTGAGAAAAATGAAATAAGGGAACTTGTTCTATAACTTGAAGATAAAAATGATATTGGAACAAAATGGGTGTATAGAAGAAAATTAAATAAACATGGATATGTTTCAAGAAAATAATAAATACTTTTCTGTAAAGGATATTCAAAGGTGGAAGATTTGTATTTTTAAGAAAATTTTTCCACTATTACTATATTAGAAACTATTATAATGTTTTGAGCAGTGGTCACACATCAATGTTATAAATATTATCAGATGGATGTAGAGTCCGCTTTCTTAAATGGTTAGACCGAGGAAGAAGTTTAAATTGAGAAACCTTTTGGATTTATAATTTATAATTATGGAATAAAGGTTTTTAAATTGATGAAATACTTATATGGGTTAAAAAAATATTCACATTCTTGGTATTGAAAACATGATAAATTATTAAAAAAAATAATTTTACTAAAGGAAAGTGTGATAGAAACTTTTATGTAAAAGAATTTAACTACAAAAATCTAATTTTAATTGTTTTTGTAGATGATATAAATTTTTATGGACATGAATAAAAATTTTTTAAAGAAATTTCTACGGAAATGAAAAATAATTTTGAGATGTCAATGTTGAGAGATTTAAATTTCAACATTGTTTTGAAGGTTTAAAAAAATGAAAAATAAATGATCCTGTCTCAAGAAAAGTATGACAGAGAATTGTTAATTTTTTTTGGTATGGAATGATCCAAGTAATTTTATACTAATATTTAATTTGTGATGAAGATGTGTAAATATGATGTTGTAAAAAGTTTTAATCATAATGAATTTTGAAAATTGATAGGATTTTTTCTTTATCCAATAGATTGAGGACATGATATTGTTTATGTTGTGACTTTATGTTCCAGATGTCAAAGTGATCTAAAAGAATCTCATATTTTGGAAAGAAATATAATTTTTGAGATATGATAATGGAATAACATGACATGGTATATTATACAAAAGATAATTTGATATGAATTTTCATGGTTATACTAATGTTGATTTGGTTGGATATTTAAATGAACGAAAATCAACATTAGGAGGAATATTTTTTTTGGAGAATGTTGTGTGGGTGTAATAATTAGAGACTAATTTCATTAAATTTTAGAAAAATATAATTATAATATAATACTTTTAACCATAAAAGTACCCAAATATTTTGGATGAAAATTCATTTAAAATATTTAAAAGTGAAATATTTAACACTATTGAAGATACTTTGTGATAATCAATGTGCAATTGATTTTCTAAAAATTTGGTCCAACAATCAAGATCAAAGAACATTGATATTAAGATTCACTTCATAAAAGACATGTTTGTTGGTGGAGAAGTATTACTAGAATATATTTCTACAAAATATGAAATTGATGATGTTTTCAAAAAAGTAATTCCCAATGAAATATTTGTGTAATTGAGGCTGCCACATCATGTTTAGGATGCACTAAAAACTTCTTAAACATATTAAAGAATACCCCCACCATGATTTTAATTATATTAAAAAAGGGGAATAATTTTTATAACTTTTTCCAATAATGGGGAGAGAATTACTTTTCTTACTTAAATGAATATGAAGCCGTGATTATCATAAAATGGGGGAGATAAATAAAAGTTAGGGGAAACGATAAAAGTGATGGGGAGTATATCTTAACATGAATATAGATTTTTTTCATCGAGGGATGAAATGACTTAAAAAAATTACTTTTTCATGTTGTGTGGTGTCCAGAAGCTCTATTTTGAGAAATTCTATGTTTTGGAAAATGTTCAAAATTGATTAGTGAAAATTTTTTATTGTTGAAAAATAATGTGTTGAAAAAGTTATTTATGAGAGTTTTCAACAAACCCATATGGTTATATTGAAGATATTTTGTGATTTTTTAATTTTTTTTTGTTGAAAACTAAATTATTTTAAAGAATGTTTTTGTAAAATAGGATAATGTTCTCAAATTTTGGTGTTGTAAAGTTACTGGAAATTAGATATAGAATGTTTTATATGTTGCTGAGTTGAATAAAGTTGTAAAGTAAGGAAGTTAGGAAGTTCTTAACTTTCTAACTTGAAGTCCAATGCTGATTTTTTTTCTTTTAAGTTCCTAAAAAAATATGAAAATTTCATGATACAAGATTATTTTAGGATAAGAAAAGAAAATTGAAATTCTTGGAGTTTCCAAAAAAACAATTTAGACTCATATTATTAGACAATGAAGTGGTTAAAAAATAGGATGTCTAAATCAACTGAAGTGATAAAGATTTTAATGTTTCTGATCAGATGCACCATTGGATGAAGTATCTGATGATTATTTTTCTAGATGCTTAGAATGTTTCTAAGATGATTAATGTGAGAGATCGATGATGTTGGTTTTAAGTCATATAGAAAAAACATCATACATAGATCATCGAAAAAACCTGACTTGACAATGACTATCATCTTTACCAGAATTGATTCTTTTGAAAGTGAAGATATTTATAAAGTTCCATCAGTCAAACCTGATCATAAATAAATCATCATAATTTTATTTTATTATATAGTCTTAGTTTTTGGTTTCTAATTTTTGAGTTTATAGAGTGTTTCAAATGGGAAATAAATTTGAATTGGATCAAGGAGTATGTTTGAAATATCTAATAAAAACTAAAATGGGAGATCATAAGAATTATCAAACTAAAAAATCATAGGAAAAATTCAATTGGAGAAATAAAGAATATGAATAGTAATATTTCTTGGAAAAGTAAAACAATATAGAGAATTTTGAAGAAAATGTGAGAAATACAGAAGTTTCTAATAAAAAATTGTTGTTGGTTTCAGAAGTATCTAGAAGTTCCAACAATGTAGTCAACCAATTTTTAGTTGTCTTGGAGCACCAACGTGAGCAATAATTTTTCTTTCTAGTAAGTCAATATAAAAATAAGTGAGTTATTTCAATTTGGTAAAGGAAATCAAATGGCGTAAAGTGAGGTTTACTAGATAGGTAGTTTTATGTAGTTTTGAAGTTCCATTCCATCATATGTGAGTTTTGTTTGAAAATCCATCATATGGAACATTTTATAGAAATTTAAAATGTTAAAATAATATGTAATGTTTAATGTTTTGATGTTATAGACAATTTAAGAAAATTTAATAATATTCCATAAAAATTTAGAAAATTTGAGAAGTGACCCATTGAGTTTAAAATGAACTTGAAATTATGTTTTAGGAATTTGGTTGAGTGGGAAAACTTTTCTTGTTACTCACTTTTGATATTTTCAGAGCACCTATAAATATAAGTGCATATCATATTTTTTAATTTGTGATGAAAGCTATTTATAGAGAAAAAAAATATAAATCATTGAATATTTTGTGTCATAATAGGTTTCTAAACAGAGGATTTAGTAATATGATCATTATGTAGAAATTTTTTCTTATCAGACCATGGAGATTAGACTAAGTTTTTTAGCAGATGTTTGAGAAGTGAAGTTTTGTTAAAAAGGTAGATTATAGATCATAAAACAAGTAAAATTGGGAAAATTTCCATCAAACAGATTCCATCGGATGGAAGCCATTAAACCCTAATTATTAGATGATGTCTCCTCAAATATAGGCATCAAACAAATATTTAAGAATGAATTTTGTTGAGTAGAATGTTTCAATGTTCATTTTTATCTCGTTTTTAAAGGAAAAATTATAAAATAATGGGATTCATTATAATATTTCATATCAGGAGATAGAAGGTGTATAATGGGAGTGACACCAATTTTTTATTCACTTCATCATTATAGTGCATTTTTATAGACTCAATCGAGTGGCTATGGAAATGATGTGGGTACTAACATTGAAGCCGAACTTTGTAATTTTTGTGTTACTTTTTTAATTTCCTATATTTTTATCCATTTTATATTACTAACATTTCATTATAATGAAACTATAACATGTTATAGGGGTTAATTATCCTAAAGATTGAAATTTTTAAAAAGGCAACAACTAATTAAACCCCCCTTCCCAGTTGTTCTACAATTCATTAGAAAATCAACATTATACTGTAGTGGTGATTATTAGATATCTTTCAAAGAATTTAAGGCTCATCTTACTTTGATACGTATAATAATATTAATAAATCTAGGTTATGGGTTTGTTTTTTTCATTCTTTTGAATTTATATTGGGATGTGTTCTTTTATAGGGAGATCATGTCACAACTTATAGCACATGAAAAATGAGGGTATATGAGAAGAAATATCAAATGAGTGATTTGGAACTAGCCATAGTGGTCTATGCCTTAAAAAATTATGTCTCTACCTCTTTGGAGAAAATTTCACTATATTAATAGATCAAAAAATATAGAAATATATATTTTCACAAAAATACTTGAACAGGGGATAATAGAACTAAATTGAATATATATATATATATATGTTCAACTATAAATTAGTGTATATACATAGGAAATAGAATTTAGTGGATGATTCATTAAGTTACATGTCATATAATGAAGTGGTTCTAGAGGTCTGAGAATAGTGAAAAATTATTTTGGTAATTATTAATATTCACTTGGAATGTGCTAAGTAGGATGAGGGTGTAGTTTTTTTTTCATTTACCCTTATTCCAAACATAGTTGAAATAGTGAAGGAAAATTAGAAGAAAAAACTTGATTGTGTTAATGTGATGTCAAAACTCATGGTTGGGAGACCATTGATGGTTAGAAAAAAGAAGAAAATTCTATTACGTTATTTCGATACAAGATTATATTTTATCCATTATTCCAATGGAAACTCCTTAATTATTATCATCATTAAAAGTTGTCAACCCACCAGGTTATCTAGAAACTGAATAGGGAAATAAAGGCCCATTTTTGGTGGTCAGATATGAAAATTAATTTAATTGGGTATGTTATAAGATGTATCACTTTTTATCAAGTTATGGTAGAATACCAATGACTTTAAAATATGTTACAGTCATTTCCTATACCAATGTTGATAATGGATAAGATTTATATAGACTTTTTAATAGGTCTATCATGGACACTTTGGAAGAATGATGCCATTTGGGTGATTGTGGAATGGATCAAGAAGTTGAAACATTTCATTCCAATTCAAGATAAAAATTTGGTGGATGATTTGGAAAAGATATACTTTTGATAAGTGGTCAAATTTCATGGGGGTATTGACTTCCATATTATATGACCAAGATTCTATATTAAACAAAAAATTTAGAGTTCCATTTAATAATCCCCTGGAACCAATTTGACAGCATTCAAGACATATCAACCTAAAATGAATGACTAGTCAGAGTTCATGATTCAGAGCTTAGAAGATATTCTCAATGTTTATGTGATGTAATTTGGTTGTTCATGGGAGAAACATATACATTTAGTGTAGTTTTCATACAATAATGGTTATCAAGGCCTGATAAATGTGTTCTTTTATGAGGTATTGTCTTTCCATCCCTATTGATCACCATTATTTTTTGTTGATATTGTGGAAAATTTAATAATTAGACAATGTCTGGTGTAAAAATCTATGTGTATGAATGAGTTTTTTAAATTTAGTGTAATTTTTAATTTTCTAATTAGTGAAAGGGAATTTTTTTTGAGATTTCTAAGAGGGTTATATGGCTTTTAACAACTAAAATGAGTTTTTTTATATGTATAGATGATCAGGATGTCCCCTTGAGGATCGAAGGATATTTGGGTGGATTCTGTGGATAAATAATACAACATAACACTAGGTAGCTAGTGGGGATTTTTTTAGGGAAATTGCACATTTCCCCCTCAAGTGGGGGGGGGGGGGGGGGTTGGGGGTTTCCCCCCCTTTTCTTCCCCATTTTCGTACATGGACATAGGGAGTTTTCTCCTCACTCCCTCTCTTCTTCCTTAAATAAAGGGGTGTTTTATTGGGTAGTTTTAGTGAAAATTGATGGTATGGGATCCCCCACTTCTTATCTCTTCTCCTTCCTCTCATAAGCAATTCAACTTTGTTTTGGTTTAGGTAGAGAATGAAGAATCCACTATAGAATGGTTAAATATCCTGATTTTAATGGGGATTTCATTCAGATAAGGAAGAGGAAATCTTAAGATTATGTCTACCAATTGTAGTTAATCATTATAAAAGTGGTAAATCAAGACAAGTAATTTCATATAGTTTTATTTAAAATAAGAATAAAAATGTTTATTATTTTGGTGTCATGCATTAAGGTATTTTCTAAGAATGATGTTTAGGGTATGCAACAGATCATTAGAGTGAATTTGATTATAGTTCAGATGTGATGTGGTCTCCAGTGATCTTTTTAGTGATTATGAATCTCTAGAATTTTTATTTTTAATTAATTAAAAATTTTATAATTAATTAATGAGGTCTATTTTCTTGAGTTAAGGCCATTAGTCTGTTGTTTATGGTCAATGGAGCTTGGAAAAACTTTGACGAGCATGGTCGATATTTAGTTGGAGTTTTGAGGGATATGAAATAAAATGGAAAAATATTTAGGATCATGTAGATGTTCCTCATATAATCCATATAGATTTTATGTATTTTTTTATGATTCTTGGGATGTATAGTCACACCACCAAAGGTGGTGTCCATTTTAATTTAAATTGTATAATTATTACATTATTTATTAAATAAGTTTTCTTTCCCTGAATAAAATGTAGTTTAAAGTCCAAATTAGGCCTTGTACACTAGACATATGCCTCATCCATTGATGACTGAAACATATACTACTGAAAAACCTAGAATATGGAGACCACTTGAGAGGGGTTAAGTTAAATGAAATGGAATAAATATTTTTTTATAGGACCTTGTGTAGGAGACCTTATAACTTCCTTATGGAGGTAGGTAATGTGTTGATAATAGTTGGCCCTAGTGGTTCATATAATGACCATGGATTGTGTGTGTGATGGACCCAGAGTGACCAAGGAGTTCAAAAAAGGTTTTATACCATATTTTCAATGGGGTTCCCTATGAAGCATACCCTGGTAGAACTATATGACTGAAACTCAATAATAACCATGGTGAGGGGAGTGATTCCACGAGTACTTGAAGTTGATCCTGATGGTTTAAGGAATTGGAAGGGTTCCTAGAGGGGTTTATGAAATTTTAGTGACCTTATATCCCAATTTAGTTCCCCTATAACTCAAGTTTATGTTTTCTATTGATGTATATATGTATTCACTGACATACATCATGGGACCTAGATGATAGGATTGATTAGATATGATGGTGTATTTGGGGATTCCCACAATTTCTTCTTAGGTTTCATCCTTTCACCTCATATGATATATATGTGAGACAAATTATATGTGATTACATCTCTATATATACCTTGTGCTACCTAGAATCCATCTGTTGAGTGAGAAAAATAATTTTTAGGGCACCAAGATTTGACCTCATGTCTATATGGGAATCCCTAGATGCAACAGGTCCCTAAAATTCCTATTACGTCGAGGATCTTATAATGAACCAGGATTAACATACATAAAAATTTCATTATTTTTTCAGAATACATAATACATTTTAAAAAATATTCCTAAAGGCCATATTAGTTTAGTTCATTTGGAAAGATGGAAACATAAACATGCATACATAAGTGATCTATATTATCTACCACTAGGTTCTCCATGAATAACAACATTTTTAGAAACATTATACATAATACAAATCTTCAAAAACTAGGGTAAAGGAAAACATATGTAGGGGTGAGATCATATGCTCAGTAAGGGTAAACAAGGGAGATATGTAAGCATAAAAATGAGCATAGGGGCATGAGTACGTGATCATAAAAATAGAAGATCATGCTCTTTATATCAAAGATCATAAACATAAATCATAGAATAAATATTAGCAGTTCATAAGAAATGAATCATAAGGGAATCAAGATAATGATACATTAAAGAAAAAAATAGAAATAAGACATAGAATTGTGGAATACACATAATCATGTAATATAATTCCCTATAAGTTAGGGTTTATTTCTAAACTTATTAGGGAACTTCATGGGGACTATACCTACTCGGTGGGACACACCACCAACCCAAGTCGCAGTCCATTACTTTTAAGAGACACAGTTTCCCCATATTCCTATAGAGGATTGGGTTTCCCAGTCTTCCCATAGTGTATCATATTTTTTCATCTTCCCATAGTGGATCGGTTTTCCCCATCTTTCCATAGTGGATCATGTTTCCCCATCATCTACAGTGGATCGAGTTTCCCCATATTCCAAAGTGGATCAAGCTCATCGACTTACCCATCATTATCTCACGAGATATAAATGTTTACCCAATGCATTGGAGGGAGATATAGGTCCCAGACGTATCATAATGAAATCCTAAATACATGCGCCACAAGATCATGAACAATAATATTATAACCCATGAAATGAAATGAGTTTCATAAACATGAAATCATATCTTAACATGTGGAAATAAGGCAGGTTTCATAATCATTTCATCAAATAATAACCCATTAAAAGAAGTGATTTTAATAAGAATATAACCCATGAAAAATAAATGAGTTTCCTAAATATATAATCTGTGGAAGATAAATGGGTTTAATTACCATTTTCCACCAAAACATAAACCATTTATAGAAATAATGTGAATGGTACTCTAGGATCATATCACTATAAAGGCATGAGTAACGCCAAAGGATTCCATCTTAGATAGAAAATAATTTTAAAATATATTTTTTAAAAAATTATTGAGGAACATATCCTTTCTTCTTTGAAAAATTCATTTCGAAACATAAAACCTTTTGAAAACCATTTTCTTTTAAAATGAACTTGAAAACTTATGAAGTAAGATAGAAAACTTTTTCCAAACCATTTCCTTGAAATCACATTGAAAACTTATAATAGATTCTATAAAAAACATAAAATAATTTAAAATAATTTTTACTTGAAGGTGAGACTAAAATATCATCTTTAAAAACATTTTTTAATTTTAATTTTTTAAAAATAAGATTTTTTAAATTAATGGCATGTGACTCAAAGAAAGAAAATTGATAAAAAACTACTTTACCAATTTTGTGACTTTTGAAACATAAAACACATGAAAAAGAGATCATAAAATGGATATGTAAATAAATATATATTTAAGGATAATCAGAATAGAATATTTTCTAGGTCTTTATATACACCACATAAAATAAACAAGTGTTGAATAAGGTATAAATCTGAAAAAACTGAAAGTGAGACTAGAAATCCTCTTACCTTATGTATTGACTCTCTTAGTACTCGTAAAATCATAATGTATAATAAATATAAGTTTATTATAAATATTTTATAGAACAATATTGTTATATCTAATAGAATATATGGTTTAATTATGACTTTATGTTACCCACTTATTAGCAATTCCAAGTTAAGGTTTCACTTCAGGTAATATCCGCTTTGTTCTTCGTACATGTTTTGACTTTTTATTCGTGATCTTCTTACATAGATCATGATTTAACTATTTAAATAATTTAAAAAACGTTATAAATATCATATATATTCATTAAATATGTATTTATAATAATATATAAAATATAGAAACATAAAATGGAATACACCGTTCATAGAGACAGTAGGCCGTATGTACACATCGATGTTGTTTTCATTTTATTGTTATATTGAATGTATGAAATTAAGTCACATATATGTATAAATATCTCTCTATATATATATATATCACCATTTTATTATAATTATTATTCATATATATCATATATGTTAACAAAACCCATACTTAATACATTTAATGTGAAGTGTGAACAAATCACACCACTTTGAGGAGGCGGTAGTCCACACGTCGACAAACAAAGTTATCGTGTTTACAAAAATGGAAAACATGAATTTATGTCTTTTATAATAATAAAATAATCATAATTAGATCATAAATATCTTAAATATAATATAAAAACATATTTTTAATCATAATTCTCAACCATGAGAGGTGGTCATGGAAACACGAACCACATTGTTTCGTGAGATGGTAGTTCACCATACAAAAGAATGGTAATTTCGTTACCTATTAGATGAAAGATTTTATAATTATAGGTCAAAACATTAGAATAGAAACATATAATTATATTTAGGATACTATAGTTTTTTATAAGCATGTAATAATAATATTTCAGGTGGCATAGAATGAAAATAAAAAAAATAGAGCTTGAGGAAGGAGTTTACTGATTCTTTTGGTAAAACCTCTTAGTTTTCACCAAAGGGCTTCCTTGGATTGATTTCTTACCAAAGGGAGGATTATAGGATTAGGGGAGATATGTTGGTAGATTATTATAGAATATTTTGGGTGATACAAATTGCTTTATAGGAGTGGATAAGTGGGTAGGTGAGTGCCTTTTTATAGTGGAGGAGGAGTGAAATTATTTAATTTCTTTAAAAAGGGGATTACACCCCCATTTTTCCACTGTAAAAAGCTCCAAAAATTGTTCCAATATGATAAAAGGGAGTATGAGGTATAAATATGAACAAAAAATGGATTTTGGATAACTTTATAGGTCATTTTAGGCTTTAATATGATGGATTAGTTCTTTGTTAAGCTAATTTTCTCTTAATCGCTGTAATTAATTTTAATTACATTCAGTATTTTTTTTCGTTAAAAAATAATTTGACCTAATTATACATTATAAAATATTCTGATTCATAATATGGAATCCATTATTCTTAATTCCAACCACAAAAGTGGGATAAATTAATTTAAATTTAATACCGTAGATGAGATGATACCGTTAGTTTTTAAAGTAATAATGTTAAGAAGTTTGCTAAGTTTTTATATCAAATTTCATTATGAAATTAATTAAAATGACCTAAATTGGATTAATTTTTTTTATAATAAATTTAATTAAACTATACAAAAAATTTAAATATAAAAATATATTAGATGAAAAAGAAGTTTTGAAATAAATTCAATATTTTCCACTATTCATCCAAAAAACGATGTTTTTCAAAGAAATACCTAAAATTCACCCTAATATAATTTAGAAATTATGAATAAAAAAATGATGTTTATTTTATCAAATTCAATATCTAAAATTATCTAAAATTAATTTCATTATTATTCTCATAAAGATATAAAAAAGCAGTTCATTTGAGAAAATAGTATTTTCAAACATATAAGGACTTTACCAATATTACATGTTTTATTATAAATATGTTTTAGTTATGTAAAAAAATATAAATATTATTTAAAATGTAGTTATTATTATTCATATTATAAATTTTAACGTATATGTTATAACTATCTCATTTAAATAATTATAAAAATAAAATTATGTTTTTTAGAAACTCGATATTGCGTGTAACACAATCGAAGTTGTTGTTTCATGTAGCGGAAGATTATCTTAGTGTATATTATAATGAATATTTGACTTAGTGTAGTTTTCGACACATGACAGAAAAAAATTTATTTGAAAAGAAGGTTTAAAAAAATCATGGTGTTACATTCTACCCAACTTAAAATGAATTTCAGACTCAAAGTTCATCATTTAGATACAAAAAAAATGAGGATATTTCTTCCTAATAATATCCTCATGTTCCCATGTATCTTACTATAATGGGTGATTTCTCCACAATACTTTGATCAGGTGAGTAGTCTTGTTTCATAGAACTTTATCTATATGATCCATAATTTTAACTGGTTGTTCCTCTTAAGAATGAATCTTCTCCAGAAGTATCACCTCTCTGTTTAGTACATATAAAGGTTTAGGTATGTAATTTCTCATAATAGATACGCAGAACACATCATGAACTTGAGAGAGATTTAGAGGATGTTTTAAGTGAGAGGCTACTATTTTGATATGATCGTGAATCTGAATAGGTCTGATATACATAGGGTTTGGTTTTCATTTCTTCCCTTACCTCATAAACTTCTTCCATGGAGAAATTTTTATAAACAGCTTATCACCAACTTAAAATTCTTGGTCACACCGATGGTTATCAACATAACGTTTTTTTTTCAACTTTATGCTTCCTTGATATGATATTGAATGGTTCTAACATTCTCAGCCATTTCTTCTGCTATCTAAGGTCCTAATAGCTTTTTCCATCCAAGTTCATCCCATCAAGTCAGAGCTGTATGTTTCCTCCCATAGAGGGTTTCACAAGGATCCATCTGAATTCTTGAGTGAAATCAATTTCTGTAAGAAAACCCAACTAGAGGAAGGTTTTGTTCTGAAAAACATTTGAAATCCAAAGAACAAGATCTCAACATATCCTTAGGGTTTATATTGTTATTTCAGATTGACCATATGTTTGAGGATGATATGAAGTTATGAAACTCAATTCTGTATCTAGTGTTTGCTGAAGAATTTTCTAGAACTTTGAGGTAAACCTCAGCTCTCGATCAGATTCAATAGAATGTGGTACTCTGTGCAACTATACCAATTTGTTATTTCATATCCTAGAAAGATGATATAGAGAGAATTATTCTCTAATAGTGATGAAGTGTGATGACTTATTAAGGTGATCAACTACCACCCATATATCTTTTAACACTTTAGAGGTTTTGGGGGGTCTAAAGAAAAAATCCATTTTGATATTTTACCATTTTCATTTTAGTATGGATAATGTATGCAACATCTATTTAGAATTTTTTCTTTCAGCCTTAACTTTCTAGCATACCAATCACTGAGATACATACATAGTGATATCCCTCTTCATTCCATCCCACCATAAGTATTATTTAAATTCCTTATACGTCTTCGTACTTCTAGGATGAATAGAGAATAAATAAATATGAGATTCCTCTAATAGATCCTTCTTCAAATCCGATATGGATAGAACAAATACATGGTTACTAAACCTTATTATTCCATCCAGACCAACTGTAATCTACAAAACATCTCTAAACTTTTTTTGGACCTCTAAATCTTCCTTTTTCACCTCTTTGATCTTCACTTGGATAGAGGTATAAAAATTCAATTGGTAAAGATAATATTTTTCCATTCATTCAATATTTCTATATCCATACTTTAAAAATCCTTAAATATTGAGTCTTTTGTGATCCACGTCATGGATAAGTTGGAATGATCCTTTTGAATCAAAATTTTTTCCAATTTGTTCTCATTCCCATGGTGGTAATGTATTGAGAAGTTATAATCATTTATAGGATCTAATAATATTATCTAGAACATGTTAAAATCCATTTGAATGATTATATATTTCATACTTTTATAATCGATATATATATATGACACTTTTCTCCATAAAGATAATGCCTCCATATCATTAATGCAAAAATTAACACTGTTAGCTCCAAATCATGAGTTTGCTAATTTTTCTCATGGATCTTCAACTTTTATGAGGAATAAGTGATAACCATTTTATTTTTCAAAAGAACACATCCTAATCCCTTCTTAGATGCATCACTATAGATTACAGACACTTCTCCACTATAGGGTAATGTAAGAAGATATCCACTGACCAACCTTCCCATTAGTTCCTTGAAATTTTAATCACATTCTTCTACCCATAGGAACTTGGAACCCTTCCAAGATAACATGGTTACAATATTAGATAGTCATGAGAAATTCTCCCCAAACAGTCAATAACATCGAGCTAAACAATGAAAATTATGGATCTTAGTTACTATGGTTGGTATAGGCCAACATTAAAAAGCTTTTTTCTTTGATGGATCTACGGTTATATATTCTATTGAGATTATGTGACCCAAAAATGAATCCTTTTGTTGAAAAAATCCTTTATTTGTAAATTTTTCATATAGATTCTCCTTCTTTATGGTCTTTAGTATAATTCTCAGGTGGTCTTCATGATCTTCCTTTATCTTTGAATAGATAAGGATGTTATCTATAAAGACTACCAAAAAATGATCAAGGTAATATTTAAAGAATATATTCACCAAATACATAAATATATATGGGGAATTTGTAAGAAAAAAATGTATCACTATATATTCACAGTGTCAAAACCTTGTACAAAATTCCATATTGGGTATATCCTCTTTTATGACCCTTAATTGATGATATCCAAAATGAATCTCAATCTTGGAAAATTATTGATCTATGCACACTTAATAAAACAAGTTATCAATAAGAGGAAGACTATACTTGTTATTGATCATGATATTTTTTAACTCATAATAATCAATGTAGAGTCACATTGACCGCTATTTATTTTTCATAAAGAGGATAGGTGCACCCCAAGGTGACATACCTGGCTGAATGAATCCCTTATCAAGGTTTTCTTGGAGATGCTTCTTCAATTCATGCAACTCAATTGGGGACATTTTATAGGGAGTCTTTGAAATTGGTATAGAACTAGGTATGAGTTCTATTGATAACTTAACTTCACGTTTTGGTGGAAGTCTAGGAAAATCTTCTTGGAACACATAAAAAAATTCTTGAAAAATAGATATATCATAGATGTTGAGATTCTCCCAAACTATTTGAGAAAAACACACCTTATGAATGGGAATTAATACGCACACACTAGATGTGATCTTTATTTGAAGTTCATACTTATCATCATAATGATATATGATCATATGTTGGTTTGAAATATCAAATGTAAATTCCTTTCCTCAATAATTGATGTGGTATTTATGTAGAGAAATCCAATCCATGCCTAATATGATATCAAATTAAACTAGGGTAAGAATGAAAATATTTATTGGACATATATTCCCACAAACATCTACCTGAGAGGAATCATATAACTAAGATAGAATTATCATACACTATTAGGGGTTTTTAATGATAATTCCACATCTAATAATTTTGGTGGAAAATTAATAATCTTAGAAAATTATTTAGATATGAAATATTGGATAGATCCAGAATCAAATAATACATTATAAGTTCTATATTGTATAACAATTTTACCTCTCACCATGTCATTATTGCACCCTCATCAGAAATAATGATCACATGGTATTTCCCCTTGTCCCTTGGTTTAAGAGGTTGCTGATGCCAATAATCATCACTAACCCATGGGTTTGGGTATTGGTTATCATAATACCCATCCTCATAACACATGAAGCACTAACATGTGTGAGGTTCATTATATGTACCTTTTCCTCTATTTGCATCATTTCCAATTTCTTCTCATTAGTATGAAAATCAATTTCTAGATGGACATTGATTCTATAGTCTAAACACTTATTAGACCCCATAAGATAACTCCCTTCATGATACTTTCCATGCTTATAACATAAATGAAGGATCATCTTCTTCTCTCCTTGGATTTTAAATTTTCCTTTCAACTCCAACTTTATTTATTGTTAAAACCATGAGATTGTTATGTAACGACAACCCCCATTTCAACTTTTATTGCACAATACACAATCTCTTCATTTATACTAAATTATCTTATAGAAAATACCCTTATGAGACTTGGATTTAAGCCACTACAGAACCTATCTACTTTAATACTTTCGAGTTGGATTATAATTCCAAAATCTTACCTCATAAGTCTTTTGAAATTATCCTCATAGGTACCGAAACATTCCTCATCATTTTTTCTTGAAGTTGAGGAACTCATTTTCCATATTCATACAAAGAACATTATAAAAGTAATTTTTGAAGAACAAGTACTTAAAACCATCCCAATCCATGGGTTGAATTTCATCTTTATTCCTCATAGTCATTATTAGATTTCACCACTGGTATGCTTCACCTTATAACCAAAAAATAGAGAGAATGAATTTCTCATGTTTAGAACATTGGAGAAAAAAGAATATATTTATAGTGGTACTAATCTAGTTTTAGAAAACAAGTGGATCAAAATATCCCCTAAAACAAGGTGGTAATTGCATCATGATGGAATCATTAGAATGTTTTTATCTACTTTTGATCAAATGTAGGATCAACATGGTTCATAGCTTGATAAATCTAGGTCAGCATAACAATTATGTTTTTCATTCCAACCCCCATATAATTTATCTACTTAGGAGAAAAATCATATCATTCTCTATTGAAATCAACATTAACGCAGTTCCTTTGGGTTCCATCCATTTACTAAAACCAAAATGTATAGAGTAATAAATAGTTTTCATTGTGAGGAACCACATAATCTTGAAAAAAAACATAAAATATGTCTAAATTATGGAAACTTCCTTAATATATGACAAACTAGGGTTATCCTAGGTTATTCATACCTAAATCATCATTAAATACCTCATGATGGTTCATGAATAGTTTGTGAATTCCCAAAGAATATACCCCATGAGTGTCAAACCGGGTGCACTGTAAGGAACATTTTCATGTACTACGTTACGCTCGAGTTAGGCCTGAGGCACCTCGTCAGAGTTGTTACTACTATGTACATCTATTGCAGAACCATTTCCACTAGTAGTATACAGATATGTATATATTTCTAGGAAACCACTCACTCTATCCTTTACCAAAATTTTGGTACATTTTTCTTATACTTATCCTTCTCCTTATATTTATCCTTATACAATTCCTTATAGTTATCACTAAGGTTTTCTCATCATAATTTCCTAATGATAACTAAAATTTTTCTCTGATTCCAACTATAACTACCCATGCTTAATGTATATATATATTTCGTAATTTTTCATAATACATAATACATTACACAATAGATTCCCAATGATCGTATTAGTTTAATGCCTTTGGAATCATCGAAACATAAACGTTGGTACATAAGTCAACTACATTATCTTCCACTAGGTTCTCCATTCCTAACACACTTGTTATACACATCATACATAATACATATCTTCAAAACCTAGGGGGAATAAAAACATAAAATGGGTGATCTCAGTTGCTCATTAAGTGTAAACAAGAGAGATATGTAAGCATAAAAATGATCATAAGGGTATGGGAACATGATCAAAACATTATAAGATTATACCCAATATATCAAAGAACATAAACATAAATTATGGAATAAATATTGGTTGTTCATAAGACAATAATCATAAGGGAATCAAAACAATTAGCCATGAAAGCAAAACATATCAATAATACATGAAATTGTGGCAGACACATAAATATATAATATCATTACCTATAAGTCATGGCGCATTTGCAAAACTTATTAGGGAACTTCATGGGGACTACACCTACTAAGTGGTATACACCACCATCCCCCGTCACAATCCTTTCTTTATAATGGATTGTGTTTCCCCATCATCCCATAGTGGATCTGGTTTCCCCATCACCCCATAGTAGATCATGTTTCCCCATATTCCCATAGTTAACGGGGTTTTCCCATCTTCCCATAGTGTATCAGGTTTCCCCATCTACCCATAGTTGATTGGGTTTCCCAATCTTCCAGGTTGATCAAGCTCATCAACTTGATTACCATCAATATCTCATGAGATTTAAATATTTACCCAATGCATTTGAGGGAGATATAGGTCCCACCCATCTCATAATGAAATAAAACATATATGTTCCACAAGATTAGAAAATCATATCATAACCCATGATGTGAAATGGGTTTCATACACATGTAATCATATCTCAACCTGTAAAAAAATACACAAGTTTCATAATCATTTCATCAAAGCATAACCCGTGAAGGGAAGCGGGTTTAAAAAGAATATAACACATAAAAAAGAAATAAGTTTCATAAATATATTAACCATGGAGGAGAAATGGATTTCATAACCATCATTCCATTAAAATATAAACCATTCAGAGAAAGAATGTGAACGGTACTCTTGGATCATATCACTAGAAAGGAAATAGTAACAAAAAATGATGTCATATTAGATGTAAAATAATTTTTAAATATCTTTTAAAAACATTTCTTAAGGAAATTATCCTTTATTCTTTTAGATATTCTTTTTAAAACATAATAAATTTTGAAACCCATTTTATTTGAAAATAAACTTTAAAACTTACAAAGTAATATAGAAAAGGTTTTGGAAACCACTTCTTTGAAAACAATTTAAAAACTTATAAAGGAATCTATGAAATCCATAAAATATTTAAAATTATTTTTCTTTGAAAATTAAATTAAAAGATCAACTTTAAAAACATTTTTTTAAAACATGGTTTTTCATATTAATGGAATGTGTCTTAAAGAAGGAAAATTGAGGCAAACCTACTTTAATGATTTGGTAACCTTTGAAACATAAAATCCATGAAAGAGAGATAATAAAATGGATATTTAAATACGAATATATTTAAGGATATAAATCATATAATATATTCATGGTTAGTATATACGCCACACAAAATAAATGAATGGTTAATAAGGTATAAATATTATCGAAATAAAAGTTATATTGGAAATCCCTATACCTTATGTATTGAATTTCTTCATACTCAAACAAATATCATGTATAATAAATATAATTTTTTTATAAATATTTTATAGAACCATATTCTTATATATAATTCCATATATGGTTTGATTATGACTTTATATTACCCACTTATTAACAATTCATGGTTAAGGTTTCGCTTTAGGTAATATTTGCTTTGTTCTTCATACATGATTCTACTAATTATTCTTAATCGTCTTAATTGGATCATGATTTACTTATTTATATAATGTAAGACATGATATAAATATATTATATATTCAGTATATATGTATTTATTATAATATATAAAATATATAAAGATGAAATGGAATACACCATTCATAGAGATAGTAGGCCGTATGTACGCAAGAACGTTGTTTCTGTTTTATTATCTTATTGAAAGTAAGAAGGTAAGTGACATATATATGTATATAATAATAAAATTAGTATAATTATATCATATATATATTTTAATTTTAATAAAACAATCCTTAATACATTTTATGTAAAGTGTGAATGAATCACATCGCTTTGAGGAGACTGTAGTCCACACATCCACAAACAAAGTTATTGTGTTTAAAAAAAATGGAAAACATGAATGTATGTATTATATAATAATTAAATAATCATAATTAAATCATAAATACCATATATATTATATAAAAACATAGTTTTCATCATAATTACCAATCTTGAATGGTGTTAAAGGAAAAATGAACAACATCATTTTGCGAGGTAGTAGTTCACCTACCCAAGAACTATAAGTTCTTTACCCATTAGATGGAATTATGTGTATTTGTATGTATAAAACTTATAATATCAATATATAATTATATTTATTTTATTTATTTTATTATATAATTATGTAATAAGAATAATTGAGGTAGTCGAGAAAAAAAATAAAACAAAGGATCTTGAGGAATTATGTTACCTCTTCTTTGGGTAATTCCTATTATTTTGAACTAAATGGATTAATGAAAAAAGGTAGACTTCTAGGATAAGGGGATATATGTTCAAATATTATTTTAGAAAAGTTTTGGTGATCCAAAAGGATTGATAAGCATGAAAAAGTGGGACGAGTTTATACTTTTTTATAGTAGAGGGGGAGTGAGATTCTTGTAAATTTTCGAAAATTGAATTCCACCCAAATTTTACCATGAAAAGTGGCTCCAATAATAGTTAAAATATTATAAAAGGGGGTATAGTGTCTAAATATGAACATTAAATGGATTTTTGAAAATGTTTTAGTTCATTTTTTGGCCTTAAGATTAAGGTTTAGTCCATTATTAAGGTAAAGTTTCTCTTAATCAATGTAATTAAATTTTAATTACATTCACTAATATTTTTTGTCAAAAACTAATTTTACTTAATTATAAATTAAAAATTATGATTATTCCAAATAGGGAATACAATTTTCAAAATTACAATAATATAAGTGACAAAAATTAATTTAAATTTTATCCTGTAGACAAGATGATAATATAGGGTTTTAAAGTGAAAAGTGAAAAAGTTTGCTATGTTTTTAGATCCAATTTTAAAGTGAAATTGATTACCAAAAAATAATTGGATTAATTATTTTATAATTAATCTCATTACACGGTAAAACCAAATTTAAATTTAATTTAGCCATATAAATAAATTAGACGAAAAAGGAGTTTTGTATTAAAATTTAGTATTTTACACTATTCATAAAAAATGATATTTTTTAGGTAAATAACTAAAATTTTCCTTAAGATAATTTAATAATTATTAATTAAAAAATAATTTTTATTTTATCGAATTCAATTTTTAAAATTTTCTAAAATTAATTTTTTACTGTTCACATAATGACACAAAAAGATCTTCATTTGAGAAAATAGTATTTTCAAAAATATAAAGACTATACCAATATTGATTGTTTTATTATAAATTTGTTTTATTTATATAAAACTATTATAAATTAATTTTAAATTTTTTTTATTACTATCAATATTATTAAGTTTAGTTGCTAGGTTATAACCATCTCATTTAAATAATTATGAAAATAAAATGATATCTCATAGAAAATCGATGTTGTGTGTAACACCATCCAAGTCGATGTTGCATATAGTGAAATATTATCTTGGTGTAGCATATAATGAAATTTTTACGTAGTGTAGCATGAAACATACGACATCAAAGAAAACTAATTTATTTAAAAAAGGTTCACAAAAACTCATGGTGTTACAGATCTAGTCATAGAGGCCCTGGGATTGTGATTATAATTATAAATTTTAAGATGATTATTAATTTTTTATTCCTATATCACCCCTATTATCTATCTAACAAATCCACATAATATTACACAATGATTGATATTCATGATATTCATCCATTTGGAATGGTCACATGGAGACATAGAGGCCCTTAGTTTTTGCTCAAACCAATATTGGCCAATATTTAGTTTGGTCCAGGGAAACCTGCATTAGAGGTTGAACTTGGTTTATGAATGACATTATAAAAAGTGATCTTTGTTATATGTTTGTTTTGAGATGCTTCACAATAGTTTCTTGAGTTTTGTGATATATTCTTGTTGACGCCTTCATATTTTTAAAAGAACGTAATGTACTTTGGTATCAAGAATGGCTTCGATAGGAATGACTATTTGGGTGCCTATTTCGGTTGACCAATGTTTCCACTTTTGATAATGTAGTCAGAGTGTAGGTAGAAACTCATGACTAAAATGTAACCAAGTGATTGGAATTAATATATTAAAATTGTGGCCTGAGTGAGGTGCCTAATTTTTCAAAGGGGTTATAAGGGATATTTAAGATTAATGGGACTAATAGGATGTGTAGCATGGTCAACTTACCTTTGTGATAGAAGACTCTCTAGAGTGTGAGTCTGGTGATAATAGTATATAATGGTTGCACATTTTTCCATTTAAATCATAATTAGTAAGTGTCAATGGGAGATCTTAGGACCAAAGTTTTCAGGACATATCATGACAATGGTTTTCTAGGAGTTTTGGTTAAATAAGAAATGTACCTCCATGGTTGTGGAGGCATTGAGGATTAATCAGAAACTATTATAAGGTTTACCAATGTTTAGATATGGACACACATTTTCAGGAGACATGGTGTTGGGAGTTGGTTTTGGGAAATTATAGTCTGTTTTGATGTGAATGAGGCTTATATAAATCTATAAAAATATATTGATTGAATCATGGTGTACTCTATGTTTTGGATTGTCATTATATATCTTGACATCATCTTGAGTAAAATGATAGAGCATCTTATCTACATTGAGATTTTTCTATTTTAAATATACTTACTGGGTTGGTGAAAGACCCTTTTGAGGTTGCACTCAAAGAGCAGTATATGATAAGACTTATTCTGGGGAGTACAACATCAATAGTTTGAGGATAAGGACCCTCATTTTCAGTTGAAATTCAGTGTTTTCAATGGGACATTGAGCTCATAGTTTGTTTTTGAGAATAAAATAAGGGCATTCCAATAGTGGGGAGCACCAGATCAGTCGCAGTTATGTGGATCCCATGTATTAGATTGTTGTTGATGCAATGAGATTGATCGCTGGATAGTCAACATGTTGTTGTTGTGAAAATGACCAGGTTGAGAGAATGACCTTGTTTTTTCACCAAGGCTTCTTCTAGAAGATAAGTTTTACGGTGGGGAGATTGTAATGACCAGTGTTTTTATACAACATAATTTTGAGAATAAATTTTAAATTTTTTATCCAGATTATCATAAGGAGTAAATTGTTCATTTTACAGTAGCATGTGAATTCAGATAAATTTTATGACCAATATAATGGTCCAAGAATAGGGTTTTTTCCCTATGATATGAGTTTTATAGATTTATGAATTGTTTAAATTTAGTAGAATAATTAATAATTAATAATTAATATTTATATATTAATTTCTTTGAGAAGTTTCATTACCAATATATTTTCAATAAAGTAGTGGATCGATATTCCTTATCTACCAGTGATTCTAAAATTGGGGGGGGGGGGGGTTCCTAGGGCGGGTATAAACTCAAGTTAGGCGTCGAGGCTGGGATGAGCACCCATTTTTTCTTTTCTTTTATTTTTCTTATTTTTTTTACTATTTCCTTTTCTTCCTCTATGTATTATTATGAATTCCCCTATGGGATATAATTTACTAAAAATTACAGATAATGGGATAGAGAGAGAGAAGGATTGGTAGAGAATGATTAGTACTGTCACAGAGCTCTAGTTGATCCAAATCATCATACGGAGATAGTGGAACATGGAAACGGGTGACACTTTGGTTGATTCCACCCAATGGTAGGTCCTTTTTATGTTTTTTTCATAGATCCCCATATATTTCACTTTTCATAGTTTTAAATACATTTTATGATTTCTTAGGACCCCTTGAGGGTTGATCTATAGCTTTTGGGGGAAGAAAACATGGTTTCAGATCAATTTGAGGGGTTTCCCATTTGAGAATCCTGATCACCAGACGTTTTATTTGGAAAAACATTTAGTGTGTTCTTCGTATTTTAAGAAGATGATATTTTTAAAAATTAACACCATGTATGGGGTATAAATTCCATGTACTGGGAATAGACCGTGTAGCCGAGTACCTAACCAAATAGCCCATGTAGGGGAAGATGGCCATGTAGAGGTACACGACCAGACCCTGTGTGGGTTGCATGCTTTGTAGAGGTACATGACCAGGAAAAGAATATGGATAGTACTTGTGAGGTACATTTGAAGGTACCCCATGCAGGATACACTACATATACATGACTTCTATACCTTGTACATGGGATTTGACAGGCTATTCCTGATCGTAGTACATGCCTAGGTGGGTCGGTGAGGGTACACACCGTGTTCTAGGACTGACATGTTGTGTACTCCTCCTTTTCTACCCTTTTTAGGGTTTTTCTAAAATTATTATGACTAGGGTTAATAAATAGACCCATGAGTTTTCCATTCTAAGTATCTCTCTACATAGATCGTGATGGTGGAGCCCTGGATGTGATTTGGGAACCCCTAGGTGGAATTTTAGGTTTTTTCTTAAAAAGATAGGTTCTGCCACTAATGATCAAACCCAGACATATCCTAAGTGTGGGACCTTTATTTGAGATGATCCATGAGCTGCCTCCATTGAACAATTATTTCACAGATATTCCTTTGAGGATTCCACCGTTGTGAGATAATCCCTTCTAGACTATAAGGTGATGAGATTAGTTGTTCTTGAGGATCCATTGTAGGATGTATCTTATTATGTTTTGGCATAGATGATCTGGTGTAGGATGTAACGCCCCGACCCCAGTTACCTAGAGTCGTTTCATTATTACATAACATTGGCATGATCACAAGAAAGATCAAATCTCGAAAGACCGATTGGTTTAGTATCCTTGGAAACACTAGATATATTCATAAAGTTTTACATTACATCATAAAGTAAAAAACTAATGAAACAATATAGTCTCCATATTCTACACTCATATCCCCACATAAAATCCCTGCAGGTCATTCATAACTTACTTCTTCACATCCTGGGAAAAATAAAACATAGAAAAGGGGTGATCTCAAATGCCCAGTAAGGATAACAATATAGCGGAAACTTTCAAAAATAAGCATAAAAATTTAAGGCAATGCATTACTAAAACAAAAGCCTTTGAAACTTGAACTTCAACATAGTATGGCAAAAGTAAAATGAAATAATGCCATTTACTTATTTACATGGATATTCTACTAATAGAATAATCACATGCAATATCAATAACCACTTTCATAATGATGGAATGCATAATGCCAGACTATCATAACCACATAGCCAAGGTCTCGAGCCAAGACTACAAATAAGATTTTGTCAAGGCCTTGTGCCAAGACACTAGTTTGTCTCATGAGACCTGCCGATGCATCGAGGAGCTATAGCGGGCTCCACCCGTCACTTATTAAGTCCAATGCATTCCTCATATGAACAGGTTTAAACATAACATAAACATTCGTATTAAAACTAGAATACGAAATGTCAATACTTTAACCACAAACCATGAATGGTATAAAAATAGCACATCCACAGTCAAACATAACTCATTCGATACAATATTGAAGATTGTATTTTATCACATTAACCTCAATCAATAATAATGAAGGATGTTGACATAGATGAAAATAATCATCAAAACTATTTGAGAGAAATATCACCCTTTTTCTTGAAATCATTTAAAAGTCACACTATTTGTCAAGAAGCCATTTAAATATTTATTTTTGAATCAAAGTGTCCCATAGCACTTTGAAACATTTTAAAAGGTGTTTTAATTTCTAAACTTTAATGTCCATATAAATAAATCCTTAAAACCATTTTTAAAACATGGACATTAATGAGAATGATTTAGATGAATAAGTCTTTAAAAAATTTAAAAATGGTATTTTAGTTAGAGTTTCTAACCAAAAGAGAGACACTTGAATAAAAATAATTGAGGTAATCAAAACTTTGTAATATCATGAGAATAAAGGGATTCATGATATACTATGTCAAAGTACATTATATACACCACATAAAAGTGATTTGGTGTATATCAACAAAGAAGTCTCAATGGAATGTAAGTTGAGATGAAATCTCTCATAAAGGCCGTATCCTTAGGTTAAGGATAAATAATCGACATAATTATGTGTGAAAAATATAAATACACTAAATATGATTGTATATTTAGTGTAGATCAATCATATGACATTCACACATTTTCTTGTAAAAACAACACCAATGAATTGGATATTTAACTCAACAAATGGAGATTGAGTTAAAATTTCTCTTATCAAGTTCATATTGATCACTTGAGAATTTATCAATGGAGTGATTATGTGTATCAAAAGTATATCCACAGAAAAGGGAGTGGAAATTATGACATAATCAAATGAATAGTGATTCCACACATAATCGTGGAGTAATATAATCAATGAAATATGCGTAAAGCCAAATGAGTGGAAATTGAAATTTCGAATTACCTTATCGATTAGGTAACATACGAAACATACACCCATGAAAGAAGGATCATAAAATTATGATGTATATACCCATGAATTAATGTATAATACACAATGAATACAATTACGGGTAGTACACATACACCACATGTAATAAATAAGTGGTGAACAATGGAATTCTCACGAAATTAAGAGTGAGATAAGAAACCCCTTACTTTGTACTTTTTCCTTGGTCGATGGTAGGTTTACCTCCTGTATAATGGTGAAATAATTTTTATTGAATTATAAAAGAATCATTTACTTTAATATGATATCATATATGATCTTTTAACATTGATTTGTTAATAATATCTTAGAATTATCGTCATTTCGGGTGTTAACAGGTTCATTTTACTTTATATTCTTTGTTATGTGAGCCATATTCGTTATTAATGGGATGTATATTATTCATATCCATAATGATATCAAGTCCTTAGATACTATGTTTAAATCATCAAATTATAATTATACTTGAATGGATATGATGGAGAATGAATCTCATCGCGTTCGTGGAGACGGTAGTCCGTACGTACGCACGAGCGACAATATCATTATTTTTATATTAAAATAATATATAATTGGATGGTATATCATATATACAGAATCATTATCATGCTATATTTATTATTTAAATGAGTTACACATCATTATTATACCCATCCAAATAATAATATATTGAATAACAATTACACCACGACGTGGAGACGGTAAGCTGTACGTACGCACGTATGGTGACATGTTATTCAAAGGATGGATAGAATACTGAATATGGTTGTACCATATTTATAATAACATCACAGTATATATATGATACTGGAGTTATTATTTTATAATGGTAAAAACAAAGAAAGATGAAGTGGAAGAAGAAAGGAACTTGAAAAGGGGTGGTCAAAACATTACCTCTTCTTCGGGTTATTCCTTTTGATTTGATCAAAAGGGATCTTTGGTTGGCTTTCTGATCAAAATAAGGCCTCTAGGTTGTATATAGGGAAGTTGAGAGAGTATTTGGGTAGGGGTTGGAAGAACCAAAAGGCTTTGAAGGTATGAAGAAATGAGAAGGAGGAGTGCCCTTTTATAAGAGGGGTGATGGGCACCTTTGGAAAAGCTAGAAATATTAATTTATAATAAATTCATATTAGGTTTCTAATGGATCCGAAGTTTATTATTTAAATTATATGGTGGGGATGGGTCGAAAAAAACTCAACCAATAGAATTTAGACAGGTTTGGGTACTTATATTAACCTTATCTTTAAGTATTAACTCTTAGTTAATTAGTTTCACTTTTACAATGTCTCTTTGTATTTTTATATAATATGGTTAATAAACTTACTATATACATCCAAGCGACCCCCAAGTGCTCCATTAATGATACAAATATCATTATATAAGTCTCTTGGATAAACCTTAGATTTTTAGGAATTTAATATCAATTAATAATATAATATTTGTTTTAAAAACTCTTTTATGTCAATTTTGACACTATTCAATAGTTGCTTTTTGTGAAACTCATAACACAATGATTAGTTCGAAAAAATTTAATTAAATCATTACTAACATGTCATATTAACTTATAAAATTATTTTAATTCATAAAAAGTCTCAAATTCTATTTATTTGTGTATTTATAATATCAATTATTTTAATTTTTCACTATTATGGTAATTACTGCATCATCATTGTGTCATAAATAAATTAAATTATTTAATTTCTAAAAATTATAAATAAAATATCATTATGTCGTAAATCGTTTTAGCTTTCTAATGAATATTTATAGTCGAATATACAACATATATAACCCTATGTAAAAATTGTTTTGCTAAAATATATATGCTTGTGTCATTTTTGTATTCATTTTAACTTAATTAAAATAAAGTGTCATTATCACTTACAAGTGGATCCATGGGGTCCCAAAATCGACCCAAAGATTCCCATGGTCGACCATATATCAAAAAATAGGGTTAAGACACGTTTTAGGGTAATTTAGTATTATTATAATATTATTTTTTTAACCCTTGTTTACCGGATTTACCCTTTAACCATGCTAAATAAAATATTTACCGAAGTAATTATCCAAAATGTCTAAAAATAAAAGTTACCTATTTACAAAATTTTAAAATCCTGATTCCAAATATGGAATCCATTTTTCCAAATTCAAAACACAGAAGTGGCAGAAATTAATTTAAAATTAATTCCCGTTGTTAAAACAAAAAGCGTGTTTTTAAGAGATAATAACTATCAAAAGATTGACACTTGTTTATGTCCGGTTTAAATGTGAAATTATGTTCAATGACCCACATTGTATTACATGGTAAAAATATATTCTAAATATACTTTAAAACCACTCAAATTCATACTTTATCACTATTAATTATTTTGATTAAAATAGTTGTTTTTAATTAAAATTTAGTAATTTTCACTATTCATCAAAATATGAAAGTTATCCGTAAAGTACCAAAATTTCACCATAGGCTAATTTCAATTTACCGAATCCAAAAATGAAGTCCATTTTGAGAGGTATAATTTATAAAATTTCAAAAAGTAGGTATTACTATTCATAACGGCTTGTTTGATTGGTTATGGTGTGTTGAAATCTTGAAGTTGCGTACAATGCAAGCCATTGCATTATTCGAAAGGAAACGTACTGTGAAAGATTGGGGTGTTACATTCTCCCCTCCTTCAATAAATTGCGTCCTAGCAATTTTTAAAATTGTGCTTGGGAATATAATGGAAAGTCCCACATCGGAAAAAGAGTCAATAAAACTGTCACTTTAAAAGAAATAAAGAGAGGTATAAAGGTCATCCAAGATAACCCATACTCGGATTCCATGTAGGAAAACATCGATATGGATGATAAACTAAGTGTCAAGTTCTGATGGAGAGGGATAGAACTCATTATCAGGAGAAAGATAACAATAAGAAAACCACAAACTTGTGTTGGGACAAACGGCCATTAGTCTCCTAGTAGGAAAGTAAACAGACAACATTTTTTTTGTTTTAAGTTACATTACATAAGGACGAGGAATTCATTTATGATATTGACTAAAAAAATAAAGAGATATACTTACTTTTTAAGTAGAGTTTGATTATTTAATAACTTTTTACCACTAACTTATTTTTTTTGAACAATGAGTATTCAAGAAGAGTTGGTCACAATAAAAGAGCTAGAATAAACTTCTATAGAAATACATGATCCATGTAGGATAAACTAAATATTTAACTTGTCTTCAGAGATTAATCAAAACCAAAATGGTTAGTATAAGATCTTATTATCCCCCAAATGTATATTCCATTAGAGAAAAAAATACTAATCTTAATTTCTAAAATTAAACCAACAATACCCCAAAGTTAAATAAATACCATTCAATAATAAATTCTCCTTAAAATCCTTCAATATAATCCAAACTAATATTGAAACCCAAAACTTATAAGAATGTAGTATTCCACATTAAATTGTATCTCCAAATGACATCATCTACTCTTAAAGTCGCATACTTAAAAGTAATTAACCTAATCACATATTTTTTATTATAGGTTAATCATTAACATAAATAACCCAAATTACTATAGATCCACAATAAAACATAGATAAAAATCCACTATTACTCCTCTAATGACATCCCATAGTATTCTATTTTCCTTGGACATATAGTGTTCCCAACAAAGTGAACATCTTCCAAAATAACATTTTTCACTTAATCACCAAATCATTTTCCTATACTAAGGGTATTCATTTGATAATACATAAGAACCCAAATAAACATATTGTTGATCAATAAAATCATTTAACTAAAGAAAATAGTCACACTAACCAGGGACTTCACTTAGTCCAGTGGTAGGCGATAAATCTCAATCGCACTTTGGTTGTGGGTTCGATTCCCACATCTTTGTCCGACGCGACGGGTTGTCACACGGTCTACGTGTTGTACTTTTTCAAAAACTATATTTTATAATATTACCAAAATGAGATAAATTCCTCAAAATAACATAATTTAACCACAAATGTTATATCATTCCTTGAATTTTCATCCCAAATTATAATAACTTATAATTTTCTCAAACCCCAATGATCATATAAAACCAAATGGTTATTTATAACTATATCCACAAGAGAAGAGACAATTCTTCCTCAAATATCATTCTCACATGGAAAACTGCGGGGTTACAAATACAAGAGAAAATTATTCCAAAGTAAACCCATCAACAAGGAGCGCTAATACTTTTTAAACATTTCTCCAACCATTTATTTCCACATAGCTTCTTCTTTGACCAAGAAAATATCCTATAGAATTGGACATTCACTCGGCTAATGGCTAGGTCACCTACATTTACGGAAAATGACTGTAAATGGACTCTTGGGACCATTTTTATCTTCTTCCATAGTACTCTTCATTTTTCTTCGGCAATTCTTCACTTTATGTCCTTCCTTCCCGCACGTAAAGCATTTCGTTGTCCCATTGAGACACTTTCCTGGGTGTCTCCTTCCACATTTCCTGCATGATGAAAATTGAGGGTTCTTTTCTCCATGGTCTCCAATGATGGAGCTCTTATCATTTATCACCTTTCTCTTCCTTGTTGAGTCTGTGAGTTGGTTAATATATATGTTGTTGATCATATTTTGGGAAAACTAATTTGGCATAAAGATGATATCTTTTACGCCTATGAACATTCAATTTTTTTGCTCATTGCCACCACTGTTCCCACCTTGTACATCATTCTCAAAGTCACTATGACTTCCTTGGAATCCATCCATTGACTAAAACTAGAAAGCATTGTGGGAGTAACAGTAGTCGTAAAATCATTTAGAGATTAAAATGTCACCATATTCTCAATTTGAAACATATTAGGATTAACCAAGGTCATTTACTCTCATCTTATATATATATTACTTAAATTGGTTTGTAAAGAAAATGTAAATTAACCTAAGAATATCCCCCGGGAGTGTCGTAACCAAGAGTGCATCAAGGCCCGTTGTCGTGAACTAGTTCTCTTTCGAGTCTAGCTCAAAATCGGTGTTTTCGGGTTTTACCCCTAGGTACATTTATGCCAGAGCCGCCACTACCTGCTCGTATCCAGACAGGGTTGTATTGCTCGGAAAACTCACAAAATCTATACAATACCAAAATTATAGGAAGTTATTCTATACTAATCCTCAAAGTTCATCTTAGGTCTATGTGCTCTAATCAGAGTTTTTCTAAATCTTCCTTCCAAGGTTTGTACTAAACTTCCTCTGATACCAACTGTAACGCCCCGACCCCAGTTACCTAGAGTCGGGGCATTATTACATAACATTGGCATGATCACAAGAAAGATCAAATCTCGAAAGACCGATTGGTTTAGTAGCCTTGGAAACACTATATATATTCATAAAGTTTTACATTACATCATAAAGTGAAAAACTACTAAAAAAACATAGTCTCTATATTCCACACTCATATACCCACATAAAATCCTTGCAGGTCATTCATAACTTACTTCTTCACATCCTGGGAAAAATAAAACATAGAAAATGGGTGAGCTCAAATGCCCAGTAAGGATAACAATATAGCGGAAACTTTCAAAAATAAGCATAAAAATTTAAGTTAATGCATTACTAAAACAAAAGCCTTTTAAAATTGAACTTCAACATAGTATGGAAAAAGTAAAATGAAATAATTCCATTTACTTATTCACATGGATATTCTACTAATCGAATAATCACATGCAATATCAATAACCACTTTCATAATGATGGAATGGATAATGCCAGACTATCATAACCACATAGCCAAGGCCTCGAGCCAAGACTAGAAATAAGATTTCTCCAAGGCCTTGTGCCAAGACACTAGTTTGTCTCATGATACATACCGATTCATCGAGGAGTTATAGCCGGCTCCACCCGTCACTTATTAAGTCCAATGAATTCCTCATATAAATAGGTTTAAACATAACATAAACATTCGTATTAAAACTAGAATTCAAAATGTCAATACTTTAACCACAAACCATGAATGTTATAAAAAAAGCACATCCACAGTCAAACATAACTCATTCGATCCAATATGGAAGATTGTATTGTATCACATTAACCTCAATCAAGAATAATTAAGGATGTTGACAGAGATGAAAATAATCATCAAAACTATTTGAGAGAAATATCTCCCTTTTTCTTGAAATCATTTAAAAGTCACACTATTTGTCAAGAAGCCATTTAAAAATAGATTATTGAATCAAAGTGTCCCATCCCACTTTGAAACTTTTTAAAAGGAGTTTTAATTTCTAAACTTTAATGTATATATAAATAAATCATTAAAACCAATTTTAAAACATGGACATTAATGAGAATTATTTAGATGAATAAGTCTTTAAAACATTTAAAAATGGTATTTTAGTTAGAGTTTCTAACCAAAAGAGAGACACTTGAATACAAATAATTGAGTTAATCAAAACTTTGTAATATCATTAGAATAAAGGGATTCATGATATACTATGTCAAAGTACATTATATACACCACATAAAAGCGATTTGGTGTATATCAACAAAGAAGTCTCAATGGAATGTAAGTTGAGATGAAATCTCTCATAAAGGCCGTATCCTTATGTTAAGGATAAATCAACGACATAATTATGTGTGAAAAATATAAATACACTAAATATGATTGGATATTTATTGTAAATCAATCATATGACATTCACAAATATTCTTGTAAAAACAACACCAATGAATTGGTTATTTAACTCAACAAATGGAGATTGAGTTAAAATTACTCTTATCAAGTTCATACCGATCACTTGAGAATTTATTAATGGAGTGATTATTTGTATCAAAAGTATATCCACAGAAAAGGGAGTGGAAATTATGACATAATAAAATGAATAGTTATTACACACATAATCGTGGAGTAATATAATCAATGAAATATGCATAAATCCAAATGAGTGGAAATTGAAATTTCGAATTCCCTTATCGATTAGGTAACATACGAAACATACACCCATGAAAGAAGGATCATAAAATTATGATGAATATACCAATGAATTAAAGTATAATACACAATTAATACAATTATGGGTAGTACACATACACCACATGTAATAAATAAGTGGTGAACAATGGAATTCTCACGAAATTAAGAGTGAGATAAGAAACCCCTTACTTTGTACCTTTTCCTTGGTCGAAGGTAGGTTTACCTCCTGTATAATGGTGAAATAATTTTTATTGAATTATTCAAGAATCATTTACTTTAATATGATATCATATATGATCTTTTATCATTGATTTGTTAATAATATCTTAGAATTATCGTCATTTCGGGTGTTAACGGGTTCATTTTACTTTATATTATTTGTTATGTGAGCCATATTCGTTATTAATGGGATGTATATTATTCATATCCATAATTATATCAAGTCCTTAGATACTATTTTTAAATCATCAAATTATAATTATACTTGAATGGATATGATGGAGAATGAATCTCATCGCGTTCGTGGAGACGGTAGTCCGTACGTACGCACGAGCAACAATATCATTCTTTTGATATTAAAATAATATATAATTGGATGGTATATCATTTATTCATAATCATTATTATTTTATATTTATTATTTACATGAGTTAAACATCATTATTATACCCATCCAAATAATAATATATTGAATAACAATTACACCACAACGTGGAGACGGTAAGTCGTACGTACGCACGTATGGTGACATGTTATTCCAAGGATGGATATAATACTGAATATGGTTGTACCATATTTATAATAACATCACAGTATACATATGATACTGGAGTTATTATTTTATAATGGTAAAAACAAAGAAATAATAAGTGGAAGAAGAAAGGAACTTGAAAAGGTGTGGTGAAAACATTACCTCTTCTTCGGGTTATTCCTTTTGATTTGATCAAAAGGGACCCTTAGGTTGGCTTTTTGATCAAAATAAGGCCTCTATGTTGTAGTGAGGGAAGTTGAGAGAGTATTTGGGCAGAGTTTGGCCGAACCAAAAGGCTTTGAAGGTGTGAAGAAATGAGAAGGAGGAGTGCCCTTTTATAAGAGGGGTGAGGGGCACCTTTGGAAAAGCTAGAAATATTAATTTATAATAAATTCATATTCGGTTTGTAATGGATAAAAAGTGTATTATTTAAATTTAAAGGTGGGAATGGGTCGAAAACCACTCAACAAATAGAATTTAGACTGGTTTGGGTACTTATATTAACCTTATCGTTACGTATTAACTCTTAGTTAATTAGTTTCACTTTTACAATGTCTCTTTGTATTTTTATATAATATGGTTAATAAACTTACTATATACATCCAAGAGACCCCCAAGTGGTCCATTAATGATACACATATCATGATATAAGTATCTTGGCCCAACCTTAGATTTTTAAGAATTTAATATCAATTAATAATATAATATTTGTTTTAAAAACTCTTTTATGTCAATTTTGACACTATTCAATAGTTGATTTTTTTAAAACTCATAACAGAATGATTACTTCGAAAAAATTTAATTAAATCATTCCTAACATGTAATATTAACTTATAAAATTCTTTTAATTCATAAAAAGTCTCAATTTCTATTTATTTGTGTATTTATAATATCAATTATTTTAATTTTTCACTATTATGGTAATTACTGCATCATCATTGTGTCATAAATAAATTAAATTATTTAATGTCTAAAAATTAAAATAAAATATCATTATGTATTAAATAGTTTTATCTTTCTAATTAATATTTATAGTCGAAAATAAAACATATATAACCCTATGTAAAAATTGTTTTTCTAAAAGATATATGCTTGTGTCATTTTTGTATTCATTTTAACTTAATTAAAATAAAGTACCATTATCACTTACAAGTGGATCCATGGGGTCCCAAAATCGACCCAAATATGCCCATGGTCGACCATGTATCAACCAATAGGGTTAAGATACGTTTTAGGGTAATTTAGTATTATTATACTATTATTTTTTTAACCCTTGTTTACCGGATTTACCCTTTAACCATGGTAAATAATATATTTAGCGAAGTAATTATCCAAAATGTCTAAAAATAAAAGTTACCTATTTACACAATTTGAACATCCTGATTCCTAATATGGAATATATTTTTCCATATTCAAAACACATAAGTGGCAGAAATTAATTTAAAATTAATTCCCATTGTTAAAACAAAAGCGTGTTTTTAAGAGATAATAACTATCAAAAGATTGACACTTGTTTATGTCTGGTTTAAATGTGAAATTATGTTCAATGACCCACATTGTATTACATGGTAAAAATATATTCTAAATATAATTTAAAACCACTAAAATTCATAATTTATCACTATTAATTATTTTGATTAAAAAATTTGTTTTTAATTAAAATTTAGTATTTTTCACTATTCATCAAAATATGAAAGTTATCCGAAAAGTACCAAAATTTCACCCTAGGCTAATTTCGATATTCCGAATCCAAACATGAAGTCCATTTTGAGAGATAGAATTTATAAAATTTCAAAAAGTAGGTATTACTATTCATAACAGCTAGTTTGATTGGTTATGGTGTGTTAACATCTCGAAGTTGCGTACAATGCACACCATTTCATTATTCGAAAGGAAACGTACTGTGGATGCTTGGGGTGTTACATAGGATTACTATGTTTACTTACCATTAGAGTGTGACACCCCCAAAATTCTAAAATAATGATATTTTATTTAATAGCATGTATAACACGCAACACCAAACATAGAAGGGAATATAACAACTATAAACATTATGTTAAATTAATTATTATAAATAAATAAAATATATTCTATAGTTTTTAATACACAAAACATTAATCTTATCTTTATCTACATAGAACCATGAGTTAAATTGTGTTAAATGAAAAAATGAGTTTCTTTAATGGATTATGTTACATGAAAGAAAGAGTTTTATAGAACATTATTAATGTTATTATTTAAAATTATAATCATATACTAGATGTTAAATTAGAAGTTATCTTACCATTAAAGTGTAACACCCCCACAATTATAAAATAATGATATTTTATTTAATAGTGTGTATGACACGCAACACCAAACATAGAAGGGAATATAACCTCTATAGAATTTATGGTAGATTAATTATTCTAAATAAATTAAATATATTCTATAGTTTTTAATACAAGAAACATTAATATTATCTTTATCTACATAGAACCCTGAGTTAAATTGTGTTATGTGAAACAATGACTTGTGTTACATACAAGACAGAGTTTTACAGAACATTCCTAATGTTATTATTTAAAATGATAATCATATACTAGATGTTAAATTAGAAGTTATGAATAGGATTAACTAACTTAAAAAATATATGGTTGAATTTACTAGTTACCAATAAATTATAAATTAATATAAAACCAATTGAATAAAAAGGAAATGTTTTTATAAAAAACTATTATTACGCACCAATGGAATTTTAATACAAAAAAATTAAATTAATTACTATTAGTGAATGATATTAATGAAATTTATACATTATATATTCAATAATTTTTCTAAATTAATCTAAAATATTTGAGAGGCAAAAGATAAGAATAAATCCAATTTTAATCCATATTTTTTAAAGGTAGTTCTGCCACCATTTAATATTAGGATTATTTTAAAACTAAATTTTTATAATTTTATAAATTTTATATGAACAAAATAAAAATTATTCATCAAATCATAACATTGAAATTATATTTGGGTGAATTATTGGTCTTTTTTGAGAAGTTTCATTTTTTTATGAATAGTGACAAAATACTGAATTTTAATTGAAAACCGACTTCCCATAAAAATAATTTATATGGTTAAACTATATTTTTAAATGATTTTAAAGTATAATTAGATAAAATTACCTATATTAATTCAATTTATTTGATTTTTATTAGTTTTATATTGAATTTGGATATAAAAAATTTCAAACTATTAAACATTTTCACTTTAAAAACTCTATTTCCCATCATGTTTGTGGGATTAATTTTAAATAAATTTCTACCACTTCTGTGTTTGGAAATTGAAAATTTTGATTAAAAATTTGGAATAATAATAAATTATAATATCAATTAAGGTAATATTTGTTTTTCTAAAAAAGCTCAGTGAAAAAATGAAAATTAATTAAAGCGATTAGGGTGAAAATGAGTTTACTTAGTGGTTAAACTTTAATATTAAGAGGAAAATGAACTAGAAAACATTAAAAAACCCATTATATGTCCATATTTACACCATATCCAATATTATATCAATTTATGATTCATTATTGGAGGAAACTTATGTAAGGGATACCTCCTAATAATATTTACCTTTTAGTATTTACAAGAATTTCACTCTTCTTACACTATAAATGGGAACTCACCCCTAACCTATTCAAACCTCTAAATCTCATTAGATCATCAAAAACCTACCCAAATAAACTCCAAAAATACCTCCTCTCATTCTACATTAGTAAATTTGGATAGAAATAAAACCAAGTAAGTCCTTTGGTGCAAACCAAAAGGAGTTACCTGAAGAAGAGGTAACGTTCTTCAATGAGAACTTTTGTTTTAATTCTTTCCACACCCCTTAAATTATTATTATATAATATTTATATAATAAAAAATGTATATAAAATATAATTATATGTTTTTATGGTATGTTTATGACCTACAACATCACACACACCTATCAAATGAGATATATAATCATCTTTCGTGTGTACGGTAGACTACCACCTCGCAAACTGATATAATATGTTCTTCCATTACCACCTTTAAAGGTTGGGAATAATGATATATTTACAATATATATTATATATATTATATTAATAATTTATTTATTCATCTATAATTATTATATAACACAAACATTCATAATTTCCATTTTCTGGGAATAAGATAACATAATTTTCGGATGTGTAGACTATCGCCTCCTCAAAGCGATGTGATTCATTTTTTATTTACAAGGAATGTATAAAAACAGTTTTAATAAAAATATTTGATTTATGTACAACATAAAATTATATATTAATTATAATATAAATATATATATCACCTAATTTTTGTCTTTTAATGCGATAGGGAAAAGAAAACAACGTTCATGCATTCATACGACATACCATCTCTATGAATGATGTATTCCATTTCTTATCACCAAATTTTATGGATAACTATGAATAAATTTATACTAAATATATATGATATTTAAATAATTGATTAAATGATAGAGATGAATAAATTATTATCTAATTAATAGTAATTTAAAATAACATGTCAAAACATACTCGAAAAACAAGGCAATTAACACCCGAGATAGTGAAAACAATGAATGATTACTAACAAACAAGTAATGATATATTATAAAATATTTATATATGATATTATAAATATTAATATGGTTTTGTTACAAGTTAATAACATTATTAAAACCATTATAAAATAGTTAAAGAGAATTCGACCAAAAGGAAGGGTAAGGTAAGTGGATTTATAGTCTCACTTTTATTTCCATGAGACTTATTCCATATTCACTACTCATTTATTTTGTGTTGTGTATATAATTAACTATTAAATTTTGTATAATAAATTTAACTTTTTTAATGATATTAAAAGTTTCAATTTATTTTATTCATTCACATATCTCATGATACAAAGTTCACTCAAGTAGTATGAGGTTTCATCTCAATATACATCCCATTGAAACTTATATTTCATTATACACCAATTGAATTTTATGTGGTGTATATACTTACCCTTTTAGATTTAATATCATGAATAATTTATTATTCATGATATTTTAAGTTTCATTTTTAATTATGTAATCCAAGGGGGTTTTATTTGAAAATTACCAAGTGATATAAGTTATTGTAATATAACAATTTTTTTTGTGATTGATAACTTTATCTTGAAACAATAAATTTATTATAATAATTTCCATTATAAATTACATTTATCCAAAATATAAATATCATTATCATGGATATGTTCATTTATAAAACCATATAACCTTTTTATATACAACATTTAATTCAAAAGTTATTTGATTATCTGGGAAATATTGATAAATATGTATTCTTTACTCAATAATGATATTTAATAAGGCACATTTCCCATTAATTAAATCGAGTATTATATATATGTTGAATTATTTAGACATTAAATGACTGGTGGGGCTCGTACTTTATGTATCCCCTTGATACATCATCAGGTTATCATGTGCCAATGATGTTGCGCAAATTAAACAAGTTTCTACATGTAGTTTTAAACTGCCAAGAGGATAGATCTTGATAGTATATGTTTTCATGTGCCTGATACAGGAAGTCTAATAATTAAGAATTTCCTTCATTTCAGTTATCTTTATTATCCATGATATTTTCATTATGATAAAATCTATGAGTGAACTTCATTCTCAGTTTATTTATTAAATGGAATGTATTTTTAGTTATTTAACTTTCCTTAATTTTTACACATTTCCTTATCCGATTATTGATTATGGAATATGTTCTTAGTTATTTACCTTGACATAATATTTATGGATTTACTTATCATATTATTGATTATGAATTTTTTGCTCAGTTTTTTACCTTTCTATATTGTTTAGGCATCTCCATCTCAGATTATGGATTATGGAATGTGTGATATGTTATTTACCTTTCCATAATGTTTATGCATTTACTTATTAGATTTTTTATCATGGTATATGAATTTAGTTATTTACCTTTACCTATTTATTATTGTCTTCAATTTATTATTTATTCCATTGTACTTAACCCTTACTGATCATTTTATATAACCATTATTCTTTTCCTTTCCCCAAGATTCATTGATGTTAATTATGACTAATATAGAGTGATATGATATATGGAATAAAGTTATTATAGAAGAAAAAAATTATTTTTTAATTTATTTATTAATTTATAATAAAAGACTCAAGTATGTATCTAGTTTTCCAAGAATACTAAATAGTTCGGTCCTTTGGGATGAAATTTCCTTATATATTATGCCAATGTAATGTTAGTAAGCACCAACTATGGTTTTATGGAGCTGAGTTAGCTACATTTAGTATCAAATAATGTTTATAGAAACCTTGGGAACTATATTTAGGAATACATAGATTAGAGATCATAACCCTAATATAGACTTTGATGATAAGTATCAAAGAACATAAAAAAGTTTTGGTAAGGTGGGGATTATGTGGGTCTTCCTAGAAACACTTCCTTATATGGATAATACAACTGGACATGGTTCTGGTACATATCTACCTAGGGGTAATATCTCTAAAAATGGAATATCGGCCTTGACTCAAGTGTAACCTAGTATACGATAATGGTCCTTACTATGAACCTATTTTTACACTCCCTAAAGAAATTATTAGGATAATTCACATTTTCATTACAAAAAATTATGAAGGATTTTAATAGATGATGATAATAAATGACCTAGGTTAAAACCTAGACCAAGAGATGACCTATGATAAAATAAAATATATGAAGTATTTATGTAGAAGTATTTTACCAATGGTATTTTGTTATTGGAATTATGAAACATCTACGGATTATGTTAAATTTTAAAATAACTATTGTATTTATTAGAATAATATTTATAAATACTAAATGACTTTATGAGTTTAATATTGAATATATGTTAAAATAAAAAAACTGCATTTTTAGGTTTTATGTGATGGGAGTCTACCGATATTAAAGATGTTTTAGAGAAATTTATGGGAATTATATGATTTAGTGGAAATGTTATTTAAATAATAACAAATTTACAATTTATAGAAATAAGTTTGAAGGTATTGATATCTTTTATGTTTAATATGATCATTAATGACATTCTAATAATAGTCAAATAATATTATTAGACATCGTAAACAAAATTCTGGATTGAAAATCCATGTAAAAAGGTTATTTAATGATTAATTTCATTTCAGTGATGTCTATCATAATTTTTGGAAACATTATAGGAATTATATTAATGGATTTTAGAAAATGGAAAACCCACATAGAGGTTGAAAACCCATCACATCTGGTGAGGCAGTGGGTCTTGAACCCATGACCAAAGGATGATAAGGGTTTCACACCTACCACTAGGTTGCATGATATCCTAGTTAATATTTCATTATTTTTATTTAAACTATTTGATAAATAAATTTTAAAGACGAACCAGAAGTATTAATTGTAGGTTTAAAGATTAATTTATTAAACATATTGGTTTTGGAAAACATGTAAAGATAGGTGAAAATAATTTTCACTCTTTTATGGATCTCATGATCGGTTAAAAGTGAATTTTAGTACTTCACGGATAATAAAAAATCATTTTTGGAAATTCATTTCTTGGAGTAAAGGGATAAATGGGAAATTTATCGAATCACAACAAAAGGATGAAATTGTGTTTATAAAATAGAAAAATATCATGTATGTAAATTTCTTTATATTCTTAGATAGTAAAATAATTCCTCAACTTTAGAAAAATGATATTGAAATAAAATTCTATCTTAGCATCATCATTTATGATGATATCAATAACCTTTTCACACCTATAAGATTTATAGTTTTATGGCACTAAACTTTCCATTGATAATTCAATTGTTTGTGATCAATGAAAAAAATTGATCTCTATAATTATTTACACCTTTACTCCATGTACTTATCTCCACTTTCCAATAATGTTCTCCCACTTAGGGACCTAGTTATAGGTTATTCCATGAGACCTTTTTACTTCTCATTCAATCTTATTAAGAAGACATTTTGTTATCTATTTTATGATGAGGGTTTTTGAACAATGTAATTTTCAAATATCAGACCCTATATTACCAAGATCATGTTTAAATTGAGAGGATGCATTTTATTTAAGTTGGGGAGAATGTAATGACCCAAAATTCTAAAATAGCAACATTGTATTTCACAGTGTTCATGAAAGACAACAACAAGAATAAAATGGAATATAAAATCTTGAGACATTATGATATATATACTATTTTAAATAAATTCAATAAATTTTATAGTTTCAATACATGAATATTATTATTATCTTTCTCTATATGGATCCTTGAGTTATATTGTGTCCCACACAACAATGCCTTTCTTCAATGTCTTATGCTTCCCTCATGACCAAGTTTTACTGAATACTATAAATATTATTATTTAAAATGACAATAAACACCTAGTTGTTCAATTATTATTTATTAATAGGATTGAATAACTTAAAAAAAATATATATTTCGATTTACTAGTTACGAATTCATTAGAAATTAATATAAAAACCCATTGAATATAAAGGAAATGTTTTATAAAAAACTATTATTATGAACCAAAATAATTTTAATCCTTATAAATTAAATAAATATATATTAAATAATGATATTAATTAAATTTATATATTATATATTCAATAATTTTTTTAAAAAAATTCATCCAATATATTTTATTGGCATACACTAAGAACAAACCTAATTTTAAGCATAAAAAGGTTGTGTTTTTCTAAAAGGCAGTTTTGTCACCTTTTAATAGATTTTTTTAAATAAAATTTTTGACACTTTTATGAATTTTATATGAAAAAATAAACTTCATTTTTGAAATAGATTCCTCAAAATTATCTAAGGGTGAATTTTTGGTATTTTTCTAAGAAGTTTCTTTTTTTTGAGGAATAACGAAAAGTACTGAAATTCAATTAAAAAATGGTTTTTAATATAAAGAATTTATAAGGATAAACTCTATTTATATTTTTGTAAAGTATATTTATATAAATTTAACATATATTTACAAAATTTATTTCATTGGGATAAATTGTATATTGAATTTGGATATAAAAACCTTTCAAATTTTTGAACATTTTCATTTTTGAAACCCACTTTTCCACAGTCATGTCTACGGGATTAATTTTAAATTAATTTATTACACTAATGTACTTGTAATTTGGAAGAATGGATTTTATATTTGGAATAATAATAAATTATAATTTATAGTATTCTAAACCTAGTATTCTTACCGGAAATATTGGTGAAATAAATTAAAATTAATTATAGTGATTTAGGTGAAAATGAGTTTACTTAGTGGTTAAAATTTATTCCCAAAGAAAAAAAGACTTGTAAATTTGTAAAAAAACAATTATATGGTAATATTTATACAATATAATATATTTTATATAATATTTTTTCATTATTTTTGGAACATAATTTTAGGGTTACCTCCCAATAGTGTTCACCAATTGGTATTTACAAAAATACGACTCTTAATCCTCTATAAAAGGGAACTCACACCCTCACCTATTAAAACATATAAATCATTTTCGGTAATCCAAAAACTAACCAATTAAACTCTAAAAAATACATCCCCTCATCCTATAAGTCTCACTTGGGGCATAAATCCCTCAAAGAAAGTCCTTTGGTGCAAACTAATAGGATTTACTCATAGAAGAGGTAACCTTCTTTAATAAGAAATTCTGTTATATTTCATTCCCTACCCCTTAAATTATTCTTATTTATTAATTATATAATAAAAATATTATAATAAATATAAATATATATTTATTTCTTTTTTCTATGTCTTACATATTCAAATTTCCATCAAATGGGATACCTTATCATTGATCATGTGTCTAATAGACTACCATCTCCTGAACCGATATCATTCATTCTTCCAATACAACCTTTCAAGGATGGGAATAATGATGTATTTATAGTTTATATATGATATATATAATATTTTTTATGTCTTTATTATTATTTAATTATAATATATCACATAACTTCTTGCTTTCCATTTTTTTTGGAATATGAAAACATCATTTGTGGTACTGTGGACTACTCCCTCCTCAAAGCAATGTGATTCATTCATGATTTATATAGAATATATTAAGGATGGTTTTAATAAAGAAATGATATATGTATAAAATAAAATGAAAATGGAATTATATATATACTATATTATATTTCTTTTAATACGAAAAGAAAATGGAAACAACATTCATGCGTACGTACGACCTACTATCTCCATGAATGATTTATTCCATTTCCAATCACCAGATTTTATGGATGAATATAAATACATATATAAAGAATATATATGATATTTAAATCATGTCTTACATTATGGTGATGATGAAATTATGATCTAAGTAAAAGTAATGAAAAATAACAAGTCAAAACATACTCAAAAAACAAGGAAATCAACACCCGAAATAGTGAAAATAATGAAATATTATTTACAAATGGGTTATGAGAGGTTATAAAATAATTATATATGATACTATAAATATTAATATGGTTATTTTATAAGTAAATAACTTTATTAAAACCATTATACATGAGGTTAAAGAGTGTTCGACCAAAAGGAAGTGTTAGATAATGAGATTTCTAGCCTCACTTTTATTTCTGCGAGACTTATGCCATATTCACCACTTTTTTCTTTTGTGTGGTGTATGTAATTACCTATGACTTGTTATATCATTTATTTAATTTATTTAATTATATTAAAATATTAAATTTATTTTATTCTTTCATGTATCTCACAATTTAAAAGTTACTCAAGTAGTTTGGGATTTCATCTCAATTTATATTCGATTGAGAATTATATGTTATTATGAAAAAAATCACTTTTATGTGGTTTATATACTTCCCCTTATACGTTTAATATCATGAATAATTTTTTATTCTTGTTATTTTATGTTTTCTATTTTAATTATCTCATTCAAGGAGATTTTATTTGATAATTACCAAGTGATATAATTTATTGTGAAATATCACTTCCTTTGGTGATTTTTTACTTTATATTGAAACAATCATATTATTTTAATCATTTTTAATTGTAAATTACATTTCGATTAAATACCTATATCATTATCATGGATATGTTCATTTCTTAAACTCTATACCATTTTTACATTTGGTATTTATTTTGACTTTTATTTTATTATTTATGGAAAAATTGATAAATCTATATTATTTTCTCAATACCAATATTTGATAATGAACATTGTTCATTAATTAAATTGATTATTCAATATATGAATAATTATTAGTACATGAAGTGAAATGTGGGGAACTGACTTTATATATCCCCTCAATGCATCGAAAAGTTCTCATGATACATTTCATTTACATAAAATGAATATGATTCTACCTATAGTTTTAAACTGCCTAAAGGATAAATCTTGATAGTAAAGTTTTTCATGTTTTTAATACATGATGTTTGATAATTAATCATTAACTTCCTTTCAACTATATTTATTATCCTCGAGATTTTCACTATTATAAAATCTATGGATTAACATAATTCTAAATTTATTTATTAAATGAAATGTATTTCCAATTATTTAAATTTCCATAATGTGTAAACATATCATTCTTAGATAAGTGATTATTGAATTTTTTCTCAGTTATTTACCTTTCCATACTATTTACACTTTTCCTTATCATATTATTGTTTATGGCATGTGTGATAACTTATTTAACTTTCCATAATAGTTACTCATTCCCTTATCATATTATTGATTATAGAATGTGTGATTAGTTATTTACCTTTCCATAATGTTTACGTATTTACTTATTAGATTATTGAATATGGAATGTGTGATAATTTATTCACCAATTCATATTGATTATACTCATTGATTAATTATTTATTCGGATGTACTTACCCCTTACTTATCATTTGAGCTCACCCGTATTTTGTTTCCTTTCCCTAGGATTCCATGATTTTATTATAACTTATTGGAAGAGATAGGCTAGATGGAATAAAGTTACTATCAAATAAAAAATTATGTTTTAATTTTTGTATTCATTTGTATTACAAGAATCACGTATATATCTTATTTAAAAATACTTCTAAACTTTTTGGTTCATTAGGAGGTGATTTAGTTGTATTTTATTCCAATGTAATGGTAGTAGGCATCGACTCTAGTAATATGGGGTTGGGGTCACTACATAGAGGATCCAATGTAGGATTAATCCCACTACCTTTGCTGATAAGGATCCCTAGTAGGATTCATTTGTTTATGTGTAGAGTTCAAGGATCCCAAGTAGGATTCCTATCTTATGTTATGACTTGAGGAACCCTATGGACGCCCCATTGTTTGTTCAACCTTGAGATAGTGTGTTTGGTTTTGGAAGATATGGTAGTGGTTGTCACCTAAGAAACCATACCAAACTTCTGAGACTGAAGGCTATGATAGTAGTGGTGGGTTTAGGTGTTCGACCACCCTCACTCTTTTTTTATACTTTCACCTCTTTATTATTGATGGAGTGATGATTAACATGGGTACTTCATGTTCAATAGATGAAAATCATGACACAATGCATATCCCTTTTATATTCCATGATTTTCTTACTTGGATACATATTAATTATTTATTGGGGATTCCCAGATGTCCTTCCTAGGATCTGAATGTTGATCCAACAAGTTTTATTGTTATATTATCAGGGATTCCAAGAGGTACTTCTTGGGATCATGTTGTTGATACTTACATGATGGGATGCCTTTGAATTTTCCACTCCTTTATCCAGCTAGGTGGGTCTAACATTGGATTACATTGAAATTTCTACTCAATGGATCTAGATTATTTTGGATGCTAAGGACATTACTACTCTATGGATTCGACTTGCTTGGACTGCCATGGACATACACCATGGAAATTCTCCTTGGGCTTCACCCAAACCATTTTCGAGTTCATATGAAGATATTCCAGGGACTCAAGGTGATGAATTAGTCATTTATACCTTGAATATGAATCATGTATGCTTGACACGTTGAGGATTCATTGTTCTTTTCCACTCATTCGACATGGACCATGAGGTCCTGACTCTTTATTACTCAGCATATGCCATTGATGATGCCTTGTACTTTTCTAATCTTTGGATCGAGCCCATGTGGACCTGACACTTGATTACTCTACACATGAATTTGATTATTCCTTAGTTACTTCTAAACCTTGGATCTGGACCATGTAGGCAAGACACTTGACAAACTCACCATAGGCCACAGTTGATGCAATGTCATCTTTAGAGGAGTGTCCACCAGAATACGAATTCCTTATTTATATTGATTAGAGGTGAGTATGGGTGAACCTAGAGTTAGGAAAATTATTACCCAATGGTGATGTAGCTTAAACAGTTACATTTAAGGAATTGGCCTGTGAAGGTATTTTTGATAGGGATTACAGACCTAGATATAAAATAATGATACAAGACTTGAGTTGTATGGCATCCAATTCAATTCCCTTTTTATAAGACATCCAATTGATCAGATCATGGGTCCAAAGTTCTTCTGTGGATTTAGTTTCTTATGCTATTATACCCTTCTTATACAAGTATATATATGATCACATTTATATATATATATATAGGGGAATGTATATATACCTATGAATACATGTACTCATATAAGATGGTATTGTGTCTATATGATTGGGTTCATAGATCTAAGAATAATTTGTGAACTTGTTTATATTATATATATATATATATTATCCATTATAATTGTCTTGGATAGGCTGATCTTAATTCATGAATATGCACTTATGACATAATATTTATAGGTTCATCTATGGGGTTGCCTATTGAGCTTTTTTCTCACCCCTATACGTGAACCTCGATGTACATGAAGACATTTTATATTATTAATTTATTAATAACTTCTTATTTACTCCCTTCACTTATTTTAAATGAAAATTTCATAATTGGTTTGAAATATTCATGTTTTAATATTAAATATAATTTTTGGGGATTATTTGAATTAATCCAAATTCAAACCAGTTTAATGTTTTACACATAACTCTATTCCTGCTAATCCAAATTTCATGACTCTTGTTTTTAGGTTTTCTTATTCAATTTCCAACATATAATTAGATGGAATATTTGGCCAATTCATCAATTTGAAAGGTCATCTGGTCCACACAAAAAGGACCAAAGAATCTGTTACGAATCTAGACCATCCATGATGACACAATTTATGGGATAAATCTAGAAACCCAAATTTTATTAAACTCCTGATATAATATTTAATATCCAAAAGAATCAGGGATAAAAATTTCAACGACCAACTCTAACAGAAAGGGGACCAAAGGATGCTTTTAATTCCAAACCACCATTCGGTCCTAGATTTAATATCACCACTTTGTTATTGAGTTTTACCTAGATATAGAAATCCATTCGAGCTGATATTTTTCATTGTGAAAGAAAAGATATATGCGGCCGACTTTTTAGAAGAATTGGTTGGGATTTGAGGCCATAATCATATTCAAAAACCCATTTACATTTCTTCCTTCAAAAAAGTATTGATAAAAAAGGACATCGGCATTTGTTTTAGTAAAATAGCCATAAGTTTGGAAAAAAAATTCTAATAGATTCCCAGTTTTCATATTAGAAATAAAAAACCATATTTACATATTGTAAGAAGAAGATATCTCAGGATTATGATTTCTATATGGTCAAATCATCAAACCATGTGGAGAGGTAGTTTTGGAATTCAAACAGTCCACCACCTAGGTATATATATACATTACCCACTTCTCTATGCATGGGATTGTAATTTTAGAGAAAACTAGGATAGTTTGGAATGACCAAGGCTCTATAAAAAGAATTGGGAGGATCTTCCATACTCAGGTTTCTACTTTATATACCATTATTCCATGCATCTTTGGATTTAAATTTAAATTTTTATTCATTTGTAATCCCGTAAGTATTTCTATTTGTAATTCTATTTTAATGAGTGTTTATTTTTCATTTTCTATTAATATCATCCAACCTATATATTTTTTAATATTAATGTTCTCAAAATGGTTTAAATCAAGTTGAAAATTACTCCCTTCTTTTTCTGTCTGATTCAATCAAAAGTCTATTTTTAACTATCTTCATCATTTGTGTGTGTGTTTGACACACTACTCTTTTCTTATAATTTTATTTTCATTTTATTTTAAATTTTCACCAGGAAAATATTAAACCAGATTAATAAAAATCTCAATGGATGAGTAAATCTACAATTGGGGTGAGTTGTGATTTAGGGATATTAAGTGATTGAGGACTTCTTCTTGTTTAGTTTTACATAGGTTAAAATTGTGTATATTGAACATAAAATTTCTTGGATTAATGAATTTTTTTTAACGTTTGGATTCCATGGATTATCTGAACCACAAATACACTAACATAAAAAAGGTATTACTTAGATTAAAAAACTAAGTTATGTTAAGTCTTGGTATAAATCCTTAACACTTGGGAAATTCTGATCAAAATCATCTTGTGAAGTGTGTATAAATTTAATGCAATATAAACAAAAGGTCAAGGATATCATAAGCTTAAATACCCATTAATGAACTCATCCCAATATTAATAAAATTTTTAAATCAATATAAATAAATAAAAAATTTCATTTTATCTCTACAAACAAACCCCCCTTAAAAATACAATTAATTAATAACAATCGACTACAAAAAGTACCATTACTATGGATTCGACCCGAGTGCCGCTATACACATTAGTAGAGCACCGAACCCTTGAATAGTCGATATGAGAAAATATGCCACACTTTAACCTTATATATGATTTTTAGGTCGAGAAAAAAATGCATGATATTATAGGGATGCGGACCATGGTTTCATGATTGAGCAGGACCGCTCACATGGATTATTTCGACCAGGCTGATGCAGCTCAATAGAGGCACATAAACTAGATATGTGGTTTATATCAAAGTTAGTAGTAGAGCCCTATAATTTTATATCAATTTCATTTATGTACTTCTGTATGTACGATAGAATTGTTTGGTGATAATATTTGTATGTATGATATGGCAGTTTGGGATTTTATATCATTTCATTTATTATTACAACATACTTCAATTATAGTATATTTATTTCTTATTCACTTTGTTTATTTAATTTTTGGATTATATCTAGTTATTTATGCTATTTTTTACTATAATATAAGGGTATATTCTCTCCAAAGACACACCATAGACCCTAAAAACTAGTAGTAAACCTCTTTCACATAGAGATACACTCTTAAGGCCTTGTAATTAGCTGGTTCAGAGCACTGGTTTTGTGGGATCCATGTCGGGATGTTACAAAGTGGTATCTGAGGTGTTTCTTTTACTGTTTTATTAAATTTTGGGATATGGTAGATATATGAGGGTATATTCTCTCCAAAGACCCACCATAGACTATCAAAACTAGTAGTAAAACTCTTTCATATAAAGAGATGCTCTTTAGGCCATGTAATTAACTGGTTCAGAGCACTGGTTTTGTGGAATCCATGCCGGGACATTACAAAGTGGTATTTGAGGTGTTTATTTTATTGTTGTATTACAATTAAGGATATGGTAGATATGTTTATTATTAATGTGTCGGAACCTGTGATGGATATCAAACTGGTGAGTTAAAAATAGTTTCTTGGTAAGAATCCATGGGTATGTGATTTATATTTTTATCCAAAGTGTTATAGTTGTATATTATTTTTTATTTGAAAGAAAAACATGTTGTGTGAATGTTATGATCTATTGAGGATTATTATCTCTTGGACATTTTCAATGGTGTATTTATTAATTATGAATCTTAGTTGAAAAATTAGAGAGGCACCACATGCGTCATATTTGGCATGTAGGATTCACATGTTATAGGTCTGCTTGTTTGTGATTTTACTAAAGATAGTGGCCAACTATTTAAAGTGTCAAAAAAACTAAATGATGTTTTCTCATGTAGAATTTTGGTGGAATTATACTCAATTGAGACAGATTCAATATACATTTCATTCTGATTTCAGGTAATGTGGATTTACATTGAGGCATTTGGTACTGAGGATGACGTCTCATTTCTCATTCACATGAGGTGAAACAGACCTAGTAGGTTTATAGGGAACATTATTCCCATGTTTTGAACCCCTTATAGGGTGTTTTTACTCAGGCGTAATTACTTAAAGTGTCAGCAACAATCTATATAGTGTTTTTGAATATATATTGGAATTACATTCTACTTAACCGACCATTATTTATGGTTTTGTAATTGTATCATAGAGTACGATGCCGATAGGTATCATGATTTTTTCTCATGAACTATTCCTTGAGGGGGTATTACCCTATATAAATTCCAGTCGAGTGTTAGTTCATTATGACCTATGTGTTGATATCATAACCTCCAATGATCAGTTTCATACGAAGATTTTTATATAGGATTAGGACCATGTAGGTTGTGTTGATTGTTTTGACCCTTTTAGGTAATTTTATTATTTAAATTCCTTATATTAGTTTGATTTTTGGGATATGTGGTAAGAACTTGTGTCCCATTTATGATACTTGATCAATAGGGCTAGGTGGGATACCTAGAGGCCATTTTTTTGGATCAGACCATTGTAGGTTGATGTTTTGTTTGGTCCAGGTCAACTTGCTTGAGATATTGTCCTAGGTTCATGAATTCCTTTCTAGGAAATGAGCTTTTTGAAATGCTCATTTTGGGATTATTCATGGTAGGTTCTTGAGTTTTGTGATATAGGCATGTTGATGCCTTCAACGTTTCACAAGCACCTAGGGTGCTTTTGAATCAAGAGTAGATTTTACGGGCTTGTATTTTTTGGTTCCTGGCCCAGTCGACCAGTTTTTTTTTCTATTGCTAATGTAGTCAGAGCATCGGTAGATGATCGTGATTGGAATGAAACTTGGTGACATGTAGTTTTAGAATAAAATCATGGAATGAGTGGGGTGCCAAATTTTGATGGGGGGTTATAAGGGAGAATCCAGATTAATGTGAATGACATACCGTGTATCTTGGTCAGCATAACATTATAATGGAATTATCACTCAAGTTTGAGTATAATGTTAAAGGTATATACTATTTCCATGCGGTATTGTTTATATCATAATAGGTGAGTATCCATGGGAGAGTTGAGGGATGATATTTTCGATAATTTCTCTGAGAATGGTTGAACGATAATTGTGGTTAAGTGAAAAATGTTCCTCCATGGAATAAGAAACATCGAGGTTGAATCAGTTACCATGAGACTGTTTAATAATGTTAGGACATGGATATGAAGTTTTAGGAGACGTGGTGTTAGGTATTGGTTCAAATAACATATATCATGCTTTTATGTGAGCGTGGATCAGAGAGACATATACACCCCTTTTGGTGGAATCAAATTGTAATCCTAGTTAGGATGATCATGCTCTATCTTGACCTCATATTGAGTTAGCAGAGAGATCATCATTCTATGCTAAGATGATTCTTTGGGAAATATATTTCTTGAGTTAGTGAAATAACCTATTGAGGTTGTGATCAAGGAGCGGTATAAGGTATGCCTAATAGTGGGGAGTGCACCATTTCTCATTAGGGGGGGGGGGGGGTTACCCTCATTTTCAGTTGAAATTTAGCATTTTCAGTGGGCCATTGATCTCAATTTTGGTTTTGAGATGATTATAAGGGCATTACTTTGGTAAAAAGTACCATATAGGCCATAGTTAAGTCTCTCCCATGTAGGATGCAATTGATGAAGTTGTGAGACTTGTCTTTGGATAGTTGAGATAGTGTTATTTTGAAAATTATCAAGTTGAGATCATTATTTTTTTCACTAATGCTTCTCAGGGACGAGAAGGATTATGGTGGGAATATGGTAACCACCCATGTTTTTTCCAGATAAGAGTTTGGAGAAGAAATTTAAAATTTTGTCTTCATATGCTGATAAGGGGTGAATAGATAATTTTCACTCATATATGGCTTTAGAAAATATTAATGATCACTCTGTTGGTCTCAAAATAGGGTGTTTACCCTAGTATAAGAGTTTGGTAGATTTAGAAAACGATTGAAATTTAGCATAATAATTAATAATTAATAATTAATTAAATAAATATTAATTTATTGACATAGGTTCATTCGAAAATATCATTTGAACAAAGCATTGTATTGAGATTTTACTTTCACTATTGAGTCTAGAATAGTGATATTTTCCTAGGCAAGGCATAAACTCATGCTGGGAACTTGGTTTAGATCAGTCCCCTTTTTTCTTTTTTCCTTTTCTCCATTTGATTTCCTCTTTTATTTTCTTCCTCCCTAGATTCTAACAAATTACTTTGTGGGATATCCTTTCCCATGACCATAATATAATGGGATAGGGTTATAAAGAAAGTGATAGAAAGGAATAGTGGTTCCACTGCGGATCTCGAGATGAGTGGAATTTTCATGCAGTTGCTGTGGAGCAAGGAAACTGGTGAAGCTTCAGAGGATTCCACCCAAAACTAGGTTTTTTATGTTTTTTCATTAGTTACACATAAATTTAACATTTTTTATTTTAAATTACCTTTCACTATTTCTTATGACACATTGTGGCTTGATCTATAGATTTTGGTGATGAAAATGAGGTTTGAGGCCGATTTGATGAAAAACTGATCAAGAATCTTGATCACACAACATGTAGTTTAGGAACACACACTATGCGCTCTTCATATTCAGGGAACATAATATTTTTAGAAATACAGAAAATTTATGGGGTATACTAGGACTTGATTGTGTAGCCAATTACCCAGCCAGAGAACCCGTGTCACGGAACATGGCCATGTACAAGCACACGACTTGACCCTATGTGGGTTTCACTCTGTGTAGAGGTACATGACCAAAAATTTACATGGGTTGGCCATGAGAGGTACAAATGAAGGTCCCCCATATAGGGTACATTCCATGAATATGAAATACACATAGTGTACATCAGATTTTACACACAATATCTAGTTGTAGTACACACCCAGGTGGGGCTGTGAGGGTACACACCGTGTGTTAGGTATGGTGCGTCATGTACTCCTTCTTTGCTTCCCTTTTTAGGGGTTTTCTTGTTTTTCATATATTTAGGCCCATGAGTCATAAATGGACCCATGAGTAGTCCTTTATGAGTATCTTTATAAGTAAATAGTGATGGTGGAACCCATGAGGTTATTTGATAACTCTCTGGTGGGATTTTATGTGTTTTCTTAAACAGAGTGTTTCCTCCTCCAGTGATCAAACCCAGTCTTATCTTGAGAGTGATACCTTGACCTAATATGATCCATGATCTATCTCCCTTGAGAGATTCTTGTGTGGATCTCCCTTTTCGTATTTTTCCCTTGCGATATGTGACCTTTAGGCCAATAAGGTCTTGATATTAGTTGTTCTCAAGGATCCCATTTAGGATGCCTCTACTTGTATTTTGGCCCAGAGGATCCCATGTATGATTCACCTATTTACATACCATTCGAGGATCCCATATAAGATTCCTCATTTTTGATTCACTAATAAGGATCCATAGTAAGATTACTTCATTTATTCATAGGCTTTGAGGATCCTGAGAAGGATTCCTCTCTTATGTTATGACTTCAGGGGCCTAGCAGGTGCCCCGATGATTGACCGGCCCTAAGCTAGTACATCAGGTTTGGGTAGATATGGAAGAGGGTGTAACCATAGAACCCATACAAAAATTTTAAGCCTATGTGTAACATCCCAGGTAAATAAAGAATAATAAATTTTCATATTTATTAATATTTTCGAATTAAATATTAATTTTACTTTAAAGGGGTTTCTATATTCGATAGCGTACCCGATACGCAACAAAGAGTTTCTTTGAAATCTTACGTTGCACACTAGTAATAAAATAATATTATTTTAAATGGTAGTTAACACATAGACGTTGTATTGGTGGGAATGGATAGAAATAACTAAAATATGATTATATATGTTTTTTAAATGTTTTTTCATTTATCTAATTAAAGATAAAGGCTTAAAATACGAAAAGAATTCAATTTTAGGCATTTATACCCTAATTTTCACTAAAGGTTCACTTATCGCCTTTTGATAGAGAACCATCATTAAATATAGTTATGGTCACTCTTATACATTATATTGGACCAAATAAAACTCTTTTTTAGAATCGGGACATCAAAATTTACTTTGTGTAAATTTTTGGTATTTTTCTGATAAAGTTCATTTTTTAATGAATAGTGAAAAATGTTGTATTTTAATTCAAAAACTCTTTTTAATCTAATTTATTTATATGATTAGATTATCTTTTTAATTGGTTTTAAAATGAAATTAGAATATATTTTTACCATTTAATCCAATAGTGTTCGTTGGAATTAATTTCACTTTGAAATTGGGCTTAAATTAGTGTCAATCTTTTGATACTTATTGTTTCATAAAAACACGCTATTTGCTTTGACAGCGGGAGTTAATTATTGAATTAATTAATTCAGCTTATATGTTTTTAATTTTTTAAAATAGAAATAATTTTTGAATTCGGGTTATCAAATATAGCATAGGGTGAATTTTTGGTATTTTTCTGAAAAACTTCAATTTTTGATGAATAGTGAAACCACTAAGTGGTAGTTAAAAAACTATTTTTTTGTTTAAATGAAGCTTTACCACTTATGTGTTTTGAATTTCAAAAATCCGAAATACATGTTTTTCATTAAGAAGTAAAATGTGGTTCAATGGGATTAAAATATTTTTGTTGGTGAATAGTAACTTTTATGTTTATTAATCACGATTAGAGGCAATTAGTGCAATTTAAGGCAAAAATGATATTATAATAAAAAGAAAATACCTAGACCCATGTCCTACCCTTATTGGATGTGTCATGGACGACCATGCCAACCCATGGGTCGATATTTGGGACCCCATGGAGCCACTTGGGTAAGATAAAGACATTAATTCCTTTTATTTAAAGTAAAAGTAAAAATGACACAAACATGAGTTGTTTTACTAAAATGATTTTTAAATTGGGTTATACAAGTCATATTCTTGACTATAAATATTAATTTGAAAGATAAAAAGATTTCCTACATCATGATATTTTTTCTATAATTTTTATACATAAAATAAATTAAATTATTTATGACATCATGATGATGCAACGATTACCTCATTATTTAATGATTTAAATAAAACAAAAAGATAATGTAAACTCTAAGCCCTAAACTTGTCCAAGACCTATTGTATGAGTATATTTAGAACCCTTATCACCTTATCCTCAAATTATATCAATGTGGGACCTTTAAAATCTGAAAATCATTTTATAATAAGGTAACCTCTTATAACTTTCCAAGAGTGCCCCTCCTCTCCTCTTATAAAAGGCCCCCACCTCTACCTATTTACCTACACCTCTCAAGCCTTTGGTGCGGACAAGATCTGCCCTTTTTGTCTCTCCACATATCTCTCTTACTCTTAGAAGAATCACTTTGGGAATAAGTCTTCCCAAGGAAGCCTTTGAGCTCAAATCAAAGAGAGTTACCCAATTTTAAGGTAATGTCTTTACTTGTGTTGTTTTGTTTTATTTTGCTTCTGCAACCCCCTAAACTCTTTTTATTCATTTCTTTTGTAAAAAATATAGTATCTTTAATATACTATGATGTTTTTATAAGAACAATTCTAGATACACTTACACACACCTACATCTAATGGTTAAATAACATACTGTTTCTGTGGATGGCGAATTTCTGCCTCACGAAATAATGATTGTTCAATATTTTTCTAACACCTTCAAAGGTGGCCATTAAGATGTCACTATATTTATATATGATATATAATATGTTTATGTTTTCCTTAAGATTCTGTATTTTTCATTTATGTCATACCTTTATGGCTTCCATTAGGGGTATACGCGATATCTTCATTTTAGGAAGTGCGGACTACCACCCCCTCAAAGTGATTTGATTCGTTAATGCCATATGTGGGACGTATAAAGGATGGATTTAAAGTTATTATATATGATTTTATACTGTAATTATAATATACCTTTATATAATAATTATTTATTTCCATTAAAGTATGAGTTAGAAATGAAAGTAGCGTTAATGAGTACGTACGGCTTACCGTCTCCATGAAAGTTGCATTTCATTTCTTATCCCCAAATGTAATGTACTATTATAAGTACATATATATAATGGATATATATGATTTATGTTACATATAAATGATTAATATAATTCTGTAATTAAAATATACATATCTCTCATTTAGTTTTAATTCCATTAATATGACATAGAAATGAAAGTAGCATTCATTCGTACGTACAGCTTACCGTCTCCATGAACGGTGCATTTCATTTATTACCTCTAAATGATTATATAATATTATAAATACATTTATATGCTGGATATATATGATATATATGATATCCAAATCATGAATATCATTCTATATATAATGAACCTTTGACCACATGAACAACATGTAATTGTAAGAAGTCCACTTTCGACTTAAGAACCATGTATCGACAAAACAAACATTATTAAATTAAATGATTAAATAATGTTTATAATTGGGTAATAAGTGATTTAAAAGTAATAATGAACTTGAAAAAGGTTCTTAATCAAGTAGAAATTAACTCAAGTTTATTATAAAGTACGTTAAAGAATGATCGAGTCAAGTCAGACCCGAGGTAAGGGAACTTCTTAACCCAATTTCCATTCTTTGGGTTAATCTACTACTTTCAAATTATGTCATGATATTATTATGTCCTATCTTGTATTTTTACTTTATTTATGTGTACTTATAGTGAATAAACATAAAAGATCTATTTTATTTAAAAAATTATCTTTGTAAGGGACTTCGTCTTAATCTCCTTTCATTGAGGCATATTTTGTTTTATACACAACTTTCTTTTATACGGTGTATAAAACCCTTTGAATTTTACTTTTATACAAAAGGAATATTTTTCTATGAAGCGTTTTACTAAACGAAAAAAAGGAATGTTTCTTTTAATGTACGCGGTGACAACGACCTTTTCTGCCTCCGTGAGTATTATTTGGTCTCTGGGTTCCTCAAAAAGCCATAATGTTTTTAAAATGAAATAAATACCATATACCCTTTTATGTATTTTAGTATTGAAAATGGTTTTTATAATTGATTTTTTATGTCAATATACTTAAGTGTTATATTGTGATCAAAGTGTGGAAATTTTTTCTTTCCATTATATTTGTTTTATTTCTTATGATTTTATAATGGTACTTGGACATTTGACGGGTGGTTACGTGATAAACCATATGACGGGTGGTGTCGTGAATACCAGGATGGGTGGTTACATTATAACCTCCAATGCATTGGGTATGGAAGTCGGCCGTATGGCTATTCCATTAAGTGATATGTGTGGAAGTCGACCGTATGGTTATTCCATTTAAGTATGTTTATGACCCAAGTAACCTATATATGTTATGTGATCTTTATATAGGGTTTATGGTAATCTTTTGGTTACAAAAGGGTAAGTAATGATATTTTATTCAGTGAAGATTTTTTACTACTTCTTAAAGGTTAAAGGTATTACTTTGAAAAAGTATACATGGTTTACTTGTTGTTTTGAAAAACTAACAGTTTTAATTATTTGTGTATCCCTTACTGAGATTTTTATGCTCACCCAAAGTTTTTTTGAAATTTTTTTCATAGGACTTAATGTGGAATAGGTTCAAGGATGGGATCAAGGGAAAGTCATGCTATCTAAAACATGGAACTAAACATGTTTTTTTAAGAGTTTTTATTTTATGGAAATTTAGTAGAAGTGACTACTTTGTAATCTTTTGAGATGTAATAGTTATGTCCTAATTATCTAAAACTCTAAACCTGAAAATATCCTCAATGTGAATTATTCATTTAATTAAATATTAAGTAAGGTTTAAGGCCGAGGCCTTATAGTTGGTATAAGAGGCCGGTTTAGAAATATTTAGGAGTTAGAAAAGTGTTAAATTATAAGTTAATTTATGGTATGATTGAAATGATATCGCATTTAAAGATTACCATGTTTCTTCACCTAAGATATTTTTGTGTTCAGAATGGTTTTCCTCAGAGGAAACGAAGCAACTATGTTGGGACGACATCAGGAGGAAGAAAACCTTCTAAATCCGCAACCTGAGATGGTCGGAATCGGAACTGAACAGTTTGTTGCAGTGATGGAATAGTTGACTCAGGCTATAAATGGTGGTGGTATCCATGCACGAGATCAGCCAGATCAACCGCAAAGGAACATGTTAGTGGTGGAACATTTCATGAGGGAACATCCCCCATCATTCAGAGGATCATCTGACCCCGTGCAAGATGAATGGTGGATTAAATCACTAGAGAAGATTTTTGATGTCATGGGGTTTTCAGAACATCAAAAGGTTAGTCTTGCTGTTTACCGTTTTGAAGGCGAAGCTGATCAGCGGTGGTCGATGGTGAAAAATATCAGGGATAGTGATGAGATTGATGATCTTCACTGGGACGAATTCAAAGGTATGTTTCTGAGAAATATTTTCCTAAGGTGGTTCGTCTTAGGATGGAAAAAAAGTTCCTAGAATTGAGGTAAGAGGATGACTCAGTGGCTGATTATGAAGCAAAGTTCACTCGATTGGAAAGGTTTGCTCCAAACTTCATACGAGATCTTGATAGTAAAATAAACCGTTTTTACTCAGGTTTAAAGCCAATGTATCGAAGGGCTTTAGCTTCCCTTTAGTTCAAAAGTTATGAAAAACTTGTTCGATGTGCGGAGAAGGTGGAAATGGAGTTTTCCGATGATCAGGTGTTCTTTGACAAACAACAGAATAAGAGGTCCAGTTGGCAGGAAAAGGGGAATAATTCATCAAAGAATCAAGGAGGTAAGAAAACGAAATATCCATCCTGTGAGAAGTGTGGTAAAATTCATCCTGGAGAATTTTTATGCAAGTCTGGTAAGTGATTTCAGTGTGGTAAGTCTGGTCATATTGCTCGTAACTATAAGGAAGATGATCAAGCAAGCAATGAAAAGCTAGCGGTAAGATGTTTTAAGTGTAATGAAATGGGTCATTATGAAAATGAGTGTCTAACGAAGAACTCAACTGGTGAAAAGAAGCCAGACTACAAGCAGAAAGGGGTGGTGAAATCCTTTGCAACTACTTCAGCAGATGTTGGGCCATCGAATGAAGTAGTATCGGGTACACTGTTTGTTTGTTCAGATTATGTCAATGTGTTGTTTGATTCAGGGTCTACACATTCTTTCATTTATGAGAAGTTTTCTAGTAAATTGGAAATTCCATCTCAAGATATGAATCCTGAACTTATGGTAAAAACACCCGGAGGGAACGTTGAGACAAAAAGGAATTATATGAACCTTCCTATACTTGTGTGTGGAAAGAATCTACCAGAAAACCTTATTGTTTTGCCTCTAGTAGAGTTTGATGTTATTTTGGGCATGGATTGGCTTTCTGTTTATCATGCTAAGATTGACTGCAGAGCTAAAATGGTTTCTTTTCAGAAAGATTTTCAGTTTGTGTACAAGAATGAACCCTTTATTTTGATAACATATCAGGGAGTTGAGAAACTAGTAAATGATGAAATTGAATTTTACCTTGCACATATTGTTGAAAATAAAGGAACTGTTCAGATTAATGATGTTCCAGTGGTAAATGATTATCTTGATGTTTTTCCTGATGATTTTCCTGGTATTATTCATGACCAGGAAGTTGAATTTACTGTTGACTTAGTTCCGGATTCTAAGCCAATTTCAAAACCCCCTTATCGAATGGCTCAAGTTGAACTTTTAGAGTTAAAGAAGCAATTGCAGGAGTTATTAGATAAAGGTTTCATTCGACCTAGCACATCACCATGGGGTGCTCCTTTCTTGTTTGTTAAAAAGAAAGATGGCTCAATGAGACTTTGCATTGATTATAGAGCCTTGAATTATATTACTGTTAAGAACAAGTATCCTTTTCCTCATATCGATGATTTTTTTGATCAGTTCCAGGGAGCTCAGTATTTTTCGAAGATTGACTTGAGGTCGGGGTACCATCAGTTGAAAGTAAAAGAAGCAGACATTCCGAAGACTGCATTCCGTACTAGATATGGCCATTATGAATTTGTAGTTATGCCTTTTGGGTTAACCAATGCACCTGCTATATTCATGGACCTTATGAATATAATTTTCCATGGGTTCTTGGATAAGTTTGTGGTTGTTTTCATTGATGATATTTTAGTGTTTTCTAAAAGTAAATAGGAGCATGAAAGTCATTTAAGGGTTATCTTGAAAACAGTAAAAGAAAAGAAACTGTATGGAAAAGTTAGCAACTATGAGTTTTGGTTATAACAAAAAATTTTCTTGGGTCACATTATTTCAAAAGATGGCATAACTATTTATCCTTCTAAAACAAAAGTTGTTGAAGAATGGCCAAGACCCACAAATTTAACCGAGATCCGTTGTTTTCTTGGTTTGGCAGGTTACTACCGAAGGTTTGTTGAAAATTTATCATGGTTATCTAGTCCAATGACTAAGCTAACTCGGAAGGGTGTTATGTTTATCTAGACAAAAGAATGTGATGATTGTTTTCCGGAGTTGAAAAAAAGATTGGTGAATGCTCCAATTTTGGCACTTCCTTCCAGGAATGGTGAGTTTGTTATCTATAGTGATTCTTCATTTAAAAGGACTTGGTTGTGTCCTTATGCAGAATGATCAGGTAATTGTATATGCTTCACGTCAGTTGAAAACTCATGATGTAAATTACCCTACACATGATTTGGAATTAGCTGCTGTTGTTTTTTCTCTAAAAATTTGGAGGCATCATTTTTATTGAGTAAAGTGTGAAATATATAATTATCACGAAAGTTTAAAGTATATATTCACTCAGAAAGAATTGAACATGAGACAGAGGAGATGGGTGGAATTAATCAAGGATTATGATTGTACAATTCATTACCATCTGGGAAAAGAAAATAAAGTGGCTGATGCTTTGAGTCGAAAAAGTAATGCTTCATTAACCATGCTACGTTTGGAACGAGATCCTTTGGTTTTTGATTTGATGAACTTTGGCATAGAAGTTGTTGGTGAAAGAAGTTCTTCTATTTTGTTTCAGGTATCAGTGAGTTCATCCCTATCTGACAGAATTAAGCAAGCACAGAGGGAAGACAATGAGTTGCAGAAAAAGGTAGAGCTGGTTCAGAAGGGTAAGTTCCCTGAATTCAACATTGATAATGATTATGTTTTGAGGTTTGGTAAGAGATTATGTGTGATAGGTGATTCACAGTTGAAGAATGAGTTGTTATGTGTGTCTCATAGTTCCCCATTTTCAGTTCATCCTGGCAGTACTAATATGTACAGAGATCTGCGGGAGTATTACTGGGGGGATGGAATAAAAAGAGATATTGCGGATTTTACTGTGAAGTGTTTGACTTGTCAACAGGTTAAAGCAGAGCGGAAATTACTAAAAGGGATGCTTCATCCATTACCAGTGCCAGAGTGGAAATGGGAAAATATATCAATGGACTTTGTTGTGGGATTACTGAGGACATCTCAGTGTAATAATGCAATCTGGGTTATTGTTGATCGATTGAATAAATCTCCTCATTTCCTTCCTATTCGAGATAAATTATCTCTAGATCAACTTTCTCGATTGTATCTTAAAGAGATAGTCAGGTTGCATGGAGTTCCCCTCTCCATTTTATCTGATCGTGATCCCAGGTTTACTTCTAACTTTTGGAAAGACCTTCAGAAGTCGTTGGGTAGTGAATTAAATTTTAGTACAACTTTTCATCCACAATCAGATGGGCAGTCAGAATGAACAATTCTGAAATTAGAGGATATTCTACGTGCTTGTTCGATAGATTATCAGGGATGTTGGGACCAACATATTTCTTTGGTTGAGTTTTCTTATAATAACAGTTTTCATTCCAGTATACAGATGGCACCATTTGAGGCATTATATAGGAAGCGGCGTCGAACTCCAGGTTTTTGGGATGAAGTGGGTGAAAGGAAGCTGATGGGACTAGAATTGGTAGAAGAGATGGAAGAAAAAGTTCAGTTGATTCAGAAACACATGAGAACAGCTCAGAGCAGACAGAAAAGTTATGCGGATAACTAGAGGAAGGATCTATCTTTCGAGGTAGGTGATCATGTTTTTCTCAAGGTTTCTCCATGGAAAAGTGTGATGCAATTTGGTATGAAAGGAAAGCTGAGTCCAAGGTTCATTGGACCATATGGAATTCTGGAGAAAGTTGGATCAGTTGCTTACCGAGTGGATTTACCTCCGAGTTTATCTCAGGTACACAATGTTTTTCATGTTTCGATGTTGAGAAAGTATATTCCATATTCATCTCATGTTTTGAGCCCAGAGGTAGTTCAGTTGGAAGAGAATCTCTCTTATGAAGAACAACCAGTCCAGATTCTTGACCAAAGAGAGAAAGTGTTGCAAAATAAGGTAATTTACCAGGTAATGGTTTTGTGGAAAATCTATATGGTTGAAGAGGCAACGTGAGAATCTGAAAATTCTATGAGGGATAAATACCCCCATTTATTTTGATAAGTGAATAAAATTGCGAGGATGCAATTCCCAAAAGGGGGGAAGGATGTAACATCCCAGGTAAATAAAAAATAATAAATTTTCATATTTATTAATATTTTCTAATTAAATATTAATTTTACTTTAAAGGGTTTTCTATGTTCGATAGCATACCCGATATGCAACAAAGATTTTCTTTGAAATATTACGTTGCACACTAGTAATAAAATAATATTATTTTAAATGGTAGTTAACACATAGCTGTTGTATTGGCGGGAATGGATAGAAATAACTAAAATATGATTATATATGTTTTTTAAATGTTTTAACATTTATCCAATTAAAGATAAAGGCTTAAAATACGAAAAGAATTCAATTTTAGGCATTTTTACACTAATTTTCACTAAAGGTTCACTTATCACCTTTTGATGGCGAACCGTCATTAAATATAGTTTTGTTCACTCTTATACATTATATTGGACCAAATAAAACTCTTTTTTAGAATCGGGACATCCAAATTTACTTTGTGTAAATTTTTGGTATTTTTTTGATAAAGTTCATTTTCTAATGAATAGTGAAAAATGTTGTATTTTAATTCAAAAACTCTTTTTAATATAATTTATTTATATGATTAGATTATCTTTTTAATTGGTTTTAAAGTGAAATTAGAATATATTTTTACCATTTAATCCAATAGTGGTCGTTGGAGTTAATTTAACTTTGAAATTGGACTTAAACTAGTGGCAATCTTTTGATACTTATTGTTTCATAAAAACACGCTATTTGCTCTGATAGCGGGAGTTAATTATTGAATTAATTAATGCAGCTTATATGTTTTGAATTTTTTAAAATAGAAATCATTTTTGAATTCGGGTTATCAAATATATCATAGGGTGAATTTTTGGTATTTTTCTGAAAAACTTCAATTTTTGATGAATAGTGAAACCACTAAGTGGTACTTAAAAAACTGATTTTTCGTTTAAATGAAACTTTACCACTTCTGTGTTTTGAATTTCAAAAATCTGAACTACATGGTTGTCATTAAGAATTAGAATGTGGTTCAATGGTATTAAAATATTTTTTTGGTGAATAGAAACTTTTATGTTTATTAATAGCGATTAGAGGTAATTAGTGCAATTTAATGAAAAAATGAGATTATAATAAAATGAAAATAACTAGACACATGTCATACCCTTATTGGATCTATCATGGCCGACCAAGAAAACCCATGGGTTGATTTTTCGGACCCCATGGAGCCACTTGGGTAAGATAAAGACATTAATGCCTTTTATTTAAAGTAAAAGTTAAAATGACACAAACATGAGTTGTTTTACTAAAATGATTTTTAATTGGGGTTATACAAGTCATATTCTTGAATATAAATATTAATTTGAAAGCTCAAAATATTTCCTACATCATGACATTTTTTTTATTTTTTAGACATTAAATAAAGTAAATTATTTATGACATCATGATGATGAAGCGATTACCTCATTATTTAACGATTTAAATAAAATAAAAAGATAATGTAAAATATAAGACCTACACTTGTCAAAGACCTATTTTATGAGTATATTTAGAACCCCTATCACCTTATACTCGAATTATATCAATGTGGGACCTTTAAAATCCTAAAATCATTTTATAATAAAGTAACCTCTTATAACTTTCCAAGAGTGCCCCTCCTCTCCTCTTATAAAAGGCCCCCACCTCTAGCTCCTTACCCACACCTCTCAAGCCATTGGTTCGGCCAAGCTCTGCCCTTTTTGTCTCTCCACATCCATATCTTACTCCTAGAAGCCTCACTATGTGCAGAAGTCTTTCCAAGGAAGCCTTTGAGCTCAAATCAAAGAGAGTTACCCGATTTTATGGTAATGTCTTCACTTGTGTTCTTTTGTTTTATTTTGATTCTTCAACCCCCTAAACTCTTTTTATTCATTTATTTTGTAAAAACTCCAGTATATTAAATATACTAGCATGTTTTTATAAGAATAATTCTTGCTACACTTACACAAACCTACATCTAATTGTTAAAGAACATAATGTTTCTGTGTATGACGAATTTCTGCCTCACGAAACGATGATTGTTCAATATTTTTCTAACACCTTAAAAGGTGGCCATTAAGATGTCACTATATTTATATATGATATATAATATGTTTATGTTTTCCTTAAGCTTCTGTATTTTTCATTTATTACATACCTTTATGGCTTCCATTATGGGTATACGCGATATCTTCATTTTAGGAAGTGCGGACTACCGCCCCCTCAAAGTGATTTGATTCGTTAATGCCATATGTGGGATGTATAAAGGATGGATTTAAAGTTATTATATATGATTTTATACTGGAATTATAATATAACTTTATATCATTTTTATTTATTTTCATTAAAGTATGAGCTAGAAATGAAATTAGCGTTCATGTGTACGTACGACTTACCATCTCCATGAATGGTGAATTTCATTTCTTATCCCCAAATGTAATGTACTATTATAAGTACATATATATAATGGATATATATGATTTATGTTACATATAAATGATTAATATAATTCTTGAATTAAAATATACATATCTCTCATTTAGTTTTAATTCCATTAATATGACATAGAAATGAAAGTAGCGTTCATGCGTACGTACGACTTACCATCTCCATGAATGATGCATTTCATTTCTTACCTCTTAATGATTATGTAATATTATAAATACATGTATATGATGGATATATATGATATATATGATATCCAAATCATGAATATCATTCTGGATATAATGAACCTTTGACCACACGAACAACATGTAATTGTAAGAAGTCCACTTTCGACTTAAGAACCATGTATCGAAAAAACAAACATTATTAACTTAAATGATTACATAATGTTTATAACATGGTAATAAGTGATATAAAATTAATAATGAACTTGAAAAAGGTTCTTAAGAAAGTAGAAATTAACTCTAGTTTATTATTCAGGAAGTTAAAGAACGATCGAGTCAAGTCGGACCTGAGGTAAGGGAACTTCTTAACCCAATTTCCATTCTTTGGGTTAATGTCCTACTTTCAAATTATGTCATAATATTATTATGTCCTATCTTGTATTTGTACTTTATTTATGTGTACTTATAGTGAATACACAAAATAGATCAATTTTATTTAAAAAATTATCTTTGTAAGGGACTTCGTCTCAATCTCCTTTCATTGAGGTATATTTCATTTTATTCACAACTTTCTTTTATACAATGTATAAACCCCTCTGACATTTACTTTTATAAAAAAGGAATCTTTTTCTATGAAGCGTTTTACTAAATGATAAAAATTAATGTTTCTTTTAACGTACGCGGTGACAACGACCTTTTCTGCCGCCGCGAGTATTATTTGGTCTTTGGCTTCCTCAACAAGCCGTAATGTTTTTAAAATGAAATAAATACCATATAATCTTTTATGTATTTTGGTATTCAAAATGGTTTTTATAATGGATTTTTTATGTCAATATACTTATGTGTTATATTGTGATCAAAGTGTGGAAATGTTTTCTTTACATTATATTTGTTTTATGTCTTATGATTTTATAATAGTACATGGACATTTGACGGGTGGTTACGTGATAAACCATATGACGGGTGGTGCTGTGAATACCAGGACGGGTGGTTACATTATAACCTCCAATGCATTGGATATGGAAGTCGGCCTTATGGCTATTCCATTAAGTGATATGTGTGGAAGTCGACCGTATGGTTATTCCATTTAAGTATGTTTATAACCAAAGTAACCTATCTATGTTATGTGATCGTTATATGGGTTTTATGGTAATATTTTGGATACAAAAGGGTAAGTGATGATATTTTATTCAGTGAAGAGTTTTTACTACTTCCTAAAGGTGAAAGGTATTACTTTGATAATGTATACATGGTTTACTTGTTGTTTTGAAAAACTAACAGTTTCCATTCTTTGTGTATCCCTTACTGAGAATTTTATGCTCACCCAAAGTTTTTTTGAAATGTTTTTCACAGGACTTAATGTGGAATAGGGTCAAGGATGGGATCAAGGGAAAGTCATGCTATCTAAAACATGGAACTAGACATGTTTCTTTTTAAGAGTTTTTATTTTATGGAAATTTAGTAGAAGTGACTACTTTGTAATCTTTTGAGATGTAATAGTTATGTCCTAATTCTCTAAAACTCTAAACCTAAAAAGATCCTCAATGTGAATTATTCATTTAATTCAATATTAAGTAAGGTTTAAGGCCGGGGACTTATACTATGTGTCTGTGAAATGTTTTGTGGGTTTAGGAATTTTTCTACCCTCACTCTTTTTTAATATATTTACCTGTTTACTTCTAATGTAGCATTGATTACCATAGATGATTCCTAGTTGATGGATGATGATCTTGACGTGATTCATCTCACATTGGGATTCCCATAGGTTCTTCCAGGGATCTATCTTACTTATTGACCAGGTATTCCCATATTTTATTTCTGGGATCTGGCTATTGAGCCTACATGTTTGATTGTTTTATTATCAGGGTTTCCCATAGGTATTTAATAGGATCTGGATGATGAGCCTTCCATTATGGGATGACTTAGACTTTTACACTCCTTGGATATGGCCTTCTTGGTTTGAAATTTGATTCCATTGGCATATGTACTCCATGAATATAGATTATTTTTTATGCTTAAGATATTTCTAATCCTTGGATCAAGCTTTCTTGGACTACCTTGGGCATGCTCTATGGACATTCTCCTTGGGTTGCAACCAAGTCATTACTAAGTATCTATGTACACACTCCTATGAATCATGGAAATTCATTGGTAAATTATACCTTGTATCTGACCCATGTAGGTCTGACATGTTAAGGATTCCCTATAATTTTGTACTCTTTGGATCGGGCTGATGAGGGTATGACACTTGATTAGTCAACATATTATGTTGAGGATTTGTTGAAATTTTCTACTCCTTGGATCCGTCCCATGAGGGTACGACACATGATTACACAAAACAGTCCAGTGAGGATTCCTTGTTCATTTATAAACCTTAGATTGGGACCATATTGGCTTGACATATAATACATCTGGAATAGGCTGCATTTGATGTGATGGCATGTTTACAAGAGTGTTCGTTGGTATATGACATCATTATTTAATGTGATTGGAGGTAAGTTTGAGTGAACCCATGTTTAGGACTTGTATTCCCCTATGGTGACTAATATTTATTAGATACATTTTCTGCATTTTATGAAGTAGGTATTTTCAATTGGGATTACATACCTAGAGACCGAATTAATGATACATGGTTTGAGTGGTATGATATCCAGCTCAATGCCCTTTTTACAGGATGTCCCGTTGATCATATCATGGGGTCCCAAGATCTTATGTGGATTGGGTTGCTTATGATTCTATTTCTTACTTGTATAATAATGTATATGGTCATATGAATATATATATATATATATGTTTATGGTAATTTATATATATCCATGCTTACATGTACTTATATAAGCCAGAATTGTGACCATATGATTGGGTTTATAGACTCAATAATTACATGTGGACTTATTTCTGTTATTTATATCTATTATTTAATACTTTATAGTTGTCTTGGCTAGGATGAGAAAATTTGATGAGAATGGACTTATAATATAAGATTTATAGGTTCATCATTGGGGTGGCATACTGAGATTATTTTTCACCACTGTACGTGCACCTCAGTGTGCATGCATACCTTAAGTTTACTTTTTAGGTTGAGCACAAATTCATGATGGTTAAGGATGAGTCCTTAGGTTTCATGATTGATAGGAAACACTAATGTTGATTCTTTCAACTGGGATGATGCATCTCGAATGTTTCATGTAGACCAGGTATGTGGTCTAGCTCAAAGTTAGTAGTAGAGCCCTGTACATTTAATTTAGTTTCCACTATATACTCCTTTATGTTTGTTCATCCCTGTGGGTGACCAATATTGTATGTATTACATGACTATTTGGGATTTTATATCATTTTATTAATTATAAAATTATACTTCTATCTCAGTTTATTTATTTCTTATACACTCTTTTTTTACTATTTGGATGGTATATAGTTATTTTCATTGTTGTTTACTCCGATACGAGGGAATAGTATATCCACAGACATACCAGCCCTTGATTCTTGTAGAAAGACTTTGGAATATGAATAGGTGTCATGAGGCCTTGTAAATAACTAGATCAGAGTACATGTTTAGTGGAATTCATTTTGGGACATTACATATAGTTTGTACTGATTCCTAGGACACATTAGATCTGACCATGGAGCTATTTGTAATTAGTTGTTTCCCATTTGTTCCTAAGGATTAGGGATTCTTGGGATACATACTACATTTATATGGATATAATGATATTTTTATGTTCTTAGAGACACCCCAAAATTGGATGAGGAAGGTATGGTCGATCATGGTTTGCAACATAAGGATCAACAACTGCACAGTATGGGGTATATGGGTTGGCATGATCTATGATACATGCTTAGAGATATTAAATCATCAATCTAAAGTAGGTAATTCCAGTGGTTGTTTATTTATTTTTTGTGGTTTATTTATTTTTAACATGTCACATGAACATATCACTACATTTCCAGTTAGTATGGGACCACATTGGTGGTTCTGTATCAACTTATGTACCCACACCATACTTGGGCCACCATTGGACTGGGGTACCTGAGAATACACTCAATTCATTAAAGACACATGTTGGTAAGAGAATATAGTTTATTGAGTGAGATAGATCAATGTGTACTTTGAGCATAGGATGAGGTGAGTCATGGTGTTGTGTGTAGTGCCTCATTGGTTGTTATTTCTTTTTTTCCATTCTATATATTTTATTTTCTTTGTGGGCTACTGAGCTTATATAGATGTATATGTGTTCTTTCCCCATTTCATTATTCTTGGATTATCTATTTGTTTACATGATCTATTGGTTATATGTGGTGTATGATACATAGTGATTTATTATATGATTTATCACTATTATATAAGGGTTAAATTTTCCCCATGGTACATCCTTAGACCCTCAATACTTTTTAGAAGCCTCTGGAATATGGGAAGGTGTGCAAGTGGTCATGTGGTAGTCTGGTCTTTCTACTGTATGGAGTGAGCCTGAGTGGTTGTTATAATGTTGTGTTAGAGGATGTATTATCTGTCTTACTATTTGGGATATGGTAGATTGGAGATATATGAATGTGTTATAGTCTATTATGGATACTAAGCTGGTGCGTCATGAACACATTCATCAGTATGAACTCCAGGTTACCTGGGATGAGAGTGATGTTCTTAATATGTGCTATTATGATTTATGTGATTTTCAACTTGGGTAACACGCAAGTTGTTTGGATTTATGATTTATGATTAATTTTTGGATACTTATCTCTTAGACTAATGGTAAGAGACAAGTTCTAGATTTGAATATTGGCCATGTTCTATATTTGAATCTTAGCCCGTAGTGGTAAGAGGTACCTACATTCATCATGATTTGACACATAGGATTCACATGGATTATAGGTAAATAGTAGTGTGATTGTAAATATAATTGAGGTTTATATATGTAAACTATGAACAACTGCTCGTGTGTTGTTTTCCCTTATATGAATTTGGTGGATTTATATCATACTGGACTGATATATGTTTATTATTTCTTTTTCGGATAGGTCATGCAGATCTATAGAGAGATTCTCATTGACAATAATGATATATTCGCTCGATATATGGGACTTTGAGTGACCATAGTGGGTTAATTAAGGCATCTAATTCCTTTATGATAAACCCCTCTTGGTTCATAATTATTTATTTTCAATTAAATTAAGTTTCATCAACAATCTATAGGGTGGTTTCCCCAATATCTTAGAATGAAATTATCCTTAACCAAGCCAGTGGTTTGTATTTCATAGCACTTGGTATATCTAGGATGGAACAATGATATGTATAGATCTTAGTAGATGATGAAGTACCCTGGAACACCCTAAGAGGGGAGGAGTGAATTAGGTTGTCAAATTATTCCTCTAAGGTGAAGGATCTTTATCCCAAATTGGTAGGAATCTATTAAACCTATATGATGTTAATGTGTAGTAATTTAAATATTCACTTGAATAGAGATAACACACAAAATTTACTTGGTTAACTAAAAATTTCTAGTCTAAGGATCATACACTGAAAATGTTTCAGTCGTACCTAAATCCACTAATATTCACTAGTTTTGGTACAAAAAAGTTCAGGCATAGTCACTCTGTGGTAGGCACACTGCCATTACAATATTTCAGGGATAAACATGATGTCCCTTAGAACACATTCATTGACTCCCCCTACCTCACTACTATGAGATAATCTTTTCTCAATTTATCTACTTGTTGGTCACTTTAGTAGACTGGCATTAAAGTCTTTCCCCCTGTCTAACATGAGACTCTAGTTTTACCATATACATGAATTGATGCACTTTGAATGCACATTTTCACTAAAACTAGATGTTTAAAATGACCTTTCATGAAGCTACTTAGCAAAGAACAATACCTTCCTGAAGAAAACTGCCTTCGCAGAACCAACTGATTCGTGAAGCTCATTGAGAAATCGCAGAATACCTCATCGTTGAAAAAAATACTTTTTTAAAGATACCTAAAAATTGGTTAAGACAAGAGAATTAAATTTGATATTTTCAAGATCACTTTGAATACTTGATTCCAGAAGATCCTTAGCCTTCTTGAATTCAAAGAGATTCATACTATTCTCTAAATATTTTCCAATAGAATGAATTGGGGGTATCCTAATACATATAGGCTCGACCCTTCACAAACTCCCATGCCTCTAGTGGATTTTTCATAAACCATCAAAAAAACTCGGCGAAGCTCCTCCATTTGCAATGTTCTAGTGAGATTTTTCATTGTCATTGATATTACCAAAACCTCACCCTGAATTCACGATTCTACACTTATTATAGTGGTGGATAACACCATCAAACACATGAAGAACCACACATTCAAGAAGCTCAAACTTTGAGAAACCTTATCTTTTCAAAACCCATGCCTTCAACATATTTATGGAGAGTTGATTCTAGAAAACAAACTTTCACAATTCTAACCTCTTACTTTAGTTTTGAGCCAAAAAAATTTGGAAAACACTAGGAAACAATTCCACCTTCAATACTGTAATATGATTTTACTATAAGATTTATTTAATTTCAAACACCCTGATAATAAAACTATAGATTGACAACACGCAAAAACTAAACTCTATTTCCAACAAAGAACGGCCCATGTTCCAAAAATATCCCCCTCTGGGTTTTTTGGCAACCTGCAGATAAATGCAAGTGCAGATTAATTCAATAAAGAATCATCCGCTATCAAAACCTAAACACATGAGAGACAAGTCACCCCACACTCTAAGTCCACATGAGAAAATATCAATGTAGAAGATAATTGGGGAAGCATTAATTGGGTTATCATGTTTTTTAATGCTTAAATATGTTCAATCTAAGATCTGTCTATTTCATCATAACACTGAATTCTCATTGCATCATACAATAATTTCATTGTTTTTAAAAAACCTACAACCTAAAAACCGTAAAAACATAAATTTTTTAATTTCTTATTCTCCCCATTTGTAAAGTTTAATTTCTCCATTCTCCCCCTATTGGAAATGAACCCAAGAGACCTATATCTATACATATAGATCTCAAAAAACACTCCACTTGGATCGTATCTCCCCCATAAACCTACACCATTTCCACAAATAGAATAAATCAATTAAAAAAATTTATGATAGGGGACTACACATATCCTCATCATGCACTGGGAGGTGGTTGAACCCCAAGGTTCAACCAATGTTTCTCTAATACATGTGCTACCAATGGATTGGATAAAATTCCATCCAATTGGTCATCAGTGCCAACTATATCCATTTTAATAATGCCTTGTTCAACATTTTCCTTGATGAAGTGATTTATAATTTCAATATGTTTTGTATGATAATGAAGAATAGGTTTCTTCATAAGATCAATATCACTCTTATTATCATATCGAATCACCATTGGTGGTTTCACCTTATTAGAAAAATCAGTCAATTTTTATTTCATCCACAATAGTTGAGTGCAAGCCTTCATAAAAGATATATAATCTACCTATTTTATAAGTTATTTATTATTTCATGATCATCCATCCCAAACATTTATTTCTAATAAAAAATGCACCACCACTTTTGGAATTTCTTTCCACCATATCTCCATCAAATTACACATTATAAAATTCCAATAATTCATTATCTCATCCGGTAGAAAAGTATAAGTCAAAATTTATTGTACCTTGAATATGCCTCATGATTCTTTTAACTGCCACCAAATGTTCTTCCTTCAGATTGCTGTGAAAGGAGGATACTAACCAAGTTTCAAAGATGATATCATTCAATTTTTCAGTCAAGTACAATAAGCTTCTAATGATTCTCTCATACATGATGGGATATAAAAAAGTCCCATCCTCATATTTCTAATGTTTTTTCCCAACCGCAATCAGAGTCAACAATGGTTTGGAGTAATGGATATTAAATTTATTCATAAAATATATTTCCTACTTTATGTAATATATAAAAGTGAAATCCCTCTTCTGAATCACCTATATCTCTAAGAATTATGGGATATCACCATTCATAGACATTTAAAATTATAATTTCTTATGATTGGGAAATTCTTCCACTGATCTATGCCTACTTCCACAAAAAATAATATCATCCATGTACATAAGCATAATAAATTGATCTCACTTTAAATTCATTACATAAATATTATGGTTGAAACATCACCTTATAAATTTGATCTTCTTTAGATAAGAATCAAGACGAGAATACCATGTTTGTGGTTCTTTCTTTAGACCATAGAGTGGCTTTTTCAATAAAAAAACATCATTTCATTATTAAAAATTAAAAGACCCACTGGTTATTCAATGTAAACTTATTCTCTAAGAACAATATATAAGAATTATATTTTTATATGGAATCATGCCTTTTTATTTCATAAATTTTCATTACATTTTATAAACAAAGGATCTTTAAAAGTTTAGTGTCTCAGAAATAAGGTACATAGTACATGAAATGGAAAAAATTCTTCTATCACACTTGAAAGGATTATTCAAGGTTCATCCTAATTAATTTTATTTCATCAAATAACCTATGGCGATACATCAAAGGAAAGAGTGAGCAGAAAGCCCTGTAAGGGTAAATAAGGGAAACCAGTTACTTCCGATATTGATAGATATCAATAAGAACTTGAGGAATATAATAAAGGCATGATAAAGAAAAAATGAGTAATATCATAATAAAAATAAAATTAATAATAACTTTTAAATGTGGATAAACCATTTAATTTAGTCATTCATAAGAATATCACGAAGTTTTATCACCGAGGTGTCATAACAATTACCGAGGTTATCCACCAAGGTATCATAAAACTTGTCATCTCTAATATTAAATTCATTACCCAATGCATTGGAGAACTATTAGGGTGGACCCTTAATATGTATTATTTAATTTGAGATAAATATATTATAAAAAAAATCTCATAAATAACCAATTGAGAATAAAAGAGATGGATTTCATATCAAAATCATGGTGTTTTTAAAAAGTTCTTAAAAACATGAGGGTCTTGTCATTTTAAAACCATGGATAAGAAAGGTGGGTTTAATGTATGTTAATAACAGAATTTAAATATATCATTTTTATATATATTCGAACACCCATGGAGAATAAATAAAATTGGGTATTCACAAAATAATGTAAAATAATTTCTTGATAAAAAGAGGAAAATTTTGGGACAAAAAATCGGCAGCATAATGACTATAAAACATGGTTTTAGAAAACATTAAAAAGAGAGGGGAAAAGGGTATCCAAATAATAAAATACTCTTAATATAGTAAAGGGATATAATTAAATGTATATAAGAACTTGTTATGTAACTTTGAAAAACATACCAGATAAAAAGAGAACTTGAAAGGAAAGGAGAAGTGGATATATCCCTTAGCTTGAAGAGTGACTACTAAAACTCAATAATCGGGACCTTGGGGGATTGAGGACACCTTGGGAGGACACCATGGTAGGTAATAATATCATATATTCATTGAGGAGTATTTTTTAATGAATTCAAATGAAGGAATGGGTGGGTATTTATAGAAAATGTGAGATAATTTTTAATTAATTTATGAGGACACCTCAGTAGTGGTATTTGAAAAACCACGAGCTTGACCATGGTATTTTCCCATAGTATTGGAAACATGGGAAAACAAACATTTTATTTTAATATAAAAGAGTCTAAAAACATTATTACACCATTATTACATAATTAATGATGTCATTAAACATACAAAAAACTCAAAACTGTATTTTTACTATTCACCAAAAATTAAACTATTTCAGAAAAATCCCAAAATTCCACCCTATCACTTTTTCAATGTGTATAATTAAGAAATAAACTAAATTTTATTAAAATTAATTCACATTTAAATTAAATTAATTATAAATTTTAAAATAAACATTTATGTATTATAAAAATAATAATACATAAATAATAATTTCGAAAACATTTATTTACTTATACAATGATATAATTATATCACATTACCAATTAATATGACCATAATATATTTCTACTTCCTTAGGAGAGGTTACTATTCCATTGGTAAAATTACTATTCATAAGGGTAAAATTTCTATTCCAAAGGGTCAAGTTACTATTCACCAAAAAAAATAAGTTGATCCTATTAGACTCTAAGTATCTTACTGATCACAATGATGTATGTCCATTTTTTGAAAATCATTTCACAGACTCAATTATTTAAAGTATAAAAATTATTTAATAAGTATATTGTTTTTCACTATTCATCAAAAATATGATACTTCTTAGAAAAATACTGGAAATTCACCCTACATTAATTTTGACATTTGAAATTAAAAAATGAGGTTTATTTTACCATAATAATTCTCTGTGTATGAGAAATCTCTTAAAAGTAATTTTTTTACATGTAAAATAAATTTATCAAATTTGTCTCCATTAAACATTTATTTTATTAAGAAAAACTATTCTTAAAATGGAAAATATGAAATAAAAATTTTATTAAAACAAAGGGATTGCAATTTAAGTGACTAAGGAATTGAAACATAACCCACTATAACACCAACGTATGACCTAAGAGTAAGGTGTGCGATGGTGATAGACTATTGGGATGGCTCAAATAACATCACAAGAGTGGTAATCTCCAATAACATGAACTTATCCTATAGGCAATTTTGTTCAAGCCTAACATGTTGAAGCTTGTCTTGGGCTTCTTCAAGAGAGAATCCCAAAGATGATAACACCCTCCCATGTTCTGAAAAATGGGATTCATACAACATGAATCTACAGTATGAGGCCATCAAATCTTCTTTCTACATTAATTAGCCATTATGATTTATTTTTTTAAATAATAATCATAAAATTAAGAGTATAATATCCAATGATCATATTGACCAGTGTTCATAATTGACTAATGGTTATATAAAAGTGAAAACCTGATGGTCAAATTAAAATATACCTACTTCATAGTTTTGTTGTATAAAATAATAACACACATTTTTTGGAAAAAAATATTATTAAAAAGGTTTGAGTTATTAAATTATACCCCATTAAGAAATTTCGTCCCTGAAATTTCAACATGTTCCCTCAGTTGAGAAAATGTGTGGGTACTTCTACCTCATGGTTTACTCAAATTACCATGTTTTTTATTCATATTTTTGGTTTCTACACTACACTTTAACGAGGTGGGTAGTCTTTCTATGTAACAACTTGTCTCTATGGTCCAAGATCTCCAATGAATGCTCCTCATAAAAGAGGTCATGTTCTAGTTATACCACCTCGAGATTCAGTACATGTTATGGGTCAGGTAGGTGCTTCCTTAAGAGAGACATGTGGAAAACATCATGAACTTGAGATAGAATTGGAAGAAGTGAATGATAATAGGCCACTACTCTGAAGTAATCAAAGATTTCATAAGGGCCAATATACCTAGGGATGAGCTTCCCTTTCTTCTCAAACCTCATGACTCTCTTCTAAGTATAAATTATAAGGAATACTTTATCACCAACATCAAACTCGAAGCCCCTTCAATGGTTTTCAACATATCTCTTTTTCTGACTCTAAGCAGCCTTAATGTGTTTTTGGATGGCATGAACGTTTTCTATCATATCTTGCAAAAAATTAAACTCAATAAGCTTTCTCTCAACAAATTCATCACAATAAGTAGGTGTTATACATCACATCCCATATAGAGCTTTATAGGGTTCCATTTCAATGCTTGAATAGAAGCTATTGTTCTATGAGAACTCAACTAATTGGATATGTTGATCCCATCTACATTTAAAACCCATTACACATGTTCTTATCATTTCCTCAAGTGATTGAATAGTCATTTTAGATTGGCCATCAGTTTAGGGATGATATGCCATAATGAAATTCCATTCAGTACACAGAGCACATTGATGAATTCTCCAGAATTTTGATGTGAAACTTGGATCATGATCAGATACTAAAGAAAGTGGAACTCCATTCAGCCTCAACACTTTATTCACGTATATCTTGTAAAGTTTTTGAAGAGATATGTCTTCCTTAATAGTGATAAAATGGGATATCTTGGTCAGACGGTCCACTATAACCAATATCATATTATTTGCTTTTGATGTTTTTGGGAGACCAGTGAAAAAATTCTAGGTGATATCATCCCACTTCCATACTAGTATGGGTAGTGGTTGTAATACTACTTTAGTAAGTTATCGATTTACCTTCACTTTTTGACATACCACACTCCTTGCAGTGTAGTCATCTCTCTCCCTTTTCATGTTTTCCCGCCAATAATGATCAGGAAGCCTTATAAATTTTCATACACCCAAGATGTATAGAGAATGTATAGCTATGAGATTCATCCATTAGTTCTTTATTTATCTCTAGAATATATGGAACACATTTTCTAGTAGGAAATTTCAGTACTCCTTCATGATCAATATTGAACTCAGGAAACTTCTTATTCTTCATTGCCTCAAACTTCTTCTATAAAAAAGTTTATCTCTTTTATATTTCTTGATCTTATCTAGAAATTAAGGTTGAGAAATAATTTGGGATAGGGTAGATGATGTACCATCCCTTACAATTCCCATGTCTAGTTTTACTAGGTCTTTGATCAAATGATCACCTTGAATCCTCATCATCGACAGAAAAATAGGTTCTTTCCTACATAATGCATCAGTGAATTTGTTTTCTCTTTCGGCGTGATAATGAATTGAACAATCATAGTCTTTAGGAAGTTCCAACCATTTCCTTTGTGTCATGTTCAATTCCTTTTGTGTGAAAATAGACTTTAATATTTGATAGTATGTGTATATATCACATTTCTCTCAATATAGATAGTGTTTTCATATCATCCGAGAAAAAACAACCACAACCAGCTCAAGATCATGCATTGGATTGTTATGATCAGGAGGATTTAACTATCTATATGTATAAGCAATTAAATTTTCATTTTTTATGAGGACACACCCAATCCCATTAATAGATTCATTAATAAAAATAAAAAATCCTTCTTCAATAGTGGGTAGAGTTAACATGGTTGAAGTAACCAATATCTTCTATATCTATTGGAAACATTCCTCACACTCTTTTGTCCAGATGAACATAAAACATTTTCGAGTTAACTTGTTTAGTGTATTAGAAAGTCAGGAAAAGTTTTTCACAACCCTCCAACAATATCCCACAAAACTAAGAAAACTAAGAATCTTAGATACTATTGTAGAATGAGGCCAATACTCCAAAACCTTTTTCTTTGTACGGTCAACTATGATTCTTTCATTGGTTACAGTGTTCCCCAAGAATGCAACATGTTGTAACCAAAACTCACACATTCTAAACACTCAAGTATCCTCTCAATCCATAGAGTTTTTAGTATCACCCTTAGATGATCCTCATGCACCTCACAACTTTTGGAATATGTCAGAATATCATCAATAAAATCTACCACAATGTTATCATGGTATCCCTTAAAGACTCTATTCATAAGATCCATCAAAATAATAGGTGTATTAGTCAAGAAGAAGGGAATAATAACAGACTCATAGTTCCCATATCTTGATCAAAAGTTAGTCTTTGTAATATATTCTTTATTCACCCTCAATTGATGATAGTTATATCAAAGATCAATCTTGGAGAAGAATTGATCCCCAAGAGACTGGTCAAATAAATCATCAATTATGGGAGGAGGATATTTTTTCTTCACTATGATCCCATTTAGTTCTCTATATTCAATGCATAGCCACATTAATCCATCCTTCTTCTTCAAAAACAGAATATGTTCTCCCAAAGGAGACACACCTGGTCTGATAAAACCCTTCTCCAATAGTTCATGGAGTTATTTATTTAATTCCTCTAGCTCCCCATTTTATAATATATATAAGATCTTTGATATTGGCTTGGATCCAAGTATGATTTGAATGGAAAACTATACCTCTCTTTCTAGGGTAGGTCCATCTAAATCCTTAGAAAAAACTTCAATGTATTCCTAAACGACGGGGAAATTTAATATTTATATTATTTTATTCCCTTTCCATTTTCACTAATCAAATCCATAAAAAAGGCTACGAGTGGTGATTATAGAGAAAGATATGGTTGAGATATCTATCTTTTGAAGATAAATATAGGTTTTACATTCAAGGATACTGATATTTCCTTGATTATGTAGTTTATTGTAGAATTATAATTTGAGAGCCAATCCATCCCTAGTATAATTTCAAATTCTTTCATAGGATGACTGCTAGATTTGTAATGAGATTGTGCTCAACAAAGTGAATACTAGAGTATCTATACAATTTTGATTCTATTATAATCCATCCAAAAGTCATTACTAAATTTCTAATTCTAGATGTTTAGCGATTGATTATATATTCTTTGAAAACTTGGAGGAAATAAAGGAATGCATAGAAAAAGATTAAAATAAAGTAATTTATATATTTGAGAGAATAATGAGAGTACCTACCAACACATTATTTGGAGCTAAAACTTCATCTGTCTTGATAGAAAATCCACAACCTTGATCCCTTATCCTATAATGGGGTTGATAGTGATTTTCCTCCACTTCCCTCAGATTAGGATAGTAATTTTAGAATTTCACAAGTTGTCCATAATAGAAGAATTGGACTTTAGGTAAGCCCTACACCATCTTCCCATTTCGTTAGTGTTGGTAAGTTGAGGCTTCACCTCACTATGAAAATTTAAAGTGATATGGCCATCCCTTCCACACTTAAAAAATTTCCTTTTCTGAAGGTAGCAATTACCTAAATGATTATTCCCACACTTTTTACACATGGAATGTTGCAATTGATTTCCACATCTACCTTGATCAAAGTTCCTCCCAATATTTGGCTCTAGAGATCACTTATACTCATTCAATTTGTGAGACCACTACATATAACCAAACTATAGTTTGACCTTCATAGAACTCTATACAATTTCCTCATAGTTTTCATAGTATCGGGTGAATAAATTCTTCGATAGATGAGGTCTTAGTCTGCTAAAGAATATATCATCCTTCCCATTAGGATCCATGACAAATATTGCGGTGTAAACAGAAATTATTGTGAAGTTAATATCATAGATTCCAATACATCCTTTATCTATCTTCTTCATCTTGAGGAATTCCTTCTTTATTTTCGTTCTCATAAAATGAGGTAAATACTTATTGAAGAAGATTCCCCTGAACTATTCTCAATAGATAGCTAAAATATCCCCTCTTGGCCTCATGTTTTTAATCAGTTACTACCACTTATCAGCTTCTCCCTTTAAATGGTACACAACCAGAGTGACTTTCTCAGGTTCTGAACAAGGAAGTATAGAAGAGATATTTTCTATTAACCTTATCCACTATTCAGATCTCAATGGGTTGGTAGATCTGTTCAAAGTTGGTGGTCATTATTGCATAAATGTCTCAATGTAAAGTTGTTCCCTTCGTGGTGAAACTGGTCTCTTAACATTATTCAAGTTATTAACCATAACTTGAGTTAGTTGATTCATCATTCCTATAAAGGTTTCCATTTCGAATTCCATTAGAGGGATGTCAGTGATGGTTCGTTGCACTCACCATTTACACATTTCCTCCTATTTACTTCCATTTTATAAAATATAAAAACCATAGTGATAATTTTTTTAATAATATAATAATTCCAAGTAAATTTTTTTGTTTTATAAAAACAGGTTTAAAATTTTATTTATTAAAAACAATTAAATATTCTATAAATCCTTCATAATGATTCATAAAAAGCTTGTGAATAACCAAATTTACCCCCGAGGGTGTCAAATAAGGAGAGTAGTAAGGCCCATATTAGGGAACTAGTTCCCGTTATAGTCTATCTCAAAGCAATGTTTTTGGGTTTTACCCCTAGATACATCTATGCCTGAGCCACATCAACTTGTTCGTATCCATATAGGGGTTTCTTTGTTTGGAAACCACTTAATTAATATTTAACCAAAATACCAGGATTTTTTCCTATATTTAAACATATCTCTAAGGTTCTTCCTAAATTTTTCAAATAAAAATTTCCACAAATAAATAAATATTCCTTTGATACCAGCTATGGAATCCCTCCTTTTTATTATATAACTTTTCATTACATTTTAAAAATAGAGGACCTTTAAAAATAGTGTCTTGAAAATAATTTACATAGTACATGAAAATTAAAAATTCATTATATTAAAATTTAAAGTCTTCTCCAAGGTTCATTCTAAGTAAATTTATTGCATCAGAAAACCTTGGGGAACACAACAAAGGAAAGGGTGAGAAGAAATCCCAGTAAAGGTAAACAAGGGAAATAATTTACTTGTGATCTTGAGAGATATCAACAAGAACATTATGAATACCATAAAGGAATGAGAAAGATAGAATTAGGCATATCGTAATAAAAATAAAATGAATAATCACATGTAAATGTGGCTATAACATTTAATTGAATCATTCATAATCATATTACTAAGGTGTTACAAAAATTACCAAGCTTATTCACCAAGGTATTGTTAAACTTTTCACCTATAAAGATTAAATTATTTACCCAATACATTGGAGAAAAATCAGGGAACACCCTAAATATGCATTAATTAATATGAGACACATAGATTATAATAAAACATACCATAGATAACCTTTTAAGAAATAAATATATGAGGTTCATATCAAAATCTTGGAGTTTTTAGAAAGTTCTTAAAAACATGATGCTTTTGTCATTTTAAACCCATGGAAAAAGAAGGAGGGATTCAATTATGTTAATAAAAAAATTTAAATTGATCATTATAAAATATATGGGAATACCCATATATAATAAATAAGTTTGGGTATTAACAAAATAAAGCAAAAAAATTTCTTATAAAAAGACAAAAATTTTGAGATGAAAATCCTACAGCATAATGAATATAAAAAATGGTTTCAAAAAAAAAATAAAAAGAGATAAAAAAATGGTACCTACTTAAAAAAAACTCCTAATAACATAAAGGGATATAATGAAATGTACAGATGAACATAGTATTGAACTTTGAAAAACATACCACATAAAAAGAGAACTTGAAAGGAAAAGAGAAATAAAGATTTCCCTTACCTAGAAGAGTGACTCCTAAAACACCATGATTGGGACCATGGGGGATTGACAAAACATTGGGAGGAATAAATGGGATGTAATAATATTATATATTCATTTAGGATTATTTTTTAATGAATGAAAATTAAGTAATGGGTGGGTATCTATAGGAAAAGTGAGGCTGTTTTTTTAAAAATTTTAGGACTCCTCAGTAGTGGTATTTTCAAAACCATGGGTTTAACCATGGTATATTCCCATTTTATTGGCCACTTTGGACACCTCATATCATATTGTAATCCTCAAGAGTCAACCAGAATTATTAAACCATTATTAAAACATTAATGATTCCATTAAACATACCAATACTCAAAAAACGTTTTTTTACTATTCACCAAAAATTCAACTGTTTCATAAAAATCCCCAAAAATTCACCCTTAGAATTTTTTGATATGCTGAATTCAAAAATGAACTTTATTTTCTAAAAATTAATTTCCTTTTAAACTAAATTAATAAAAAAATTGTAAATAAACATTTATGTTTTTAAAAAAATACTAATTATTAACAAATAATTTCTAAAACATTTATTTACTTATACTATGATATAATTATATAAAATTATAGATTGAGATTACTAGAATATATTTATAGTTAGGTGAGGTTACTATTCCATTGGTCAAATTACTATTCATAAGGGTAACATTACAATTCCAAAGGGTCAAGTTAATATTCTCCCAAAAAAAGTTAAGACAATCAGACTCTAAATATCTTACTGATCGCAACTGTGTATGTCTATTTTTTGAAAATAATTTCACAGAATCAATTATTTAAAGTATAAAAATTATTTAAAAAATATGAATGTTCATAGAAAAATTATAAAAATTCAGTCTAGATTAATTTTGACATTTCAAATTCAAAAATGATGTTTATTTTAACATTAAAAATTCTCTAGGTATGAGAAATTTATAAAAAGTAGAGTTTTTACTTTTAAAATCAATTTACCAAATTTTTCCCAATTAAACATTTATTTTATTAAGAAAAACTATTCTGAAAATGAAAATGATGAACTAAAAATTTTATTAAAACAAATGGATTAAAATTTAAGTGACTAAGGCCTTAACATATAACCCCTTATAACACTTGAATATGTCCTAAGGGTAAGGTGTGTGATAGTGATAGACTCTTTGGGAAGATTAGATAACATCATCCGAGTGGTAATCCCCACTAACTTGATCTTCTCTCGTAAGCAATTTTTTCAAGACTAACATGTTGATGCTCAACTTGGGCTTGGTCAATAGTGAAGCTAAAATATTTTACCTCCCTATCAAGTTATGAAAAATGGGATTCATATGACACGAATCTACTAGAAGAGTCCATCAACTCTTCTTTCTTCATAAATTAACCATTATATTTTCTATTTATAAATAATAATCATAACATTAAGAGTGTATTTTCAAATGGCTATATTGACCAATGTTCATAATTGACCAATGGTCATATAACGGCGAAAACCGGATGGTCACATTAAAATATACTTACTTCATAGTTTTCTTGTGTAAAATAATACAGCACACATTTTCTGAAAACAAATATTATTCAAAAAGTTTGGGTTGTTAAATTTGACATCCATATGATAAACTTTATATCGTATTTAAATTTCCATAGTAAGGAAAATCCTGACCAATTCCAGTCTAACCGCTAGAGAAGATGTTTCTTCGAAATTAATTCCTTCAATCTATGTATATCCTTTACACCTTAGGCATTACTTGTTTCATATCACATTTCCAGGATCATAGAATTTGTTTTTAAAGATCCATTTTGTTCCAATTACATCGTGTTTTTAGGCCTATTAACAAGATCCCATGTATGGTTCTTATCAATCTGAACTAGTTCTTCATTCATGGATTTAAACCATGATTCATCCATTACATATTCTTCAAATGAGGTTGGCTGCATAATGTATTGGATAGTATAATATGCATCATTAATCATTCTTCTTGTCTATGTGGGTGCAGTCCAATCCCTAATGAAGTTGTATTGATCAATTTCTAGTGTTTTATTTCTCAAGTGAGATTCAGTAGAAGTTTCTTTAGCAATGGTTTTGTCTTCTAATTCTTCTTATGAATCATCTTTGTTTTGGGACCAGTGATTTTTTTTCATGACTTCCATAACTTCTACATTTTCATATGTTCTATGTCCACTTTCCTCCTCATCTTTTATCATATCTTCATAATAATTCATCGTGGAATTTATGGTTTTATCCTCAATGATATTGACATAAATACTTTCCACAATTCATCCAAGCTTATTTTTGAAACATTGGTAATATTTACTCTTCATTGAATATCCAAGGAATATTCCCTCGTCTGCAACATCACCATACATCCCTTGGTTTCCTAATTTTTTTAGATGAAACATATACTTCTGAAAGTATAAAAATAATTCAAAGTGGTATTCCTTCCATTCCATAACTAATATGGTGTATTGGTTTCTACCATATAAATTATTGTTCTATTTTTAGTATACAATACTACTTGAACTACCTATTTCTAGTAATGACGAGTGATATGACTCTCAATCAGCATAGTTCTTGCCACATTGTTCACCTGTGAATTTATATGATCAAAAAATCCATTTTTGTGGGGTTCTTACTATAGTCACCTCGTGATTTATTATATTTTTATCTAGGTAATTTTAAAATTAAATGGATGTGTATTCCACACCATTTTTAAATTGTAGAACTTTGATTGTATTAACATTATCATTCTTAGTTATTCAACGAAAACTTTTCATGCAATCAAGAACTTACAGTTTCATGTGTATAATAACTACACAAGAAATTGTTCTATAATCATTGATAAAAATAATTAATTACTTCCCTCCATATGTTTCAGGCATAGTTATCGGACCACATATGTCGGTGAGGATGAGATCAAGAATATTTTATGCCCTTTTCTTCTTTGGCCAATATGAACTTCAGAACAACTTTCTTCATATGCAAGAATCAAAAGTCTTTTCTTGTTCATTATTCATATTTTTATTTTGTAATGCCCGAACCCAGTTACCTAGAGTCGGTGCATTATTACATAACATTGGCATGATCACAAAAAATATCAAATCTCGAAAGACCGATCAGTTTAGTAGCCTTGGAAACACTAGATATATTCATAAAGTTTTACATTACATCATTAAGTGAAAAACTACTAAAACAACATAGTCTCCATATTCCACACTCATATCCCCACATAAAATCCCTGGAGGTCATTCATAACTTACTTCTTCACATCCTGGAAAAAATAAAACATAGAAAAGGGGTGAGCTCAAATGCCCAGTAAGTATAACAATATAGCGTAAACTTTCAAAAATAAGCATAAACATTTAAGGCAATGCATTACTAAAACAAAAGCCTTTTAAACTTGAACTTCAACATAGTATGGAAAAATTAAAATGAAATATTTCCATTTACTTATTCACATGGATATTCTACTAATCGAATAATCGCATGCAATATCAATAACCACTTTCATAATGATGGAATGCATAATGCCAGACTATCATAACCACATAGCCAAGGCCTCGAGCCCAGACTACAAATAAGATTTTGGCAAGGCCTTGTGACAAGACACTAGTTTGTCTCATGAGACCTACCGATGCATCGAGGAGCTATAGAGGGCTCCACCCGTCACTTATTAAGTCCAATTCATTCCTCATATGAACAGGTTTAAACATAACATAAACATTAGTATTAAAACTAGAATACGAAATGTCAATACTTTAACCACAAACCATGAATGGTATAAAAATAGCACATACATAGTCAAACATAACTCATTTGATACAATATGGAAGATTTTATTGTATCACATTAACCTCAATCAAGAATAATGAAGGATGTTGACATAGATGAAAATAATCATCAAAACTATTTGAGAGAAATATCTCCCTTTTTCTTGAAATCATTTAAAAGTCACAATATTTGTCAAGAAGCCATATAAAATAGATTTTTGAATCAAAGTGTCCCATACCACTTTGAAACTTTTTAAAAGGAGTTTTAATTTCTAAACTTTATTGTCCATATAAATAAATCCTTAAAACCATTTTTAAAACATGGACATTAATGAGAATGATTTAGATGAATAATTCTTTAAAACATTTAAAAATGGTATTTTAGTTAGAGTTTCTAACCGAAAGAGAGACCCTTGAATACAAATAATTGAGGTAATCAAAACTTTGTAATATCATGAGAATAAAGGGATTCATGATATACTATGTCAAAGTACATTATATACACCACATAAAAGTGATTTGGTGTATATCAACAAAGAAGTCTCAATGGAATGTAAGTTGAGATGAAATCTCTCAAAAAGGCCGTATCCTTAGGTTAAGGATAAATCAACGACATAATTATGTGCGACAAATATAAATACACTAAATATGATTGGATATTTAGTGTAAATCAATCATATGAAATTTACGCATATTCTTGTAAAAACAACACCAATGAATTGGATATTTAACTCAATAAATGGAGATTAAGTTAAAATTAATCTTATCAAGTTCATACCGATCACTTGAGAATTTACCAATGGAGTGATTATGTGTATCAAAAGTATATCCACAGAAAAGGGAGTGGAAATTATGACATAATCAAATGAATAGTGATTCCACACATAATCATGGAGTAATATAATCAATGAAATATGCGTAAAGCCAAATGAGTGGAAATTGAAATTTCGAATTCCCTTATCGATTAGGTAACATACGAAACATACACCCATGAAAGAAGGATCATACAATTATGATGTATATACCAATTAATTAAAGTATAATACACAATGAATACAATTATGGGGAGTACACATACACCACATGTAATAAATAAGTGGTGAACAATGGAATTCTCACGAAATTAAGAGTGAGATAAGAAACCCCTTACTTTGTACTTTTTCCTTGGTCGACGGTAGGTTTACCTCCTATATAATGGTGAAATAATTTTTATTGAATTATACAAGAATAATTTACTTTAATATGATATCATTTATGATCTTTTAACAATGATTTGTTAATAATATCTTAGAATTATCGTCATTTCGGGTGTTAACGGGTTCATTTTACTTTATATTCATTGTTATGTGAGCCGTATTCGTTATTAATGGGATGTATATTATTCATATCCAGAATGATATCAAGTCCTTAGATACTATTTTTAAATCATAAAATTATAATTATACTTGAATGGATATGATGGAGAATGAATCTCATCGCGTTCGTGGAGACGGTAGTCTGTCCGTACGCACGAGCGACAATATCATTCTTTTGATATTAAAATAATATATAATTGGATGTTATATCATATATACAGAATCATTATCATGTTATATTTATTATTTACATGAGTTACACATCATTATTATACCCATCCAAATAATAATACATTGAATAACAATTACACCACGACGTGGAGACGGTAAGCTGTACGTACGCACGTATGGTGACATGTTATTCAAAGGATGGATAAAATACTGAATATGGTTGTAAAATATTTATAATAACATCACAGTATATATATGATACTAGATTTATTATTTTATAATGGTAAAAACAAAGAAAGAAGAAGTGGAAGGAGAAAGGAACTTGAAAAGGGTTGGTGAAAACATTACCTCTTCTTCGGGTTCTTCCTTTTGATTTGATCAAAAGGGATCCTTAGGTTGGCTTTCTGATCAAAATAAGGCCTCTAGGTTGTAGTGAGGGAAGTTGAGAGAGTATTTGGGAAGGGGTTGGCCGAACCAAAAGGCTTTGAAGGTGTGAAGAAATGAGAAGGAGGAGTGCCCTTTTATAAGAGGGGTGAGGGGCACCTTTGGAAAAGCTAGAAATATTAATTTATAATAAATAAATATTCGATTTCTAATGGCTCAAAAGTTAATTATTTAAATTTTAAGGTGGGTATGGGTCGAAAACCACTCAACCAATAGAATTTAGACAGGTTTGGGTACTTATATTAACCTTATCTTTAAGTATTAACTCTTAGTTAATTTGTTTAACTTTTACAATGTCTCTTTGTATTTTTATATAATATGGTTAATATAATTACTATATACATCCAAGAGACCCCCTAGTGGTCCATTAATGATACATATATCATGATATAAGTCTCTTGGAAGAACCTTAGATTTTTAGGAATTTAATATCAATTAATAATATAATATTTGTTTTAAAAACTCTTTTATGTCAATTTTGACACTATTCAATAGTTGATTTTTGTGAAACTCATAACAGAATTATTACTTCGAAAATATTTAATTAAAGCATTCCTAACAAGTCATATTAACTTATAAAATTATTTTAATTCATAAAAAGTCTCAAATTCTATTTATTTGTGTATTTATAATATCAATTATTTTAATTTTTCACTATTATGGTCATTACTGCATCATCATTGTGTCATAAATAAATTAAACTATTTTATGTATAAAAATTATAAATAAAATATCATTATGTATTAAGTCTTTTTATCTTTCTAATTAATATTTATAGTCGAAAATCAAACATATATAACCCTATGTAAAAATTGTTTTTCTAAAAGATATATGCTTGTGTCATTTTTGTATCCATTTTAACTTAATTAAAATAAAGTGTCATTATCACTTACAAGTGGATCCATGGGGTCCCAAAATCGACCCAAAGATGACCATGGTCGACCATGTATCAACCAATAGGGTTAAAACACATTTTAGGGTAATTTAGTATTATTATAATATTATTTGTTTAACCCTTGTTTACCGTATTTACCCTTTAACCATGGTAAATAAATTATTTACCGAAGTAATTATCAAAATGTCTAAAAATAAAAGTTACCTATTTACAAAATTTGAACATCCTGATTCCAAATATGGAATCAATTTTTCTAAATTCAAAACACATAAGTGGAAGAAATCAATTTAAAATTAATTTCCGTTGTTAAAACAAAAAGCGTGTTTTTAAGAGATAATAACTACCAAAAGATTGGCAATTGTTTATGTCTGGTTTAAATGTGAAATAATGTTCAATGACCCACATTGTATTACATGGTAAAAATATATTCTAAATATACTTTAAAACCACTCAAATTCATAATTTATCACTATTAATTATTTTGATTAAAAAAGTTTTTTTAATTAAAATTTAGTAATTTTCACTATTCATCAAAATATGAAAGTTATCCGAAAAGTACCAAAATTTCACCCTAGGATAATTTCGATATTCCGAATCCAAAAATGAAGTCCATTTTGAGAGATATAATTTATAAAATTTCAAAAAGTAGGTATTACTATTCATAACGGCTAGTTTGATTGGTTATGGTGTGTTAAAATCTCGAAGTTGCGTACAATGCACGCCATCACATTATTCAAAAGGAAACGTACCGTGGAAGCTTGGGGTGTTACATTATCCCCTACTTCAATAATTTTCATCCTCAAAATTTTTCAAATTGTGCTTGGGAATATAATGGAAAGTCCCACATCGGAAAAAGAGTCAATAAAACTATCACTTTAAAATAAAGAAAGAGAGGTATAAAGGTCATCCAAGATTACCCATACTCGGATTCCATGTAGGAAATCATGGATATGGATGATAAACTAAATGTCAAGTTCTGATGGAGAGGGATAGAAATCATTATCAGGAGAAAGTTAACAATAAGAAAACCACAAACTTGTGTTGGGACAAACAGCCATTAGTCTCCTAGTAGGAAAGTAAACGGACAACATTTTTTTGTTTTAAGTTACATTACATAAGGACGAGGAATTCATTTATGATATTGACTAAAAACATAAAGATATATACTTACTTTTTAAGTAGAGTTTCATTATTTAATAACTTTTTACCAGTAAATTATTTTTTTTGAACAATGAGTATTCAAGAAGAGTTGGTCACAATAAAAGAGCTAGAATAAACTTCTATAGAAATACATGATCCATGTAGGATAAACTATATATTTAACTTGTCTTTAGAGATTAATCAAAACCAAAATGGTTATTATAAGATCTGATGATCCCCCAAATGTATATTCCATTAGAGAAAAAATACTAATCTTAATTTCTAAAATTAAACCAACAATACCCCAAAGTTAAATAAATACCATTCAATAATAAATTCTCCTTAAAATCCTTCAATATAATCCAAACTAATATTGAAACCCAAAACTTATTAGAATGTAGTCTTCCACGTTAAATTGTATCTCCAAATGACATCATCTACTCTTAAAGTCACATACTTAAAAGTAATTAACCTAATCACATATTCTTTATTATAGGTTAATCATTTCCATAAATAACCCAAATCACTATAGATCCAAAATAAAAACATAGATAAAAATCCACCATTACTCCTCTAATGAAATCCCATAGTATTCTATTTTCCTTGGACATATAGTGTTCCCAACAAAGTGAACATCTTCCAAAATAACATTTTTCACTTAATCACCAAATCATTTTCCTATACTAAGGGTATTCATTTGATAAGACATAAGAACCCAAATCAACGTATTATTGATCAATAAAATAATTTAACTAAAGAAAATAGTCACACTAACCAGGGACTTCACTTAGTCTAGTGGTAGGCGATAAATCCCAATCGCACTTTGGTTGTGGGTTCGATTCCCATAGCTTTGTCCGACGCGATGGGTTGTCACACGGTCTATGTGTTTTCCTTTTTCAAAAACTATATTTTATAATATTACCAAAATGAGATAAATTCCTAAAAATAACATAATTTAACCACAAATGTTATATCATACCTTGCATTTTCATCCCAAATTATAATAACTTATAATTTTCTCAAACCCCAATGATCATATAAAACCAAATGGTTATTTATACCTATATCCATAAGAGAAGAGACAATTCTTCCTCAAATATCATTCTCACATGGCAAACTGCGGGGTTACAAATACAAGATAAAATTATTCCAAAGTAAACCCATCAACAAGGAGCGCTAATACTTTTTAAACATTTCTCCAACCATTTATTTCCACATAGCTTCTTCTTTGACCAAGAAAATATCCTATAGAATAGGAAATTCACTCGGGTAATGGATAGGTCCCCTACATTTACGGAAAATGACTGTAAATGGACTCTTGGGACTATTTTTATCTTCTTCCATAGTACTCTTCATTTTTTTTGGCAATTCTTCACTTTATGTCCTTCCTTCCCGCACGTAAATTATTTTGTTGTCCCATTGAGACACTTTCCTGGGTGTCTCCTTCCACATTTCCTGCATGATGAAAATTGAGGGTTCTTTTCTCCATGGTCTCCATTGCTGGAGCTCTTATCATTTATCACCTTTCTCTTCCTTGTTGAGTCTGGGAGTTGGTTAATATATATGTTGTTGATCATATTTTTAGAAAAATGATTTGGGATAAAGACGATATCTTTTACGCCTATCAACATTCCATTTTGTTTCTCATTGCCACCATCGTTCCCACCTTGTACATCATTCTCAAAGTCACTATGACTTCCTTGGAATCCAGAAATTGATTAAAACCAGAAAGCTTTGTGAGAGTAACAGTAGTCGTAAAATCATTTAGAGATTAAAATGTCACCATATTCTCAATTTGAAACATATTAGGATTAACCAAGGTCATTTACTCTCATCTTATATATATATTACTTAAATCGCTTTGTAAATAAAATGTAAATTATCCTAAGCATATCCCCCGGGAGTTTCGTAACCAAGAGTGCAACAAGGCCCATTGTCGTGCACCAGTTCCCGTTCGAGTCTAGCTCAAAGCGGTGTTTTCGGGTTTTACCCCTAGGTACATCTGTGCCAGAGCCACCTCTACCTGCTCGTATCTAGATAGGGATGTATTGCTTGGAAAACACACAAAATCTCTACAATACCAAAAGTCTAGGAAGTTTTTTTATACTAATCCTCAAAGTTCATCTTAGGTCTACGTGCTCTAATCAGAGTTTATCTAAATCTAGATTCCAAGGTTTGTACTAAACTTCCTCTGATACCAACTGTAACGCCCCGACCCCAGTTACCTAGAGTCGGTGCATTATTACATAACATTGGAACGATCACAAGAAAGATGAAATATCGAAAGACCGATTGGTTTAGTAGCCTTGGAAACACTAGATATATTCATAAAGTTTTACATTACATCATAAAGTGAAAAACTACTAAAACAACATAGTCTCCATATTCCACACTCATATCCCCACATAAAATTACTGCAGGTCATTCATAACTTACTTCTTCACATCCTAGGAAAAATAAAACGTAGAAAAGGGGTGAGTTCAAATGCCCAGTAAGGATAAAAATATAGCGGAAACTTTCAAAAATAAGCATAATCATTTAAGGCAATGCATTACTAAAACAAAGGCCTTCTAAACTTGAACTTCAACATAGTATGGAAAAAGTAAAATGAAATAATGCCATTTACTTATTCACATGGATATTCTACTAATCGAATAATCACATGAAATATCAATAACCACTTTCATAATGATGGAATGCATAATGCCAGACTATCATAACCACATAGCCAAGGCCTCGAGCCATGACTATGAATAAGATTTTGCCAAGGCCTTGTGCCAAGACACTAGTTTGTCTCATGAGACCTACTGATGCATCAAGGAGCTATAGCGGGCTCCACCCGTCACTTATTAAGTCCAATGCATTCCTCATATGAACAGGTTTAAACATAACATAAACATTCGTATTAAAACTAGATTACGAAATGTCATTACTTTAACCACAAACCATGAATGGTATAAAAATAGCACATCCACAGCCAAACATAACTCATTCGATACAATATGGAAGATTTTATTGGATCACATTAAACTCAATCAAGAATAATGAAGGATGTTGAAATAGATGAAAATAATCATCAAAACTATTTGAGAGAAATATCTCCCTTTTTCTTGAAATCACTTAAAAAGCCACACTATTTTTCAAGAAGCCATTTAAAAATAGATTTTTGAATCACAGTGTCCCATACCACTTTGAAACTTTTTAAAAGGAGTTTTAATTTCTAAACTTTAATTTCCATATAAATAAATCCTTAAAACCATTTTGAAAACATGGACATTAATGAGAATGATTTAGATGAATAAGTCTTTAAAACATTTAAAAATGGTATTTTAGTTAGAGTTTATAACCAAAAGAGAGACACTTAAATACAAATAATTGAGGTAATAAAAACTTTGTAATATCATGAGAATAAAGGGATTCATGATATACTATTTCAAAGTACATTATATACACCACATAAAAGTGATTTGGTGTATATCAACAAAGAAGTCTCAATGGAATGTAAGTTGAGAATAAATCTCTCATAAAGGACGTATCCTTAGGTTAAGGATAAATCAACGACATAATTATGTGTGAAAAATATAAATACACTAAATATGATTGGATATTTAGTGTAAATCAATCAGATGAAATTCACACATATTCTTGTAAAAACAACACCAATTAATTGGATATTTAACTCAACAAATGGAGATTGAGTTAAAATTACTCTTATCAAGTTCATACCGATCACTTGAGAATTTATCAATGGAGTGATTATGTGTATCAAAAGTATATCCAAAGAAAAGGGAGTGTAAATTATGACATAATCAAATGAATAGTGATTCCACACATAATCGTGGAGTAATATAATCAATGAAATATGCGTAAAGCCAAATGAGTGGAAATTGAAATTTCGAATTCCCTTATCGATTAGGTAACATACGAAACATACACCCATGAAAGAAGGATCATAAGATTATGATGTATATACCCATGAATTAAAGTATAATACACAATGAATACAATTACGGGTAGTACACATACACCACATGTAATAAATAAGTGGCGAACAATGGAATTATCACGAAATTAAGAGTGAGATAAGAAACCCCTTAATTTGTACTTTTTCCTTGGTCAATGGTAGGTTTACCTCCTGTATAATGGTGAAATAATTTTTATTGAATTATACAAGAATCATTTACTTTAATATTATATCATGTATGATCTTTTAACATTGATTAGTTAATAATATCTTAGAATTATCGTCAATTCGGGTGTTAACGGGTTCATTTTACTTTATATTCTTTGTTATGTGAGCCATATTAGTTATTAATGGGATGTTTATTATTCATATCCAGAATGATATCAAGTCCTTAGATACTATTTTTAAATCATCAAATTATAATTATACTTGAATGGATATGATGGAGAATGAATCTCATCGCGTTCGTGGAGACGGTAGTCCATACGTACGCACGAGCGACAATATCATTCTTTTGATATTAAAATAATATATAATTTGATGGAATATAATATATACAGAATCATTATCATGTTATATTTATTATTTAAATGAGTTACAGATCATTATTATACCCATCCAAATAATAATATATTGAATAACAATTACACCACGACGTGGAGACGGTAAGCCGTACGTACGCACGTATGGTGACATGTTATTCAAAGGATGGATAGAATAATGAATATGGTTTTACCATATTTATAATAACATCAAAGTATATATATGATACTGGATTTATTATTTTATAATAGTAAAAATAAAGAAAGAAGAAGTTGAAGAAGAAAGGAACTTGAAAAGGGGTGGTGAAAACATTACCTCTTCTTCGGGTTATTCATTTTGATTTGATCAAAAGGGATCCTTAGGTTGGCTTTCTGATCAAACTAAGGACTCTAGGTTGTAGTGAGGGAAGTTTAGAGAGTATATGGGCAGGGGTTGGCCGAACCAAAAGGCTTTGAAGGTGTGAAGAAATGAGAAGGAGCTCCCTTTTATAAGAGGGGTGAGGGGCACCTTTGGAAAAGCTAGAAATATTAATTTATCATAAATTCATATTAAGTTTATAATGGATCCAAAGTTTATTTAAATTTTAAGGTGGGGATGGGTCGAAAACCACTCAACCAATATAATTTAGATAGGTTTGGGTACTTATATTATCCTTATCGTTAAGTATTAACTCTTAGTTAATTAGTTTCACTTTTACAATATCTCTTTGTATTTTTATATAATATGGTAATAAACTTACTATATACATCCAAGAGACCCACAAGTGGTCCATTAATGATACACATATCATGATATAAGTCTCTTGGACGAACCTTCGATTTTTAGGAATTTAATATCAATTAATAATATAATATGTTTTTAAAAAACTCTTTTATGTCAATTTTGACACTATTCAATAGTTGATTTTTGTGAAACTCATAACAGAATGATTACTTCGAAAAAATTTATTTAAATCATTCCTAACATGTCATATTAACTTATAAAATTATTTTAATTCATAAAAAGTCTCAAATTATATTTATTTGTGTATTTATAATATCAATTATTTTAATTTTTCACTATTATTGTAATTACTACATCATCATTGTGTCATAAATAAATTAAATTATTTAAAGTCTAAAAATTATAAATAAAATAACATTATGTATTAAATATTTTTAGATTTCTAATGAATATTTATAGTCTAAAATCCAACATATATAACCCTGTGTAAAATTTGTTTTGCTAAAAGATATATGCTTGTGTCATTTTTGTAATCATTTTAACTTAATTAAAATAAAGTGTCATTATCACTTACAAGTGGATCCATGGGGTCCCAAAATAGACCCAAAGATGCCCATGGTCGACCATGTATCATCCAATAGGTTTAATACACGTTTTAGAGTAATTTAGTATTATTATAATATTATTTGTTTAACCCTTTTTTACCGGATTTACCCTTTAACCATGGTAAATAAAATATTTACCGAAGTAATTATCCAAAATGTCAAAAAATAAAAGTCACCTATTTAAAAAATTTGAACATCCGGATTCCAAATATGGAATCCATTTTTCCAAATTCAAAACACATAATTGGCAGAAATTAATTTAAAATTAATTCCCGTTGTTAAAACAAAAAGCGTGTTTTTAAGAGATAATAACTATCAAAAGATTGGCACTTGTTTATGTCTGGTTTAAATGTGAAATTATGTTCAATGACCCAAATTGTATTACATGGTAAAACTATATTCTAAATATACTTTAAAACCACTCAAATTCATAATTTATCATTATTAATTATTTTGATTAAAAAAGTTGTTTTTAATTAAAATTTAGTAATTTTCACTATTCATCAAAATATGAATGTTATCCAAAAAGTACCCAAATTTCACCCTAGGCTAATTTCGATATTCCGAATCCAAAAATGAAGTCCATTTTGAGAGATAGAATTTATAAAATTTCAAAAATTAGGTATTACTATTCATAACGGCTAGTTTGATTGGTTATGGTGTGTTAAAATCTCGAAGTTGCGTACAATGCACGCCATTGAATTATTCGAAAGGAAACGTACCATGGAATCTTGGGGTGTTACATATATCCTTTACTATTTTCATATTAGAAATAATTTTCAAGTATTTTTGATTGATGTGACTAAACCTTTTATGCCACAAGTTATTTTCTTCTTCAGCCGTTAAGTATCAAATATCCTCTTTACTGTCTACCAGATATAAGTTTCCATCCATTCTACATCCTTTAATGAGATAATCACCTATCATTCCTTTTATAGTGTATTCCTTATAATTAAATATCACTATTATTCATAATTAATAGAGTTGACTCACACTAAGAAGGTTGTGGTGTAGACTGTCCACATAGAGAACATTAGTTTTCTTTAGCTCATCATTTAAAAATTATATACATCCATTAACATTGATAATTAAAGAAATATTATTTTCAAACATTATAGTTCCATCAACCATTTTATTGAAATTATTCAATAAATATTCCTTCCCCATCAAATGGTATGAGCATCCACTATCAATAATGTAGGTGCTGCTATTCTTCATAGCTTTGATATATATTTCTCTAAGGTTGGATTTCTTCATTTTCATCTTTTCTTAACATGAAATATTTGATTTATTGGAGGATAATGAAGTAATTTACAATGTATTTTCCATTTGAATTGGTTCTTCGCACTCATATTGTACTTCTAGAGGAGAAATTAGTTTGTATGAACAACTCCTTCAAGTTGGTGGGTATTGACTTTTCTATGAGTTCTATAGGAAATAATGCTACCTTTCATCTTCCCACAATCAATAGCTTTATGACCATAATTAGAGTAGTGAAAACAATATCAATAAAAGCTATTTCTTCTATAAGATATAGGATATGAATTTTTCTTCGTGTTTGACTTCCTATATCATCCCCATTCAAATATCTCTTTGCCTCTTCACAATAATACATGGGTTGACCCATATAACCATAGAATTGAAATTTCGTAAGATAAAATGTATTCTAACTTATATTTCTCCTCATATATCCTTCCTTAGAATAAGAGTTTGATTGTCGGTCATTTTAGGATACTTGTGGATAGTTTTTAGTTCTACTTTCTATTTTATTTAAGGATTTCTTTATTAGGAATTAAGGTGCCTTTGGGGAATGTCCGACTTTCTGCTTCCCTTTTTTTTGATTCATCTTGTTTCTAGAATTTTATGCTTCACCATCACAAAAAATTCCATGTTTTCCCATGCATGTGGTTCTTTGATAATTCAAATACTTCTCTAATCCTTCAGATTCACACATATCTCTCTCTAATAGATGAACATATGAGAATCATCCAAACTCTATTTTCTTCTTTGTTTCCTTTGATATTTATTCACTTTCAGGTTTATTACTGAGATTAAAAACTTCTTATTCATGACCCTCAACTCTCTTCTACTTCTTCCCCAGTCTGTATGTATGTTCATTGATAACCATTTCCTATTATAAAATCTAGATCTTCTATTATACAACATCTCTACAATGTTAATTATATGTTGAATGTTATTTTACTACATCTTCCTGTCAATCAATTTCAACTTCAATCAAATCAACATATTCTGGTGACTCTTCCTAATCTTCTATCCCATTTTTTTATGTTTCTTTGATTTTCATGCTTACTTATTGCATCCTAAAGTTATATCATATGATTAGATTCAAAAATCAACAGATTATCTCCATATTTTTCTTTCTTTGGACCTAACTTTTCAACTATAGCCACCATGGATGGTAGGGTTCCATATTTAAACTATGGTTCTTCATCGTCAAAAAATTCATTATCACCATCTTCTTTTTTACAAAAAAATTATTTCTCTATAGTTTTTTAGATTTGAAATCTCCCTTTAAAAAAAATCTTTTTTTAGGATTCTTCATGTTTTTAACTTCATATTATTCATCATCAAAATTCTTAGAGCACCAAGAGGCAATGTTCGAAAAGTTTCCACAATGAAAACTTTCTAGAAACTCTAATTAAAATACCATTTTTAAATGTTTTAAAGACTTATTCATCTAAATCATTCTCATTAATGTCCATGTTTTAAAAATGGTTTTAAGGATTTATTTATATGGACATTAAAGTTTAGAAATTAAAACTCCTTTTAAAAATTTTCAAAGTGGTATGGGACACATTGATTTAAAAATCTATTTTTAAATGGCTTCTTGACAAATAGTGTGACTTTAAAATGATTTCAAGAAAAAAGGGAGATATTTCTCTCAAATAGTTTTGATGATTATTTTCATCTATGTCAAAATCCCTCATTACTCTTGATTTAGGTTAATGTGATACAATACAATCTTCCATATTGTATCGAATGAGTTATGTTTGACTGTGGATGTGCTATTTTTATACCATTCATGATTTGTGGTTAAAGTATTGACATTTCATATTCTAGTTTTAATACGAATGTTTATGTTATGTTTAAACCTGTTCATATGAGGAATGCATTGGACTAAATAAGTGACGGGTGGAGTCCGCTATAGCTCCTCGATGCATCGGTAGGTCTCATGAGACAAACTAGTGTCTTGGCACATGGCCTTGGCAAAATCTTATTTGTAGTCTTGGCTCGAGGCCTTGGCTATGTGGTTATGATAGTCTTCCATTATGCATTCCATCATTATGAAAGTGGTTATTGATATTTCATGTGATTATTCGATTAGTATAATATCCATGTGAATAAGTAAATGTCATTATTTCATTTTACTTTTTCCATACTATGTTGAAGTTCAAGTTTAAAAGGGTTTTTTTAGTAATTCATTGCCTTAAATGTTTTTGCTTATTTTTGAACGTTTCCACTATATTGTTATCCTTACTGGGCATTTGAGCTCACCCCTTTTCTATGTTTTATTTTTCCCAGGATGTGAAGAAGTAAGTTATGAATGACCTGCATGGATTTTATGAGGGGATATGAGTGTGGAATATGGAGACTATGTTGTTTTAGTAGTTTTTCACTTTATGATGTAATGTAAAACTTTATGAATATATCTAGTGTTTCCAAGGCTACTAAACCAATCAGACTTTCAAGATTTTATCTTTCTTGTGATCATGCCAATGTTATGTAATAATGCACCGACTCTAGGTAACTGGGGTCGGGGCGTTACAGTTGGTATCAGAGGAAGTATATTACAAACCTTGGAAGCTATATTTAGATAAACTCTGATTAGAGCACGTAGACCTAAGATGAACTTTGAGGATTAATATAGAAGAACTTCCTAGAATTTTGGTATTGTAGAGATTTTGTGAGTTTTCTGAGCAATACATCCCTGTCTGGATATGACCAGGTAGAGGCGGATCTGGCAGAGATGTACCTAGGGGTAAAACCCGATGACACTGCTTTGAGCTAGACTCGAACGGGAACTGGTGCATGACAACGGGCCTTGCTGCACTCTTGGTTATGAAACTCCTGGGGTATATGCTTAGTATAATTTACAATTTCTTTACAGACCGATTTAAGTAATATATATATATATATAAGATGAGAGTAAATGACCTTGGTTAATCTTAATATGTTTCAAATTGAGAATATGGTGACATTTTAATCTCTAAATGATTTTACGACTACTGTTACTCACACAATGCTTTCTGGTTTTAGTCAATGGCTGGATTCCAAGGAAGTCATAGTGACTTTGAGAATGATGTACAAGGTGGGAATGGTGGTGTAAATGAGAAACAAAATGGAATGTTGATAGGCGTAAAAGATATCGTCTTTATGCCAAATCAGTTTTCCAAAAATATGATCAACAACATATATATTAACCAACTCCCAGACTCAACAAGGAAGATAAAGGTGATAAATGATAAGAGCTCCAGCAATGGATACCATGGAGAAAAGAACCCTCAATTTTCATCATGCAGGAAATGTGGAAGGAGACACCCAGGAAAGTGTCTCAATGGGACAACAAAATGCTTTACATGCGGGAAGGAAGGATATAAAGTGAATAATTTCTGAAGAAAAATGAAGAGTACTATGGAAGAAGATAAAAATGGTCCCAAGAGTCCATTTACAGTCATTTTCCGTAAATGTAGGGGACCTGTCCATTACCCGAGTGAATGTCCTATTCTATAGGATATTTTCTTGTTCAAAGAAGAAGCTATGTGGAAATAAATGGTTGGAGAAATGTTTAAAAAGTATTAGCACTCCTTGTTGATGGGTTTACTTTGGAATAATTTTCTCTTGTATTTGTAACCCCGCAGTTTGCCATGTGAGAATGATATTTGACGAAGAATTGTCTCTTCTCTTGTGGATATAGGTATAAATAACCATTTGGTTTTATATGATCATTGGGGTTTGAGAAAATTATAAGTTATTATAATTTGGGATGAAAATGCAAGGTATGATATAACATTTGTGGTTAAATTTTGTTATTTTTAGGAATTTATCTCATTTTGGTAATATTATAAAATATAGTTTTTGAAAAAGGACAACACGTAGACCGTGTGACAACCCCGTCGCGTCGAACAAAGCTGTGGGAATCGAACCCACAACCAAAGTGCGATTGGGATTTATCTCCTACCACTGGACTAAGTGAAGTCCCTGGTTAGTGTGACTATTTTCTTTAGTTAAATGATTTTATTGATCAATAATATGTTGATTTGGGTTCTTATGTCTTATCAAATGAATACCCTTAGTATAGGAAAATGATTTGGTGATTAAGTGAAAAATGTTATTTTGGAAGATGTTCACTTTGTTGGGAACACTATATGTCCAAGGAAAATAGAATACTATGGGATGTCATTAGAGGAGTAATGGTGGATTTTTATCTATGTTTTTATTATGGATCTATAGTGATTTGGGTTATTTATGGAAATGATTAACCTATAATAAAGAATATGTGATTAGGTTAATTACTTTTAAGTATGTGACTTTAAGAGTAGATGATGTCATTTGGAGATACAATTTAACGTGGAAGACTACATTATTATAAGTTTTGGGTTTCAATATTAGTTTGTATTATATTTAAGGATTTTAAGGAGAATTTATTATTTAATGGTATTTATTTAACTTTGGGGTATTGTTGGTTTAATTTTAGAAATTAAGATTAGTATTTTTTTCTCTAATGGAATATAAATTTGGGGGATCATCAGATCTTATACTGGCCATTTTGGTTTTGATTAATCTCTAAAGACAAGTTAAATATATAGTTTACCCTACATGGATCATGTATTTCTATAGAAGTTTATTCTAGCTCTTTTATTGTGACCAACTCTTCTTGAATACTCGTTGTTCAAAAAAAAGAAGTTAGTGGTAAAAATTTATTAAATAATGAAACTCTACTTAAAAAGTAAGTATATCTCTTTATGTTTTTAGTCAATATAATAAATGAATTCCTCTTCCTTATGTAATGTAACTTAAAACAAAAAAAGGTTGTCCGTTTGCTTTCCTACTAGGAGACTAATGGCCATTTGTCCCAACACAAGTTTGTGGTTTTATAATTGTTAACTTTCTCCTGATAATTATTTCAATCCCTCTCCATTAGAACATGAAACTTAGTTTATCATCCATATCCATGTTTTCCTACATGGAATTAGAGTATGGGTTATCTTGGATGACCTTTATACCTCTCTTTCTTTCTTTTAAAGTGATAGTTTTATTGACTCTTTTTCCGATGTGGGACTTTCCATTATATTCCCAAGAACAATTTTAAAATTTGCGAGGACACAATTTATTGAAGGAGTGGAGAATGTAACAACCCAAGCTTCCATGGTACGTTTCCTTTCGAATAATGCAATGGCGTGCATTGTACGCAACTTCGAGATTTTAACACACCATAACCAATCAAACTAGCCGTTATGAATAGTAATACCTACTTTTTAAAATTTTATAAATTCTATCTCTCAAAACGGACTTCATTTTTGGATTCAGAATATCGAAATTAACCTAGGGTGAAATTTTGGTACTTTTCGGATAACATTCATATTTTGATTAATAGTGAAAATTACTAAATTTTAATTAAAAACAACTTTTTTAATCAAAATAATTAATAGTGATAAATTATAAATTTGAGTGGTTTTAAAGTATATTTAGAATATATTTTTACCATGTAATACAATGTGGGACATTGAACATAATTTCACATTTAAACCAGACATAAACAAGTGCCAATCTTTTGAGAGTTATTATCTCTTAAAAACACGCTTTTTGTTTTAACAACGGAAATTAATTTTAGATTAATTTATGCCACTTCTGTGTTTTGAATTTGAAAAAATGGATTCTATATTTGGAATTAGGATGTTCAAATTGTGTAAATAGGTAACTTTTATTTTTAGACATTTTGGATAATTACTTCGGTAAATATATTATTTACCATGGTTAAAGGGTAAATCCGGTAAACAAGGGTTAAAAAACAATATTATAATAATACTAAATTACCCTAAAACGTGCCTTAACCCTATTGGTTGATACATGGTCGACCATGTTCATCTTTGGGTCTATTTGGGGACCCCATGGATCCACTTGTAAGTGATAATGACACTTTATTTTAATTAAGTTAAAATGAATACAAAAATGACACAAACATATATCTTTTAGGAAAACAATTTTTACATAGGGTTATATATGTTGGGTTTTCAACGATAAATATTCATTAGAAAGATAAAACGATTTAATACATAATTATATTTTATTTATAATTTTTAGACATTAAATAATTTAATTTATTTGTGACACAATGATGATGCAGTAATTACCATAATAGTGAAAATTTAAAATAAATGATATTATAAATACACAAATAAATAGAATTTGAGACTTTTTATGAATTAAGATAATTTTATAATTTAATATGAAATTTTAGTAATGAGTTAATTAAATTTTTTCGAAGTAATCATTCTGTTATGAGTTTCAAAAAAATCAACTATTGAATAGTGTCAAAATTGACATAAAAGAGTTTTTAAAAAAAATATTATATTATTAATTGATATTAAATTCCTAAAAATCTATGGTTCGGCCAAGAGACTTATATCATGATATGTGTATCATTAAAGGACCACTTGGGGGTCTCTTGGATGTATATAGTATGTTTATTAACCATATTATATAAAAATACAAAGAGACATTGTAAAAGTGAAACTAATTAACTAAGAGTTAATACTTAAAGATAAGGTTAATATAAGTACCCAAACCTGTCTAAATTCTATTTGTTGAGTGGTTTTCGACCCATCCCCACCTTAAAATTTAAATAATAAACTTTGGATCCATTAGAAACCGAATAGGAATTTATTATAAATTAATATTTCTAGCTTTTCCAAAGGTGCCCCTCACCCCTCTTATAAAAGGGAACTCCACCTTCTCATTTCTTCACACCTTCAAAGCCTTTTTGTTCAGACAACCCCTTCTCAAATAATCTCTAAACTTCCCTCACTAAAACATAGAGGCCTTATTTTGATCAGAAAGCCAACCTAATGAGCCCTTTTGATCAAATCAAAAGGAAGAACCCGAAGAAGAGGTAATGTTTTCACCACCCCTTTTCAAGATTATTTCTTCTTCCACTTCTTATTTATTTGTTTTTACCATTATAAAATAATAACTCCTGTATCATATATATACTGTTATGTTATTATAAATATGGTACAACCATATTCAGTATTCTATCCATCCTTTGAATAACATGTCACCATACGTGCGTACGTAAGGATTACCGTCTCCACATCGTGGTGTAATTGTTATTCAATATATTATTATTTGTATGGGTATAATAATGATGTGTAACTCATGTAAATAATAAATATAACATGATAATGATTCTTTATTTATGATATACCATCCAATTATATATTATTTTAATATCAAAAGAATGATATTTTCGCTCGTGCGTACGCACGGACTACCGTCTCCACGAACGCGATGAGATTCATTTTCCATCATATCCATTCAAGTATAATTATAATTTTATGATTTAAAAATAGTATCTAAGGACTTGATAGCATTCTGGATATGAATAATATACATCCCATTAATAACTAATATGGCTCACATAACAATGAATATAAAGTAAAATGAACCTATTAACACCCGAAATGACGATAATTCTAAGATATTATTAACAAATCAATGTTAAAAGATCATATATGATATCATATTAAAGTAAATGATTCTTGTATAATTCAATAAAAATTATTTCACCATTATACAGGAGGTAAACCTACCGTCGACCAAGGAAAAAGTACAAAGTAAGGGGTTTCTTATCTCACTCTTAATTTCGTGAGAATTCCATTGTTCACCACTTATTTATTACATGTGGTGTATGTGTACTACCCGTAATTGTATTCATTTGGTATTATAATTTAATTCTTGGGTATATACATCATAATTGTATGACCCTTCTTTCATGGGTGTATGTTTCGTATGTTACCTAATCGATAAGGGAATTCAAAATTTCAATTTCCACTTATTTGTCTTTACACATATTTCATTGATTATATTACTCCACGATTATGTGTGGAATCACTATTCATTTTATTATGTCATAATTTACACTCCCTTTTCTGTGGATATACTTTTGATACACATAATCACTCCATTGATAAATTCTCAAGTGATCGGTATGAACTTGATAAGAGTAATTATAACTCAATCTCCATTTGTTGAGTTAAATATCCAATTCATTGGTGTTGTTTTTACAAGAATATGTGTGAATGTCATCTGATTAATTTACACTAAATATCCAATCATATTTAGTGTATTTATATTTTTCACACATAATTATGTCGTTGATTTATCCTTAACCTAAGGATACGACCTTTATGAGAGATTTCATCTCAACTTACATTCCATTGAGACTTATTTTGTTGATATACACCAAATCACTTTTAAGTGGTGTATATAATGTACTTTGACATAGTATATCATGAATCCCTTTCTTCTCATGATATTAAAAAGTTTTGATTACCTCAATTATTTGTATTCAAGTGTCTCTCTTTTGGTTAGAAACTCTAACTAAAATACCATTTTTAAATGTTTTAAAGACTTATTCATCTAAATCATTCTCATTAATGTCCATGTTTTAAAAAATGGTTTTAAGGATTTATTTATATGGACATTAAATTTTAGAAATTAAAACTCCTTTTAAAAAGTTTCAAATTGGTATGGGACACTTTGATTCAAAAATCTATTTTTAAATGTCTTCTTGACAAATAGTGTGACTTTTAAATGATTTCAAGAAAAAGGGAGATATTTCTCTCAAATAGTTTTGATGATTATTTTCATCTATGTCAACATCCTTCATTATTCTTGATTGAGGTTAATGTGATACAATACAATCTTCCATATTGTATCGAATGAGTTATGTTTGACTGTGGATGTGCTATTTTTATACCATTCATGGATTGTGGTTAAAGTATTGACATTTCGTATTCTATTTTTAATACGAATGTTTATGTTATGTTTAAACCTGTTTATATGAGGAATGCATTGGACTTAATAAGTGACGGGTGGAGCCCGCTATAGATCCTCGATGCATCGGTAGGTCTCATGAGACAAACTAGTGTCTTGGCACAAGGCCTTGGAAAAATCTTATTTGTAGTCTTGGCTCGAGGCCTTGGCTATGTGGTTATGATAGTCTGGAATTATGCATTCTATCATTATGAAAGTGGTTATTGATATTTCATGTGATTATTCGATTAGTATAATATCCATGTGAATAAGTAAATGGAATTATTTCATTTTACTTTTGCCATACTATGTTGAAGTTCAAGTTTAAAAGGCTTTTGTTTTAGTAATGCATTGCCTAAAATGTTTATGCTTATTTTTGAAAGTTTCCGCTATATTGTTATCCTTACTGGGCATTTGAGATCACCCCTTTAGTATGTTTTATTTTTCCTAGGATGTGAAGAAATAAGTTATGAATGACCTGCAGGGATTTTATGTGGGGATATGAGTGTGGAATATGGAGACTATGTTGTTTTAGTAGTTTTCACTTTACGATGTAATGTAAAACTTTATGAATATATCTAGTGTTTCCAAGGATACTAAACCAATCGGTTTTTCGAGATTTGATCTTTCTTGTGATCATGCCACTGTTATGTAATAATGCACCGAATCTAGGTAACTGGGGTCTGGGCGTTACAGTTGGTATCAGAGGAAGTTTAGTACAAACCTCAGAAGCTAGATTTAGATAAACTCTGATTATAGCACGTAGACCTAAGATGATCTTTGAGGATTAGTATAGAAGAACTTCCTAGAATTTTGGTATTATAGAGATTTTGTGAGTTTTTTAAGCAATACATCCCTGTCTGGATACGAGAAGGTAGAGGCGGCTCTGGCACAGATGTACCTAGGGGTAAAACCCGAAAACACCGCTTTGAGCTAGACTCGAACGGGAACTGGTGCACGACAATGGGCCTTTCTGCACTCTTGGTTACGACACTCCCGGGGGATATGCATAGGATAATTTACATTTTCTTTAAAAACCGATTTAAGTAATATATATATAAGATGAGAGTAAATGACCTTGGTTAATCCTAATATGTTTCAAATTGAGAATATGGTGACATTTTAATCTCTAAATGATTTTACGACTAATGTTACCCACACAATGCTTTCTGGTTTTATTTAATGGATGGATTCCAAGGAAGTCATAGTGACTTTGAGAATGATGTACAAGGTGGGAACGGTGGTGGCAATGAGCAACAAAATGGAATGTTGATAGGCGTAAAAGATATCGTCTTTATGCCAAATCAGTTTTCCAAAAATATGATCAACAACATATATATTAACCAACTCCCAGACTCAACAAGGAAGAGAAAGGTGATAAATGATAAGAGCTCCAAAAATGGAGACCATTGATAAAAGAACCCTCAATTTCATCATGCAGGAAATGTAGAAGGAGACACCGAGGAAAGTGTCTCAATGGGACAACGAAATGCTTTACGTGCGGGAAGGAAGGACATAAAGTGAAGAATTGCCGAAGAAAAATGAAGAGTACTATGGAAAAAGATAAAAATGTTCCCAAGAGTCCATTTACAGTCATTTTCCGTAAATGTAGGGGACCTGGCCATTACCCGAGTGAATTTTCTATTCTATAGGATATTTTCTTGGTCAAAGAAGAAGCTATGTGGAAATAAATGGTTGGAGAAATGTTTAAAAATTATTAGTGCTCCTTGTTGATGGGTTTACTTTGGAATAACTTTCTCTTGTATTTGTAACCCCGCAGTTTGCCATGTGAGAATGATATATTTGAGGAAGAATTGTCTCTTCTCTTGTGGATATAGGTATAAATAACCATTTGGTTTTATATGATCATTGGGGTTTGAGAAAATTATTAGTTATTATAATTTGGGATGAAAATGAAATGTATGATATAACATTTGTGGTTAAATTATGTTATTTTGTGGAATTTATCTCATTTTGGTAATATTATAAAATATAGTTTTTGAAAAAGGACAACACGTAGACCGTGTGACAACCTGTCGTGTCGGACAAAGCTGTGGGAATCGAACCCACAACCAAAGTGTGATTGGGATTTATCGCCTACCACTGGACTAAGTGAAGTCCCTGGTTAGTGTGACTATTTTCTTTAGTTAAATGATTTTATTGATCAATAATATTTTGATTTGGGTTCTTATGTCTTATCAAATGAATACCCTTAGTATAGGAAAATTATTTGGTGATTAAGTGAAAAATGTCATTTTGGAAGATGTTCACTTTTTTGGGAACACTATATGTCCAAGGAAAATAGAATACTATGGGATGTCATTAGAGGAGTAATGGTGGATTTTTATCTATGTTTTTATTGTGGATCTATAGTGATTTGGGTTATATATGGAAATGATTAACCTATAATAAAGAATATGTGATTAGGTTAATTACTTTTAAGTATGTGATTTTAAGAGTAGATGATGTCATTTGGAGATACAATTTAACGTGGAAGACTACATTCTTATAAGTTTTGGGTTTCAATATTAGTTTGGATTATATTGAAGGATTTTAAGGAGAATTTATTATTGAATGGTATTTATTTAACTTTGGGGTATTGTTGGTTTAATTTTAGAAATTAAGATTAGTATTTTTTTCTCTAATGGAATATAAATTTGGGGGATCATCAGATATTATACTAACCATTTTGGTTTTGATTAATCTCTAAAGACAAGTTAAATATATAGTTTATCCAACATGGATCATGTATTTCTATAGAAGTTAATTCTTTCTCTTTTATTGTGACCAAATCTTCTTGAATACTCATTGTTCAAAAAAAATAAGTTAGTGGTAAAAAGTTATTAAATAATGAAACTCTACTTAAAAAGTAAGTATATCTCTTTATGTTTTTAGTCAATATCATAAATGAATTCCTCGTCCTTATGTAATGTAACTTAAAACAAAAAAAAATGATGTCCGTTTACTTTCCTACTAGGAGACTAATGGCCGTTTGTCCCAACACAAGTTTGTGGTTTTCTTATTGTTAACTTTCTTCTGATAATGATTTCTATCCATCTCCATTAGAACTTGACACTTAGTTTATCATCCATATCCATGTTTTCCTACATGGAATCCGAGTATGGGTTATCTTGGATGACCATTATACCTCTCTTTCTTTCTTTTAAAGTGATAGTTTTATTGACTCTTTTTCCGATGTGGGACTTTCCATTATATTCCCAAGAACAATTTTAAAAATTGCGAGGACACAGTTTATTGAAGGAGTAGAGAATGTAACACCCCAAGCTTCCGCGGTACGTTTCCTTTCTAATAATGCAATGGCGTGCATTGTACGCAACTTTGAGATTTTAAAACACCATAACCAATCAAACTAGCCGTTGTGAATAGTAATACCTACTTTTTGAAATTTTATAAATTCTATCTCTCAAAATGGACTTCATTTTTGGATTCGAAATATCGAAATTAGCCTAGGGTGAAATTTTGGTACTTTTCGGATAACTTTCATATTTTGATGAATAGTGAAAATTACTAAATTTTAATTAAAAAAAACTTTTTTAATCAAAATAATTAATAGTGATAAATTATGAATTTGAGTGGTTTTAAATTATATTTAGAATATAGTTTTACCATGTAATAAAATGTGGCTCATTGAACAAAATTTCACATTTACACCAGACATAAACAAGTGCCAATCTTTTGATAGTTATTATCTCTTAAAAATGCGCTTTTTGTTTTAACAACGGAAATTAATTTTAAATTAATTTATGACACTTCTGTGTTTTGAATTTGGAAAAATGTATTCCATATTGGGAATCAGGATGTTCAAATTGCGTAAATAGGTAACTTTTATTTTTAGACATTTTGGATAATTACTTCGGTAAATATTTTATTTACCATGGTTAAAGGGTAAATCCGGTAAACAAGGGTTAGAAAAATAATATTATAATAATATTAAATTACCCTAAAACGTGTCTTAACCCAATTTGTTGATACATGGTCGACCAGGGGCATATTTGGGTCGATTTTGGGACCCCATGGATCCACTTGTAAGTGATAATGACACTTTATTTTAATTAAGTTAAAATGAATACAAAAATGACACAAGCATATATCTTTTAGAAAAACAATTTTTACAGAGGGTTATATATGTTTTATTTTCAACTATAAATATTTATTAGAAAGATAAAACTATTTACTACATAATGATATTTTATTTATAATTTTTAGATATTAAATATTTTAATTTATTTATGACACAATGATGATGCAGTAATTACCATAATAGTGAAAAATTAAAATAATTGATATTATAAATACACAAATAAATAGAATTTGAGACTTTTTATGATTTAAAATAATTTTATAATTTAATATGACATGTTAGGAATGATTTAATTAAATTTTTTCGAAGTAAGCATTCTATTATGAGTTTCACAAAAATCAACTATTGAATAGTGTCAAAATTGACATAAAAGAGTTTTTAAAACAAATATTATATTATTAATTGATATTAAATTCCTAAAAATCTAAGGTTCGGCCAAGAGACTTATATCATGATATTTGTATCATTAATAGACCACTTGGGGGTCTCTTGGATGTATATAGTAAGTTTATTAACCATATTATATAAAAATACAAAGAGACATTGTAAAAGTGAAACTAATTAACTAAGAGTTAATACTTAAAGATAAAGTTAATATAAGTACCCAAACCAGTCTAAATTCTATTGGTTGAGTTTTTTTCGGCCCATCCCCACCTTAACATTTAAATAATCAACTTTGGAGCCATTATAAACCGAATATAAATTTATTATAAATTAATATTTCTATATTTTCCAAAGGTGCCCCTCACCCCTCTTATAAAAGGGCACTCCTCCTTCTCATTTCTTCACACCTTCAAAGCCTTTTGGTTCGGCCAAACCCTGCCCAAATACTCTCTAACATTCCCTCACTACAACCTAGAGGCCTTAGTTTGATCATAAATCCAACCAAAGGATCCCTTTTGATCAAATCAAAAGGAAGAACCCGAAGAAGAGGTAATGTTTTCACCACCCCTTTTCAAGTTCCTTTCTTCTTCCACTACTTCATTCTTTGTTTTTACCATTATAAAATAATAACTCCTGTATCATACATATACTGTGAAGTTATTATAAATATGGTTCAACCATATTCAGTATTCTATCCATCCTTTTAATAACATGTCACCATACTTGCGTACATACGGATTACCGTCTCCACGTTGTGGTGTAATTGTTATTCAATATATTATTATTTGGATTGGTATAATAATGATTTTTAACTCATGTAAATAATAAATATAACATGATAATGATTCTTTATATATGATTTACCATCCAATTATATATTATTTTAATATCAAAAAATGATATTGTCGCTCGTGCGTTCGTACGGACTACCGTCTCCACGAACGCGATGAGATTCATTCTCCATCATATCCATTCAAGAATAATTATAATTTTATGATTTAAAAATAGTATCTAAGGACTTTATATCATTCTGGATATGAATAATATACATCCCATTAATAATGAATATGGCTCACATAACAAAGAATATAAAGTAAAATGAACCCGTTAACACCCAAAATGACGACAATTCTAAGATATTATTAACAAATAAAAGTTAAAAGATCATATATGATATCATATTAAAGTAAATGAATCTTGTATAATTAAATAACAATTATTTAACCATTATACAGGAGGTAAAACTACCATCGACCAAGGAAAAAGTACAAAGGAAGGGGTTTCTTATCTCACTCTTAATTTCGTGAGAATTCCATTGTTCCCCACTTATTTATTACATGTGGTGTATGTGTACTACCCGTAATTGTATTCATTTTGTATTATACTTTAATTCATGGGTATATACATCATAATTTTATGATCATTCTTTCATGGGTGTATGTTTCGTATGTTACCTAATCGATAAGGGAATTCAAAATTTCAATTTCCACTCATTTGGCTTTACGCATATTTCATTGATTATATTACTCCACAATTATGTTTGGAATCACTATTCATTTGATTATGTCATAATTTCCACTCCCTTTTCTGTGGATATACTTAAATACACATAATCACTCCATTGATAAATTCTCAAGTGATCGGTATGAACTTGATAAGAGTAATTTTAACTCAATCTCCATTTGTTGAGTTAAATATCCAATTCATTGGTGTTGTTTTTACAAGAATATGTGTGAATGTCATCTGATTGATTTAAACTAAATATCAAATCATATTTAGTGTATTTATATTTTTCACACATAATTATGTCGTTGATTTATCCTTAACCTAAGGATACGACCTTTATGAGAGATTTCATCTCAACTTACATTCCATTGAGACTTCTTTGTTGATATACACCAAATCACTTTTATGTGGTGTATATAATGTACTTTGACATAGTTTATCATGAATCCCTTTATTCTCATTATATTACAAAGTTTTGATTACCTCAATTATTTGTATTCAAGTGTCTCTATTTTGGTTAGAAACTCTAACTAAAATACCATTTTTAAATGTTTTAAAGACTTATTCATCTAAATCATTCTCATTAATGTCCATGTTTTAAAAATTGTTTGAAGGATTTATTTATATGGACATTAAAGTTTAGAAATTAAAATTCCTTTTAAAATGTTTCAAAGTGGTATGGGACACTTTGATTCAAAAATCTATTTTTAAATGTCTTATTGACAAATAGTGTGACTTTTAAATGATTTCAAGAAAAAGGGAGATATTTCTCTCAAATAGTTTTGATGATTATTTTCATCTATGTCAACATCCTTAATTAGTCTTGATTGAGGTTAATGTGATACAATACAATCTTCCATATTGTATCGAATGAGTTATGTTTGACTGTGGATGTGCTATTTTTATACCATTCATGGATTGTGGTTAAAGTATTGACATTTCGTATTCTATTTTTAATACGAATGTTTATGTTATGTTTAAACCTGTTCATATGAGGAATGTATTGGACTTAATAAGTGACGGGTGGAGCCCTCTATAGCTCCTCGATGCATCGGTAGGTCTCATGAGACAAACTAGTGTCTTGGCACAAGGCCTTGGCAAAATCTTATTTGTAGTCTTGGCTCGAGGCCTTGGCTATGTGGTTATGATAGTCTGGAATTATGCATTCCATCATTATGAAAGTGGTTATTGATATTTCATGTGATTATTCGATTAGTAGAATATCCATGTGAGTAAGTAAATGGAATTATTTCATTTTACTTTTTCCATACTATGTTGAAGTTCAAGTTTAAAAGGATTTTGTTTTAGTACTGCATTGCCTTAAATGTTTATGCTTATTTTTGAAAGTTTCCGCTATATTGATATCCTTACTGGGCATTTGAGCTCAACCCTTTAGTATGTTTCATTTTTCCCAGGATGTGAAGAAGTATGTTATGAATGACCTTCAGGGATTTTATATGGGAATATGAGTGTGGAATATTGAGACTATGTTTTTTTAGTTGTTTTTCACTTTATGATGTAATGTAAAACTTTATGAATATATCTAGTGTTTCCAAGGATACTAAACCAATCGATATTTCGAGATTTGATCTTTCTTGTGATCATGCCAATGTTATGTAATAATGCACCGACTCTAGGTAACTGGGGTAGGGGCGTTACAGTTGGTATCAGAGGAAGTTTAGTACAAACCTTGGAATCTAGATTTAGATAAACTCTGATTAGAGAACGTAGACCTAAGATGAAATTTGAGGATTAGTATAGAAGAACTTCCTAGAATTTTGGTATTGTAGAGATTTTGTGAGTTTTCTGAGCAATATATCCATGTCTGGATACGAGTAGGTAGAGGCGGCTCTGGCACAAATGTACCTAGGGGTAAAACCCAAAAACACCTCTTTGAGCTAGACTCGAACGGGAACTGGTGGACGACAACGGGCCTTGCTGCACTCTTGGTTAAGACACTCCCGGGGGATATGCTTAGGATAATTTACATTTTCATTACAAACCTATTTAAGTAATATATATAGAAGATGAGAGTAAACGACCTTGGTTAATCCTAATATGTTTCAAATTGAGAATATGGTGAAATTTTAATCTCTAAATGATTTTACGACTACTGTTACTCACACAATGATTTCTAGTTTTAGTCAATGACTGGATTCCAAGGAAGTCATAGTGACTTTGAGAATGATGTAAAAGGTGGGAATGGTGGTGGCAATGAACAACAAAATGGAATGTTGATAGGCGTAAAAGATATCGTCTTTATGCCAAATCAGTTTTCCAAAAATATGATCAACAATATATATATTAACCAACTCCCAGACTCAAAAAGGAAGAGAAAGGTGATAAATGATAAGAGCTCCAGCAATGGAGACCATGGAGAAAAGAACCCTCAATTTTCATCATGCAGGAAATGTGGAAGGAGACACCCAGGAAAGTGTCTCAATGGGACAACGAAATGATTTACGTTCGGGAAGGAAGGACATAAAGTGAAGAATTTCTGAAGAAAAATGAAGAGTACTATGGAAGAAGATAAAAATGGTCCCAAGAGTCCATTTATAGTCATTTTCCGTAAATGTAGGGGACCTGACCATTACCCGAGTGAATGTCCTATTCTATAGGATATTTTATTGGTAAAAGAAGAAGCTATGTGGAAATAAATGGATGAAAAAATGTTTAAAAAGTATTAGCTCTCCTTCTTGATGGGTTTACTTTGGAATAATTTTCTCTTGTATTTGTAACCCCACAGTTTGCCATGTGAGAATGATATTTGAGGAAGAATTGTCTCTTCTCTTGTGGATATATGTATAAATAACCATTTGGTTTTATATGATCATTTGGGATTGAGGAAATTATAAGTTATTATAATTTGGGATGAAAATTAAAGGTATGATATAACTTTTGTGGTTAAATTATGTTATTTTGAGGAATTTATCTCATTTTGGTAATATTATAAAAAATAGTTTTTGAAAAAGGACAACACGTAGACCGTGTGACAACCCGTCGCGTCGGACAAAGCTGTGGGAATCGAACCCATAACCAAAGTGCGATTGGGATTTATTGCCTACCACTGGACTAAGTGAAGTCCCTGGTTAGTGTGACTATTTTCTTTAGTTAAATGATTTTATTGATCAATAATATGTTTATTTGGTTTCTTATGTCTTATCAAATGAATACCCTTAGTATAGGAAAATGATTTGGTGATTAAGTGAAAAATGTTATTTTGGAAGATGTTCACTTTGTTGGGAACACTATATGTCCAAGGAAAATAGAATACTATGGGATGTCATTAGAGGAGTAATGGTGGATTTTTATCTATGTTTTTATTGTGGATCTATAGTGATTTGGGTTATTTATGGAAATGATTAACCTATAATAAAGAATATGTGATTAGGTTAATTACTTTTAAGTATGTGACTTCAAGAGTAAATGATGTCATTTGGAGATACAATTTAACGTGGAAGACTACATTCTTGTAAGTTTTGGGTTTCAATATTAGTTTGGACTATATTGAAGGATTTTAAGGAGAATTTATTATTGAATGGTATTTATTTAACTTTGGGGTATTGTTGGTTTAATTTTAGAAATTAAGATTATTATTTTTTTCTCTAATGGAATATAAATTTGGGGGATCATCAGATCTTATACTAACCATTTTTGTTTTGATTAATCTCTAAAGACAAGTTAAATATATAGTTTATCCTACACGGATCATGTATTTCTATAGAAGTTTATTCTTGCTCTTTTATTGTGACTAACTCTTCTTGAATACTCATTGTTCAAAAAAAATTAGTTAGTTGTAAAAGTTATTAAATAATGAAACTCTACTTAAAAAGTAAGTATATCTCTTTATGTTTTTAGTCAATATCATAAATTAATTCCTCGTCCTTATGTAATGTAACTTAAAACAAAAAAAAATGTTGTCCCTTTACTTTCCTACTAGGAGACTAATGACCGTTTGTCCCAACAAAAGTTTGTGGTTTTCTTATTGTTAACTTTCTCCTTATAATGATTTCTATCCCTCTCCATCATAACTTGACACTTAGTTTATCATCCATATCCATGTTTTCCTACATGGAATCCGAGTATGGGTTATCTTGGATGACCTTTATACCTCTCTTTCTTTCTTTTAAAGTGATAGTTTTATTGACTCTTTTTCCGATGTGGGACTTTCCATTATATTCCCAAGCACAATTTTAAAAATTGAGAGGACACAATTTATTGAAGGAGGGGAGAATGTAACACCCCAAGCTTCCACAGTACGTTTCCTTTCAAATAATGCAATGGCATGCATTGTACGCAACTTCGAGATTTTAACACACCATAACCAATCAAATTAGCCGTTATGAATATTAATACATAATTTTTGAAAGTTTATAAATTCTATCTCTCAAAATGGACTTCATTTTTGGATTCGGAATATCTAAATTATCCTAGGGTGAAATTTTGATACTTTTCGGATAACTTTCATATTTTGATGAATAGTGAAAATTACTAAATTTTAATTAAAAACAACTTTTTTAATCAAAATAATTAATAGTGATATATTATGAATTTGAGTGGTTTTAAAGTATATTTAGAATATATTCTTACCATGTAATACAATGTGGGATATGGAACATAATTTGACATTTAAACCAAACATAAACAATTGCCAATCTTTTGATAGTTATTATCTCTTAAAAACACGCTTTTTGTTTTAACGGGAATTAATTTTAAATTAATTTCTTCCACTTCTATGTTTTGAATTTGGAAAAATGTATTCCATATTTGGAATAAGGATTTTCAAATTGTGTAAATAGGTAACTTTTATTTTTAGACATTTTGGATAATTACTTCGGTAAATATTTTATTTACCATGGTTAAAGGGTAAATCCGGTAAACAAGGGTTAAACAAATAATATTATAGTAACCCTAAATTACCCTAAAAGATGTCTTAACCCTATTGTTTGATACATGGTCGACCATGGGAATCTTTGGGTTGATTTTGGGACCCCATGGATCCACTTGTATGTGATAATGACACTTTATTTTAATTAAGTTAAAATGAATACAAAAATGACACAAGCATATATCTTTTAGAAAAATAATTTTTACATAGGTTAATACATGTTGGATTTTCGACTATAAATATTAATTAGAAATATAAAAAGATTTAATACATAATTATATTTTATTTATAATTTTTAGACATTAAATAATTTAATTTATTTATGACACAATGATGATGCAGTAATTACCATAATATTGAAAAATTAAAATAATTGATATTATAAATACACAAATAAATATAATTTGAGACTTTTTATGAATTAAAATAATTTTATAAGTTAATATGACATGTTAGGAATGCTTTAAGTAAATTTTTTTGAAGTAAGCATTCTGTTATGAGTTTCACAAAAATCAACTATTGAATAGTGTCAAAATTGACATAAAAGAGTTTTTAAAACAAATATTATATTATTAATTGATATTAAATTCCTAAAAATCTACGGTTAGTCCAAAAGACTTATATAATGATATTTGTATCATTAATGGACCATTTGGGGATCTATTGGATGTATATAGTATGTTTATTAACCATATTATATAAAAATACAAAGAGACATTGTAAAAGTGAAACTAATTAACTAAGAGTTAATACTTAAAGATAAGGTTAATATAAGTACCCAAACCTTTCTAAATTCTATTGGTTGAGTGGTTTGAGACCCATAACCAACTTAAAATTTAAATAATCAACTTTGGAGCCATTAGAAACCGAATATGAATTTATTATAAATTAATATTTCTAGCTTTTCCAAAGGTGCCCCTCACCCCTCTTATAAAAGGGAACTCCTCCTTCTCATTTCTTAACACATTCAAAGCCTTTTGGCTAGGCAAAACCCTGCCCAAATACTCTCTCAACTTCACTCAATACAACCTAGAGTTCTTAGTTTGATCAGAAAGCCAACCTATGGAGCCCTTTTGATCAAATCAAAAGGAAGAACCCGAAGAAGAGGTAATGTTTTCACCACCCCTTTTCAAGTTCCTTTCTTCTTCCACTTATTCTTTATTTGTTTTTACCATTATAAAATAATAACTCCAGTATCATATATATACTGTGATGTTATTATAAATATGGTACAACCATATTCAGTATTCTATCCATCCTTTGAATAACATGTCACCATACGTGCGTACGTACGACTTACCGTCTCCACGTCGTGGTGTAATTTTTATTCAATATATTATTATTTGGATGGGTATAATAATGATGTTTAACTCATGTAAATAATAAATATAACATCATAATTATTCTGTATATATGATATACCATCCAATTATAAATTATTTGAATATCAAAAGAATGATATTGTCGCTCGTGCATACGTACCGACTACCGTCTCCACGAACGCGATTAGATTCATTCTCCATCATATCCATTCAAGTATAATTATAATTTGATGATTTAAAAATAGTATTTAAGGACTTGATATCATTCTGGATATGAATAATATACATCCCATTAATAACGAATATGGCTTACATAACAAAGAATATAAAGTAAAATGAACCCGTTAACACCCGAAATGACGATAATTCTAAGATATTATTAACAAATAAATGTTAAAAGAACATATATGATATCATATTAAAGTAAATTATTCTTTTATAATTCAATAAAAATTATTTCACCATTATACAGGAGGTAAACCTACCGTCGACCAAGGAAAAAGTACAAAGTAAGGGGTTTCTTATCTCACTTTTAATTTCGTGAGAATTCCATTGTTCGCCACTTATTTATTACATGTGGTGTATGTGTACTACCCGTAATTGTATTCATTGTGTATTATACTTTAATTCATGGGTATATACATCATAATTTTATGATCCTTCTTTCATGGGTGTATGTTTTGTATGTTACCTAATCGATAAGGGAATTCGAAATTTCAATTTCCACTCATTTGGCTTTACGCATATTTCATTGATTATATTACTCCACGATTATGTGTGGAATAACTATTCATTTGATTATGTCATAATTTCCACTCCCTTTTCTGTGGATATACTTTTTATACACATAATCAATCCATTGATAAATTCTCAAGTGATCGGTATGAACTTGATAAGAGTAATTTTAACTCAATCTCCATTTGTTGAGTTAAATATCCAATTCATTGGTGTTGTTTTTACAAGAATATGTGTGAATTTCATCTGATTGATTTACACTAAATATCCAATCATATTTAGTGTATTTATATTTGTCACACATAATTATGTCGTTGATTTATCCTTAACCTAAGGATACGACCTTTATGAGAGATTTCACCTCAACTTACATTCCATTGAGACTTTTTTGTTGATATACACCAAATCACTTTTATGTGGTGTATATAATGTACTTTGACATAGTATATCATGAATCACTTTATTCTCATGATATTACAAACTTTTTATTACCTCAATTATTTTTATTCAAGTGTCTCTATTTTGGTTAGAAACTCTAACTAAAATACCATTTTTAAATGTTTTAAAGACTTATTCATCTAAATCATTCTCATTAATGTCCATGTTTTAAAAATGGTTTTAAGGATTTATTTATATGGAAATTAAAGTTTAGAAAATAAAACTCCTTTTAAAAAGTTTAAAGTGGTATGGGACACTTTGATTCAAAAATATATTTTTAAATGGCTTCTTTACAAATAGTGTGACTTTTAAATGATTTCAAGAAAAAGGGAGATATTTCTCTCAAATAGTTTTGATGATAATTTTAATCTTTGTCAAAATCATTCATTATTCTTGATTGAGGTTAATGTGATACAATACAATCTTCCATATATTATCGAATGAGTTATGTTTGACTGTGGATGTGCTATTTTTATACCATTCATGGTTTGTGGTTAAAGTATTGACATTTTGTATTCTAGTTTTAATACGAATGTTTATGTTATGTTTAAACCTATTCATATGAGGAGTGAATTGGACTTAATAAGTGACGGGTGGAGCCCTCTATAGCTCCTCGATGCATCGGTAGGTCTTATGAGACAAACTAGTGTCTTGGCACAAGGCCTTGGAAAATCTTATTTGTAGTCTTGGCTCGAGGCCTTGGCTATGTGGTTATGATAGTCTGGAATTATGCATTCCATCATTATGAAATTGGTTATTGATATTGCATGTGATTATTTGATTAGTAGAATATCCATGTGAATAAGTAAATGGAATTATTTCATTTTACTTTTGCCATACTATGTTGAAGTTCAAGTTTAAAAGGCTTTTGTTTTAGTAATGCATTGCCTTAAATGTTTATGCTTATTTTTTAAAGTTTCCGCTATATTGTTATCCTTACTGGGTATTTGAACTCACCCCTTTTCTATGTTTTATTTTTCCCAGGATGTGAAGAAGTAAGTTATGAATGACCTGCTGGGATTTTATGTGGGGATATGAGTGTGGAATATGGAGACTATGTTGTCTTAGTAGTTTTTCACTTTATGATGTAATGTAAAACTTTATGAATATATCTAGTGTTTCTGAGGCTACTAAACCAATCGGTCTTTTGAGATTTGATCTTTCTTGTGATCATGCCAATGTTATGTAATAATGCACCGACTCTAGGTAACTGGGGTCGGGGTGTTACAATGAAATTTATTATCCAATGAAAAATTAATAGATTATTAATATGAAAATTATGAACAGGCTCATGGAAATAAATGGATTATAAATTATTAATAATATTCAAAGTATGTTTGAAGTGAGAAGATATTACAAAGAAATAAAAGGATAAATTTGATAAAAAACAAGAGAAAAATGTAGTTATCTATAATAGTGATTCAGATGAGGAGACATAAGAAAAATTTACAAATTTAATCGCTTATGATTAGAATACTTTTGATTCATCTAGAGGTGATGAAGAAGAGTAAAGACCAAAAAATTATAAATACATTATCAAAGATGAACGTGAGACTTATCTTGATAAAAACACCATGCTTAATAAAGATAAGAAATTTTAATAATTTAGAATATGAAAATATCTAATGACAAAAAGTGAGTAATATAAAATAGGGACAATTCTTGAATAATTAAATAAAAATCTCTTATAGAATGCTACAAAATATTAGAAATTTATCAATGATCTCAAATAAAAACTCTATTTTAAGGATTAAAAATTAACAATGGCATAATCAAAATATATTGATACTAAGAAAGATATATAAATGATCATGAATGGATTCAAATTCACTATTTATGTTAAGGTAGAATCCTCTAAATATGTTTAAAAAATTATTGTAAATCCCTCATGAAAATTATGTTTCCAAATTTTTTGACATCGACATGGTTTAAATATTATTTATAGTACAAATACACTAGGAAAAATAGTGAAAATTTTCTTATAAGAATATCTTATGATGGGATAATATTTAATGAAACTTTTATATGAATTCTAAACCCAAATCAAACCCAAACTATTCTTTGATATTAAATCATGTATAGAAAACTGTTTTATAAAACTTTGTGTTTTCACAAAAATTCAGATTTCTGGGTTATTACTGATGTTATGGAATGTTCTAACATAAAACATATAAATTATGGTATAAAAATTTATTACCTAGGAGAAGGAAATAATCTTGTGGGAGCAGTTTTAATGAGAAGAAAAAAGACTTATGAATAAAGGGTATAGAAATGGAAACTGGATAAAAAACATGTTTGATTATCTTGAGGAGCTTTGTGAAAGGTGTGATAAAAAGGGATATAGAGAAGTGAAATGCATGAAATTCTTATGTGGTCAGTCCCTTTCTAAAGATAAAGTCACAAAAGTTCATTTGTGCAATGAAGAAATGTCATGCAAGGAAGAAATTACCCTTAAAACTTCCTGAAGAGAAATTCATGGATAATATATTGTGGGTGTTCCTCCCACATAACTTTTGATTCTAAAATATTTAAGAACATTGAAAAACATGATGGTGGGGATGTAACATTTGTTAATGAAAATTCCTTAAAAATAAAATCTATTTCCATGACTTAGATTGAGAATAATAATTTGAAATAAGAATATGTTCATTATGTTAAAGGGATAAAACACTTCTTGTTGAGTGTTATCTAAGTTTTTGATAATGGGAATGATGTAAAATTTTAAAATAAATACAAGCATGATTAAACGAACATGTGGTGGAAGAACTATTTCTCAAGGAAATAGAACTAATGGAAATTTATTCTTGATTGGTGACCCTTTCAATATATGTTACTTGATCATGGAAGATGAGAACATGTTATGGAATTGAGGACTTGAGCATCTTGGATAAATAATGAAATAAATAATGTGAAATAATAATTGTTAAGAGATTTACCAAAACTAAATAGATAAAAAGATGGAATCTGTGACACATTTCCTAAGGTAAAGATAACTTACAAGGCTCAAAATAAAGTAGATATTAAATTAAAAATACCTTTGGTGTTAGTCCACACATGTATTTTTGGATCCCTGAAATAGAAGTCTACTCGTGGTGATATTTATCTCATTTCATTAATATATGACTTCACTTGGATGACTAATGTTCATTTCAACATGCATAAGTCTGAAGCTATTAATATGTATAAAATGTAGAGTAGGAATGTCTAAAAGGAGCATGGTTTTGGTATAAAAAATGAGATCTGTTAATAGGAAAGCATACACATGTGATGATTTTAAAACTTATCTTAGAAAACATGGAATCAATAATTAGTAGAGAACACCCAATACACCACAATAGAGTGGTGTTGTATAAAGGAAGAATATAAGTATTGTGGAAATGGGTAGAAAAATACTTGTTGATAATGATGTTTCAAAATATTTCTGGAGATAAATAGTGTGTGTAATAATGAACATTCATAATAGATGTCTCTTGATACCTGAAACAATTTCTACAACCTTTGATATGTGGTAAAAAAATATGCCTACAGTTAAATGTTTAAAGGACTTTAGTAGATCTTGTTATATCCAAATCAGATGAAGGTGGCTAGGAGAGTTTCAAGAAAAGAAAAATAATGGAGTGTTTATGGGCTATTTATCTAGTAGTATTGTATAGAAATTATATAATTAGATATTAAACAATTTTGTAGCGTTTTCAATTGTAAAAACTGATGAGAATATAACAAAAAAAGTCATCAAATTCAAGAAGATTTTTTGTATCTCAGAAGAAGCAATGAGAAGATTTATGAAGAAATGGATGGAATAGTTTCTAAAATTAGACTAAAAATATTTGATGCTAATTAATAAAGATCCATTAATGATGAATATGGTGTTTTTATTAGTATAAATTAGTTTCAAATATTAAAGAAACATATTGACATTAAGAATATCATTAGGAACCAAAATCCACCAGTTTAGACTAGAATGAGTCTCTGATTTGATAATCAAATTGCTCTTGAATCACCGTTTGATCCCAAAATGGTAGATTAGGATGTTATGAATTATGAATGGGTAAAATATATGAATTAATAACTCAATAAAATTGAATGTTACTCTACATGGGAGCTTGTTCCAAGACCAAACACTAAAAATATGATTGGAAAAAATTGATTTTTTAGGAATAAAATGAATGAGAAATATGAATTCATATGAAAAAAGTATAGAATTGTTTGTAAAGGCTATTAAAAAAATTATGTAATATATTTTGATGAAAATTGTGCCCTAGTTTCTAGAAAATAGATAGTAAGGGTGTTCTTGAAAGCATCAGCTCATAAGAATTACAAAGTTCATCAAAAGGATGTAAAGTAAATATTTCAAAATGGTGACCTAGAAGAAGAAGTAATTATTGAACAGACAGAAGGTTTTATAATTGAAAATACAAGAATAATGGTTTGTAGAATGAATATGGACTTTTAGGGCTTAAAATAGTCTACAAGGGAATTGTATTCATTACTTTATAATTATTTGGAAGAATATTTTTACCAAATTCACTATTAAAAAAATTGTACTTAATGAAGGATTACTCAAACACACTTGTGGTGATAGTTTGTGAGGATGGCATAATTTTTTACATTAATAATAGTGGCTTATGAGAGGAATTTAAAAAAATTAAAATGAAATTTGAGATGTCTTTGATGGGGGAACTCAACTATTTTTTGGTTTTATAGATTGAGAAAAACTCAGATAATATCTTCATTTCACAAGAAAAATATGCCAGATAATTTTTAACACTGTTTTAAATGAATGGATTAAAAGAGGCATCTAGACCCATATCTATTTTTATGAAGATGTGAAATGTTGAACCAGGAAACAAGGTTGATCAGAATATTTTCAGAAGTATTATTAGCTACTTGTTATTTCTCAGAGTATCCAAACTTATCATTGTTTTTGTAGTGACTCTATGTGAATGGTATCAAAGTGAACTGAGTGAGTCAAAAATGATTGAAGTTAAATTAATTATGATAAATTTAAAAGTAATATTGAATTGTTTGATTCTATATAGGTATAGTGAGAATATATAGTTTATTTCTCACACAGATGATGATTAGGTAGGTGACTCTAAAAATGTAGATATACATTAGGTGGTGTATTATTAGTTGTAGATTCATTTTTCAATTTGTAGAGTAATAATAAAAGTATAGTTACCATGATTATAGTTGAGTTATATTTTGTTGTGGATACATATATAGGTATAAACATTTATGGATGAAATTTTAGTTACACTATTTGAGGGTTGATGTTCAGATACCATTGATGATTCTATGTGATAATCAAATTATGATTGATATTTCAAAAAATCAAGTACAAAGATATGGGTCAAATAATATTTACATTTGATATAATTTTATCAAAGATAATAGGTCATTATGTGAAATCATACACATATATTTACAAAAATATAAAATATTTGAGACATTTATATAAAATCTATGCCTTGTGAGAGTCTCTTAGAGTTAATATTGAAATTTAATGTTCTGTATTCCCCATACCCTTGAGAATTTATTATAGTGAGACCCCCAAAGTTATTTAGATTATGTTTTCAAAGGGGGAGATATGTCTATGATGCAGGGGGAGTATATGTTATAGGGGTATTTTTGAATCTAAATATGCTAAAAAAATATCAATTTTTTAAGTCCCTGATGTAACTCATGATGAAGGTAGTTACCCACTTAAATTGATGTAGTGGAATTTATATAATTCTCTATAGTGATGGTGATTAAATTAAACTTATTTAGTTGATATAGTTTCCTTTAATAATTATCCTCCCAATATATGAAAGAAAATATTCTAATACTTCAATAAATATGTGTTTTTTTAGGTATGGTAAATCAGGGGGTTTCCTATAGATTTTCAAGTCCAAATAGGGAGATTAAAGAAAGTCATGGATTAATGGATTGGTTTTAGGAAGCCTAAATATGATATTGTTCCTAGTGATTTTAGAATATTTTATATATTGGTAACTTTAACTGAAGAACACATAAGTATGATGGTGATTAATCTAGTTTTTATGACTTTATATATCATGTAAGGAATTTTCCTGACACTAGTAAGTGTTTTTTAGGTTTGAAGGATGACTAAAGTAGTTTTATTTAATTTTGAGTGAATATCAGTTTCAAATATATGATTTTTTAAAGGGAATATTCATATAATAATTTATTATATATTGATAAATTAGTGAAGGAAAACTCACACAACAAATTCATGTAGTTGTTTCTACTAAGTAGGCAAATCATGTTGATTATCCATCTATGTAATCGAATGTGTAACAAATCTAACTAGTAAATATTAACAATTTTGGAATTCATGTAGCTATTTTTAGTGATGTAATTGAATAAGTCATTTAACTAAATTCTATTGAGAATGATTTAGATGATTTAGCCACGCACCCAAATATTTTATGTATCCAAATGATCCATGTGGCTAATTTTCAAATTCATGTATCAATTTTTGAATGATGTAACCAAATGATTCATACAGCCAAATTTATTGAGAAAAATGTAACCGTTTAGAAATTTACATAAATGGAGACTCACATAGGTGAATATTCTATATAGATAATTCATATTGAGATCTATGTAGCTAATTATTTCCTAGCTGTTCATTATCCATGTAGTGATATTAGACTCTTCACTACATAATGATGATATCTGCATGTTTTTAAAATTAAAATATTCTAATGAGTATTATTTAGGATGTTTCATAGATGGTTTTGAATTCCTCTATAGCTGTATGTTTCATTTTCTAAATACACATTGAAGAGGCATTTGTTGACTGTAGTTATGGATATTGTGGGGAAATTATGATTATTTTTTAAAAAAGTTGTGATAAAATAAAGGGAAAAAAATATTAAATCACAATGGAGTTTTGATAGTGAAAAAGGGGGAAAGAGGGATTTCTAAAGATGTGGTTAGTTCTTCAGTGATTAAAAACTGATAAGACTCATGTCTTGAAAGATTTAATTTGAGTTTAAGAATAAATGTTTAGTGATTTCTTGACTACACTATATTCAATTCATTCTTGCTTATCCTGGAGGCTCATGGAAGTGGATATTCATTATTTATTACCGAATCAAATTTATTATTTTAGAAATATTATTTAATGTGTAATCATGTATTGTAATACAACATGAAGCTGTGATGTTGGATGTGACTCCTGATATGTCTAGTGGGATACATCATGAATTATTGTAATATGATTTCACTAGGGGATATGGTGAAAATAATCCATAGTTGGGGGGAATAACTAGCCACAATAAGAAGTAAGATTCCTCATTGGATCCAAACATTGTAAAAACTATGAATTCCTTGATATTTAACTTTTTTCATGATGGTGCGAGGTTGAGGATTTCTAATTTAAGTCGGAAGTAATCTAACAATTAACAGGTGTTTATTTTTTTAAAAAATAACTTCCCCCCACTGATTCAATCCCCCTTCTAAGTAGAGAAAATTGATCATATAAAACAATTTATGTTCTTCAAAATAATTTTTTTCACTAGATAGAACTTCTATTAGAAGAAGTTTAGCAAAAAAATCATTATCGGATAAAGGGTCTCTTCTATGAGACATCAATGATCAGACAGAGGTCTCAAAATTGTTCACATGTTATGCTTATGTAAGTAAAGGTAACTACCTGGTAAATTTACATAAATGTGTAGATACCCTTATGAAGTCACTGAAAAGTTTATATTGATCGACTATTAGTAGTTTCAATAGGTGTTTCTACATGTTATTGTCAGTTTCTATTCTCAATGGGAGGTTGATTGAGAATCATAGAGATTAGAGAAACTTATTTACCAGGAAAATACCTCTATAAAGAGTTCTAGTGTCTTATCCTTCCGATTGATTAACAAACACATGATTAGTTTCTGGTTTTGAATTGGTTGTATAAGACTCATCTCTGGAGAGGAAGTGAATGAGTGTTTTGTAATATCTTATATCTTATGATATGAATGATATTTGTATTGTTCTCATGTGTTATTAATATAGTTGAAAACCATGTTAAATCTTCCTTTTCCTTTTCTTTAGCTCTTTTATATGTGAAGAACAATCGTAGAGTTTTGAGTGGTGATTTTTTTAACACATTCTAGTTATAGTGCACATAAACTCTTGAGAAGGAAGTTATTAGACACAATCTCTCTTAGATAATATTATTGAGCATTTCTACTGAATAGGTTGAATTTATTGGATGAATGAATCATTTTGATGAATTGTGTATCTCCAAGTCCATCTAGATGATAGAACTAACTACCATTTCTTCTCAAGGGATTATTCATTCCCAATAAATTAAAAGTTTAATTTTTAGATTTTAAAATTCATGAAATAAGTTATGTTGAAACCTCTTTATTTTAATTATAAAAAATCATATTTATTATATTTCTAATGAGTTTAATATTTTATGATAACATTTTATGTTATAAGAAAATTTGATGAAAAGTTGGATAAGTGTTGGAATGAGTCACCATAATTGACATGTCTCACCACCATACATGACTAACCCCATCATGTCTCACCATTAGTATAAATGTCTCACCAAAAAACATGACTCACAGTCATACATGACTCACCGTTAACATGTGTCACAGTTAGTAAAAATGTCTCACCACCAGACATGACTAACCCCATCATGTCTCACCATTAGTATAAATGTCTCACCAACAAACATGACTCACCATCATACATGAATCACCAGTAACATGTGTCACAGTTAGTAAAAATGTCTCACCGCCGGCCCGTCTCACTATTAGTACATATTTCTCACCACTAGAATGTCTGACTATCAGATTTGAGCTGCACCCGAACATGTATCACTGTTAGTTCAAATGAATCACCACCAATTTGAGTCAGTGCTTTCCTGAGCAACCGTTATTTCAAATGAGTGACCTCAATACTAACTCGCCATTAGAGAGTCTTCCCAACATAGATGTCTTTCCTCTATAGATGTCTTTTTACCTAGATGTCTTGCCACTTGAGATGTCTTGCCTCTAGAAAATCCATCATCACAAATCTAACTATTTTGAATTAAATTACATAATGTCCATATTAATGCAATTAATAAATAAGGTTATTTTATGATTATGTTCTTAAATATTTTAGGGATACATTAAAGACAATGTTATATATCAGTACTAGGATCTATAAGGCTGGGATGATAATTCTTTAATGGGTGCGTGCATTGATATATATTCTCAAAAGACTCCCTTATGAGAAAAAAATGAGATATGTGATCAAGAATTTCACTTAATAAATATGATAAGGATAATAAAACGAGATGTTAAAAACTAAATTTCTATTGACTAATATATGTGAAATAGTGGAGCTCATTGACCATCCAGTTCCTTTCCCATAAATAGAAAAGTGAACCTTTGTAGAGTTTTAGTTTATTGATACTTTCATAGAAACAACTCGAGAATGTCATCAAGATGAATTCAAGAGAACTCAAGAATCTCAATCAAATTAGAATTAGAAAAATTACCATTTCTATATCTTACTACTTTCTCTTTCTATTATTTTCTTTTACATTAGAGCAGTGTGTTCTTTTCTTGGTTTATGAACACAAACTAATTCCTGTGCTACAACTGGAGAATAATATCTATTATCTTATATCTATTTTTATATAATTACACATAGTGTGTGTGTAAGACCTTATTTTATTTCCTATACTAATTTACTACCCATGGTGATTGTGGAATTGGTCCTTGCATGGCCTGAACAGCTTATAAGATGTTTTTTGTATACCTGATCTAGGGTGTGGATCAGATTATAGTTATATAATATTCTTGGGAGCGGTTGATTTCCCAGTGGAGGGTATTAAGTATCATCTTGAGATTGAACCCCTTATTTATTCAGATGAGTGATTTTATTTTGTTTTCCTTATTTTAAATATTTAAACTATATTTGTTTTTAAATAGTAAACAAAATGATATTTTTATAGTTAGTCTTAACTTGTGTTTATATAAGTTTTTATTGAGTAAGTTGGTTTCAAAAGTTAAATTAATTTTCTATATTTTTTTAATGGAAAATTAATCCTGATTTGATGAATATTTTAAATATTCTAAATTACATTAAACTACTCTTTTGATTAACTGGGAAATCTTGTATTTAATTGGGGGATTTTATTTAAAACTTTTTTTTAAAAGTAATTTTATTGGGATATCAATTCACCCCCATTTTGAGTTACTAACTCTGACCAACAAGGTCAAATATAAAATATTTTATATTAATATTTTAATCGTTTTATAATTATTAATTTTAAATTCTCAAATTAAAAATTCCTTATTTGAGGAATTTTTTTAAACCATATCAAAATCAGTTTTGATATTTGATATGATATAGGTTAATATAATATTAAATATGTGATATTTTAAATGATTTATAAATATATGAATAATTCATATATATATAATTTATATTATTGATATCATATATTTAAATTTAATTCCATATAATAAATTATATGGATTTCATATTGGGAATAAATATAAAGTGTTTATATTTATTTATTTTACAGAATATCCATAATTCATGGATAAATAGTTAAAATTTTATAATTATATTGATTTAATTATTTTTTATAATAGTTTACCCTGTGTTTAACTATATGAATTATCCATATATTTATTTTACATTCTATTTTATTCTTGAATATAATTGTTATATTATGAATATATGTATACTTTAGTTAATGAGTTAATATGATTATATAAATTATCATAGATATATCCAAGGAGATAAATTCTAGGTATATCAATTGATTAGTTTTCTTATTCCACAAATTTTTATTTTACTAGTTTTTTAATTTAAAATAAGAAGTTAATTATGATTTATACATATCAGGTGTTAGAATTATAATGAAATTATGTGTTTTCCCAAATTAACTAAGGTAGGTGCAATATAATTGGGTGGTGAGTTGTGGTTGAAAAGAAACATACAATTTTCTAGCACCCTATGGTGTTATGTTGATTAGAAATATGATCTTCCGATTTATAAATAATTAGAATATACAATTGAAAGAAGTGAAAAGTAAAACTATCATAATTTTAAAAACTATATTTGAATCGAACAATAAAAATGGAAAAAAATAATAAAAATAATGTGAATAATGTCGATTCACAATTTGAACAATCCTAAAAAGAATATTATAAGACCCACTCACTTCAACTATAAATAGTAAGGAATTGTATAAACATAACTTTATGTATCCATAGTTTTATACATATTGAGTTTTTTGTCTTATTGTCCCTAAAATACCTTAACATAAACTTGTTGGAAGGTTCCCTGTCATCCTAACCCTGGAATCCTTTTATCCATATGATCAAATACTCTATCTTACAAACTGAAAGCTCTCAACACAGAGGTTGGTTTCTCACTTCACACATGAATAAAATTGTATTTATTAATATAATCTCTCAATATCAATGATCCAAAACACACTGATTATAAGGGAAGATTATATATTATACAAGGAAAACTATACAAAATGTTAACTCTGGCATAAAATTTATATTAAGAAAATTTACACTGATTATAATTTTCATCAAAGAAATAAGATATTGTAAATCTTTAAAATGATAAAATACATTTGAAGGCATCAAATGATTCCATGAATACTTCTCTACAAAGATAAATATTTATTTATAGACTTCATTATAAAAAATTCCAATGTTTGAATTCTGATTTCTTCAGTATTTGTTGTAACCACAAAAAAGTAGCTTTTCCATCTTCTAATGATGTCAAAACACCTTATCATATATTCATTGAGTCATATCTCTGCCATTCATATTCCCATTCATCTGATTAATATATTCAGTCATATATAATAAAATTTGTACTTTTCTCATATTATTTTTTAATGAAATGTCATTTATTAGAAATTCAGTTATACACATCAAATATAATTATAATAATAATTTGAGTAAAATTATATTCTTATAAATTTTATTTCAATTTTCTAAAACAAAATAAGAAAGTAATTCATTTAATACATAATCTCCCACATTTTTTTAAAAAACACACTTAGTAAATATTGATATGGTATACTATATTTTTCTAGAAGACTCCCTATAAGTTTTGATGGATTAAATTTCCTCCTATTTAGCTTAAAATCATTAAAAATAATTTATTAGATAAATATATTATTATTCAATAGAAAAATCCTCCATCATTATATCTCATCCTTTAATAAAACTAAATCTCATCACCTATTTTCACTAAACAAACAAGAGATCTTCCATTTTAAAAGATAAATAAAAAATTTTATTCCCCCTGAAAAATTAATTTCTAAAAGAATATTTTAAAAATTAAATTTTCTCCCCTTGAAAAAAACTAAAAATATTTCATATTCAATTGAAGTTATCAAATTTTAAAAAAATTAACCTAAAAAACATATAATTCAACACAATTACCCCTTGTGATTTTCAAAATTAAACAATGAAAATAAATATTTGAAAATAATTAGAATATTTACCTTTTAAAATAATATATATCCCCTATAATTTTCCATAAACTAATATAAAAAAAATTAATGAAATTAGAAAAATATAAAGTTTGAGAAATCAAACCTCTAAGAATTTATCTTCTTACATACAAAAGATATTCCTCTTTATAGGATATCTCTAGGAAATAGATCTGTAACATCCCCAAAACGGCATGGCTTGTTATTTATACCGCGCCTCAAAACGTCTCGGTTTGAGGGGCCCGTGTATAAGGCCCCGTGTGGGTGTGTGTTTGTGCTATTGCACCGCTAACCGCATGGCTTGTTATTTATACCGCGCCTCAAAACGTCCTGGTTTCGATGTGGGACGCGCTCCGCGCGACCAGAGCCGTCCGATCGACATCCGCGTCGATCTCAGCCATCCAGCCTGTTTTAACCGCGCGACCTCCCCCACGCCTCCCTGAGCCGTCCGATCTCTTCGAAGATTTAATCATGGCCCTCCATCCCTTTAAATTTTTAAACCCGATTCCCGCGCCCCCTTCCACCGCACGATCTCCTACTCTTTAATCACAGCCGTTCCTTCTTCTCCCGTATCGACCCCGTCGTCCTCTTCCTCGAGTCGGCCCCGACCAGTAGGCCTGCAACCGAGGACGCCTCAGCCTCCCTCCCCCGCGCTGCTCCTTGACTTCCGAGTGCACCCCCTCCTAGGTCCCTGTTCTCCGGTCTTTCCCACGTCGGTCTACACCTAGGTCGGGACACCAGCAAGGCACCGAGGCCATGTTAAAACCCCCCTTCTTCGTTGAAGCCCGAGGCAGCCCCTACCTCTTCCTCCTCCTTCTTTCCCTCGGACACCCAGCAGCGGCTCCGAGCATCCTCCTCAAGCACGGTAAGGGTTTTTCTTGCACCCTTTCCTTGTTTCGAAATAACCTACTTTTTTATACTCACGGTGTATATATATATATAGTTTATACACATATATATATACTTAAATATAACCCCCCTCGGGTTGCTGTGCCTTCCAAGATCTCTGCCTTCGTGTTTTTTTCTTTTCATGGGTTGTACATGCGAGGGTGCGTACAAACCTTGTTTCCAGTTTTCTTTCGAAACCCGTATATATGCTGCTCACATATGTTATTATATGTTTTATTTATGGTTTCATATATATATATGTGAACGGTGTATACACCGTGTATAAGCACGTTTACAATTTCTCCAGGTTGTCTATTTTACGATTTTATATTTTGGTTTTCAAAAAAAAATATTTATATATGTATATATATACATATCTCAACCCCGTTTTTTTATGTATATGGTATGTCTATATATATCTAGTTAAGTGAATGTGTTCTCCCTACTTAACCCGATCTGTTTTGGGCATCAATATTTAGATGAAATTTTTAGATATAGTTGTAAACTATGCCCTTTTGGTTTAAGTGAAGATATGTTTGTAAAACCTTAATCTTCTTACACATGGTTACATTTATAACAAAACTTATATGGATTTAGTTTCAACCATGTAATTGAATTATGATTGGAAACTTTGAGTTACTTAAGGTATTTAATAAACTTTTCCTTGAATTGTGTAAAACCCATATATGCACTTCGGGTATATATATGTGCACGTGTGTATATGTTTATAAGATTATTTTCTTTTATACATAGAAGGACGTAAACTGTTCTTGGATGCTGGGATGATTTTATTTAGATATGAATTGTGTGATTGCTAAACCAACATGTTTTAAAATACACACAAATGGACATGTTTTACCAAAAAGTCTTATCTAACAATTCCCTGATGAGTTTTATGATAAAACTTGTATTTTGATCCAAGGGCCCGTTTACCACTGTAATTGATTTCATGTGTTTTTCTTAAGATTTTCCCTTTTCCAAAGATTTATAATGACAAAGATTCATCATTTAGTATAATTCTGTTTATATGCCTTAGTGAAAAGGATGTTTTATTAAACTATGTATGTCATTAATTTGTCCTTGCCCTTTTTTTAGTGAGAACTGTCACATCATGTAAAGTGTGTAATGATTTATTAATTATGTTAGTATTATTTACATAATGCATTTTTATGACATATCACTAAATGGACTAAGAAATTGGATTACCCAAAGTGGTATGGGACACCTTGGGTAAAGTTAAAATGAATGAGATGTTCAAGGTGGTATGGGACATCTTGAATTACATACCATTTCAATAAAGCATGAACGATGTGGCTCACATGATAATAAAGGAAAATTTAAGGGTGCGCCCTGATAGCGCTCCAATGCATTGGGTAATGATGTAACCACTAGAGATTACAATTTTCATGATACCTTGGTAAATAACCTTGGTAATTTTCAAATGACACCTAGGGGATGGACCTTGGTGAAACGAAACGATTGTCAATATTAAAATGTTGATGCCACATAATTCAAGTCATGTAACAAGTTTTTCCAGGATAAAGTTCATTCATGACTGATGCCTTTAATGTTTTTATAAAGTTCATAATTCCCTAGTTTTAAGCTTGAAGCATGCCTAGTGTTATCAATTAATAGAATAGTAACCAGCATATGAACATTTAGTTGTTTCCTTGTGCGCAACTCTGATTATGCATTACTTTTAACTGTTTAAATTTTATGCTCAAGTAAATCACATGTAGTACTTGTTTATAACAACCATTATCACTCCTTCAAGAATTGACGTATTCGTTTCATGTTTTTCTTGAAAACTTTGATTAAAGCATTGTTATGTTTGGTGTGTTAAAATCTTTCTTAGCTCAAATTCTTTTAAAATAATGTTTTCAAATGTTACAGTATTTTCAATTCCTTTTAAAACCCCCTTACCGATTATTTCAATGCTCACCCTACGTTTTGATTTAAAATTTTCAGGTATCAGCTTTTAAAAGATGGATGGTTTCAGAAGTTTCCGGTTTCCCAGAACCCGAACCGTACACGATCCTTTGTATGGGACATGATGTGTTGTTAACAAAGTGTATTTATCTTAAAGATAACACATCATGTTCAGAAGGTACCGACTCCTATGGTTATCTGGGGTCGGGGTCTCTACAGTTGGTATCAGAGGTTCGGTTTGGATAACTCTGGAAAGCCAGAAACTGAAACAAAAATATATATGTATATGTATTTCAATTTTATTAAAAACTTGGTTTTCTTAATTTTCAGATGGAAAATGAAGGCACAAATCTCTTATCTCTCCCCACAGAGGCCCTAGAGACCACTGTGTCTTTAGCAAGCCGTGAGGACTTTCTAAACTATGCCCATATCCGTATGACATGAAAATACCTTTACGATGTATCCAACTCACCTCGAGTGATTAGTCTGCACCAAGGGTTGGTATTGGATTACCTCCTTATGATAATAACCCAATTTCCCACCTATGTACGTCGAGGAAGGTACTACGAGGGACTTTTCCGGATTTTCACGGCGGGTGAGAAATTTGGCACTATGCTTGATAATCCCTTTCAAGAAGCTGCTGCTGACGGAGACCTCCGAGTGGGCTACCTTTGTCAGATTTTAAACTATGGCTTTTGGGGTCAGTTGTTGGACTTCGGAAGGTTAGAAGACGAGTCCACTCATTTTTCTTACAGACGACAAGTGTATGAAGATGTCTCTCAACTTCACGCCCCCCATGCTAGACTCATAAGACGTCATAGATGTCCTCATGAGTTTTTCCCTGAATGCTCGGCCTGTGTTTGGTTCGAGGAGTTAGGGAGTTTTGCTTCTCTGTGTGGAGTTCGTTTAGTCAATGAGTAAGGGGAACTCAAGCACTAATAATAATGAACGTATGTTTATTGAAATGTTATCTTTCTCCTTTCTGTGTCCTTACCTTGTTTTTTTTGTCCTTGTATGATTTTCAAGTAATGGAACTCCTGTCTTAAAACTTTCAGATGGAAGGACAAACCCACCTGTTATCTCTTCCCACCGAGATTTTGGAAATCATTGCGATCAAAACGTGTGAGGACGAGTATGACCCCTTCGCAAATTTGCGAAGAACGTGCAAGCAATGGTTTGAGATAACAAACGGTCCGGAGATTCTCCGCACCTGCCAGGGGAATGCCTCCATCTATTACTGCATTGGATCTGCTCATCTAGCCGGACGTGAACGACGAGGAAGTTACCACGAAGGGCTCTTTCTTTGTTTCACCCTAGGCCGAAACTTCACGGCCAGAGTGAAATTCCAGGAGGCTGCGTTAGAGGGAAATCTTTATGCAGCTTATATGCTCCACCTTCTCATCTTTAGTCTGTTTGACCACATCTATGGCTTCGATATCCTCGACCGAGACATAATTCAGAAAGTTCTTCGAACGTTGGTCTGCAAAGACATTTCAGAACTTTGTACGGTTCGAGCTTCCCTTTGGAGGCCTGAAAGCCCGGAACATAAGTGCTACCCCTCCTGTCTTAGGTGTGTGTGGATTAGGGAGCTGGAAGAAGTGAGCTTCGCTACGGGGATCCCTCTAAATACACCTGTTGACCCTTTTCGTTGGTGGATGTGGTAGGAACGATTCTGAACCATGTAGTGTCGTGAAATAAATTGCGAGGACGCAATTTTCTAAAGGGGGGGATAATGTGACGCCCCAGGTTTTATGAACTGGTTTATGTAAGAAGTGTTATGCCTTTAATCATGTATCTTGTCTTGTTTATTTTGATAATAAGGAATTAGAAATGAAATAAAACATAGAGAATAAGGTAAACTGACATTTATTAAAACATTACTTTACAACGAGACCCAACTAGTTGAGTGTACCATGCACAAGACCTAACATGGCCACCGCAAGGCTATAAAGAACCACAACGCGGGCAATCAGATAGTCGTCATCTTCAGGGTCCATCAGCGTGAAAAGTATAATCGCCAGGGCCACGGGACACATGCTCAACGCCAATGGTATGAGGAGAGCCATCCTTCTTGTTCAAGTGTTCTGTTTTAAAGGGTACCCCATATCCCTGTATTTATATTAGTTCTTTGAGTTATGACCGTTATGTTTATATATATATCCGTTGGGTTTTCAAAAAACGACCGTTGTGTTCCCACTAATAAAATTTACTTTAAAAGAGAACTAAGTTTTATTCCCTTATAACCTTATTCTTAAAAACATTCTTTCATAGAAGATTCTTCATTTTTATTCTTAAAAGTAAATTTCCTCGTTTTACAAAATCCCGAAGAATATCTAGGTAGTTGGAAACTTGGTTTTATTTTTATATGTTTAGAGTGAATCTGTAATAATTATACCTTTTTGTCTCTTAAATGATGAAAAAAAAATTTGGGAAAACTTTTGGTCTTTAAAAGAATTTTATAGAAACAAATAGTATAGTATTTTAAAAATACTAGTAATTTTAATAGTATTGTACAAAAAGGTATATCTTTTATAAAAAAATTTAGCTCAAGAGCTAAAATATTTTATCTAAACTTGAAATTGGTGATAACGTTTTTAAAACTATGTGTTTTACTAAATTCCTACATTTTACTATATTTTGAGCTAAGTACGTGATAAAACTTTTTTTTTATAAAAAATTTAGTGGGTCCCGGCCAGCCAAGGGCATCCTCAAGGGACAAGCCCTCAGGCCAAGGATGAGATCCCATGGGGACTCGAGGTGCCGCCATCGGGCTCCCCAGGTGTGTGCGTGCGCGTTTCAGGAGCCAGCCAGGCTAAAGGCTCAGGCGTGGCCGCGCATAGGTTACCCAGGTCGCGAGCGGGCCCGTGTATAAGGCCGCGGCTCGCGCTGCGTGAGGGTGGGCCAAGGCCCGCGGGGGGTGGGGAGGGGCCCGTGTATAAGGCCCCGTGTGGGTGTGTGTTTGTGCTATTGCACCGCTAACCGCATGGCTTGTTATTTATACTGCGCCTCAAAACGTCTCGGTTTCGATGTGGGACGCGCTCCGCATGACCAGAGCCGTCCGATCGAAATCCGTGTCGATCTCAGCCGTCCAACCTGTTTTAACCACGCGACCTCCCCCATTCCTCCCTGAGCCGTCCGATCTCTTCGAAGATTTAATCATGGCCCTCCATCCCTTTAAAATTTTTTAACCCGATTCCCGGGCCCCCTTCCACCGCACGATCTCCTACTCTTTAATCACAGCCGTTCCTTCTTCTCCCGCATCAACCCCGTCGTCCTCTTCCTCGAGTCGTCCCCGACCAGTAGGCCTGCAACCGAGGACGCCTCGACCTTCCTCCCCCGCGCTGCTCCTTGACTTCCGAGTGCACCCCCTCCTAGGTCCCTGTTCTCCGGTCTTTCCCACGTCGGTCTACACCTAGGTTGGGACACCAGCAAGGCACCGAGGCCATGTTAAAACCCCCCTTCTTCGTTGAAGCCCGAGGCAGCCCCTTCCTCTTCCTCCTCCTTCTTTCCCTCGGACACCCAGCAGCGGCTCCGAGCGTCCTCCTCAAGCACGGTAAGGGTTTTTCTTGCACCCTTGCCTTGTTTCGAAATAACCTACTTTTTTATACTCACGGTGTATATATATATGTAGTTTATACACATATATATATACTTAAATATAACCCCCCTCAGGTTGTTGTGCCTTCCAAGATCACTGCCTTCGTGTTTTTTTCTTTTCATGGGTTGTACATGCGAGGGTGCGTACAAACCTTGTTTCCAGTTTTCTTTCGAAACCCGTATATATGCTGCTCACATATGTTATTATATGTTGTATTTATGGTTTCATATATATATGTGAACGGTGTATACACCGTGTATAAGCACGTTTACAATTTCTCCAGGTTTTCTATTTTACGATTTTATATTTTGGTTTTCAAAAAAAAAATTTTATATATGTATCTATATACATATCTCAACCCCGTTTTTTTATGTATATGGTATGTATATATATATCTAGTTAAGTGAATGTGTTCTCCCTACTTAACCCGATCTGTTTTGGGCATCAATATTTAGATGAAATTTTTAGATATAGTTGTAAACTATGCCCTTTTGGTTTAAGTGAAGATATGTTTGTAAAACCTTAATCTTCTTACACATGGTTACATTTATAACAAAACTTATATGGATTTAGTTTCAACCATGTAATTGAATTATGATTGGAAACTTTGAGTTACTTAAGGGATTTAATAAACTTTGCCTTGAATTGTGTAAAACCCATATATTCACTTCGGGTATATATATGTGCACGTGTGTATATATTTATAAGATTATTTTCTTTTATACATAGAAGGACTTAAACTGTTCTTGGATGCTGGGATGATTTTATTTAGATATGAATTGTGTGATTGCTAAACCAACATGTTTTAAAATACACAAAAATGGACATGTTTTACCAAAAAGTCTTATCTAACAATTCCCTGATGAGTTTTATGATAAAACTTGTATTTTGATCCAAGGGCCCGTTTACCACCGTAATTGATTTCATGTGTTTTTCTTAAGATTTTCCCTTTTCCAAAGATTTATAATGACAAAGATTCATCATTTATTATAATTCTGTTTATATGCCTTAGTGAAAAGGATGTTTTATTAAACTATGTATGTCATTAATTTGTCCTTGACCTTTTTTAGTGAGAACTGTCACATCATGTAAAGTGTGTAATGATTTATTAATTATGTTAGTATTATTTACATAATGAATTTATATGACATATCACTAAATGGACTAAGAAATTGGATTACCCAAAGTGGTATGGGACACCTTGGGTAAAGTTAAAATGAATGAGATGTTCAAGGTGGTATGGGACATCTTGAATTACATACCATTTCAATAAAGCATGAACGATGTGGCTCACATGATAATAAAGGTAAATTTAAGGGTGCGCCCTGATAGCTCTCCAATGCATTGGGTAATGATGTAACCACTAGAGATTACAATTTTCACGATACCTTGGTAAATAACCTTGGTAATTTTCAAATGACACCTAGGGGATGGACCTTGGTGAAACGAAACGATTGTCAATATTAAAATGTTGATTCCACATAATTCAAGTCATGTAACAAGTTTTTCCAGGATAAAGTTCATTCATGACTGATGCCTTTAATGTTTGTATAAAGTTCATAATTCCCTAGTTTTAAGCTTGAAGCATGCCTAGTGTTATCACTTAATAGAATAGTAACCAGCATATGAACATTTAGTTGTTTCCTTGTGCGCAACTCTGATTATGCATTACTTTTAACTGTTTAAATTTTATGCTCAAGTAAATCACATGTAGTACTTTTTTATAACAACCATTATCACTCCTTCAAGAATTGATGTATTCATTTCATGTTTTTCTTGAAAACTTTGATTAAAGCATTGTTATGTTTGGTGTGTTAAAATATTTCTTAGCTCAAATTCCTTTAAAAGAATGTTTTCAAATGTTACAGTATTTTCAATTCCTTTTAAAACCCCCTTACTGAGTATTTCAATGCTCACCCTACGTTTTGATTTAAAATTTTCAGGTATCAGCTTTTAAAAGATGGATGGTTTCAGAAGTTTCAGGTTTCCCAGAACCCGAACCGTACACGATCCTCTGTATGGGACATGATGTGTTGTTAACAAAGTGTATTTATCTTAAAGATAACACATCATGTTCAGAAGGCACCGACTCCTATGGTTATCTGGGGTCGGGGTCTCTACAAGATCAACATAAAATTTATTATCTTTTTTATAAATTATTTTATTGGAAACATAATAGATAAAATTATCCACTTCATTCAGAAGTTAATTCATATAAACATTAAAAATCATGAATAATATCTAAAATTTAATGTTAACAAATTACGTTCCACTGAAAATATTACTTTTTTTTAATTAAAAACTGATATCAGGTTAAAATAATATGTTAATTGAAGAACATATTAAGTTAATACATGTAACACCATAAAATTTTAAAGTGTTAAATTACTAAATTTTACTACCAATGACAACAAGGTGAACCAATTTTAGTAACCTACCTAATTATAACTCTATAGTTACGTGAGATTGTCTATGAGTAGTGTTAGGATGGGTGACCTCCTAGGGAGTTTACTAATGAAGGTTTGAGTGAGGAAAAAGAACATGAAAAGAACATGTGTTGGCCTATGGGGATAATCATTAGTCTAATGACATGTTCAAGAATGTCCTGAAAATCATATAAAAATTTTGGGTGATTGTATTATCAGTGGTCCTCACATATTATTGTGGTATTAAAGCAGCACCAAAACAAGAGTTCAGTGGAACTACCTAGGATGATAGATTGGGTTCTTAATAAGGACATTGTTCTCTAAAGTGGGACATAATTTAACACCTTATAACATTGAAGGGTTAAAAGACTAAATGTTACTGCACAAGACAATAAGGTGAGACTTTATTTTTAACTATTGACATGATTATAAATCCACAATTAAATGATCGTATCCTAGTATAGTGTCAGGATGGGTGACCTCCCAGTAAGTTTCATAGGGTTTGTGTGATTGAGGATAAAGAACACTGAAATAAAATGTCTTATTAGGTGAGGGAAGTCATTAGTTTAATAACCTATTTAGGAATATTGGTGGGCCATGGGTGGAATAACACCTGTCTGTGGGGAAACTAGTGGTTCATGGAAGGGTAGGACCCGACAAACATTAAAAAATATGGAGTGCATGTTATATCTGTAGGGCCCAGTTGTTACAATCATACAATTTTTTTTTGATATATAAAAGTCTATTATAATATAAAATCTTTATAAAAATAATAGTAATGGAATTTTCATGTGTGATCCCTAAGAAAATGGTTTCTTACATTCTTCTACATTCCACAAGAGTGATGTTCTATGTTTTTAAGGAATGAAATAGTTATATTATTTTCACAAATAATTAGTTTTTTATTAAAACTCAAATAAAATTATGTGAGTGTGTGTCATGTTCAAAAAACATTTGCACAATAGCTTTCAATTTATAAATATTTAGAGTCATCAATAGAGAGTGAAATTGATTATTTATTCTTTCTATACCATGAAACTAAAGCTTCTCCTATGAAATTACATGTTCCAAAATTCACTACTAGAGAAGGGGTCTTTCCCCACGCATCTATACCCACAGTTTTTCTAAACCATGGGGATATGTGTTTTTTTATTATCTATACGCACAGTTTTATTAAAACTTGGGGTATTCTATACCCAATTTCACTCTTCTATTGGGCTTCTCCTCCTTCACTCTTCCATCGCGCTCCTCCCCTTCACCCTTCCATTGTCGTCCCCCGCTTCACTTCCCCAACATCCGCCTCCGAGCCCTCTCCTCCCCTCCCCAACCACTACCTCTTGGACATCTGACCTCCGCCACCCGACCCTCTCCTCCCCTCTCTGACCTCCACATCTCATCCATCCGACCACTGCTTCCCAGCCATCCCCTCCCCTCCCTAGTCTTTGCCTCCAGGATCCGCCTCCACTCCCTAACTCAACCTCCAATGGGAAGGTCATAGTCCTCCCATGGTATAACTCACTCATTAATGGCCAGAAGACCCATTAAAAATTGTGCCCCAAAAGTCCCATAAATACATCCCATGAGGCCTTGTTTCATCACTTTGAACCAATTTTTTCCTTGACTGCTTTCATCATGAACCAGTTGAATGAGCCTCACTAGCATACCAGCGATGGGTAGCCCCATTGCCTCACCGAATGCCATGGAATTTCCACTGACAATCGCTTGACCACGACCCCCATAGTAGATCTTGGGTTCACTAATCTCATTTTATCGTCAACCCCACTATTCCACCACCCATACTAACTGCATATATCTTCCTGTGAATCGCTCCCTTCATTGCCGCTATGGAAGGCCATGGTCATTTTCGTTTTGTCTCCATGTCTATATGTCATCCCTATCGTGGGATCTACACCTTTTACCACCATTTCTATTGCCTGGAATAAAACTACCCCCCATTGTACTGTTTTAGCAGGATATAGTACATTACACCACCATTGTTGTTTCCCAGAAGCTACCTGCCACCCCCCCTATTTCACACATGTTGTTGAATCTGGCACCTCTTACCACCATCGCTACTACCCGGATCCTACCCCCTATTGCACTGTTTGCTTTAGATCTGGAACCTCCCACACAATCGTTGTTGCCAGAAGAAACCTTCCCCCCCTTATTGCACTGTTTTCTTTGGATCTGGAACCTCCCACACCATCTTTGTTAATAAATAAGCATTCATATTAGAGGTAAATTCTACTTACTCTCATTGTTATTTCAACATCATTTTTCATTTAAAATGTTTCATACCACTTTATTTTTTTCTTTGGATGTAACAAAAAACACTACTAATTTAGGATCATGTTAATAGCCTCTTCAAGTTGACTACACAGTTTCTATTTTTTGTTGTTTATTTAATAGATAAGCATTGATCTTAGAGGTAAATTCTACTTCCTCAAATTTTTATTGAAGCATACATTTTCATTTACAATGTTTTATACCACTGCATTTTGTTTTTTGGATATAATTGAAAAAACTACTATCCTTTACTTTTAATGATTGTTTTGAACCATATTTAGCTTGTTTTACTACATCCATGTCCAAATCCATCCTACCATTCCTTCTAAGATTTGATACTCATGCTAAAAATGACATACTTACTCATACATTTTTTCCATTTTAATTTACGGCCTTGACATGTAAGATTTATTTCTAGGTTCCCACAAAAACAGAATCAAACAAAAATGCAAGTAATTCCATTCTTTATGAATGCGTTGAGACAATTATGAGGATTGAAGATAATGGTGGTTTTAGACTGCTTGCTATCAATATTTTGGGTAGATTCTTGTCCAACCAGGACAACAATATTATATACAATTATCATTTTTTCATTTGCTATTCCATGATGTAATATTTCTTAATAAATTTGTAATTTGAGCCTACTAAATCAAGTTTTTGTAACTATTATGTAGTCATAGTTTTCATGTATACAAGAGTTGGGTCATTTTCATTGGAGTTATCTAAACTTTTTTGGTATTGCGTCATACCTTTGTATGATGTCAAATCTCTAGTTGAAATATGTAGTTCTTATTACCATCTTGTCAAATTGCCTGCATTGAGAGAATACTGTTTTTATTCAACATTATTGATCATGATTTACATGTAGCTTAGCCTAACATGGTTTTTATTTCATTCAAAATTTTAAAGTCCATGTTGTATGTATAATATATTAAAAGAAAAACTTGTGTCTTGGATCAATTCCATTTTCCATAGTTACTCTGAGATTCTTCCAAAATAAGCTCTCACTTTACATAATAGCACTTGTTTTAGTGATCTTTGAAAATTGAGTGATTATTGGGAGGCACATGGATGCTTTTGAAATAGTGATTTTCCAATGTAAAATTTTATGTAAGTTGGTCTAGTATGGATGGAAAACCTCAGTCATTAGGTGTCTAGTTTCACTTGTTTTATTTAAAAAGGTTCCCATCTTGATGTTTTTCTTACCTGTGATTTTTTTTTTGTTTTGTTGTTTTATGGCTCGTTAGGATTTCCTTTTTGGAAATTTTCTAGTTCCATTTTCTATTGAGGCTTTTTTGTTATTTTCTTATTTATCTTGATATTAGTTTCATGATATGGGGTGTTATAGATCATTTACTGTTTCCTGTTAGATATGTTGCATTAAACATGTCGATGAAGGCTACTATAGTATATGCTCAAGCAGTATAGAGGAATAGGGAAACTATATTGGAATTTGTAAAGGTGTTGTGTAATCAATTTGAGTTTATATTTGATAAACCTTTTTATCTTCAATGATTGATAATTTTCTCCATATGATTAATAAATATGATGTAGGCTAATAAATATCTCTTTTGTATACAATTTTCTTCTTTCACTGTTTATTTTTTGGTTTTTTATTTACGCAGGATGTATAATGCTACAGTGTGCTGTGTTGTTTACTAGCACAATTTTTTTTTCTCTTTTACTTACCATACAATTGTTTTCTGGTTTTTTCAGTTTGGTTTGTTTTTTACGCATTTTTTTCATATTTAGAAAACATATAATCCTTTTTTTCTACATTTTTTTTTCAAATTTCAATGTCTTAAATTGAATTCACTATCTTTGTGATGCATTTATGTGGTGGATCTAGATATTATTTCCTTTGGATTCTAGAAAGTGTTTTTTCTGATATAAAATTCGAAATATTTTTGATTTAGCAAATTCACGTTTCAGGATTCTAATGCATCATTTCACAAAAGGTCTCTAGAACTGGTTTACCTTCTCATAAATTAAATAAATACTCAGCCTCTGTTGAAAGGACTAATTGAATATTTGGAAATAAGTGATCAAGATTTTAAAGGAGATATTTCTTCCAAAATTTGTTCCATTATTGGAGAGTAACATCCATTCTTTAATAAATGTTAGGCTTGATCATAGTGCAAGGTAGTTGCAATTAAAATATTTCCAGAACATGATTTTTTTTTATTTTTCACATTTTCAAATATTATGGGGTCCAAGTATAATCATTCACTCTTACAAGTATAATTTATCATAGCGGATATCATATATGCACATCCAAATTTGGTGGTGACTTCAGATCTTTTATATTGGTGTTGGTTTAACTATAGGTGTAGAAAGATACAACTCGTAATAATTCATGATATCTATTCAGTTTTGAAGCCAATTCCTCTACTACTGATTTTAATTTCTCAACATTTATATGTTGCTTTGGTGCTGGAACGATTATGACTAAATTATTTAAATTATTTATCTATATATCTATATACAATGTCATATATAACAAATAAGTATTAAACCCAATTTGATGTAGCACTTGCCTTTGGACTAGTGCCCAATGTGGACATATTCAATTATTTTGTTTAAGAATTATTTTGTTTTCTAGATTAGGTTATTTTAGGGGTAATTTAGTCTTAATATTTCAGGGTTTTAACTTATAAATAGGTTTTTAACAGTCATTTGTACGGATTCTGTTTACGATTTTTTAGCAATGTGGTTCTAGTCTCTATGGAATTTGGCATCCCTATAGTCGCTTTTCCAACATCAGACGTGTCGTACGACCCCTACAATGTTGATCCATTCGTGGGGTTCCAACCCTATTATAATCTAGCGACTTCCCTTGCTTGTGATGACATACTGCACTCCAGTCGATCTACCTGACTCGTGCCTATTTTGATCCTAGTTTTAAATTTTACATTAGTTTTGGTAAGTGAATTTATGTTATCCTAACCACTACTATCTGAAATGTTACCTGGAGTAGGTATGGACACTGCCATTTTGGTAACCTTATCATCCCTGGTAGCCTCACAGTTAAAAATAACTTTTGATGAAGCCCCAGACTTCTATTTAGTTCCACAATCTTCAGACTGTCTCTCATGAGAATGTTGAACACCATAAAGAGTCTCCTCCATAGACTGATTAGGAATACTTTTACCAAGGGTCCCTTAAGTCATTAGATACCTAGTGAGAAGGTCTATCCTTAGTGTAATGAGATCTAAAAGTAGAAGTGGGGTCGTTTAGGTGATCTATGATGACTAACAAATGCCACCCATTGATTCCCACTCTCCACAATATCTTGTCTTGTTGGAAGATCCTCGGGTGAGACCTAGGAACTTGCACCCCTGGAAACCTTGGTATCATCCACTATCAACTGAAAAAGGGAAAAACCTTTTAAGAGTACTTTTGAGAAGGACCGGAGCTACTTGAAACCTCAATTTTATCCCTTTACTATCCATTACCTAATTTTACAGACTAGACAACCTTCTACTTTGATGTATCACCACTCTTGAAAATGTTCCCAAAATCTTCCAATGCCCATTTATTACGAGTATCCTTTCCCATTCCAGAACCCTACTCCGAAGACTCATTCCCAATATACAAAGAGACCTCAGATAAAGCCTTAATAGGCTCTTAAGGTGATTAAGCAGTTGTAGTCCATTGGTTGTTTTTCCTTTAGAAGGACCAGTACACATATATTCATCTTCTTGTAAGTATGAAAAATCCATAATTTTGTTACATTACAAATAATAATTCTTGGGATGTTTAAATTCATCCATGTCACCCCACAATACCTTCTTCTGAGCCTTCGTACCACCATAGACACCCGATCCGGTACTATAGGATCACCAAGATCCCAATCATGCTATACCTGTTAGGAGGAGAAATATTTATTAGGATTATGGTCCTATACAAAGTCACCAACCACAACCTTATCATAGGATATAGATTGTATTATATACTTCCCCTTATATTGTAGATTCCCAAAATTATGTGACTACTTTGTAATTCTATTCCCTGGTCTACAACCATTAGATAGATGGCCAATTTTATTACATAAGGTGCACGCCATTCCCCTCCTATATTTATCAATAGTATAACCAATGCACTTAGAAGATTCAAAAAATAAAGGAAATTTCACAAAATCAAAGTTGAGTTTAAACCTATGATCCTTTTTAGCCAATATAAAAATCTCTATTAAGGTAGATCAAAGTTCAATTTCAAAAAGAATTCTTGTAAAATATCTAAATTTATCCCTCTTAGTTTCATATTCAAATTTAATCAAGACACAAATAGTATAAGTTACATCTCAGAAACATCAATAATGCTTAATAAACAATCTTAATCCTCTAAATCTAACCCATACCTTATTGATGGAGTTACATACCTTCTCTAGGATTGTAAATTGGATAACATTTTTCAATCTTTAAGATACATAGATTAAGAGAGACTAACCCAAAACCTCAATCCTTTATCTTGATCTCCAGTGTGGGAAATAATATAGTGAATAATCCCTTTCCAATAGATGTCATGCACTAATAAAAAAATATTCTTATTTCATTTAACCTATTCACCATATCCTTGATGCTCTAATTTTGAACCCTTGATGGGAGGGTGATATATTACACCTTGACGGGAGGGGGGCAGTCAGTGCAGGGGACTGGGGGGAGGGTTGGGGGGAGGTAGTGTAGGGGGAGGGTGGGGGGATGTTTCATTACAGGAAGGGGCTGGGGGAAGGGGGTGCATTGCAGAGGCTGGGGGGAGGGTAGGGGCTATTTTATTGCAGGCAGGGGATAGGGGGAGGCAGTTTCGGGAGGAGGGTAGGGAGGGATGTGGCATTTTCGGTAGGGGTGGGGGGGGGGGTAGTGCAGGGGGATGGGGGTAGGCAGTGTAGGGGGTGGGAAGGTGTTGTCGCATTGTAAGAAGGGGGGGTGTAGGTCAGGGGTTGTTGCATTGTAGGCAGGGGGCTGGGGAGGGGAGGGGAGGGGAGGGTGGGAGGCAGTGCAGGGAGAAAATATCATGGGGAGGGAGGTGAGTTGTTGCATTGCAGGAAGGGGGTTGGGGGGGGGGGGGGTAAAGTGTAGGGGGAGTGTAGGGGATACTTCATTGCAGGCAGGCGGCTGAGGGGAGGGGAGAGGGACAACTGCAAGTGGGATGGGGGGGGGGGTGTTGGGTTGGGTCATGGGTCATGCATGGTTCCATCAGGCTGGGTCAGGTTTTATATATATGACTAGACCCACAATGGGTTGGATTGGGTCCTTTGGCTATGTGTCGGGTCAGATGCTCATGAAACATGCGAACCGACCCGAGCCTTTTTGATCAGGTCAGGTCCCAAAACGTCATTGACCCAAACGGACCCATGGAAACCCCTATTAAGATATTTTTTCTTATAGTAAAGTCTTATTAGCATTTTCAAAGTTGTGTCATTTAGATTACATTTATGTGTTTACTTCCAGTGATCAGTACCTTATCTTTCTGATAAAAAAGAGATTTTTTCTAGGAATCATCTTTTGAAAATGTGTTTTTATTCTTTCTTCACTTCAACACATCTTCCAAATGTGCACCTTCATCCATCATCTTTTTGATTCACTTTAAATTAGAACCAATAAATCATTTTGTAAATTTGGGACAACAAATTCTATAATGTTTCATACTCTATATAATGTCAATATTGTAGAAATAATGCTTGAAAAAAATCATATTTAGACTTTCTTTTATATCTCATGTACTCTGCATCAGGATGCAACCCATTTTCGGTTCTTGTAGAAACCCAGTGTAGGGGGTGTGGGGTGCAGGGGAAGGGGGTTTCTAGTTTGGGGGGGGGGGGGTAGGGGGTTGGGGGTGTGGGGGTGCGAGGGGGTGTAGGGGGTGTGGGGGTGCGGGAGGGGGGGGGGGGGCTGTCCAAGAGGGGGTTGGGAGGGGGGGCTATCTGGTGGGGTTTTCTGGAGGGCAGGGAGGTGTGGGGGTGTAGGGGTAGGAGGTTGTCCAAGAGGAGGTGAAGGGGATGGGGGCTGGGGGAAAGGGGTAGGGGGTTGTCCAAGAGGGGGGATGGCTATGTCGGGGGGTGTCCAGGAGGACTGGGAGGGTGGAAGGCTATGTGGGGTGCAGGGGGAGGGGAGATGTCTAGGATGGGGGATGGAGGACAGTGTGTTAGGGAAAGGGGTGTGGGGGTGCAGAGGGAAGGGGGATGTCTAGGGGGTCGAGGGGGTGAATATATGCAGGTGAAAGAGTTCAAAAGAGAGTTTTACTTTCTATTTTTTGATCCCTTATGATATTTTTTTCTATCATTTTTTTATTTTTATGACTTTTATTGGTATGCAGGATAGGGATGCATGTTATGTAGAGAACCAAAAACAAAACATAGCTGATACAATTGATTTGCTTCCATGACTTGTAACTGGTATTGACGTGAATATAAAATTCAGGTGGTAATGTTTATTTTATACCATATTTTTCAAGACATTAGTAACCATTTTTTTGTGTTTTTAATCAAATTGACTTGGCATACACCATGATTGCAGAATTTTGGATTGTGAGTTTACTACTTAGTGTGAAATATTCGATCTTCTTCACATTTCTATGTATCATGGTTGGTTAGTTGATCCCCAAGTATGCACTTTTGGATCCTAAACCTTTATGTTTTTTTAGAATAAAATATTTTATACATTCTCTCATTTTACAGTTTTATTTTTTCATTTTTTTTCTTTCCTTTCCTTAATATGCATGTATATGCATTCATGGGGGTGTCTAGGGGGAGGGGATGTCCTAGGGGGTGGGGTCCAGTGGGAGTTGTCTAGGGGGGAGTTTAGGGGGAGGGGGTGTCCAGGGGGTTCAGTGGGGTGTCTTGGGGGGGGTGTCCAGGGGCTCCAGTGGGGGTGTCCCGGAGGGGGGGGGGGCGTCCAGTGGGGGGTGTACATGGGGGGTGTCCAGTGGGGGGTGTCTAGTGGGGGTGTCTAGGGGGAGGGGGTGTCTGGGGGGAGGGGGTGTCCGGGGGGGGGGGGGGTGTCCGTGGGGTGTCTAGGGTGGAGGGGGTGTCCAGGGGGCAAGGGGGTTCTGTCTAGGGGAGAGTGGGGTGTGTGCAATGGGGGGGGGGGTGCTGGGGGTGTTTCCAGGGGAAGGGAGGGGCTGTAGGGGGAATGGGGGGGGGGGTGCCCAGTGAGGGGTGTCCAGCAGGGGGTGTCCGGGGGGGGGGGTGTCCAGGGGGGTGTCTATGGGGGGAGTGGTGTTCAGGGGGGTGTCTAGGGGGAGGGGGTGTCCAGGGGGGTCTAGGGGGGTGAAAGGGGGTTCTGTCCAGGGGAGAGTGGGGGTGTGCAAGGGCGAGGGTGTGTGGTTTCAAAGTAGTTCCATTGTTTCAAATAATAACTTTTCCATTGTTTCATGGTGGTTTTCATTCTGGTTTGTAGGAGCAAGGTGAAACCAAGGTTGGCAGCTGCTGTTTTTGGGAAAACCATCTATACCCACAATTCTTAAAACTATGGATATATATGCTGCTACAAAACTACCTATACCAAGGGTTCAACAAACCGTGGGTATGTTTTCTATGAAGAAAAATATCTATAACCATGGTTTACAGAACCATGGATATATAGTTTATGCCATAAAAATGTATACCCACGGTTTACCAGAACCATGGGTAGTATGAAATTTCAGTGGTCTATACCCACAGTTTCTACAAAACCATGGGTATAGGGAAATCCTGACACCTCAAGAACCCATAGTTCATGAAACTGTGGGAATAGCCTATACCCACAATTTCATGGGCTATACCCACTGTTTGAAAATGTGGGTATAGGGTAATTTTCCAGTAGTGATTACATTTCCTATCCAATCTACTACCCCATAATTCAAAATCTTATTAGCTTTTTAGCATAAAATAATTTCTTGAAGAATAAACTAAACAAAGTTATATGGTTAATTTATGGTATTAGAAAATATGCATTTGATTTTTTGATTTGATTCCTTTATATTCTCTTGGAACCCTACACAAAAAAATTAAGAACATTATTTCTAGTAAAATGGTGGTTAAGTAAAGTAGAATTCTAATCATAACCCAAATATGTTTTTGATCAACTAGTTTCCCAGAATCATTGAGATCATGTTTGTAAAAAGTTTCTATGACAATACTTATACTTGAAGCATTATCAAAACCAATTTTTTTTATAAAATTTCAAAATATTTTTATCTTTAGTTTAAATTCTTACCTCTAGTTATTGAGTGATTTGAAAAATATTGAAAAATTTAATTTCTGTCTTTCCATGAATTTAAAAATAAATTTTCACAAGTTAAAAAAATCCATCAAAATTAGATTTTCTAGTTGAATAAAATTACTATCACAAATATAAATTTAAACAATGTTGATCTCATGTAAAACCATCTTTATGAATGTATTAGGATCTAGATTTCCCTTATGAAAAATTATATTAAAGTAAAAATATAGTATGTATATCATACTAAGATATCGTGGATTTTTTGAGCCTTTAGAGAAAATTTTTTATGTTTGAATAAGTGTTTAGTAAATTTAAAAAATAAAAAACTAGGAGTTGTTTAACATAAGCATACACTTGAAAAAATGCATTGAGGAAAAAGTTTTTTCACATCAATTTGAAATAAAGTAAAATTAAAATGTTATATGAAGGATAGTAAGCCATGGATAGGTTTAGGTATGAATATATAATGAATCATATTTTATGGGCATTATTTATAAATATTATATGAATTAATTTTGTAGATACCCGAAGATTGACGTACATAGATATTACATTACTTTTGTGGAATAATTAATACATAACAAAAATAGACACACAAGGACGGTAATAGTTTAGTGTCTTTGGAAACTTGGAACGTAATCTTCTAATCGTGGTGAAAGATCTTCAACATCTCCCATAAAGATCTTCTACTTTTTGTTTCCTTACCTAAAACCTTTCTTTTAATCCTGGGGGAAAATAAAACATAAAAAGGGTGAGCTCAAATTCTCAGTAAGGGTAAGAATGGATAAAATAAAACATTCCATATACATTTGAACTTAAAAAAATGAACATAATTTTTAAACATCAAAATCTTGAGCAACGACTTAAAACATGGAAGTACATAAGGCATAGATCATAATGGAACATAAATCATGATAAAATAGTATGGGAATAAAACATGTAATTTTGGAATCCATTAAGCACATGTAATGATTTCTATAGTAGCCAAGGCATTGTTTCCAAGACCATCTTAGTGGACAAAGTCCCTTTCTGAATCGATTTCACTCCCCGTTCCAGTCCTGTAATACTGAACCAGATTAACTTACAGTTCCAACCATTTCTATATCATGTGATATAAATATTTACGTAATGCATTGGAGGGAGATATAAGTCCCACCCATCTCATAATGAAATCATTCTTACTTGTGCCACAACATAAACATAAATCATTCATCATAACCCAAAGAATAAAAATGGGTTTCATAAATATCATCCCATCATAACATAATCCATATAAAAAAATGGACATCATTTTATAATAAGAAAAGTGAAACCAAGTAAATCATAGAGACATTAAACTTTAAAAATACACATATGAAATAATTTAATCTTATATGGAAAATGGTTTTGATAAAACACTTGAAATGAATTCTTGAGGAAAATATCCTTTCTTCTTTAAAATCATTTTCTTTTCAAAAAATGTCATGCATTTTTAAAAGAAAGATATTTTGTTGGAAATAATCATGAAATCATTTGGAGGAAGGTTCATGAAAATAAGGCTTTATAAAACTATAAAAATCCTTTCATACCGTATAAGTTAAAAAAACATTCCTCTCATACTTTTTCCGAAAAATTCAAAAAGTAACTCATACGAAAAACGACAAAATATTCCTTTCATATCTTTTACTAAAAACTCGGCGAAGGGTAAAATTGGATTTAAAAATTTTTAGGAGGATATAAATAATATTACATATTGAGGAAACATGGATGTGGATGATAAATATTCCCTAGTAAATTCTGAAGTATAAACAATCTCGGATAAAAATTGAGACTATGAGATTTTCCCTTACCTTAGATCCGATATGCTTCATACGTATGCAAACCTCCTGTATTATGATTTAAATAATTTCATTGACTTATTATAGAATCATATTCATTGTTGTTATATCATATATGGTTCACTTATGACTTTATATTACCCGTTCTTTTGTAAATTCATGTTAAAGTAGCGTTTTGGGTAAAATCGTTTCATTTGTCTTTCGTGTTTTAACTTGTAATTATTAATATTATTACTTAGATCATGATTACATAGATCCATAATTTAAAACATGATTTTTATATAATATATATTCCGAATATACATATATATAATGGATCGATAAATGGAATGAAATACATCGTTCATGGAGACGGTAGGTCGTACGTACGCATGAATGATGTTTTAGTTTCCTTATTGAATTGAATAGAATTAAGTAGATGACATAAATATATATATATAAATCCAGTAGAATTATTATGTCATATATTTCATTATTACTTAGTATATATACTTTATAATCTTTCTTGAATGGTTATCATGGAGAGTGAATCTCATCGCGTCGTGGAGACGGTATTCCATACGTACGCACGAGCGATGATATCATTCCCATCATTGTGGAATTGTATTAAAGTGAATGTATAATATTACAGAATCAATATCACTTGACAATAATCATATATATTCATTACTTTCACCATTATACCCATCCAAGTAAGGTGGTGGTGGAAAATAGATTACACCACGACTCGGAGACGGTATTTCGTACGTACGCACGCGTGGTGACTTCATTTTCCGTAGGATGGATATATTTTGAAATATGGTTGTTTCATAAATATAATAACATATCATTATATGAGTGATATTGATGTTATTACTTCATAGTGAAACAACTAAAGAAGAATAACTGGAGTAAGAAATAAAGTTGAAAGAATCGGTAAGGGACATTATCTCTTCTTTGAAGCACCTCTTTGAGACCTCCTCTTAGGGAACTGAAATTGGTCTTTGAAGAAGAATAGGAAATCTAGGAAGTTTCTAGGGAATTGGAGAAGAGAATTTGGCAGGGGTTGGACGATCTTGAAGGCTCAAAGTGGTGTGAGGAATAGAGGGAGGAGGTGCCCTTTTATAAGGGAGGAGAGGGGCACCATTGGAAAAACTAAAAATATTATTTTATTATAAAGTCATATTCGGTTTTTAATAGGTCCAAATTGATTTATTTAGAAGATATGGTGGGGATGAGTCGAAATACTTTAATCCAATAGAATTTAGACAAGTTTAGGTTTCTATTTTAACCATATCATTTAGATTTAACTTTAAGTTAAATAATTTAACTTTTACCGTGTCTTCTTGTTTTCATACACTACAAGGTTAATAAACTTACTACAACAAGCCAAACGAACCCCAAGTTGTTTATTATTAATATATATAACCTTATCTAAGTAATTTGGCTGAAATATATATTTTTAAGAATAATATAACAATTAATAATATAATATTTGTTTTAAAAACTATTTTATGTCAATTTTGACACTATTTGGTAATTGATTATTGTAAAAATCCTAACATAATGATTAGTTCTAAAAAAGTTAATTAAATCCATAATAACATGTCATATTAACCTATAAAATTAGTGTAATTCATAAAAAGTCTCAAATTACATTTATTTGGATATTTATAACATCAATTATGTCAATATTTCATTAATAAGATAATTACTGCATCATCATTGTGTCATAACTAAATTAAATTATTTAATGTATAAAAATTATAAATAAAATACCATTATGTAATAAATATTTTAATATTTATAATTAATATTTATAGTCGAATTTATCTTATGTATAACCCTATATTAAAAATGACTTACTTATTAAACATTGATTTTAACTATTTTAACCCTTCTTTAAATAAATTAATATTAAATGTCCTAATCTAATCCAAGTGGGCCTAAATGGTCATATTTTATTCCTAAGGTTGTTTTTTGTCGAATTAAACTTATAAAATAGAATTAGTACATGTGTTAGGGTAATAATAATATAATTATTACCCTTAATTATCCTATTTACTTTTAACCGTGGTAAATAAAAGTAAAAAGTTACAATTCACCAAAAAATATTTTAATCTCATTGAACCAAATTTTAGTCCTTGATATTAACCGTGTCTCTCGGATTTTCAAAATTAAATTAAAAAAAGTGGTAAAATTTCATTTAAATGAAAAAGTCAGTTTTTTATCTACCACTATGTGGTTTCACTATTCATCGAAAATTGAAGTTTTTCAGAAAAATATCAAAAATTCAGCCTAAAAATTATTTGATATTCTGAATTCAAAATTGATGTCTATTTTTCCAAATTCAAAACAAAGAAGTGGAATTAATTAATTTTAAAATTAATTCCCGTTATGAAAACAAATAGCGTGTTTTTAAGAAACAATAACTATCAAAAGATTGATACTTATTTATATCCAATTTCAAAGTTAAATTAATTACAATGACCAACATTGGATTAAATGGTAAAAATATATTCCAATTACACTTTTAAATCAATTAAAAAGATAATCTAACCATATAAATTATTACGATGAAAAAAAGTTATTTTTAATTAAAATATAGCGTGTTTTTACTATTCATTAAAATATGAAAGTTATCAAAAAAATATGAAAACCTTATCAAAATTAAATTTTTATATCCTGAGTCCAAGTAAGATTGTTATTTTGTCAAATTTAACTTATAAACTTGTCAAAAACTATATTTAAAGTGGGTGCGCCATCAAAAGGCGGCAAAACGACATTTTTTGAAAAATACTTTTTTTCCTGATTTTTTTTTGTTCTCACACAATGTTCTAGAAAATATGTAAGATGAATAATAATGTTATAAAATTAAAAATGTAGTTAATACTATTCATAACGGCTAGTCCATAATAATATTATAACAATATATCGTTGTTTTGTGAAACCCGGTATTGCGTACTACACACGCTATCGAGGAAGGTCGTGATTGTGTGTAATGAAATCCAAGTTAGGGTTGTGTATACTGCAAGATAATACGGTGTTTCATATAGCGCAAGATAATTTTAGTGTAGCATACAACAGAAGACATCAGTGAAATTAAAAAGAATATTTCTCATAAAATCTCGGGGTGTTACATTCTTCCCTCCTTAAAATGAATTTCGCCCTCAAAATTTGTTGGGGTTATAAATGGTTTACTACTTGAATTTTTCATTAATAGAAACCCACATCGTAAAAAGGGAATACCAAAACCTATCATTAAAAACTAAAGTATGAAACGTAATGGTTACCCAAATTTACTAATCAATGGGTTTCCATATAGGAGAACATAGGTGAAAATATGGATATGGAATAAAAATCTAACCATCATGTTCTGATGGAGAGTGGTAGAGAACATGGCTATGAAAAATCCAACAATCACAAAGCCATAAATTTGTGATGATCTAGGGTACTATCTGATCCATCAGATATGAGGGCATTAGGAAAACATTTTCAAGATCATTTCTCTAAAGTTGATGAATTAAAAGAAATACTTACATGATTTTGGTACAATCTCACTGTTGTTCGTGAATTGAACAATTTCCACTTCATCTCTTAAATAAATTAAGTTGAATTTGTTATTCGTGAAGCGTTATCAAATCATATGATAGAATGATGGGTCATTCTGTTTCAAACAGAAGGTTAGCAAATGTTATAAGTCCATCTTATGGTGAGATTAATCATATATGGTTCCAAAAATGGACTTACACTTTATTTATCATACCACTTAATAAAATAAAACTAGTTTCTACTAACCAGGGACTTCCTGTAGGCCAATGGTATGTGATAAAGTCTTGTTACACTTCAATTCTGGGTTCGATTCCCACATCCTTGTCCAACGCAATGGGTTGTCGCTCGTCCTGCAGGTTGTCCTTTTTCTAAAACTACACTATTATAACATTCTAGAAATAATATCAAAAAAAAAATGTTCTATCCTTAAACAATACTATCTTATGTCCAACATAATCCATTCCAATCTTTAGGCTTATCCAAAATACTGTTGTCCATTCTCATATTATAGTGAAAACAATTACTAGAGAGTTCATATAACAAGAATTTTAATACCATCGTTGATCCCCATATATCATAAGATATGTCTTGTTGGTAACATTCCAAACATTCAAAGGCCTTAATCATGTATTCTATTGAAAAATGAATACCCATTGAACCTTAATGAAAACATGAGTGCTGTCAAAAGTAAACTCTTTCCACATACCAAAACCCAAAAATTCTGTATACTCTAACCATGATATAACTATTTCCTTATATCTGTCATGAGCTCATGAATACTGTCAAACATTTCCTTTCCTCCTTATCCCTTCATTATGCGTATATCATATTATTTCCAAAAATATCTCAATCACTTTCCATGGTTACCGGTACCATAAAATTATTGAAACCCACAATAGACCAATACATAAATATTCCAATATGCCACAATACTATATACAACATTATTTTGGAATCCCATTACATAAACACTTAATCATTCCACCACATTGTTGTCATATTCAACATCAATAATAGTGATCGCATGTGACTTCCCTTTGTCCTTTACCGTAAGTGGCTGCTTATGTCGATCAACATTAACCCTTGGATTAGGGCATTGATTAGCATAATGCCCCATTTCATTGCACTTAATGAATTGAAGTGTCGGTGGTGCATTCTCTGCCGTCTTTTCTTTATCATTAGTAACCCTTTTTTCCATTACTTCGACACTCAGATACTCGATGACCTTCTTTTCCACACTTAAAACATTTTCTAGTCCCTTTAAGACAATATCCACCATGCTTCTTTCCACACTTTGAGCATAAGGAAATAGTCATCTTCTTTTCACCATTATTCTGAGATTTCTCCTTGAACTCCATCTTTTGTTTCTTGTCAAAACCCTGAGATGGATATGTAACACCAACTTCCATTTCTACCGTGATAGCACAAGACACAATTTCTTCATAGCTACTAAAGTCTCTTATAGATAATTCCCTTCGAAGACTTGGTTTTAATCCACTGAAGAACCGATCAACTTTACTTTCAGGTTGGATCATAAAGTCAGATGCATACCTTGGAAGCCTTGTAAAATTCGCTTCGTATATACCAACAGATTCATCATCCTTTTTCTTTAGTTCAAGAAACTCCTTCTCCATCTTTGTTCTAAGAATACAAGTGAAGTACTTCTTGAAAAATATGTTCTTGAACTCGTCCCATTCCATGGACTCAATTTCATCTCTTGGCCTCGTATTCTCGATAAGATTCCACCATTTATCATCTTCACCTTCCAAATGATATACTGCTAAGATGACTTTATCATGTTCAGAACATTGAAGAACTGAAAATATCTTTCCAGTGGTACTGATCCATTGTTCAACAACAAGTGGATCAGAAGACCCACTCAAAGAAGGTGGACGTTGACTCATGAAGGACTCAATAGAATATTGTTCCCTTCTCTGCTCATATGGAAGTCCAGAATGATTCATAGCTTGTGTAAGTATAAAAATAAGATTGTGCACTCCATCTATCATGACATTGGTTTGGTCAGGAGGACAATCATTACATTTTCCATTACATTGATCGAAATGGTTCCTTCGGGTTCTAGGCATCATCTAAAACCCAAAAATAATAGTGTGAGAGGCAAATACCATGCTAGGGAAAACAACATAATAAAAGGGGAGTACCTTCAATATCTAACATCTTAGGTTTAATTCTAAGATCGTTACCGTAATTCTAGGATTATAACCTATACTTACACTTAACCTTAGGGACATCCCTAGACATACCTTAGAAATATCTCTAGGGATGTCACTAAAGTTCCTGCATCCTAGTTTCCAAAGGTTGACTAAACCTTTCCTCTGATACCAATTGTAGAGAACTGAAGCTTAACGTACATAGATATTTCATTACTTTTTCGGAATACTTAATACATAAAAAAACAGACACAGAAGGACCGTAATAGTTTAGTGTCTTTGGAAACTTGGAACGTAATCTTCTAATCGTGGTGAAAGATCTTCAACATCTCCCATAAAGATATTCCACTTTTTGTTTCCTTACCTAAAACCGTTCTTCTAATCCTAGGGTAAAATAAAACATAAAAAGGGTTCGCACAAATTCTCAATAAGGGTAAGCATGGATAAAATAAAACATACCATATACATTTGAATGTAAAAACATGAACATAATGTTTAAACATAAAAATCTTGAGAAACGACTTAAAACATGGAAGTACATAAGGAATAGATCATAATGGAACATAAATAATTATAAAATATCATGGGAATAAAACATGTAATTGTGGAATCCATTAAGCACATGTAATGATTTCCATAGTAGACAAGGCATTGCGGCAAAGACCATCTTAGTGGACAAAGTCCCTTTCTGAATCAAGTTCACTCCTCATTCCAGTCCTGTAATACTGAACCGGATTAACTTACCGTTCCATCCATGTCTATCTCATGAGATATAAATCTTTACCAAATGCATTAGAGGGAGATATAGGTCCCACTAATCTAATAATGAAATCATTATTACTTGTGCCACAACATAAACAAAAATCATTCATCATAACCCAAAGAATAAAAATGGGTTTCATAAATATCATCTCATCATAACATAATCCATATAAAAATTGGATATCATTTCATCATAAGAAAAGTGAAACCAAGTAAATCATAGAGACATTAAACTTGAAACATACACATATGAAATAATTTCATCTTAGATGGAAAATGGTTTTGATAAAACACTTGAAATGAATTCTTGAGGAAAATATCCTTTCTTCTTTAAAATCATTTTATTTTCACAAAATGTCATGCATTTTTAAAAGAAAGAGATTTTGTTGGAAATAGTCATGAAATATTTTGGAGGAAGCTTCATGAAAATAAGTCTTTATAAAACTATAAAAATCCATTTATGCCGTATAAGTTAAAAAAACATTCTTCCCGTACTTTTCCCGGAAAAGTAAAAAAGTAACTCGTACAAAAAACGACAAAAGATTCCTTTCATATCTTTTACTAAAAACTCACCGAAGGGTAAAACTAGATTTAAACAATTTTAGGAGGATATAAATAATATTACATATTGAGGAAACACGGATTTGGATGATAAATATTCCCCAGTAAATTCTGAAGTATAAATAATCTCGGATAAAAATTGAGATTGCGAGATTTTCCCTTACCTTAGGTCCTATATGCTTTGTACGTTTCCAAAACTCATGTATAGTGATTTAAATAATGTCATTGACTTATTACAGAATCATATTCATTGTTATTATATCAAATATGGTTCACTTATGACTTTATATTATCCGTTCTTTTGTAAATTCATGTTAAAGTAGCATTTTGGGTAAAATCGTTTCATTTGTCATTCATGTTTTAACTTGTAATTATTCATATGATTACTTAGATCATGATTACTTACATCCAGAATTTAAAACATGATTTATATATAATATATATTCCGAATATACATATATATAATGGATCGATAAATGGAAAGAAATACACCGTTCATGGAGACGGTAAGCCGTACGTACGCATGAACACTGTTTTCGTTTCCTTATTGAATTGAATGGAATTAAGTAGATGAAATAAATAAATATATACATAAATCCAGTAGAATTATTATTTCATATATTTCATGATTACTTATTATATATACTTTATAATCATTCTTGAATGGTTATCATGGAGTGTGAATCTCATCGTGTCGTGGAGACGGTATTCCGTACGTACGCACGGGCGATGATATCATTCCCATGATCGTGGAATTGTATTAAAGTGTATGTATAATATTAAAGAATAAATATCACTTTACAATAATCATATATATTCATTACTTTCACCATTATACCCATCCAAGTAAGGTGGTGGTGGAAAATAGATTACACCACGGCATGGAGACGGTATTCCGTACGTACGCACGCGCGGTGATTTCATTTTCCATAGGATGGATAGATGGTGAAATATGGTTGTTTCATACTTATAATAACATATCAGTATATTATTGATAGTGATGTTATTAACTCATAATGAAACAACTAAATAAGAAGAAGTGGAAGAAGAAATAAAGTTGAAAGAATCGGTAACATAGATTACCTATTCTTTGAAGCGCCTCTTTGAGTCCTCCTATTAAGGCACTAAAATTGGTCTTTGAAGAAGCCTAGGACCTCTAGTATGTTTCTAGGGAAGTGTAGAAGAGAATTTGGCAAGGTTTGGCCGAGCATGAAGGCTCAAAGTGGTGTGAGGAAGAGAGGGAGGAGGTGCCCTTTTATAAGGGAGGAGAGGGGCACCTTTGGAAAAACTAAAAATATTATTTTATTATAAAGTCATATTCGGTTTTTAATAGCTCAAAATTGATTTATTTATAAGATAAGGTGGGGATGGGTCTAAATCTTCTCATCCAATAGAATTTAGACAAGTTTAGGTTTCTATTTTAACCTTATCATTTAGATTTAACTTTAAGTTAAATAATTTAACTTTTACTGTGCCTTCTTGTTTTCTTACACTATAAGGTTAATAAATTTACTATAACAAGCCAAAAAATCCCCAAGTTATTTATTATTAATATATATAACCTTATATAAGTCATTTTTCCGAACGTTAGATTTCTAGGAATGAAATAATAATTAATAATATAATATTTGTTTTAAAAACTATTTTATGTCAATTTTGACACTATTTGGTAATTAATTTTTGTGAAAATCATAACAGAATGATTAGTTCGAAAAAAGTTAATTAAATCAATACTAACATGTTATATTAACCTATAAAATTAGTTTAATTCATAAAAAGTCTCAAATTACATTTATTTGTGTATTTATAACATCAATTATGTCAATATTTCATTAATAAGATAATTACTGCATCATCTTTGTGTCATAATTAAATTAAATTATATAATGTCTAAAAATTATAAGTAAAATACCATTATGTAAGAAATATTTTCATCTTTCTAATTAGTATTTATAGTCGAATTTATCTTATGTATAACCATACATTAAAAATTATTTACTTATTAAACATTGATTTTAACTATTTTAACCATTCTTTAAATAAATTAATATTAAATGTCCTAATCTAATCCAAGTGGGCCTAAATGGTCATATTTTATTACTATGTTTTTTTTGGTCGAATTAAACTTATCCAATAGAATTATGACATGTGTTATGGTAATAATAATATCATTTTTACCCTTAATTATCCTATTTACTTTTAACCGTGGTAAATAAAAGTAAAAAGTTACTATTCACCAAAAAATATTTTCATCTCATTGAACCACATTTTAGTCCTTGATATTAACCTTTTCTCTCGGATTTTTGAAATTCAATTCACAGAAAAGGTAAAATTTCATTTAAATGAAAAAGTCAGTTTTTTTATCTACCACTAAGTGGTTTCACTATTCATCTAAAATTGAAGTTTTTCAGAAAAATACCAAAAATTCAGCCTAAGAATTATTTGATATTCCGAATTAAAAATTGATGTCTATTTTTCCAAATTCAAAACATAGAATTTTCATTAATTAATTTTAAAATTAATTCCCGTTATCAAAACAAATAGCGTGTTTTTAAGAAACAATAACTATCAAAATATTGATACTTATTTATATCTAATTTCAAAGTGAAATTAATTCCAATGACCAACATTGGATTAAATGGTAAAAATATATTCTAATTAAACTTTAAAACCAATTAATAAGATAATCTAACCATAAAAATTATTGCGATGAAAAAAAGTTGTTTTTAATTAAAATATAGCGTGTTTTTACTATTCGTGAAAATATGAAAGTTATCAGAAAAATATCAAACCTTTATCCAAATTAATTTTTTATATCCTTAATCCAAGGAAAAATTTTATTTTGTCAAATTTAACTTATAAACATGTCAAAAACTAGATTTAAAGTTGGTGCGCCATCAAAAGGCATCAAGACAACATTTTTTGAAAAATACTTATTTTACCCGAAAAATTTATTTTGTTCTCATAACATGTTCTAGAAAATATGTAAGATGAATAATAATATTATAAAATTCAAAATGTAGTTAATACTATTCATAACGGCTAGTCCATAATAATATTATAATAATATATCATTGTTTGGTGAAACCCAGTATTGCGTACTACACACGCTATCGAGGAAGGTCGCGATTGCGTGTAATGAAAGCCAAGTTAGGGTTGTGTATACTGTATGCTAATAGGATGTTGCGTATATCACAAGATAATCTTGTTGTAGCATATAATAGAAGATATCAGTGAAATTAAAAAGAATATTTTTCATAAAATCTCGGGGTGTTACAAATTTTGAGATTAGGCCCTGAGACGATGTTCAATTCCAAGGCCCAGTGTGCTCAAAAAAATGTTTCAAATATATTAAAATATTAAAAAGAATGGGTATGAAGTTTTCCTAAAAAGTGGAACAAAATATAAATGAATGCCTAGATCAGAAATCTAATGGTACTGTTGAGTTCAAAAAAGAAGTTATACCCTTGGAGTGACCTAACATTGGCCAGTTTGGGTCGATTGTGAAAAAGTCATCACATACCTTAATTGAATAAAAATATTTATGAAAATTATTTTACATTAGTTATTTATGAAATGATCTGGTTTGTCTTTAATTAATCCATTTTTAAAAAATTTTAGGGTTAGCCTCGTAACCCTAGATTTCTCTGGAGAAGATGGAGAGAGAACATCTAGAGGATCCTTCCGAAAGATGACGATGAAACCTCAGATCGGCGATCGACGCACACCGATCTTGAAAGATTTCACCAAAGACAATGATACAGTGACCATTATTCATTAGTGAACGACCCAAATTCTGGTAGGGAGTTTGATTTTATTCATTTATTTCTTGTTATTGATTTCGGTGATGAATGTGGACCAATCCACGAACAAATTGATCCATGGTTTGATTGTATTTACGAGATGAGATTATTTTATGGGATTTATTAAGAGTGGAATCATGAATTTTGTTTTGATTAATTTATCATTCTACTATTAACAAATCAAGATCGACATGAACATCGATTGAGGTTCATCCCTCTTGATATTTTTTTCTTTTCTCCCCCAGTTCTTATATTCATCATCATGCATTATTCGTTCTTCCAAGTAATTTGAAACCCATTGAGAACAATCAATTGTTTCACCTTTGATTCTTGGTGGAACAATCTAGAACCATAGTTCTGACATCTGGATGACTTGATAGAGGTGTGATGGTGGGTATGGTAGTGAATATATCGATGGTGGGTGCCAAATTCTCATTCATCAGCAGTAATGCAGAATGATTACGGTCACATTTTTCAAGATGATTGAAGGACCAAATAAAATCAATTTGGTGTTAGGGAGGGAAAAGGTCTTGGATCTAGAGTTTCAAGGCAAACTGAACACCGGAAAGAGATCTGATAGATCAAAGGTGCGAGTGGGAGGATTAAGACAAATTTTGGAAAAACCTGATGCACAGGACTTGTAGTCCCTAACTACATTGTGTGTTGTCCTCCTTGGATGAACATGGTGTATTCCTTTAGAGGTACGTGGACACTGGGTGGAGTTAATAGGTTGCCTATATGGTGTGTACTCCACCACACAACTTGGGTTGGACAAGGAACATGGGATGCCCCATGTACTGGTACAAGACCAGGGACTCACGGTTTGACATCATGTAATAGCACAAGACCATAATATACGGTAGGACCCAGAATATAGGTACACAAAATGTAACCCCTTCTACATGTTGTCTAACCCTATTTTACATGACACAGATTTGGAACACCTGGTCCATTGTACATGGGAAATACCCATGGTCAAGGTACATGATGTGTGACTCTACTACTCATCATGTACCACTTTCCACATGGCTTGATCTTCTTGTCCTCTATATCTTGGAAAAGTTTCATTCAGGTTTGTTCCTTTTATTATTTCCCTAAATGTTGGTATGAATCATTTACTACTCCTAGGGCTATGATAGCTTCCCCAGTACTTCCTGGATAGTATTTTTAATCCCCTGAGAGGCCTAGAAAATGATCCACTATTAATCTTCATTCCCTAGGTGGTGTTCTTGCTATCTACATGCCCAACACTATGCAGGCACTAATCCTCTACTTATCATGTTAATACAGATTTTGTTGTTGGTATCACCCCATTTACTAGGTCGTGAACCTAACATGTGTATCATATTATCTTATGATCTATAAATATATCTCTCTCATGATAGTACCCGATGATGAGTACCTCTTGGATGGACATCATCAATGCTATAGAACTCAGGAGTGTGCTCCCCCAGATAAGTGCTTCATGGAATATTTGTGCAGAATTCCTAAGTCTAGTATGTATTGGTTATGAATTACCTCTATACTATGTCTCTTGGTTTGGGTATATCTAAATTTTCTTGCTATATGAATTATAGACATATACCTATGTAGAGATGAATATAATTTCCTTTGTTATATACCTTTGGGTATGGGGGTGTACTATTGAGTATTGTTATACCCAACCCTACCAAGGCTATTCCCACACATGTCGTGTCTTTTGTATATGATCGACCATTTCATGGAGTCCTTGGAGGAATAGGACCTGCCGGTTCTTTGTGAGACAGGGTAGGCCGAAGTGTGTTCCTATGGATTTCAAACAATAGTCCGAGTCCATTTTACTTATAGGTTGGACTTATGTTTACAAAATCTTTACGGTGGGATTGTATCTTGGACCTGATTACTTTAATTTCCTTCCTATAATACTCTAGTTATAGGACACAGTTGTATGAATTCATTGGTCACATAGTGGTCTTTTATATTTCATCATTTTGCGGGCTTGGAGTTGTGTTCATGCATACATATACATATGAAGTGCCTCCCATGTTATTGATATGACTTCTCATTTAGAGTCACTAGCCCCTGAACAATTAGAGGCATGCTTGGGGAGTCATTCCATGGGACCCTTTGGGACACGTCGTGATAGAGTTGTATCAGAGGGGTAAATTCTACTTTTGGATCGAGAGACTATGATATTAATTTAGGGAAATAATGTTAAGTTTTTCGAGTTCATATTTCAGGCTTGGGACTCCAGTGTTGGTGTAGTGGACAACATATCCATACACTAGGACTCAGATAACCTACTTTTTATCTTAGTATGTGAGAACAATGGTTAGAGTGAAAAATAATCGTACATGTATCATATAGTAGTGGATTGTGGTTTCCATGTCATTCTTGAGTCAGCTCTCCAAATATATTCATTGAATGTAGTACATCTTGTTTATTTACAAGATACCTCCATGACATATACCAGCTAGGATTTGGAATCTTGATCATAAGGATGTCCCCCTCAGTGACGAAGATTCAATATAGGGACCAGTTCCCCAGATGTTACCTCCATGTGGTGAACCATCCACACCTCCATCTACAGAGCTGCATGTAGTACCCACAATACATGCGGATAAATAGTGTAGGCTGAGTGTGATTCATGAGTTTTAGCAACAAAGACCCATCGAGATCTAAGTTTACCATAACCCACATATGAATGAGGATTGTCTTGAGGTAGTGGCCAGTGTTTTCCATCTTTTCCGGACACTATTAGATTAGATAGTGGTCCTGGCAAAGAGACATGTGCACAGATCATCAGGATGATTGTGGAGTTTGGTTTTCCAGACTTATGACGAGGAAAATATTTCATGGACAGAGGTTGAGTGCCTCTTCATAGAGGTTTTCTCACCAGTTACACTGAAGTCTATGTGTATATAGGAGCTTCTTCAGCTCTAGTAGGGAATTATGCCTGAAGAAGATTATTCATCGAGGTTCACCAACCTTTTCAGGTACCCTATGGATATGGTTCGAGATCATTATTTCAAGGATCGTACATTTGAATGAGTTTTCCGTAGAGAAATTTTAGCCATAAATATTCCCCTATTAATTCCTACATATGTTGGGGTGATTGAGCGGGATTTGGTAGTTGAAATATTCTTAATAAAGAAAACATAGCTAGTGATAGTTTGTAGTGGACAAACAAGAGAATATAAATTGATAGTAGGAAGACAACATCAGTCCCTAGGACCTGGACATAGGAGATGTTTCCGGAGGAGGTCCTAGGATAAAGGATCTTTAGTTTAGGGATCATATGGTGAGTTACTCATCATAGAGAGAGGTAGAGATATTTATGTGATGGAAGGGGAAATCTCCCTTGAGATTTCCCAACCTTTCTTACTACTGATAGGGAGACTGTGGATGGACCACTGAGGTAGAGACAACGATAGGATAAGGGAGCTCCTTAGGGCGGTAGATGTGAAATATTATTTGAGTTATAAGTAGGAGGTGTTATATGTTTTAAAATTTTACTACCACCACCCATAGGTGGTCCATGCCAAGCTCAGTGAGCTAGGGGATATGGGCATGGAAAACTACATGTGGTTGAGGCTTATGACATATGGGCTCTTGTAATTATTTTAGGCACAATTTTTCTCTTTTATACATTGTCTTCCATAATGATAGAAACATGTTATAGTCAATCCTTTCTCACCACATATCTTGTACGAGACCTAGATATTTTGATTGAACTATTGAATCGTCCATTATGATTGAAGACACCTACCAGAAAAGACTCAATGATCACAAACCTATGAAAACAGTGTGACCAAACCCTTGGATGTGAGAGTTTTAGTTGGATCTTTTTGGTATCATTGTTGAGGCCTTAAACCATAACTCTTGGTATGGATTGGTTATCTACAGTCCATGCCCAAATTAACTGTTTTTGGCGAAGGGTGTGGTGTGTTAGCAGTGGAATAACCGGGTTTTATTTTGTATTATAAAAGGAATCCAGGTAGCACATGATGAATGTATACATAGGAGGATATATCTGATTACTAATAATATGACTAGCCTAACTCATGGTGTAGTGGATGTTATGAGTTTTCAATTTCCTACTGTGGTGGAAGAGTTTGAGTAAATATTTTCTGAGGATATTCTAGGTTTAACTCCCCACTGGGAGATAGACTTCTACATTGATTGACACCTCAGTACAATACAGATATCTACACCAGCATATCAGATGGATCCCATAGAGCTTCGTGAACTGAGTGTGTCGTTTGAGGACTTACAAAAGAAGGGCTTCATGAGACCCAGTGTTTCACCCAGGGAAGCCTTAATTTTGTTTTCCAAAAAGGAATATGGGAGCTTGAGGTTTTGTGTAGACAATGTATGCTTGAACAAAATGATCATGATGAACAAATATCCACTACCAAGGATCTATGACCACTTCGATCAGTTGAGAGGGGATCGACAGTTCTTGAAGGTTGACCTTCGATCAAGATATCATAATCTGTGAGTATGAGATGAGGATATATCAAAGACAATGTTAAAATGTATTTAAATTCATTATGAGTACTTGGTGATTCCATTTGGTGTGATGAATTCCCAAGAATTTTTAATGGGACTCATGAACCAAATATTTTATCCTTATATAGACTAATTCATGGAAGTTTTCATCAATGATATCATTGTGTACTCGGCATCCAAAGAGTAACACGCAAGACACTTAAGGGTTGTTCTGGGCGTACTCTAAGAGGACCAGATTTACAAAAGGATCATGATGTTTCAATTCTAAATTTAGGCATTCCAATTTTGGGGACATATTATCTCAATAGATGGAGTGGTAGTGTACATGGCCAAGGTCGAGGTAGTGTTAGCATGGGAGCCACCTAAGAGCATGATGTATGTGCAGAGCTTCCTCGAGTAGGTAGGATATTATCGAATATTCACACCTAATTTATCTATAATGTCAGCACCTATAACTGATTTTAATCGAAAGGGGAATCCTTTCATGTGTAAAGTGAAGTTCCATCACGCTTTTTAGTAATTGAGGCAGAGTTTGACGAGCACAATGATCTTTATATTTTCATATGAGGGTGTCAAGTACATAGTGTTCTCAGATGCATCAAGAAATGGGATTGGTTGTGTACTAATGTAGTGGTGAGAAGTGATTGCCTATGATTTAAGTCAGCTGAGACCACATGAGATTAACTATGCAACCCATGATATTGAGTTAGCAGTGGTAGTCTTCACATTGAATATTTTGTCACACTACCTGATGGGAGAGAGATTTATCCTCTACCGTCCATTGGAAGGAATAAAATGAAAGTTAGGGGTAACACATAAAGGGTAATCTAAAGACTAAAGTTGATGACTTATAAATATTCTTTTATTTCCTTAACTCATGAGTCTATAGGCTTCAATCTAGGCTTTTCATGATCTACTTTCTAACATATAATCTTAGGGGCATTTTTTTTAATTCCCTTAATAAGGGTTCATACTAAGATTGTGAATTTATAAAAACATATCCCGAGGGAGTGTCGTAACCAAGAGTGTAGCAAGGCCCGTTTTTGTGCACCATTTTCTATTCGAGTCTAGCTCAAAGTGGCGTTTTCGGGTTTTACCCCTAGGATACATCTGTTCCAGAGCTGCCTCTACGTGCTCGTATCTAGACAGGGATGTATTTTTTTGATAAACCACTTACTTAGTACTTACCAAAACTTAGGGATGTTTTTATTATACTTAGTATTGTCTCTAAGGCTTTACTATGGTTTTCTAATCCTAATCTCAAAAATAACTAAACATATCCTCTGATACCAACTATGACAACACTGCTTTTTATTAAAACTTAAACATGATTTGTTACATAAAACATCACTTGATTCAATAAAGAAGATCGAGAGATTTAGTTTCTTTGGGGATTAGGATCATTACATAAAAACTTGAAACATGAAATAAAACATCTTTATTGAAAACATCCTTTACATGACCACTAAATTCCCTCGTACTTAGCATTGCATGTGATAACCTGAGGACATGCATAGAAAAGGGTGAGCTATAAAGCCCAGTAAGGCAATACACATGGAATAACATGAGGACTACAATACATGTTAGACATTAGGAATATCAATAGATCACAAGAGAAACATGAACATAACGACATGATAAATCATGATATTCATAACATGGAAATGTGGCAACAACACTTAACATGGAATTAGCATGAGCCAAGGCTCATTGCACATGGAGCATGAGTAAACCCTCATTGCACATGAAGCATGAGTAAAACCTCATTGCACTTGAATTAGCATGAGTCAACACTCATTGCACGTGATGTATCATGATACTATACTTTACCCAATACATTGGAGCGCTACAAGGGGGCACCCTTCTTAAACATTTCATTTCATGTATAAGTGTGCCACATGGATCAAAAAAGATGGATTCATAAAAAATAATCATTTATTCGACGATGAAGGAATGTGGAATTAATACATGAAACTTTATAATCAATAAGTAAATGTTCATAAAGGTGAATACCCTTGATAGAGAAATGGGCATGGTATTCACTACACAATGGCATTGGCTTAGAAAATCGGTGCGATTTCAGCAGCGTAACGGCGTGACATAAGAATTCATAAAAAAATGGTTTATGAGACAGAAAGGGGTTCCTCATCATATCTACATTTAATGGAAAGTAAGGAGGTAATATATATACATTTCCCAACAATTTTAATAGAATTTAGATTCATTATACAAAAGTATTGATTGAATGTAAACTAGGAGAGAGAAGTTCCTTTCGGAATTTCGGGATAGTAACGGGTGTACATGGGAGGAATTTAATGAGAGAGAAAGTGGTATCCCATCATTCAAAAATAAATATGGAAGTATGAGGGAGGATAAAAACCATACCCCAACATTCATAATTTTAATTAAAAGGGCAAAACAACTTAAAGAAAATTGGACAAAAATGAGAAAGGAAGAAAAAACCCTTAATTGGAAGTGTGCTTCCAAAGGCTAGAGAGAGGCTTGTGAGAGGATTCATGGGAGCTTGGGGAACCTTAGTAGGATTCTAGAGAGAGTAGGGCAGAGTTTTGACAAACTCCAAAGGCTTTGAGTGAGGAGGAAGTGGGAGCTTGGGTGGGTTTATATAGGAAAGGTGAGGGAATTCTTTATTATTTAGGTTTGGGTCCCGTTGTAGTAAATTAATCCAAACCACAAACCATAACATGGTTTTGGCACATGGTTTCTAGAAAATGGAAGAGGAAAATAATATTTTATAAGGCCAAATTCCGAACTTCTTAAAATAATAGGGTTTCTTACGTGGAGGTGAGTCAAACTCCCAAGGAAATTAATTTAAAAAGACAAGGTGTTTAATAAGTCTTGAGGGATCCATTAATGCTTTAAAAAGTAAGTCAAAAAACCCAAAATCACATTATTTTAATGGTAAAACATATATTGTCCGAACATAAAGATTATATTATTTTATTACATCACTATTGGGTCATTTTGATGTCATAAAACACATTATATATTTAAACGGTATTTAATTTTTACCCAAAAATTTGACTGTCTCAGAAAATTATGAAAAATTCACCATTGGATAATTTCGATGTCCTGATTCCAGAAATAACATTTATTTTATCTAAATAATTTTCTAAATATGATAATTTTCACTTTTAAAATAAAAACTGACATTTATCCAAAATTCATGGGTTTTGACAGAAATGGCTTTCAAATATTAATAAAAATTATATTTGCATTCATAAAATTATAAGATCATTTATATTTAATAAAAATTAATTTAATAATAATAATAATATTTTATTAAAAAATTATTTAATTCAAAAATACCTTAATTTAAAAAAATAGAATTCTTAATTAAATAATAACTAAAAACACTATTTGTACTTTAAAAACTATTTACAATGTATTGATAATGACAAGAAGGAATATTTTTAATTATATAAAAAAATGATATACATGATCATAGTACTAGTGATTTGTTACATAACCCCTTAAAACAGCCGCATAATACCTAAGGGTAAGGTGTGCGATGGTGACAGACTCTTGGGGTGGCTCAGATAACATCGCTCGAGTGGTAATTTCTATCAACTTCCACTTCCCCCATAGACGGTCCCATTTGAGCTTGACATGATGAAGCTCAGCTTGGGATTGGTCCAGAGAGAAGCCCATGGATGCCACCTATTTTCCAAGCTCTGACAAATGGGCTTCGTATGGAGAAATTCTACTGGATGAGGCCATCACTACTTTTGTTTGAGTAAATTGGATTTGTTAAAGACTTATATTTATACTAATCATGTGATCACTGTTCAACAGCTATATTAGCAACGGTCAAAAATTCTTAACATAAAACCAAAGAATTTGACATTTTATATAAACATAAAGAGACATTTAATTAGATCAAGAGGGATTTCCATTAATGAAATGTTGGGTCATTACATTGAGCCTCAAAGAGGCTTCCTATGTATCCCCTTGGTAGGGAATCAAAGTCCATGTAGTTAATATAAGGAAATATTACCACCAATTGGGTTTTCAATGGCTTACCACTAGATGGGGTCACAACAGATTACCGTTGGATAACAATTTCAATGTCTTACTGCGGAATTGGATCACAATGGCTTACTGAAGATTGAGGTCCCAATAGCTTACTGCTGGATGGGGGCGAACCGACGTGAAGATGGTCAGGACGACTAGTGGATGGTGGGCTTGAACCACATGGAGGCTTCCTATGCACCCTTCCTTGGAAAGGATCAAAGACCACGTAGTTCAAGTTGCGTGGGAACTGACGTGAAGGATGGTCAGGACCAATGGTTGTTGGGTTTGAACCTCAGAGAGGCTTCTTACGTACCATGGCTTGGAAAGAATAAAAGACCTCTTAGTTCAGTATGGGTTTGGTGTGTAACTACTTACCACTAACTGGGGAAACAACGACTTACCACTGATTGGGTTCCACAGTTTAACGTCATGTACGATGGGGGAGAACTGATGTGAAGGGGGTCGGAATGACTAGATATTAGGCTTCAAACTCATGGAGGTTTCCTACATACCTTGTCTTGGAAAGGATCGGAGACCTCATAGTTCGGGTTATAGGGGCATTTGGGGGTTATGATCTAAGGCGGACCAAGGTTTTTTTGAACCAACATGAATGAGGTTAGTGTGACCAATGGGTGGTGGGCTTGATCCTCATGGAGGCTTCCTACGTACACTGCCTTAGCAAGGATCAAAGATCGTGTAGTTCAGGTGGTGTGGGGCTTACACTCTAGGCAGCCCAGGGGTTTTGTGAATCGACATGAATGTGGTCAGAGCAACCAATACGTGGTGGGATTGATCCTCATGGAGGCTTCCTACATACCCTGCCTTAGAAAGGATCAAAGACCATGTAGTTCAGGTGGTGTAAGGAATACACTTTGGGCTGCCTAGGGAAGATGTCATGGTCGGTGCTTGCTCTAAGCCCACGTGAGTCATGTTCGGTGTGACAAACAAGTGGTAGCAGAGACCTGATGATCACGTTGCAAATGGTGCATCTGTGGGAGGTGAAGTGGGGATTAAAGGTGATCGCATACCAAAGAGGAAACAGGGTATTATGAGTGGTTAGCAGCCTGAAGAGATTGGGACTTACTCCAGGATGGAAGCCCGGTGGCAACAAAGCCCAGCAAGAGAGGGATTTGGAACCGAAGAAAGGAGGGGAAAGGATGATGCCTCCTGCATGAAAATCTAGGGGCTTACACCAGGATGGTTGCTCTTTCCCCACGTAGGATGCATTGGGGGAAGTCATAGTTCAACGTCATGTGTTGAGGATGATGATGCTTGACAGTTTAATGTTATGTAGCTCGGATGAGGTGGGTTTACTCTGCACCACTAGGACTTACATAACTGGTACCCTCTGCACCTTGGTGAAGGGAATGCATCGACAATGCTGTGGATGGGGGTTTCATGGAGCGAACAATTGGGGGGTCCATGTTACGTGGCTATGAGAATAAGTAATAGTCGTTATTATGCCTATGCGAAGAAGCATGAGGCGAAGCAACACAATGGGAAGTATCGTCCAAGGGACTTTGAAGTTACTTTGTATGATCCTAGAGGGTCGTACGAGAAAATAGTGAATAGCATAGGTGTTTTGGGCTCAGGTGGAGCCCTAAAATGATGCCTGGAAGAGAGACATCACAGGCGCACAAAGAGGGAGTCTTGCGCGCAAAAAGAAAAGTTGCGTGAAAAATGGCGGAGTTGGCGTACAATTGAGATTCTAGCATGAAAAAGGTCGGGGCGGTGCACAATCGGACTAGGTGTGTGAAAAAGGCCGTGGAGGTGCACAATTGGGGTACTGGCGTGAAAAATGGAAGCGCGGTGCACAATTGGGAAACCGACACAGGATAGCCGGAGCCAGTGCAGAAAGGAGGGCGCACAATTGGAAGGAGTTGCGCACAGAAGAACAGATTGAACACAATTAAAAGGAATTGCGTGTGAGGGATAGGACTCGTTGGGATTTGGATGAGGATTAAGCCCAAGTTGTCTCGTGTGAAGGTGGACCCCCGGGTGACCTGGCGTGAAAACTTCAGTTCATGAGAGCCATCTTTTGCATGCACGAGATGTGAATTTCGCGCTAGAAAGACAGTTCAGATTCTTTAGCCCATAAGTAAAAGGGGACACTCTTCTATTTATAGGTTCTCGGGGTCGCATATCTACACAGAAAACAATCCCGCACAAAATTTCGCTCACTGATGTCGGCGGCGCGCAATTTGCAACAGTGCGGGGTAGTTGCATGCAAATGGACGCTCCCGTAGTCAGGCTATGGAAAATTTACGTGCCCATGAGGAAAACTTTCGTGAATCCCGTGGTTTTCCGTGCGATTGAAATTTTTTCAGGAACCTTCAATTTTTTTCGCGCGGCCCCTCCGGGCTCCCCGGGATGGATCACCGGGTCCAAATACGTCTTTGTTTTGTCCCGCAAAAACCCTCCTTCAGTCCTTGAGCGTTTTTAGGCATCTATATTCCCCCCCCCCCCCCCCCCCCGCGGAATCAGATTGGTGAGGGGACGCAAAGGTTGGATTTCGAGGGAAACGCTGAGATGCAGAACTCACCAGGACCCACACGCGCTAAAACTAGAGCAGCGCATAAAACCGATGAGTGGCACATATTCCAATTTTTTCACGCGTGAGAAAACCCATCTCCGCACCTATAAAATCCATCACGGGTCCCTCATTCGTACGGATTTTTCCTACACGGCAAGTCCAGAGATCTCACACGTGAAACATTTCCACGGGTTTTATGTGGAAAATCATCTCAGTTGCGCGTAATTCCAGACTTCAGCGGTTGTTTTACGCGTCGAACCAGGGTTTTTTTCTCCAGCCCCGATTTTTTTCATGCCAATCCCAGATTTATTTTCTCATGTTGAGTCATGAGTCTTCTCGCGTACACCCAGACTCTGCATCAAAAGAAGATGGGTGCTAATCTAGCTGACACTAAGAGAGAGGCTGCTTTCACCGCTCGAAGGGTTGAGAGTGTTGCCAACCCTAAGGTACATGGCACCTGAAGGATAGTATTTAACAACCATACTCTCTTCAACATCCTCACCCCATCATAGAAAGAATACAACTATCCAACAACATGCCGTTATGGGACTTCAGTATCTTGGAGGAGGTACTCATGCCAAGATTTGAAGTAAACACACCACGGTCATGGGTGACCCGCAAGGATGACCTACCTCAGTATAATATCACCTAAAATGGCAATCCTTCTAGAGAAACTATACATATGGACTTTTACATCCTGAATCCCAAGACCAGGACCATTTTGGGGAGTCACCCGGTTGCGGAGGATTCTCCAGCCCTTTACGCAAGTACCTTCCGTCAGAGTGTTACTGACGATACCAAAGTCAGGCTGCAGGATTGGGACTTACGATATGAAGGAAATTTCACGAGTGAATAGGCATGGGCATATTGGGTACCCCATATGTGTGACCAGTTTGGGACCGAACTATGGCACATCAGTTTGTTCGAGGCAGTGTGGACGTCACAGTTTCATTTCTACAATCAGCATGAGCTTAGGCCAGAGTTGTTTACTCGATGGTCCCCCGATACAATACCTTCCATCTTCATCATGGGGAAGTTGGTATCAGCCTTTGGGACATTCATTGCATTGGGGGTATCCCTTTGGATGGGAACTAGTATGATGAAATCCTCCCACCGAGGAACATCTGGGGAGATGGATCACGAACTCCTATGCTGACATGGAATCTATTGGAGCTGACTAAGGAGAGGCTGGGGTCAAGGATTTTTTGAAGGACATCTCTTACAAAAAATGGTTTAGCTTGTTCCTCTACAAATAGATCCAGAAATCAAGATGCTGGGGAGATGGAGACGGTGTCCGACTGCGGCAAAGAGGAACAAAAGTGGATCGTACTGGAGGATCCTAGAGGTGGGGTAATATCAGTCGTGGGGCTTCAGCAAAAATGAGCTTCGAGACCCAAACGTCTGGTACACAAGATTTCTTGCAACATTCCCGAGTGGGTGGCTCCTACCGGTGAGGGACATAAAGATGGGAGTTCATACAACAACCCTTGTGATAGCTGGCATCATGGCTATGAACCAGAGGTTCAACCTAGGGGTCCCCGTGTTAGCCTGTATGTATGCCATTTTGGGATGCATTTCGAGAGGGGGTCACCGAGGAGGATCTGTGGTCCCTTCAAGATCTTTTATGGTTGGTTTACGACTCATTGCGGTGGGTATACCTTTCTAAACGCCATCTGTCCCCTAGGTAATGGCCTCTGACCTTCCTTGCTGAACATTGATGGGGTCATTCCATTGACGCTCAATGTGGAGGGGTGAGGATCAAGATCGGAAATCATGCCAACTTAACTTTTAGCCCATTCCCCACCCTGACTGGCCAGATGATAGACAATGGTCAAGGATCACTTGAGCAAATAGAGTACGTCCAGGGAATCAAAGGTGGGGTGCTTGTGGCCCGGATTGATTGGAAGATCCTCTGTGAGCCCTATCTGCCATCAATATTTTCTAGGCAGTTCGGATGCCTCCAGTGGATGCCGAAGAATGTTTACACAGACGACCAAGACGAAAGGCACCCCTGCATTCTCTGCCAAATGTGGATGATGTATACAACCCATGGATCCAGCAACATCATTACCTTCCCCCCACCAGAGTTGATGTCGGCCTCTCAACTGAATATGCCGAACATTGGGTCATAGCATACCATGAGGGAATTTTGCGGAAGTGAGTTTGGAAACTCAAGGTAGCCAGTGTAGAACCTGGGCGACGAGAGAGCAGAAATGGTGCTGTTGGGAAGAAAAGGTTAGGAGCATGTCGGTCAAATGGGCCTGCACAGGCCAGGGCTTGAGTAGTGGGGACGTCACATGGCGCAGTCACACCCTCATCGCCTGGGGGGAGAGGGGCTCATGTAGCCGCCAAGGAACTCCCAGGGAAGAAGATAAGGTATCTCCTTCAACCATCTTATGATGCAATATTTCTAGATCTGTGGTCAGCATGGATGACCCTATGGCAGTCGATGGGTACCGAAGAACTTTGGAAAAAGATAGTACGAGACAGACATTAGCTGCCAGAGGTTAGGATCATTCGTATTGACGACAATGTGGGATTCCATTGTCGGCACACATACATAACGACCATGGATGCGTATGCACGCCAGTGTGGTTAGCATGAGGAACCATCCCTCCTGGTGACGGTAATTCTCGGCCAGGGGCATGATCCAGAAAATATGTCATCCGAGGATGGTGACAACAATGAGGAGCTGGAGGCAGTGAGACAGAAGAGGAGGACGTAGAAGGAGAAGTTTAAGGAGGGGGTGAAGGAGAAGAGGGGCTTGAAGGTGGAGGGTATTAGGGGGTGTCCCACCAACGGAGTCTTCGGGAGAGTGGCGAGATCATTGGATTTGATATAGATATAACTGATCTACTTGAGGTATGTTTCAGCCCTTGTCTATCCTTTTGCCCTTAATTTTTTATAACCCTAAATCAGATCTACTTATCCTATTCGGGATCATATTTGTGTCGACCAAGAGTCTCCATCCGAAGGGGGGGAGGAGGTTCCAATAGAGAAAGGTGAGGAGCTGATGCCAATTATTGAGATGACGAGTGCTGAGGGATCCCCTACAATGACAGCTCCTGTAGAGGCTAAAGCACCAGAGGATGACGCTTTGGGATCTTGTAAGTTCATTACTTCAACGCCAGTATTTACCGCCAGAGAGCCTAGTTGACGAGGGTGTTCATTGTTTGTGCAGTAATCATATCCTTGGATGCTCGTCGGGCTGCTGAATCCATGTCATCCATGATTGATTCAATGACAAATGTGTAGTCCCATTCATGACACACTTCTCAAACTGAGCCGGTCCCAGCACTTGGTGAGCAAAGAGTGGTGGACATCAGCGGTACTAATGTCGGGGTAGGGTGGGAAGTTTGCGAGGGAGATACTGAGATCGAGGCGATAGGGGAAGGTTTCCTGATTGTTGAAGAGTCTAACCCCTTGGGAGGAATACCCGAAGAAGACCCTGTTACTTGTCTTTTGGATGCTTTCCCCGACTATCGGCCTGCAGATCCCGAAGAGATAGATGATTCTGACTCGGAGGTGGCCGAGGAGAGCCGGATGACGCCGAAAAAAGGATGTAAGTGTATTAAGCGCTTTCTCGGTAAACCTCACAGAGAATGGATAAAATGGATGGGATCGTTCCACACATGGTTGAACATTCTCTATGATAGAGGGGTGGATGATCATCATCTCCATTTGACAATCCGTGACTACATGGACGAGAAGCTGTGCGAGAGAAGTCGACGCTCTGATGACACCAAGTGTCTGAAAGAGTCAAGGAGTACCCAAGTGTTCCTAAAGGCAGACCAAGAGGTCTGACTCCTTGAAGAATAGATGAATGAAACGGAGGTATTCATTTCCAACTATTCCGAGCTTGTGGAGCAATTGAGGGCCTGGCTGGTGGACGCTCAAGAGAAGCTAGTGGAAGCGGGTCACCAAATGAATGAACTTCAAACTGAACAGGCGTAATCATAGGCTAGGTAATTTTCATTGCGCTCCATGGTTGCTGATGAAGAGAGGTTCCTCAGGGGGTGGTAAGCAATCCTGGAGGCCACAAGCCAAACGGTAGCGGCGCTGGAGCAATCTATCCAAGATACTGATCCTTAAGGGCCCTGTTTTGGTTGAACTCATAAACTCATTTCTCCGTACTACCTCTTGTGCTGAACTGCATGTATGTATAGATTCATTTACTCCTTCAATTGGTTTAATTCATTCAACTACAATCCTTAAATAAATAGAAATCCATTCATAAGATCACGTGGGTCGCACCCGGTGTGAGAAACAAGGGGTGTTCGCATTGGTACTTCATTTGTAAATGTAGGAGTGCTAACCAGGCTTCAGGAACCCAAGGGAGTATTCCCAGGAAAAGAAGAGAGAGACCTGACTGGAGAATGAAGCTCTCAAAATAGCTGAATTAACTTTTTCATAGCGTTCTTTTGTGCATGAATAGGGTAACGCCAGAGGCACCGGAATAAATCCGAATAGGGGAATGGATTGTGTAAATTACAATACGCAAGATTCGGAACACTGTAGTGATGACATGCCAATTAAGAATGATTTTTGACAGTATTTGAAACACAGTATCCTTATTGTGTTAGCCTGAAATGGGGATAACAAATGAGGGTCGATCGCTGACCATGTTCGAAACACGGGGCCTGACTCAAAATGTCATCCATTAGTCTTCCGGAATGTTAGCCCAGGATAGTAGGCGAGTCGTAGGTCATGAATCCATACTGTTAGGGGGTTCCTATAGACATAAAAGATGGTGAGGATATAAATAAAGGGCACGCAAAGCGTGGAAAGTAGAGTGATGGTTTTTTTCGACTAGAGTCTAACACTCTTGAAATGATGTCACCAGGGTGGGAACGCATTAGGTGGCCACATCTGACTGATCAGGGGTCAAACATAATTCTGAAGATGATATATCTGGTCAGGAAACTGTCACCTACCAACGTTATCATAGGGAATTCCAAACATGTTCATGGTAAAGTTTCAATTTCTTGGTATCCCAAAAGAGCTCATGTCAAGGGACCTGAAAAAGGAGGGGGAAAAAATTATGGTTCCTGAGGCTAGACCTGGAGACAGGATGTCTGAGGTTCGTACATACCTCATGAGAATGGGAATGAATCCAAACATATTTCTTGGGGAATAATGTGGTCAGAGACCAACATTGGTAAGGAGAATTCTCTCTAGAGAGGAAACTGACACATCCCATGATTAAAATAGGGCATCCCAAACTTGTCTAGGGTAGAACCATAGTTCAGTGTCATGCATCGAGAACATGTGGACTCGTGCAGTTTAACGTCATACGATAGGACATGGAGTGAAAGGGAAGAACCCAGGAAGGGAGTGTGTGGTGCGGTAGCTATAAAACCAACGTGAATGAGGACATAAGGAGTCTGCACCCCACCACATATCCCCGAAGGAAACTCTTCAAGTCAAAAGACCAAAAGTGAAAATTTGGTTGGGCCCGAAGCAAAGGGGTTGGGCGTTCCTACGCACCCCATGGGGATGAAAATCAATCTAAACATAGTTCTAAGAGCGTGTTTTAACATCATGTGGGATGAGAAAAGGAATGTGTGGAAATGGATACGCCAGTACACATCCTACCAGAACTACTAAGCCCACGTGAGTCATGCTCAATGTGGGAAATAAGAAGTGGTGATGGGAATTTCCTAGAATAGGGAGGCACATGTTAGGGATGATGGGGAATTAGATGACTGACATCTCACTGATGCTGACCTGCCAATGTAATGAACCAAGATGTGCAAATAAGTAAATTCGAATATGTTGGAATTCCACTTGAACATAAGGATGTGGAAACATGTGAATCATGATGCTTAAGATCTGGACCACAAAGATGGTGGCGTAAGGATAGGGGAAAATTGTTGACCATGTTCGAAACACAACATCTATATCATGTTAGCATGGGATGGGGACAGAAAAATGAGGGTCGATTGTTGACCGTGTTCGAAACACTGGACCTTTTTCAAATGTCGTCTGAGGTGTTTAGGGACGTTGGCCCAGAACGGTAGGTGAGCCAAGGAAACATGAGACCAGGATGTAAATGGTGTCCCTCCGGATGTCTAAGAGGATGGGGATCCAAATAACTGGCTCACGAAGCTTGGACATGGAATGAGGGGAATGTCCCCATAAAAATTCCACACTTCGGGATCTTTGTCAGAACACATCGGAATAAGACAATAATATGCATTAGATAGAGGGAGTCAAGTCCCTTCCCAAGGAAAAGGGTCCTGGGGTCACATGCTTCCAACATAAGGTCCTATAGTGGACCATTAAGGGGGGATTGATTTAATGGACTGTGCATGAGGGGGAGAAATAGCCAAACGTGACACACAGTTCAAATAGGGTGATCTTAGTTTTGGGTCTTAGAACTCAGACCATGAGGGGAAAAGATATGGGAAGCACATGGTGTGACTATTGAAAGACCCAAAGTGAATAAGAACCTAGGAGGTAATCACCACCCCACATATTATTAGATGAGTTTGAGCCAAGGGGCAATAAAATAAGGGATAGGATTTGTAGATTCATTGGGCTAGACCCGAAGACAATAAATGCCTAGGCATTCACACATATCCCCTGAGTATGGGAATCAAGCCATATGTATTTATGGAAGATGTCGTGCAGTTTAACATCGTGCGGCAATGATGTGGAGTGGTCTTAGTTTATGGTCATAGATCTCGGACCATGGATGGTTGGAAATGTGGGAGACACATGGTGGGGAAATTATAAAACCCAATATGAATGGGGGAACCTGGGGTCCCGACCACTACGTGTTCCTTGGGAAGGTTTTAGGTCGAGGGACCAAAAACAATAGTTAAGCTGGGCCCGAGGCAAAGTGAACGGGCATTCCTACGTACCTAATGAGGTTGAGGATCAAGCCTCACATAGTTCTTAAGATGGAATGGTGGGATACCAATTCTGGTATAATAAGGTTGTGCAGGTCTGGCTCATACACAAAAAGAAGCTGTATTTGATAGATCTTGTTTGTCCTTTAGGGTGAATGTAGGTGTTCTTTTATGAAGTGATGAGCCTAGAATAGAGAATCCAGGAATTAAAAAAAGAATCAAGACAAAGTAAGGCATTGAAAAATGGTATGGTGTTTGACCGATACTAAACATGATGTCCTTTGAGAGAGGAAATCATAATGCATTGCCTTTTTTTGTCGTGCGGACGAGATTGTATTTCCTCAGTTTAAGGTCATGTGATGAGACCAACCAAGTGGTTTAAATTCGTATGGTATTGACATAATAGTTTAGAGTCATGTGGGACTAGGAAGCATAGTATAGAGTTGTATGGCTCAGACATACACAAGAAGGATGAGGTTCAAAAGGGAGTGTGCACGACATGACAAAGCATACCCGATGCGAATGAGGATGAGGTCCACATCATACTGTGCATGATTGCGTAAAAGAAACCTCAAACCAAGGGGACAGGAAATATTTAGAGGATAAGGGGCCGGGGAAACTAGCTCCCAATTGAGCTGGACCCACAGAAGAGGTGTCCGGGTGTTTTTACATATCCCATTGAATAAGAATCAAACTATACATAGTTATACAAAGGGGAAATATGAAACAATCTTAGTTTATGGTCTTAGAAATTAGACCATGGAGAAGAGGGACTATTAAAAGTAAGTGTAGAAAATAATACAATCCCTAAGCCTACATGAGTAGACCTCGGTGTAGGAAACAAGGGTGGATAAGGTATTTTAATACGTGAAATACATGCAACGGGGAAATTGGTGGAGCCCCGGATGAATGCCTTATCGCAGCATTTCCCTCCTAATGTGTGGATGCGCACTGAGGAATAGTAATAAGAGTCTCGAAATTATACTAGGACATGATGAGGTGGGGATGGTTGTGAGTCATGTAACTGACATTTTGGGATTAATGGGGTTGGCATGACGATGGAGGATAACTATTGACCGTGTTCAAAACATAGCATCCATATCGTGTGAACTGAGGTGGGAACAAAAAACGAGCGTCGACCGCTGAACAAATTTTCAATGCATGAATTGTATCAATTTTTTGCTCGAAACCCCCTGAGGATGTTGGACCGTAATGGTAGGAGGTCCCTTGGTCTGAGTATCCATGCCATTCGGGGTCCCTTTGTGTGTGAAAGGTGATGGAATCCCTATTGAAGGGGAACACGAAGCCTGAGAAATGGGTGAAAGCATGTCCGGGTATAATCCAACATTCCAGGTGCTAAACTAGAGTACCGTTGGGTACATTAGTGAATCACCAAAGAGGACCAAGGGGCTCATCTTGAGAGCATCCGATTTGAAAAGACGAGTGTGTCACGAGGGGATGGAAAACTCTCAGGAGGAGGAGGCAAATGGTGTGGTTGTAACAAAACCCGACGTGAATGAAGAAATAACCCCATACCACACCATATACACCTCTCCCTAGGGGAATACATGCCAAGGGGGGGGGCAAGATGGGTCTGTAACTAAATACTAAACATCCGGGAAGTCCTACGTATCCCATGAGGATGGGAATCAAGCCACATGTAGTTCTTGTAGAAAGTAATGTGTAGTTTATCATCATTAAGTAAGGAAAAAATGGGTAAGATACCCCACATAAAAGAGGTGTACCATGCAGTGAGTAACCCGAAGTGAATGGGTACATAATCTAATACCACACCGTACAACCCTATGTGAGAACCTGGGCCGGGGGCCTGAAAATGCCAATGGGCCTGAGGCTGGGCCTCAGAGAGAAAGGCCCAGCCTATTTGCAGTTTAACGTCTTCCAGTGAGAACGAAGAAAGGGGTAAGATACCCCACCCCAGGGAGGTGTACGGAGCAGCGAGTAACCCCACATGAATGAGGACATAAGTCTGCTCCACACCATACAATTCCGTAAGAGTTAAGACTTGGGCTGTGGGCCCGAAATTGGGCATGCGAAGCGCGACATGGCCTGTGCTCGTGGTATGGATGATAAATGACAGGAGGGATATCTAAAGGGGATATGTGGGGCATGGCGAGATAGCCCTACATGAATGAGGACATAAGTCCACTCCACACCACACAACCCTAAATGAGAACTTGGGCCAGGGGCCAGAAAAGGCCATGGGGCCAAAAAAGGCCAAGGGGCCTAAGGATGGGAATCTTGGCCAATGTGGTACCCATACGTCCTCTAGTGTGGTTACCACCTCATCATCGATCCTAAGCCCATGTGATTAGTGCTTGGTGTGGGAAACAAGGATCCGGACTTGGCTCTCCCTATCTTATAGGGGTCTAATAGCTGGCATCGCCCGAAGGGAGTTCATCTCTTGGAGATACAACGAGGCATAATGAACCAGTATACTCAGTGTTTGGGACATATTGGGGTGGATCTAATGACAAAGGATAGCTATTGACCATGTCCGAAACACCTCATCCATATAATGACCCAGACTGGGAACAAAAAAAGATCCACAACGACTAACCATATTCGCAACACGAGACTTGTATAAATTTGTTGCTCAAAATCCTTGAGGGCGTTGGCCCGAAGTGGTGGGAGAGCCCTTAGAGTGAGCATCCATGCCCTTCAGGGGCCCTTCTGGAGGGGAAGGATGATGGAGTCCCAATCAAAGGAATGGGTGAAGCATAGTTGTGCCCATACATTTTAAATTCAAGAAGGGCGGTGAAATAGGAGGATACCTCTAGGGAGTGGGAAGTATGACGGGATCGAGATTAGATGAATGTGAATTAGGGAAAAATTCTGCACCAAACAATATGGCTTAACCCAAGGGAAGATTCTGGCATTTGGGTTTGGCCAATAGATGAAATTTCTGGGCCTTCCTATGTATCCCACGAGGATGGGAATCAAGCCATATATAGTTATTGAAGGACATGCAGTTTAATGTCGTGCGGTGAGGATGTGGGAGGATAGAAGAACGGGGAGTGTCCAAATGGTGCAACCGTCGTAATCCTAACATGATTGGGGTTAAATGAACCAACACTATGCCATGTAAGGACCCTCCGAAAGAACTATACCATGGGGGGATTGTCGAAGAGAATAGTTTGGGGGCTGGGATCAAGACGAAATGCTTGAGCATTCCTACGTATCCCATGTGAATGGAAATCAAGCCACACATAGTTCTAAAGGTGCAGTTTAACATCTTGTAGGATGACATACAGTTTGACATCATGCGGGACATTTTAAGTTTTATAGTCATGTAGAACCAAACCGTTTAGGGTCATGCTAGACCGAACATTTTAGGGTCATGCCAGAAAAAATTGTAGAGCCCCAAAGCATGACGTACATAAACATTATATTACTTTTGCGGAATACTTAATACATTAAAAAAATATACGCCCAAAGACCGTATTAGTTTCGTGTCTTTGGAAACTTAGAACATAATATTTTAATGATGGTGAAAGATATTCAATATCTCCCATAAATATCTTCCACATTATTTCCTTACATAAAACCTTTATTTATATCCTGGGGAAAAGAAAACATAAAAAGGCTGAGCTCAAATGGTTAGTAAGGGTAAACATAGAGAACATAAAAACAATCCAAAGACATTTGAATCTAAAAAAAACATGAACATAAAACATCAAAATCTTGAGCAATGACATAAATATTGGCAGTACATAAGGCATAGATCATAAAGGAACATTAATAATGATAAAATCTAATGGGAATAAAACACGTAATTATGGAAAACCATTAAGCAAATGTTGTGATTTCCATAGTAGCTAAGGAATTGCTTCCAAGACCAACATAGTGGACAAAGTCCCTTACTGAATTGAGTTCACTCCTCGTTCCAGTCCTATATCACTGAACCGGATTAACTTGCCATTCTAGCCATGTCTATCTCATGAGATATAAATCTTTACCCAATGCATTGGTGGGAGATATAGGTCCCACCAATATCATAATGAAATCATTCTTATGTGTTCCAAAACATAAACATAATCATTTATCATAACCCAAATAATAAAATGGGTTTCATAAACATCATCCCATCATAAATTAATCCATATAAAACAAATGGATATCATTTCATCATAAGAGGAATCAAAAAATGTAAATAATAGAGACATTAAACTTCAAACATACACATATGAAATAATTTCATCTTAGATGGAAAATGGTTTTGATAAAACACATGAAATGAATTTTTGAGGAAAATATCCTTTCTTCTTCATAATCATTTTCTTTTCACAAAATTCCATGAAATTTTAAAAGAAAAGGATTTTTTTGAAAATAGTCATGAAATCTTGTATAGTAAGCTTCATGAAAATAAGGCGTTATAAAACTGTAAAAATCCATTCAAGCCATATAAGTTAAAAAAATCTCCTTGTACTTTTAATGGAAAATTCAATAAGTAATATGTATGGTAAACAAAAGAAATATTCCTTCCATAACACAAAGTAAAAGTCAAAGAGGGGTAAACACGACTTTAAACATACATGAAAGAATAATAAAAACTTTATGAAAAACATTTTTATGAACTTGGATGAAAAATATAACCCCAGTAAATACTTACGTATAAGAAATATCAGATAAAATATGAGATTGAAAAATTATCCCTTACCTTCTGTCCAATTTCTTCAGTATGTGTCTGAGACTCCTCTTCTTCGACACGCCTCCTCTTAACCTCCTCTCAGGGCACTAAAGTTTGTCTTTAAAGAATACGAGGACCTCTAGTAGGTTTCTATGGAAGTGGATAAGTGAAATGGGAAGGGGTTGGCCGAGCTTGAAGGCTCAAATTTGTGTGAATAAGAGAGGGAGGAGGTGCCCTTTTATAAGGGGGTGAGGGGCACCTTAGAAAAAACTTAAAATATTATTTTATATTAAATTCATAGTCAGTTTATAATGGATCCAGAGTGACTTATTTCAAGGCTGGGGTGGGGATGGGTCTCAATCCTCTTAACCAATAGGTTTTAGAAAATTTTATGATACCATTTTAACCTTATCATTTAGATTTAACTCTAAGTTAAATAATTTTACTCTAAGTTAAATAATTTAACTTTTATCGTGTCTTCTTGTATTATTACACTATATGGTTAATAAAATTACTATAAACAGCCAATCGATCCCCAATTGGTTCATTAAGGTCATATATTGTTATTATATAAGTCATTTGGCCGAACCATAGATTTTTAGGAATATTATATAAATTAATAATATAATATTTGTTTTAAAAACTCTTCTACGCCAATTTTAACACTATTTGGTATTTTGTTTTTTATAAATTCATAACAACATTATAAATTCAAAACAAAATTCATCTAACCAACCCTAATATGTTATATTAACCTATAATATTAGTTTAATTCATAAAATGTCTAAAATTACATTTATTTGGGTATTTATAATATCAATTAGTTTAATATTTCATTAATTAGGTAATTACTGCATCACCATTGTGTCATAAATAAATTAAATTATTTAATATCTAAAAATTATAAATAAAATATCATTACGTAGGAAATATTTTCTGATTTCTAATGAATATTTATAGTTTAATTTATATTATGTATAAATCTATATTAAAAATGTTTTAGTTATTAAACTTTGATTTTAACTCTTTTAACTCTTCTTTGAATTAAATAATAATAAATATCCTAATCTAATCCAACTGGACCTAAAGGGTCATATTTTATTCCTAAGGTTGTTTTTGGTCAAATTACACTTATCCAATAGAATTAAGGAATGGTTTAGGGAAATAATACTATCATTTTTTACCCTTAATTACCCTATTTACTTTTAACCGTGGTAAATAAAAGTTAAAAGTTACTATTCACCAATTTTTTTTCTTACTAAAACCCATTTTACTCCATGATATTAACCATGTCTCTCGGATTTTAGAAATTCCACTCACAGAAGTGGTAAAATTACGTTTTATGTAAATTTTCAAATGCTCCTTGGAGGTGGGTAAAATATGGTGGAAAGTTCAATAAAGTTTTTATATATCTAAAATTATTATAAAATGACTCCAATGAATTATATTGAACTTATATAGGTATTGTGTGTCTATTTTGACCTAAAATAAATTTAAATAAAATAAATAATTATTTAAATAGAAATTCAGTTTTAAACTATAACTCAGTGGTTTTCACTATTCATCAAAAATTGAAAGGTTTCAGAAAAATACCAAAAATTCACCCTAGGCTAATTTTGATATTTAAAATCCAAAAATGAATTTCATTTTGAAAGATAAAATTTATAAAATTTCAAAAAGTGGGTATTACTATCCATAACGGCTAGTTTATATAATATTTTAATAACATATCTCTGTTTATTAAAACCCGGTATTGCGTACTACACATGCTATCAAGGAAGGTCTTGATTGCATGTAATGCAAGCCAAGTTAGGGATGCGTGTAGTGAAAACTCCATTTGGTGTTGCGTATAACATAATCAAAACTTATTTCATTTATACATTAAACAAAATCTATACGTAATGTTGCGTAGAATAATTTCCACGAAATGAACTTGAAATTGTGTGTAACACGAGCCAAGAATAGTGTTTCATATACTACAAGCTAATACGATGTTGTGTATAGTACAATCCAATATTGGTGTAGTGTACGATAGAATACATCAAAGAAATTAAAAATAAAATATCTCATAAAATATAAGGGTGTTACATTCTACCCCCCTTAAAATGAATTTCTCCCTTAAAATTCGTCTGGGTTTTAAATCGTTTACTACCTGAAAGTTTCATTCATAGAAACCCATATCATAAAGAGGAATAATAAATAATAATTTTAAAAAGGAACGTTAGAAACATAACGGATACCCAAAGTAACTCATCACTGGGTTTCCACATAAGAGAATATGGGTGAAAATATGGATATGGAAGAGAAATATAACCATCAACTTATGATGAAGATTGGTAGAGGACATGGCTATGAAAAAACCAACAATCAAAAATCCATAGATTTGTGATGATCTAAGGTACCATCTGATTCATTAGATTTGAGATTTTTGGTTTTCAAGATCATTTCCCTAATATTGAAGAATTTTTGAATTAAAATAAGTACTTACTTGATATTTGTACAATCTCACTGTTGTTTGTGCCTTGAACAATTTCCACTTCATCTCTTAAAGAAATGAAGTTGAATTTTCCTTTTGTGAAGTGTTAGTAGATCTTGCGATATAATGATAGGTCCTTCCATCTATCTCAAACACAAGGTTAGAAAAATTTATATACATAAGTCCATATTATTGTGAGATTAATCGTATATGGTTCCAAAAATGGACTTGTACTTCATCTATCATCCTGATTAATAAAATAAAACTAGTTTCTACAAACCAGGGACGTCCTGTAGGCTAGTGGTAGGCAATATAGGCCTGTCACACTTTGGTTGTGGGTTCGATTCCCACAACCTTGTTCGATGTGATGGGTTGTCCCCCATCTTAAGGGTTATCATTTTTCTAAAACTATACTATTACAACATTCCAGAAATAATATCAAAAATTTCTAGCCTTAAACAATACTATCTGATGTTCAACTTAATGCATTCCAACCTTTAGGCTTATCAGAAATACTTCTGTCCAATCTCATAGTATAAAGAAAATGAGAACTAGAAAGGTCATCTACCAAGCATGTGAATACCATCATTTATCATACAATATATCTTGTTGGTCACATCCCAAACATGTGAATACCTTAATCATGCATTCTCTGGAAACATAAATTACCATAGAACCTTAGGGAAAACATGAATGCTATCAAAAGTTAACTCTTTCCACATACCAAAATCCCAAAAATTCTATATACTCAACCCATGATATCAGTTGGTCCTTATACCAATCATGTGCTCATGAATACAATCAAACATATTATTTTCTCCTTATCCCTTCATTATGCACATATCACCTACTTTCTAAAAATATTTCAATCACTTTTCATGGTTACCTATACCATATAATTATAAAAACCACAACAAACCATTACATAGATATTCCAATATTCCACGATACTATAAATGAAATTCCACAACATTATTTTGGAATCCCATTACATAAATACATAATCATTACACCACATAGTTTTCATACTCAACATCTCCAATAGTGATCGCATGTGACTTCCCTTTTTTCTTTTCTTTAAGAGGTTGTTGATTTCGATCATCATTAACCCTTGGAATAGGGCATTGGTAAACAAAATTCCCCATTTCCTTTCACTTGAAGCATTAAAGTGTTGGTGGTGTGTTCTCTGTAGTCTTTTCTCTATTCACATCATTAGCTACCTTTTTACCATTACTTCGGCACTCAGTTGCTCGATGGCCTTATTTTCCACACTTGAAACATTTTCTAGTACCATTTTGACAATCTCCACCATGATTCTTTTCACACTTTGACCATAAGGAAACATTCACCTTCTTTTCACCATTGTTCTGAGATTTTTCCTTAAACTCCATCTTTCGTTGCTTGTCAAAACCAAGAGATGGATATGTAACACCAACTTCCATTTCTACCTTGATAGTAGAACACACAATTTCTTCATAGATACTGAAGTCTCTTATAGCTAATGACCTTTTAAGACTTGGTTTTAAGTCACCGAAGAATCGATCAACTTTACTTTCAAGTTGGATGATAAATCCAGATGCATACCTTGCAAGCCTTGTAAAATTCACCTCGTTTATACCAAAAGATTTATCATCCTTTTTCTTAAGCTCAAGGAACTCATTTTCCATCGTTGATCTAAGAATATTAGGGAAGTACTTATTGAAAAACAAGTTCTTGAACTCATCCCATTCCATGGATTCAATTTCATCTCTGGCCGTGTATTCTTAATTAGAGTCCACCACGGGTCTGCTTCACCTTCTAAATGGTAAACAACCAGAATGACTTTTTCATGTTCCGAACATCGATGTATGGAAAATATCTTTTCAATGGTACTAATCCATTTTCACAACAAGTGGAACAGAAGACCCACTGAAAGAAGGTGGTCGTTACCTCATGAAGGTCTCAATAGAATAGTGTTCCTTTCTCTGGCCATTTGGAAGTCCAGAATGATTTCTAGATTGTGTAAGTATAAAAATATTATTTTTCACTCCATCTTCAATCATATTTGATTGTTCAAAATTACAATCATTGCATTGTCCATTACATTGATCAACACGGTTCCTTCGGGTTCTAGACATTGTCTAAAACCCAAAAAGAACAGTGTGAGAGGCAAAAATCATGCTAGGAAAACAACATAATAAAGGGGAGTACCTTCAGTATATAAAATATTAGGTTTAATTATAAGATCTTTATCGTAATTCTAGGACTATAACCTATTTGTATACTTAACCTTAGAGACATCCATAGACATACCTTAGAAATATCTCTAGGTATTTCACTAAAGTTTTTGCATCCTAGTTTCCAAAGGTTAACTAATCAGTCACTCTAATACCAACTGTAGAGACCCAAATCTTGACGTACATAGACATTACATTACTTTTGTGGAATACTTAATACATTACAAAAGTAGACGCCCAAAGACTGTATTAGTTTAGTGTATTTGGAAACTCAGAACATAATCTTCTAATGATGGTGAAAAAGATCTTCAACATATCCCATTAATATCTTCCCCTTTTAGTTTTCATACCTAAAACCTATATTTATATCCTGGGGAAAAGAAAACATAAAAAGGGTGAGCTCAAATGCTCAGTAAGGGTAAACATGGAGAGTATAAAAACAATCCATAAACATTTGAACGTAAAAAAAACATGAACATAAAACATCAAAATCTTGAGAAATGTCATAAATATTGGCAGTACATAAGGCATAGATCATAAAGGAACATTAATCATGATAAAATCAAATGGTAATAAAAAATTTAATTATAGAAAACCATTAAGAACATGTTATGATTTCCATAGTAGCCAAGGAATTGCTTCTAAGACCATCATAGTGGAAAAAGTCCCTTACTGAATCGAGTTCACTCCTCGTTCTAGTCTTGTATCACTGAACCAGATTAACTTTCCGTTCTAGCCATGTCTATCTCATAAAATATAAATCTTTACCCAATTCTATGGAGGGAGATATAGGTCCCACCCATCTCATAATGAAATCATTATTACCTGTGCCACAACATAAACATAAATCATTCATCATAACCCAAAGAATAAAATGGGTTTCATAAAAATCATCCCATCATAACATAATCCATATAAAACAAATGGAAATCATTTCATCATAAGAGGAATCAAACCATGTAAATAATTGAGACATTATACTTGAAACAAACACATATGAAATAATTTCATCTTAGATGGAAAATGGTTTTGATAAAACACTTGAAATTAATTCTTTAGGAAAATATCCTTTTTCTTCAAAATCATTTTCTTTCCACAATATGCCATGAAATTTTAAAAGAAATGGATTTTTTTGAAAACTGTCATGAAATATTGTAGAGTAAGCTTCATGAAAATAAGATATTATAAAACCATAAAAATCTGTTGATGCCATATAAGTTAAAAAAACATTCTCCTTGTACTTTTAACAGAAAAGTCAAAAAGTACTACGTATGGTAAACAAAAGAAAGATTCCTTCCATCACACAATGTAAAAGTCAAAGAGGGGTAAACATGACTTTAAACATACATGGAAGAATATTAAACACTTTATGAAAAACATTTTTATGGACATGGATGAAAAATATAACCCTATTAAATACTTACATATAAGCAATCTCAGATAAAAACTGAGATTGAAAAATTATCCCTTACCTTAGGTCCAATTTCTTCCGTATGTGCCCGAGACTCCTCTTATTCGACGCGCCTCCTCTTATACTCTTATTAGGGAACTAAATATGGTCTTTGAAGAAGACCAGGACCTATAGTAGGTTTCTATACAAGTGGAGAAGTGAAATGGTCTGGGGTTGGCTAAGTTTGAAAACTCAAATTTGTGTGAATAGGAGAGGGAGGAGGTGCCCTTTTATAAGGGGGGGAGGGGCACCTTAGAAAAAACATAAAATATTATTTTATAATAAATATATATTCGGTTTATAATGGTTCCAAAGTGACTTATTTATATTATAGGGTGGGGATGGGTAGAAATAATCTCAACCAATAGGTTTTAGACAAGTTTAGGTTACCATTTTAACCTTATCATTTAGATTTAACTCAATGTTAAATAATTTAACTTTTACCATGTCTTCCTCTATTCTTACACTATATGGTTAATAAAATTACTATAAAAATCCAACGTAACCCAAATTGGTTCATTAATGTCATATATATTATTATATAAGTCTTTTGGCCGAACCTAATATTTTTTGGACTATTATATCAATTAATAATATAATATATGTTTAAAAAACTCTTTTATGTCAATTTTGACATTATTTGGTATTTTGTTTTTTCTAAATTCATTACAAAATTATTAGTTAGAAACAAATACATCTAACTAACCCTAATATGTTATATTAACCTAGAAAATTAGTTTAATTCATAAAAAGTGTAAAATTACATTTATTTGGGTATTTATAATATCAATTAGTTAAACATTTCATTAATTAGGCAATTACTGCATCACCATTGTGTCATAAATAAATTAAATTATTTAATGCCTAAAAATTATAAATAAAATATCATTATGTAGGAAATAATTTTATATTTCTACTTAATATTTATAGTCTAATTTATCTTATGTATAATTCTATATTAAAAAAGTTTTAGTTATTAAACTTTGATTTTAACTCGTTTAACACTTCTTTGAATTAAATAATAATAAATATCCTAATCTAATCCAAGTGGGCCTAAAGGGTCATATTTTATTACTAAGTTTGTTTTTAGTCGAATTAAACTTATACAATAGAATTAGGTCATGTGTTAGGGTAATATTAATATAATTTTTACCCTTAATTACCTTATTTACTTTTAACCATGGTAAATAAAAGTTAAAAGTTACTATTCACCAAAAATTATTTTTATCTTATTAAACCACATTTAACTCCTTGATATTAACCGTGTGTATAGGATTTTTGAAATTCCACTCACAGAAGTTGTAAAATTAAGTTTTATGTAAATTTAAAAATGCTCCTAGGAGGTGGGTAAAAGACAGTGAAAAGTTAAATAAAAATTTTATATATCTAAAATTATTCTAAAATGACTCCATTGAATTATATTGAACTTATATATGTATTTTTTATCTATTTTGACCTAAAATAAATTTAAATAAAATAAATAATTATTAAAAAAAATCGGTTTTATACTATAACTCAGTGTTTTTCACTATTCATCAAAAATTGAAAGTTTGCAGAAAAATACCAAAAATTCACCCTAGGCTAATTTTGATATTCCGAATCCAAAAATGAAGTTCATTTTGAAAGATAAAATTTTTAACATCTCAAAAACTGGGTATTAATATTCATAACGGCTAGTTTATATAATATTTTAATAACATATCATTGTTTAATGAAACCTGATATTGCGTACAACACACGTTATCGAGGAAGGTCTTGATTGCGTGTACTGAAAGCCAAATCAGGGCTGCATTTAGTGAAAGCTCCATTTGGTGTTGTGTATAACATAATCAAAACTTATTTCATTTATACATTAAACAAAATTTGTACTTAATGTTGCGTAGAATAATTTCCACAAAACGAACATGAAATTGTGTGTAACACGATCTAAGAATAGTGTTGCATATACTACAAGATAATACGGTGTTGCGTATAGTACAAACCAATCTTGGTGTAGTGTAAAATAGAAGATTTCAATGAAATTAAAAATTATATATCTCATAAAATCTCAGGGGTGTTACACAAACAGTTTAGGGTCATGCCGGACCGAACCGTTTAGGGTCATGGCGGACCTATTGGCTCAAGAGAATTATTTCCTGATAAAATTTGCATTGGTGGAAGGATTTATACTCTCACCATCCACAGTCACCAGGGAGTATGCACCATTGGGGTAAACCCTATGAATTATGTAAGGTCCTTCCCCTTTGGGCTCCAACTTGGGTGCTTTACTACCAGGGATCATTGGTGTTCGAAGGGCCAATACCAAGTTACATTGCAGGAAAGAGCGGAGGTGAACCTTCTGGTTGAAGGCTCTACCTATCTTATTCTGATGCCTTTCCAGATTTTTCAGGGCATGAGGCCTATTCTCATCAAGTGCTTCCAATTCAGCCAAACGAATTTTGGCTACCTTATTTGGCACCTACTAGTCATAGAACACTGTTCATAACAAAGGTAGTTGGATCTTTTTGGTAAGGATGACCTCAGTTCTGTACACTAGGGAGTATGGACTCACATGGGTGGAATTACGAGTTGTTGTCCGATAAGCCCAGAGGGCATTCAAGAGCTTGTCTGGCCAACTATTCTTATTCTAACAAACCATTTTTTGCAAAATGTTAGAGAGGGTTTTGTTGAATGCCTTGATCTGTCCATTTTTCCCACATGTGATAGCGGAAGGTATGGTTAGAATGGTTATTATACTTGGCGTAAAACTTCTTCAACTCAGCTGCTTGGATGTTGGTGCCGTTATCGATAAGGATGATGTAAGGGACTTCAAACCGGTAGATGATATTGGATCTCATTAAGTCAACTATAGAACAAACCTTGACCTCCTTGAGCAGAACTACCTCTCCCCACTTGGAAAAGAAATCCGTAGCGGTTAGGATGAACCTGCACTGGCGAGCTGTTGTCGGTGGATAGGGTCCCATGACCTCAAGTCCCCACTCCGTAAATGGACAAGTGTACTTGGTGGAGTGGATAGGTTCTGCTGGGCGATGTAGTAATCTAGCATGAATTTGGCACGCATGACATCTCTTGGTGAACTCTATGAAATCATGGATCATGGAGGGCCAAAAATATCCCAATCTCCGGATCTGGTGAGATAGCTTCGGCCTGGTCTGGTGGGCATTGTAGGAACCGGCCTGAACCTCCTGCATGACCTAATAAATCTCGAATCCTTGGATGAAATGGTGGATAACACCATCAAAACCGCACTTGTATAGGATTTGCCCAATCCTGGGACCACTCTGGAGGGTAAACTGCAGCGCGCGACATCGGATTCACTTGCGCTTGGCCTGATCAGCCGGGAGGTAACCATTTTAGAGATACTCGACAAAGGGGGATCTCCAGTCAGGGGTCACTTCAACCACTACATCTGAGGAACCTGGGGGTCCTGATGTGGAGGATCTAACAGTAAGATGGATTACCCTCAAGACGTCGTCATCATCTGGGGTGACGGGATCAATGACTCTCTGATGTGCCATGTGTATAATCAGATCATCCTGCTCGGGTTCTGCAAGTGATGTATCCATTCCATCCAGGGAATTATCTTGACCTTTCTGAGATCGAGGGACATGAGTAACTTCAATCCATGATGGGAACTGGGCCATTAGATGGAGAGTGCGCTCCAAAAATGGTACAAGATCTGGATTTCTAATGATGTAGTCACCGTTGATTTTCTTGATGACTAGTTCAGAATCCCCTTTCACATGAAAATGGGGCACATTTCTCTCAATGGTCTGCTCGAGGCCGGTGATAAGAGCCCGATACTCTACCTTATTGTTGGTGTAGCCTTCTGACAATATGAATGAGTACGGCAGAATGGATTGTTCCAGGGTAATAAGGACAATACCCAAGACTACCCTGTTGAGCCTAGGATCATTGAGCCTCCTACCGGTGGGGCTCCGAGAGGCGCCATCGAAGTTCATTTTCCAATATGGGAGGGAATGATCTACTGAGTGGATTTCCACATCAGTAAAATCGAGATCTGAGGACTAGTCAGCAGGAGCTGGATGGGCAGCAAGGAAGTTCGCCAATTCTTTCCCTTCAATATATTTTTGAGGGATGAACCTGATATTGAACTCCTAGAGGATTACTGTCCACCGTGCTAGATGGCCGGTCAACATGGGGTAGATTAGAATGTACTTGAACGGGTCTACACAAGACACCAGCTATACCTCGTGGTGCTACAAGTAGTGTCACATTTTTTGTATTGCAAATACTAGTGCAATGAAGCTCTTTTAAATGGGGGAGTATCTGGTCTCTGTCTCAACGAGTATACGACTGAGGTAGTAAAGACTGTTCTCTGTCCCCTCATTGTTCTTCTGGGAAATAAGGGCACCAAGAGATCATTCTAGGGAAGTCACATAAGGGACCAGTGGTTTTCTGGAGACAGGTGGCATCAATACTGGATACTGGAGAAGATACTTCTTGATTTCATCAAACGTGGTCTGGCACTCTTTGTCCCATCCGTAGACAGAGCCTTTCTTCATGAGCCAGGAAAAGGGCTTACACTTGCTGGCCAAATTCACAATGAATCGGCTTATGTTGGCTAAGTGTCCTTGGAAACCTCAAAGCTCCTGAATATTTCTTGTTGGAGGCATCTGACTGATGGAATTGATCTTCTATGGGTCGATCTCAATGTCCTGGTACCTGACAAAAAATCCAAGAAACTTCCCAGAGGTGACCCCGAATGCACATTTCAATGGGTTCATCTTCATTTGGAGGGAACGGATGAAGCCGAACACTTTCTCAAGGTCCTTGATATGGTCCTGGAACAGGCGGTATTTGAACACCATATCATCCACATAACATTCCACCATTTTCCTTAGGATTGGCTTGAATATGTGGTTCATGGCCCACAAATAGGTAGCACCAGCATTATTCAAGATGAAGGGCATAACCTAGTAACAAAAATTACCTTGGGCTTCCCTTAATGCTCTGGAATCCTCGTTCTCAAGGTTCATTAAGATATAGTTGTATCCAGAGTAACCATCCATGAAGGAGAGGGCTTGGAACCCTACTGTAGCATCGATCAACAATTCCTTCATAGGAAGGTGAAAATCATCCTTTAGACAGTGACGGTTGAGATCTTGGAAGTCGATGCAGACTCTAATATATCCATTCATCTTCCTAACTGGTACGATGTTGGCCAACCATTTGAGGTACTGTACCTCCTTGACGAAGTTGGATTTGATGAGATTGTAAACTTCAGCCTCAACCATGGCACCATGAGAAGGGTGCATCTTCCTGGGAGGCTGCTTGAACCCGCGATGATTTATCAGGATACCGAGGCGGTGGACGGCTACCTGAAAATCTAGTCGTAGAATATTGTTGTAAATCCTATAAAAAACATCACAGTGTTGTTTCAGGAAGTCCATGTACCACTGCTGCTCCCCGAGGGACATGGCGGCACTGAACAATGTGGGTCTCAGATCTACCTCGCTACCGAGGTTCACCTGTACCGGTTCATCGACTGTGGCGGTGATGCCCTCCTCAATGGTGGGGGGAGAATCCTCCAAATCCTCTTATTCTCTTGTGAAGGAGGGATCCCCAGTAGGAGAAGCTTCCCCTGGGTTGACAACCCCCTGTGAGAGGTTGGTACCAGCCGGGGTGGCAGTGGACAACATATCTAGAGGTTCACGTGCTGCCAAAACCATAACAATGAAGGCCTTTGATCTGATCCCGTCTGGTATTCGGCCCAAGGGTCCACACTAGATGATATCAAAGAAATAGTGGCACATCAAATTGAGAGAGTTAATTCCATCCCGACAAAATAAGAATGTATAACGTACTGTCCTTTCCATGGGGAAAACATCTCGATACCTTACGGGGGTAGGAGGCTCTGGGATCACTTGAGTCAGATTTTTGTAGGAGTATGAGGTGATTTTCCACCATCTCTTAGACTTTGTAATATGATTCCACCTTTTACTAGAGACAAAAAAAACATTACCCCATATCAGGGGTTGGGGCCTCCAATCGATCGATCGGGAAGACGTAGGTGTCATCCAGACCTTCCTAGGGGTCGGTTGCGACTGTGATGGGCTCAACCTCACTTTCCTGAATCTATTTATCCTGTATATTGTAATATTTGACATCCAGATAGTGGGATTCACAAGACAAAAAATGAGACGCATCCCCTTGGAGTACCACTACTCAACTGTTGAGGGATTACTTGAGGCACTGGTGATACGATGAGGGAACCGCCACATGCAGGTGGAGCCATAGGCTGCCCATCAATGCATTGTATGCGGTGTCTTGGGAGACAACCATAAACTCAGTGCTAGAAACTAGGTCACCGAACTGGGTCTTCAAACAGATCTTACCAGCTGGGGTCTTCTCCATCCTGTCGTATCCTTTGATTCTTAAATCGGAGGGAGTCAGGTCATCTTCAGATAACCCCAGCTTCCATAGTGTCCGTGTCGGGATAAGGTTAATCCCGTAGCTGATGTCAACAAGACAGTGGAAAACCTTCACACCATTAAATTGGACAGAAACGTACAGTGGGTGGATGTGACCAAGTATGGGAGAGCCTTCATCTTCTCCAGAGAATGAAATGATGGCCTGACATTCAGTGTTCTTGACCATATCAGCATGAAAGGTTTCTGCACCTTCTACCTCTGTCTCAAACTGGTGGGGGCTTCTTAAAACCTCAGTGAGGGCCTCACGCATATCTGATGATAGGTGAAGGGACTCAAGGATGTCAATTATTGCTGGGATGCTGGTAAGGTTCTTGAGAATGTCATAATTCAGTGCCAGACATGAACTTCTGTTTACAGGAGGCTGATCTGTGACAGGAGGCATGACGGGCCCTACCGGCTAGGCCGATGACTAACTGGTGCTGGGAATATCCTGATTCTCACTAGTAAAAGCTTACAGAGTTGCTACCAGATGAGGGTCGAATGACTGAGACTATCTTATTGCAGGGCGAGGCTGGTCGCGACATGGTCCAAGTGGATCTGCGTGATCCAGTAACACAAACGGTGGTGGAGGCGGGCCTGAAGACACTGGATGAAGAGGCTGTGTGTGTTGAGTTCTACGCTGGCCCTACTTTCTGGTCTCAGTGGCGTGCACGGCCTGGCTGGAGGTTCCAACTAATGTGCCTTTACGAATCATATGGACATGACTCCATCAATGTTGGCGTCGGCTGGGGACGTTTGGGAGGTTCTCCTGGCACTCCCCATCATCAGAAGTCATGTAGGGGTTTACCAACTCCACGGTGTTAACCGAAGCGTACCCTTGACTATCACTTGAAGAGTCATCCACTACTGGGAAGATTCTATGAGGAATATCTATCTACGGAGGCATGAAGTCTCTAAGAGTGTGGGATGATGACGACATTGGCGGGGCATGTTGCTTTCCCTTGCGCCGCCGATGCTTTCTCTACTGGAAAGAGGCCAGCTGAGATGATGATGCAGATGTAGCGACTACAGTTTATGAAGTATTCAGACAATTCAATCATGCCCGAATTATTCCATGGTAAAGGGAGACCGTTTTTCGAGCCATCCAGTCATCATACATCTGGTACCCATGGTTAGAAACCTGCTGCTACTAGCCTTCGTTATCGTTGTCGCTATATGGCCTTACGAAGACACCCGCTAGTTGTGCTAGGGTCGGGCCCAGCCTAACTATGTTGTTATCAACCTGGTCTTGAAGCCAGACTTTAAACACATAGTAATGCTTGAATGTGTGCCCCAGAATTCGGTGATAAGGGCAGTAGTTGGGACGATCAGTGAGATTCGCCTCTTTTGGCCTTCTGCAATTAGGAAGATGCATAATCCCTTGTTCCAAGGCACTTATGAAATAGCCAGGGACCTGATTCTCATTGAAATAGTACGTCCGATTTCATCTATCTGGAAAGGGTGACCTTGGAGCCTGACCATGACGAGGAGCTGGAGGATCCTATCGAGGAGGCATAGCCTGATTGTCCCGCCTAGGCAGTGGCGGCGCATTATGCGGGGCCCCTGCCGATTCTTAAGCAGACACTGCTAGGCTGGAGGCTGCACCTGTGGTGGCGGGCCTCTGCGAGGTTGCGGAGGTGGCTCCAATGGTAATACCTACAGCTATCTGGGGGCCTCTATTTGGGCCACCACTGTAGGCTTGGCTCTGATATCCCTTCTTGCGGGAATGGAGGGAGGCAACAGACGTGTCTAGCTGGCCTGTTGCAGGGCTTCTTACAGGCACTGGGCTTTATTAGAGAAGTATCTAAATCCCCTGGGGTAGTTCGGGGTTATCATAGAGGGAACCAGTTCGTTCTTGTCATTTCCCACGCACATCATTATTAATTGGTCCTGAGTCAGTGGAATGTCAGTATAATATGTAAGCCCTTTCCACTGGGAAATAAAGTCCGCGACACGCTCATCAGGCCTCTGTTTGCATTTGAAGAGGTCTGTGATATTAGTCGTCTGCGTGGTGGAGCTGAACTAGTAGAGGAATTTCCTTTGGAGGTCCTCCTACCTAGTTATCGATCTGAGGGGGAGCTGACTATACCAGACAAATAGAGGTCCCTCCAATGTCTGAACAAAACAGCGGAGCTTGGCAGCCTCCTACTGCAATGGAGTCCCTAACATGGGCCCACACCATGAGTTGAAGTGGGCCAGGTGATGTGGCGGGTCCCCCGTCCCATTAAAGGGGGAAAAGGTGGGATTCTCGAAACTTGGAGGTGCAGGCATATCATCCAACCATGCTGGATATGGCTTGCTATCAGGTGGGATTTTCACCTGTCATGTTTCAAAAGCCTCAAGGAGGGAAATGAGTGCCGCCATTGGATCATCAGGGCAGGGGTCCCTTTCTGGATGAGGATCCTTAACCATGAGCGTGTTGGCTGGTTCTTCAACACGGTAAGTAGGTCCAGCGGATCATGGAGCGGCTGGTGGCATGACCCTCGGAGAAGCTGGGGGATCCCGAGCAGGGTCCCTTGGATTGTCGTGTCGTTCAGGAGGGTTTGGTGAGACATACCGCACCCTCTGTCCATAAGTTCCAGCCTCAACCCTATCTGTGGGGGCAGGATGATTAGGGTTTCCTAGAGGTATCTCTCTGAAGGGAAGTTGTTCCTGCCCCTATTGAACTAGTCTAGGATTACCGTAGTCAAGCCATCACTCTATAGCGAGTTCATCCAGGAGGTCTTCGACGAACTTCTTATTATCGGAAAGTTGTTGGCGCAACGTGGCCTTCCCATAGTCCCCCTCCATCTTCTACATAGAGGCGGACGGGTCGGAGTGCTTGGCAGCTCTGGCGTGCTCTTTTCCCTTACTGGAATTCTGGATGAGTTCTAATGCCTTAGAGGGCACTGGGAGACCTAATAGGTTCCTCTACTCGTGAGTAAATCTTCCTGATGGGTCCGGTAGTGGTGGCACGCCCTCGGGGGGTAAGTCCCCATCAAGAAGCTCTAGATCATCCTCCTTGTCCGCTATGTCAGCCATGTTGACCGTGACCCTTCCTAGGGGAATATCCTTGATATCGCCCAATGAGTGAAGATATCGCCAGATAGGGCTGAAGAGGAGGGAAGAATACTGCCCCCAGCCACGGATTTTCACATGGGGGAAGCCTCCTTGAAGATCCTGTGGATTATCTTGAAACTATGAATGCATTTATCTTGGAGGGCCTTGTGGAGGCCTGGTGACTCGGGGCACCAGGCCACAGGGATCGGAGCCAGATCGACTAGACGACATTGCTCACCTATTTCTTCAAAATTCACTTGGATCCTGGGATAAACCACCCACTGATGACGAAGAGAATGTGTATTGCCCAGAGGTTTTGGTGGAAACATTCAACCTCCTCTGGGGAGCGGGATTCCGGTCCGCGAAAATTTGGCGCTGCCACAGGAAAGAATATCTCGTGGAAGTGATCCACTGCGAGGATGTTCCATAATCTTCTCAGATCAGATTCAGGGTTTGGCCTTTGATTGCCCCATTTTTCAACTAGGGGTTGCTGAGGAACTAGCAGCGGTACTGAGGCAGATAGCTGGGACGGCAGGCTGGCCGGTGGAGAGTACAGAGAGCGGGATGACTGGCCACCAAATCTTGGGATATCCTCCGAAAAGTGTAGTAACATGGCCACTATGTCGTGATAAGATGATATGATGGCCGCAGTTACTGGAACATGATCTAGGGCCACTGGTGATAGGTCGTGTTGCTTCTCGCCTGCCATTGGTCCCCAGAATAGCTCTTTGTGATCTCTTGTCGAGGTAGAGAGCACTTCCAGTGATGACAGTGGTGATTTCCCGGCCATAAACTATGGGGTAGCTAGATTTTCATCCTCCTAGATATACCTGCGGAGGGAGGCGGGAATCCGATGGACCTCGCATTCCGGGAGTATTAGGCAGATGCACCTTGTTCCTGCCCCAGCCCTTGACTCAGATAAGAGAGGGGGGGGTTCCTGAGCTGAGTCATATTCTGCTTCAGAGTCTGAGAAGCGGACAAGTTTGATCTCTATCCAGACCTTCCCAGAATTCTTCTAATGGTGGAAATGACCCACCATCCTTCCGCTGGGTGGCTCCGCGGGACATGGCTGATTTCTTACATGAGAAGGTCCTTCGGCAATACCGGTGCTGAGGAGGAGAGGGCTTCCACCTGTGTAAAATGGGGTGCGAGGAGCACCAGGAAAAATGTCAAAGGGGACATGGGGAGGGCCTCCATGGATAGTGCTGGAGTGGGAAAGACCTCTTCTAGAACTGGCATGAGCATGGGAAGGGCCTCCATGATTATTTACCCAACTGACCTCAGTATGAGGAGGATCCTTGTACCGGTCTAGATAAACATGGGTAGGACCTCCGTTTTGGGTGCTAATGAGGCGAGGCTTGCCATCACCCCTTTGGTTTCCAAGGCAAGGAGGACCTTCACCAGCTGTTAAGAGGACATGGGGAGGATCCCCACGTTGAAGAGAGGCCGAATGGGCAATGTCCCTACACCGGCAGTCGACGAAAGAGGAATGACTCCATACCCAGTGTAATGGGAATGGGAGAGACTTCCGTATCGAGTGTCACCTCCATGTGGAAGGATATCATTGGGATTGAGGGTGGCACGGGGCAGACCTCCATGCCGAGCCTCGCAGTGGGGAAGGATCGTGCCCTCCTTGATTGTGGTATAGGGAGGACCTACCTACTGGGTGGAATCGCTGTGGGTTAGCTCACGACAACCACTACTTGTGTCGGTGACCAAGAGAGTAAACCCATCCTGTGCATGGGGTATTTGGGGCCTCGATCTTGGTCAGGCGTATAAGTTCCCCTGCTAAGTGTATGCAGGGAACTGATGATATGCATCGGTGGTGGCCCGAGCCATAGTAACCGTCGACATTGATGCTCCTTGGCAAGCGTCCTCTTCATCTTGCGCTCAACGATGGTGTCGGGTTGGATGACCCATAACTGGAGGTGAAGGTATGTGGCTTACCTACTCCTCATCCAGCAAGGCCGGGTGGCGGCACTGATGCGGCCGGGTGGGAGTCCTCGCTGGGAGCCCCTAGAATGCGACTCTGACCGGGCTATGCCAGACATCGCCTTCCTCATTAGCGTATGTCAGGGAGTCATCAAATAATTACTGGGAGAGGTTCCCAAAATGGTTATATGTCAGAGTGGGGAGCAACGACTGCTTAGGAGGCCCTCGGTGGTGGCATTGGCGAGGAGGCGCATACGCCTCCAGATCCAGGCGGGCCATATCCTGGGTCGGGATTATGCCCTCCTCCTCGTAACGGCGCACGAGGTTGTTTATTAACATCCGTTGAATAACTTCGAACGGGGATATGGTGCGTGAGAACCCTAGGGCCATGGGTACAGAGGTCGTTGAGGAAGAGGTGGAGCTATGTGGGACTACCACATTGGCATTTCCCCTTCACCTGCATCGGTGTGCATGCGATGATTTCATTCCAAGTGCAACAACCTAATTACTAAAAAGCAAGGAGATTAAATCATCAGTGATGAAAGAAAAAGGAATCGATGGCCAATGTCCCAGTGCAATTCATTCTTCCATGACTAGTAAGAGGGATCCATGCTGACAAAGTCGTATAACAGGATGTACAACATTCTACTGCCACATATTTTGGTGAGTTTCACGCCAGGCCCGCTATTTTCCTAGCAAGACCTGGTGCCAGATAACTGGATCTGGTGACACGCTAATCCATTTATTCCTCAAGTGCTACTAATCTCCATATTTAGGAGAAGAATTTAATTTCAGGTTCACCATTTCTATTTCCAACACTTTCTCCAGGGAAAGCGCGGCTGTCTCATTTGTTGGGACGACGGTGCTGTCTGTTGCCCCACATTTTCTCTTTCCAAAGGTGGGTTACATCCTCTATTTATTCTGGGACATTTTCTCCTTGATCTAAACAACATGATGGGATGTTGGTTCTTCCTTCCTTGGATTCCTCCTCAGAACTCGTCACCTAGTTCGGGTCTCCCTTATAGATTTAAGATGTTGTTCGTGAAACTATTCCTAGTGCCATATCTTCATGGACACTAGTTAATTACATTGCTTCTGTCAGGACATTCTAAGGGGTTTGGTTAGGGTAGCAACCTTAGGTAAGGGGAGTAGTCTCGTTGGGCATCATTGGTGTATCTGGACACTGGGACACTGGCGCATCTGGTTTTCTTCCCCTTATTACATGGCTTCTCAAGGGCATGGAAGCCTGAGGCATCCCACATCGAATGAAAGGAATTATATATGATAGGAATGTTTTTTGAGGTTTTCCTCAGCTTCCCATGTTTAACACAGAGTATTCTTCATGTTTAACGTCCAGTGGAGACCGATTAGACTAATCAAAACACTAACGGCAGTGGATCAAATGTGTGAAACCTCAAGGGGGAACACTGATATTGGGAGCCAACGTGTGGTTGACTTCCTAGTTATTGTTGGGGAGAGTGGGGAGTGAGATGGAATGATTTCACTGGGATGTGGTGGTCCAGATAAGAATCAGGAGGGATGATGGAGCGACTGAATAAAGTGGGTGGTGAATTTTATGTAAACGTCATGAGGATGACGATGGTTTTGGGCTTGATCCTCAAAGAGGACTCCTACATATCTTCGTAGCAGGGAATCAATGTCCACATAGTTCATCTGATGACGGCTTACCACTGATTGGGGTTTTCAACGGCTTACTACTGGATGGGGTCGCAATGGTTTACCGTGGGATAAGAATGTCAACAGCTAACTACTGAATAGGATCACAACAGGTTACTGCTGATTGAGGTCCCAACAGCTTACCGCTGGATGGGGGAGAACCGATGTGAATATGGGTGGGATGGCTAGTGGATGGTGGGATTGAACCTCTGGGAGGAATCCTACATACCCTTCTTTGGCAATGATCAAAGACCACATAGTTCAGGTTGCGTGAGAAACAATGTGAAGGATGGTTGGGACCAATGGTTTTGGGGCTTGAACCTAAGGGAGGCTTCCTACGTACCTTGCCTTGGAAAAGATCAATGACCTCGTTGTTCAGGATGGGGTTGGTGTGCAATGGCTTACCGCTGACTGGGGATACAACGGCTTACCGCTGATTGGGGTCCACAATTTAACATCATGCAAGACGGGGGAGAACCGACCTGAAGGGGGTCGGAACGACCAGATATTGGGATTGAACCTCTGGGAGGGTTCCTACATACCTTTCCTTGACAAGGATAAAAGAACTCATAGTTCGGGTTATAGGGGCATTTAGGGGTTACTCTCTAAGGCAGCCCAAGGTGTTGGTGATCCGACGTGAATGGGGTCGGAGCGAACAATGGGTCGTGGTCTTGAACCACATGGAGCCTTCTTACGTACCGTGTCATAGTAAGGATCAAATACCCTGTAGTTCAGGTGGTGTGGGGCTTATAATCTAGGCTTCCCAGGCTGTTGGTGAACCGATATGAATGGGGTCAGAGAGACCAATGGGTGGTGGGCTTGAACCTCATGGAGGTTTCCTGCATACCCTACCTTTGTAAGGATAAAAGACCTCATTGTTCATGTGGTGTGGGGATTACAGTCTAGGCTGCCTAGGGAAGATGTCATGGTCGGTGCTTGATCTAAGCCCACATGAGTCATGCTCGGTGTGAGAAACAAAAGGTAGCAGAGACCTGACGATCATGTCATGAAAGGTGTGTCCGTGTTAGGTGAAGTGGGGATTACATGTGATTGCAGCCCAAAGAGGAAATAGGGGCTTATGCATGGTTAGAAGCCAAAGAGATTGGGACTTACTCTAGGATAGAGGCCCGGTGGCGACAAAACCCAGCGGGAGAGGGATTTGGCACCGAAGAAAGGAGGGGCATGGATGCTGCTTCCTATAAGTAAATCTAGGGGCATACACCAGGATGGTTTCCCTTTCCCCTCATAGGATTCATGGGGGGATGTAACATTTTAACGTCATGTGATGACGACGATGATGATTTACAGTTTAACATCATGCATCTCGGACGGGGTGGGTTTACTCAGCACCCTTAGGACTTACATAACTGGTACCCTATACACCTTGGTGAAAGGAATTCACTGGAAATTCCATGGTTGGGGGTGTCATGGAGAAAACCATTGGGGGTCCATGTTAGCGTGGTTATGTGAAGAATCAATAGCCGTTATCATGCCTATGCGAAGAAGCATGAGGTGAAACAATGCAACAGGTAGTATCCTCCAAGGGACTTTGAAGTTACTTCCTACGAGCCTAGAGGGTCATACGAGAAAAGAGTGTATATCACAGGTGTTTTAGGCGCAGGTGGAACCAAAAAATGATGCCCGAAAGAGAGACATCACATGCTCAAAAGGAGGGAGGCTTGTGTGCAAAAATAACTGTTGCACGAAAAATAGCGGGGTCGGCGTACAATTGAGATTTAGGGGTGAAAAAGGCCAGGGCGGTGCGCAATTGGCCTGGGTGCACGAAAAAGGCCACAACGGCGCTCAATTGGGGAAACAACATGAAAAAGTGTGGTGCAACGTGCAATTGGGGAACCGACGCGGAATAGCCTAGGCCGGCGCAGAAAGGATGGTGTGAAATTGTAAAGAATTTCATGCAGAAGGACAGATTGTGCGTAATTGAAAATAATTCCTCACGAGGGACAGGACCCATTGGGAGTTGGACGAGGATTAATCCTGAGTGGTCTCGCGCGAAGGTGGACCCCTGGGCGACCTGGCGTGAAAAATTCAGTACCTGAGAGACATCTTTTGCACGCATGAGAGGTGAATTTCATGCCGGAGAGAGGGTTCAGATTCTTCAGCTCAGAAGTCGAAGGGGATACCCTTCTATTTATAGGTTCTCGAGGTCATGGATCCACGCGGAAAACTATCCCGCACGAAATTTTGCATGCCGATGTCAACGACGTGCAATTTGCAACTGCATGGAGTGGTTGTGCGTAAATGGATGCTCTCGTGGTCGGGCTACAGGAAATTTCCATTCCCACACAGAAAACTTTCACGAATCCCATGGTTTTCCGTGCAATAGAATTTTTTTTGCACCATCAAATTTATTCACGCGACCCCTCTGTGTCCCCTGGGATGGATCGCCGGGTCCAAATATGGCTTCGCTTTATCCGGAAAAAATCCTCCTTCACCCCTTGAGCGTTTTTCGGCATCTACAAGCCTCTTGCAAGAACTGGTGGTTAAGTCATTAAGCTCACATGGATTCTTGGTGGGATTAACCACCTTAGAAGTGTACTAAACATGAATTTGGTATTTAAGGAATATCATTCATTCTTTTCATGGTGGTGATGGCTCCTAAGAATGGATCTCTAATAAGAGTTCTTTAAGCTGGAACTCGACATCAACAAGATGTTGAGTCACCCATAGTACAAGGGAAAATGGTGACAGAATAGGCACATCGATAACCATGGAATAGGTATAAGAGCTATACATGGTTACTATAATAGTGTAAAAAAAATATCCAAGGGAGAGTGAAGAAAAAGCAGTATCCCATGTATATAAAAGTTCAATGAGAAATCATTGAAATAAAATACTGATAGTTAAAAAATGTGATCACCCTGGATGGTGGGTTACCTACCGATTAATGCTAAGTTTAACATCATCAGCAAGATAATCACATTATCAATTTATGATAACCTATTCAATGATATCTATTGTATCATAAGTGTGATAGATTTTGAGGCATTTACCATTAACCATAAACGGAGTCATATTCTCATTAGATTTTTCAACAAAACCATGAGGAAATGCAATTTTTATAGTGTAAGGACTCGACCACTTTGATCTAAACATTCCTTCCATGATCCAATGTATTGAGATTAAGAGTATAAATTTTTCTCCTAGAAATTATTTTTGGATATGTTTATCATTCCATTCTTTAGTTTTCTCTTTATAGGTCAAAGTGTTTTCATACCCCTCCCTCCTCGTATCATTTAATTCATTCATCTGTAGAAATCTATTTTCATGGTTAGTTTTGAAATCAAAATTCAGCTTCTTCACATTCCAATAAGCTTTGTGTTCTAGTTCTACAGGGAGGTGGATTTTTTTTTGAATACCAAAAGATACAGGGATATTACAATAGGTGTCTTGTACATAGTATTGTAATTCCAAACTGCATCATCAAGTTTGGAGGCCCAATATTTTCAACATATACTCACAATTTTCTGTAAAATTTCCTCAATATCATTGTTTGAGACCTCATATTGGACATTAGTCAGTGGATGTTATGGGGTGATCATGTAGTTTTGAAGAACATGGGGATTCATTAGATTATGAAACAATGCTTTGTTAAAGTGTATACCATGACCACTGATGAAGAGCCTTGGAATTCCGAACAAGGTAAAAATGTGATTCTTTAAAATTTTAATGAAAACTGAAGTAGTATTTTCAAAAAATACTTCAGCTTCAACCTAGTCTTACAAATATCCCACATAGACAAGGGTGTATTATTTTAAAAAAATATTTAGGGAAAGTACCGATGAAATTGATTTCCCATATGAAAAACATCAATGCACATGATTGAATGTTGTGGACAAACTTACAACTTATACCCATAGTTCCTTGTCATTTATCATATTTTATGACGAACTCATGAGTATCATGATGCATGGTTGGCTAGTACAAACTAAATTATAACAATTTTTTTAATTTTTAATGAATTCCATGGCGCCTTCAATCTTCTCTAGAATTTAACAAGTTTAAAACAATATAATAATTTCTTATGGGATGCATCTTCTGATCATTCCATTTCCACAATCTTTGAAAAGTAAAGGATTATCCCAACAGTAATGGCCCTCTTCATTCAAAAATAATTTTCTATGCTCCTTTTCTAAATCTGGGTGTACCACACCTGATGTTATGTAATTCACGAAATTGGAATATAAACATGTGATTGACTCAGTGGAATAGAGTTTTTCATTAGGAAATGTTTTGTTGATTAAGTACACATTGATTTCACTTCTTTCATGGTCTAGGTAAGATAAATGATATGTAATGACATTATCAGTTCCCTTCAAGTCCTTGGATTCAATTTCAATAACCTAAATTAACAATATCAATTAATTGAGTCTTGTATTCATATCTTTCTTGGTCATCATATACCACATGACTGTGTGATCTGTATATAAAATGACTGGAGAATAACATGCGAGATATGAATTTATCTAAAGTGAAGATAACTTCTAATATCTCTATTTTAGTAGTTCTATAATTATTTTGAACCTTATTTTATGTGAGTATATAATAATAGATTAGTCTTAATATCATTTCTTTCCATTATCCCAAGGTAGAACCAATTTTGGAGTCACTAGAATCACACATTAACTCAAATAGATTTTTTTATTCTGTTGAAATAATTATTGGGGATTAAACCAAATGTTTCCTTAAAAATTTAATTTCTTCCTAACATTTAGGAAAAAAGTGGAATGTGATATATTTTCCCAAAAATCTGGTAAGGGGAAGGCACTAATAGATAAATACTTAACGAAACAACAATTTAATCCAACATACCCAAGAAAACCTCAAATAAAATATTCTAAAGAAGGCTTGGGTAGCTTAGATATTGTACTAATCTTGGCTATGTCAATTTCAATGATGTTCCTTGAAATTTTATGACCTAAATATAGTCCACTTGGTAACATGAAGTTCAATTTTTTCATATTGAGCACCAGATTACTTTCTTCAAATCTCACCAAAACCTTATCCAAATGTTCAGTATAGTCATCAAAAGAATCCCAATATACATCGAATTCATCAATGAATATTTCAATGAACTCTTTAATCATGTCAGGGAATATTTCCATCATGAATCTTTGAAATGAGGTGGGGACATTACACATTCCAAAAAGAATTTTACTATATGAAAATTTTCCATACATAGAAGTGAACATTATTTTCTCTTGATATTTTGGTGTCACTAAAATTTTATTATAGCATGAGTATCCACCTAGAAAACAATATTAATCTATTCCTTCTAATCATTAAAAGATTTTATCAATAAGGAGTAATGTATAGTTATTATTTATGGTGGAATCATTCAATTTTTGATAATTGATACAAAATCCCCATCCAGTCTTTTGGGTATCAATTCTCCTTTATCATTATCAACCACTGTGGTACCAACCTTTTTATTCACCACCTGAAATGGGATGACCCACTGACTATTTGAGATAATAAATATTAAATAGCCTCAAAAAGTTTAATGAATTCATTCATGACTACTTATTTCATTGGAGGTTTTAAGAATCATTGTGGTTTCCTATAAGGTATTGAATAATCTTCCATATGTGTTTTGTCAGTGTAGGTGGCATGACTTATTCCTTTTAAATTATAAATCGTACAAACTATTATTGTATTCCTTTGAGACAATATATTTAATAATTTTATTTCTTTTTCTCTTGAAATATTATCATTTATGAATATTGTAATGGTTTTTAATTATTCCAAGTAACTATATATAAAATTTGGTGGAAGAGGTTTATGCTCATGTGTTGGAGGTTTTTCAATTGATGGAGTCAATGAGGTAAAATATTCTCTATATTAAGGCTCTACTATTATTTTTTTGAAATATACTTCCTTGATTGATTCATTTCACTCCTCATTCTCATTTTGTAAATCCTCAAGATTCATCACCTCCCTTGATAACTCATTTCAACCCCCAATCGAATATAAAAAATGATAGTCAGTTATAGAGTGTTTTTTCATAGCCCTTTGGAAATAAAATGTTATGTTTTCATCCCTAATTTTAAAAAAATTAATTTTCCCGCTTGGAAATTAACTATTTCTCCACATGTTTCTAATAAAGTTATCCCAAGAAAGAGTCTGAGGTCCTTATCATCTTCCATATCAAGGATTATGAAATTAGTAGTGAAGTAATATTTATCACCCTTTATGATTATGTACTCTAGAATTACTTAGGGATTGTTGAATGATTATTCCTCCATTTTGAAGGTGTCCCACATGGGCTTTAATTATATTATTCCTAGTTCTTCAAGGACTCCAGATGTTCTAAGGTTTACACTAGCTTTGAGTTTACACAAAGTTCTTCCAAATTGACATCCTCTAATATTTTAAAGAATTGTGAAACTTCTAGGGTCTCTTAGTTTATGAGGTATGGAACTACGGATGGATTCCAAACATTCCTCATTCAATATGATCATTTCAAATCATCTATTATTATAACTTTAAATAGAATCTCTTTTATAAATATAGAATATTGGGGAATTTGTGTAATGGGTTCCACAAAATGGATATTAATGGAATTCTTCTTAAATATCTCCATCAATTTTAAAAATTAACCATACAATATCCATTTCGTCAGTATTTGTGAAAATGTAGTTGGTGGTATTTCACGACCCCCATTCACTAAGATGAGGGAAGTGACAGCTGATTTCCAAACCCTTCCTTCTTCAAGTTGAAGAAGAGTTAATGACCCCTGAGACCCGCCTTCAATAGGTCCCAGAGTGGTGACTAGCACCAAGGGTATAGAATCACACACAAGATAGAAGTAATTATCCTTTTTATTTAGTAGTATCAGGAGATAAGATAAAAAATCCAAACAAAACCAAAACTGAATGTAAAAGTAAAGCCAAAAGAAAACCATTCTTATATGCATGTCGAAAAGTAATACTACAAAATTACAAGAAAACCGCAAATGAAAGTACCAAAGTAAAGGAAAAAATCAACCAAAATTTTCCCAAGGTCCAAAATAGTACGATACCACATGATCCAATAAGTCCTCCTAGAAACCTGAAAATAGTTTATATATGTAGGGTGAGTATACAAGTATACTCAGTAGGGAAAACCAAAAGCTCTCGTGCACAAGTGGGGAGGAAGTATAATGGCCTGTGAGAAAAAGAGATAACTAGAGCACCTAGAAAGGAAAGTATCAACCCCAACCACACCAAGGCACACTCCCCAAATAACGCAACTCATGTAAGGTAATAGTAATAACACATCAATGTTTGAGTACCCCGCACCACTTTCCCACTGGTTATTAATGACATCCTACGCATCAGAAATCTCCCTCAATTATCACCGCAGTCCCACTGCTACATCCTGCCCATACACACCTGGTCTATAACCACACATCCCGCCCGTAAACACATGGGACACAACCACACCAAACCAAGCCCACAAACACCTGGGCTAGAACAACTACCGCCACACCTGAAGACACCTGGGCCTCATCCCGAAGACACTTGGAAAACCTCCTGCCTGCACACACCTGGGCCAACCACCACCATATACCCGGCCTGAAGAATCTAGGGCTATAATGGACCTCAGTCCATCATAGCCTACCCAAATAATCTTGGGATACTTGGGAAAGGGAGCATAAAAATAGCTAATAACCAGCCACTCATAGGAGTGTTGGGAAAAACACCCTCCCCCATGAAATGGGGGTGTTTGGCATAAAGTGGTCAACTTGGGTGTGGCGTAAATATAAAACATAAGAACTAAATTATACATATAGTTAAAAAATCTCTCATCCCTACCAAGGGGTTCGAAAACAAGCCCAACCACAAACACCCTCGTTACTATTCATTCATATAAAGCAGCACACCCGCAACCCTGTCACACCTCAATCACAAAAAACAATTCCCCATTGAACCCATTCTCATTTTCATATTCAAGTGATTACATTTAAAATAATTCTTAACTAATGGGAAATTAACAGGCATATCCACAAGGAAAGGAAAGGAAAAGAACCAGACAACAATTTAAGCATCAACACCCAGTTCTCTTATAAAGTCACAACAACAAAAGGGATCCATGAGATCCCTTAAAGTACTAGAACCAAACCAAGCCCCAACATATGGCCCCACACAACCTCAGATACACAAACCAACAACTGAACCACAACATGGGATCCCATCCCCATCCATGTAACTTTCCAAGCATCAATCTTCAACATCACCAGAACAGAGCATTCAAATTTGAATATTCCATTTATTTAGTTTTGTCTTTCCGTTTGGTTAACCGGGGTGATCACACAAGGATTTTTATTCATTAGGAATCCATTTAATCAACCTATTCTACATGATTTACCAGTTCCCATGTTACAACCATTTAATCATATAATTAACTAGAAAAACAAGGGTTCATTTGTGCACATGAAAGGACCACCAATGACCACTATTTCTTGTGGGCATAAGCCCATTCAATTCAAAACATATAGGAAGAGATAAAGGAGTATAAATGAATTATCAAAACACCCCTTCATAATTTAAATATATATATTATCTTTGTTAAGGTTTGGTTTCATCCATTCTCGTAGAAACATTAGAATACCCACCCCGCATGATACACAGTAAATAGAGATGAAGGAAAAACCCTAATTGGATGATGAACGATCAAAGTTTCTCTCCATGTGTTGAGAAATGTGATGCGTGACATGAAGGGGGGGGGGGGGGTGGACTCCTAGGAATCCAAGAATTAGCAGGAAAGGCTACAGAACAGGTGCACCACTCGCCTCGGGAAGGGGGCTCCAAACACACCAATGGGAAGAACGAACCCAGCCAAGAAGAAGAATAAAAGAATTATAGTGTGATATAAAGAGGCAAGATTCTGGAGTTACAGGATTATAATTTTGAATGTATTTAAAGGTGGATCATGGTTTCACCATGTGGTTGGGTGGTTATACATGATGGGATTAATTATTATTTAATTTGTCATTGGGGAGGTGTCCATAACAGTTGTGGGTTAAAGGATTTTATTTAAACAGAGGAAGCAGGTAAAACTGACATAGAGTAGGGGTATGTTGAGGGTCTCCCCACTCTTAGGGGGATTTAGGTATCATTTATTTGCTATAAAAATGGCTTTAACCACTTTAAAAGATTAAAATACTTAAAAGTAGCATTTCAGGAAAACTGGGGAAGAAAAACCCGACAAGCCCCTCCCTCATGCACAAATCAGTGTGACACCAATCGGTCACACACTGATCGATGACCCACCGATCACTATCACCGATGGTTGACACCGTGATGACATAATTCCACCGAGACGCCGCCCTTAGGATCCGAACCTGATGGGCCCAGGGCATTCCAAACACCATAAATTTGGCAATGGGATGGACCATGAGGGTCTCGACCATTATATTAGATACCTCTCAAACTATTATCATCCTCGAGAATCAATGCTAGACTCGAAGAGAAGATAGGGGTCCAAAAAACCACCTTGAAAGATACCTCTCGGGGAAAAACCACCCCAAACAGCCATATAAATCCAAAGGATCACATTTTCCCAACACACAGATTGGGGAGTTCATTCCTCCATGTCAAGATACTATCCACTATGTCCGACACTGACTCACCTGCACGAGTTTAATCATATCCACCTTAATGCATCTTGATTTGGGATCAGGTCCTCCCTTCCCCACATATTAGGTATTTTCATAAACATCCACCAGGTAATGAAAAAAAAACATCCCATAAACCAATAAGGTCAGCATTATATCACCAACAAGTACAAAACAAAATAGAACAAAACTCAAAATAGCTTTGGGTACTGGGCGCGCATCTGTGCCTTCTGTTCCCTGGTACTCTCTTCAAGGCCACCATGCCTCCAAAACACACAAACCAAAGGGATGGTTTGTCCACGAAGCACTTTCTCCATATGATCCTTGATCCTCACTGGTCTCTCCACAAACGTAGCATCGTCCCCTATATCAAAATCTCCCCAGTCAATGACATGGGAGTCATCGTGTAAATATTGAAAAACTTGTGAGACGTGGAAAATGTCATGGATCCTTTCCAACCGACGTGTCAATGAAAGCTGATATGTCACCTCTCTGACTCGCCCAAACAATGATAAAGGCTTGATGAACCTAGAAGAGTTCTTTCTACCCTTGTCGAACCTTTGTTGCCCACACCTAGGGGAAACCTTCAAGAACACATGGTCTCCAACCTCGAACACCAAGGGCCAACTCCTATGATCAGCATACGACTTTTGCTGGTCTTGAGCTGCCTTCATCCTCTCACGCACAAGCTGAACCTTCTCCGTTGTGCTCTGCACTACCTCTTGGCCATGAACACCAGCCTCCCCAACCTCGGTCCAGCACACGGGGGAACGACATGGCCTCCCATACAAGGCTTAGAATGGTTCCATGCCAATACTAGAGTGATATATATTATTGTAGAAAAACTGTAATAAGGGGAAATGTAGTTCCCATGATCTATCTAAGTCCAAAACACATGCCCGTAGCATATCCTCCAAGGTCTGGATGGTTCGCTCTATCTTCCCATCTGTTTGGTGGTGGAAAGCTGTGCTAAGGCATAGTTGGGTGACAAAAGCATGCTACAATACCCTCTAGACTCGTGAGGTAAACCAAAAATTCTTATCTGAGACTATGGACCTTGGAACTCCATGAAATCGCACCACCTCATCCATGTACTTCCGTGCTAAGGAATCCTCCGCACTCGACTCTTTAACCACCAGAAAGTGAGCTGATTTCACCAATATATTTACCACTATCCAGATAGCATCACATCCTCCTTGAACCCTTGGTAGTACTATGATGAAATCCATCGAGATGTCATCCCACTTCCACTTGGGGAAATCTAAAGGCTGCAACAAACCTCCGAGGATGCGGTGTTCAGCCTTCACCTACTGACACACCAGGAACCTTTCCACGAACTCTGCCACTACCCATTTCAACCCAAGCCACCAAAACTGTTCCCTCAAGCCTTGGTACATCTAGGAAACTCCAGGTTGTACCACTACGAGTGATTTATGGAACTCACGGAGAACTCCCTCATGCATAATCTCTGGGAAAAAAATCTTTCCCCAGAAAAGCATTCGATTATGACCATCCTCCGATCACCCTTCAAGAGAATTTCCTTGGTTAACCCGATCACGAATCACTTCACTCTTTAAGTCTCCCTATTGAGACTCCTCCACATGCTGCAATTGAGAGAACCACACTATCATCTGAAACAGACGACCTCTATGACCATCCAACCTTTCATATAGGTGTTGGGCATCCAACTCCTCCATTCCCTTCTAAGCATCCACAGATTCTTGAGTAGCTTCCCTCCATGACTTCCTGCTCAAGGCATTAGCCACAACATTCCCCTCACCATCAGTGTAAGAGATCTCAAAGTTGTAGTCCTGAAGAAACTCCACCCACCATCATTGTCACAAGTTCAGGTCCCACTGGGTAATGATATGCCTCAAACTATTGTGATCCGTGAAAACTGCAAAGTTCTCACCGATGAGGTAATACCGCCCCAACATCAACATGAACACCACCGCTGCAAGCTCTAGGTCATGGGTGGCATAGTTACGCTCGTGAGGAAGTAACTGCCTAGACTCGTAAGATATAACTCCCCACTGCAGAAACAGAACACACCCCAGGACAAGTCCAGAAGTATCACAAAATACATCATACAACACCCCTTCCTCTGGATACCTGAGAACTAGAACACTGACCAACCTTTCCTTCAGATAGCTGAACGCTACTTGACACTACTCACTCCACATGAAGGCGTGGTCCTTTATAGTCAAATATATCAAGCGAGATGAAACTCGAGAGAATTAAGGTACAAACCTCTGATAATATCCTTCCAGACCCAGAAAACTGTGAACCTCCGTCACATTCTTGGGTGCTTCCCAATAAACAACCTCTTCAACCTCTGCCAGGTCAACCGTTACCCCTTTCTGAGACACCACGTGCCCAAGGAAATGCACTTCTCTTGTGAGGAACTTACACTTGGAAAATCTCCCTTAGAGTTGGTGGTGTCGAAGGATTTAAATGACCATCCTGAGGTGATCATTATGCTACTCATATGATCTAGAGTAGATCAAAATGTCATCTATGAACACAATGACACACTGGTCTAGAAAGTCACAAAAAATAGAGTTCATGAGCCCCATGAACACAGTAGGTGCATTCGTAACACCGAACGACATGACTACGCACTCAAAGTGCCCATACTTGAACCTAAAATAAGTCTTCAGAATATCCCTATCCTTCACCCTTAACTGGTGATACCCAGACCACATATCGATCTTAGAGAACTGACCTTATCTCTTCTGATGGTCAAATATATCATTTATTCTCAGGAGAGGGTAACGGTTCTTGATCGTTACCTGATTCAGTCTCCGGTAGTCTATGCACCGCCTGAGACCACCATCTTACCTCTTTGTGAACAACACTGGAGCACCCCATGGTGACATGTTTGGTCAGACAAAACCTGTCTTCATCATATTGTAAATCTGAATCTGCAACTCCCGCAACTCAGACGGTGCCATCCGATAAGGAGCCATCGAAATCGTATGGGCACCAGGTTACAATTCTATCCCGAACTCAACATCACGTTGAGGGGGTAAGTCACCACTTCTTTAGGGAAGACATCCATGGGCTCACTGACGATCCCCGAGACTTCCATAATCTATGTATCTACCAAAATCACTAATAGATCAGCTAACAAAGAAAGGGGGGATCCACACACCTGCTGCCTTCCTGGAAACTCCACTCACCGGTGAAAGTCACGCGCTGGACATCCTCATAGAATAACATAAATCTTATTCAGAAACAATTGATAACAGTGTGTAAAGAAAACAAACAATCAATGACTAGGATGACATCATATGGTTATATCTGCAACAATATAATATCCCTTCTAGAATGATGTGGCCCTATCATCAGCCTACACCCTCGGTAAACATAAAACAAGTCTGTCTGACCTCCGATTGGCATACTAAACACCAGGGGCACTTGAAGTCTCTCAGTGTCTAAACCTTGAGTATGAGCCAGATCGGGTGCAAAAAAGTGTGAATCTCCTGTATCAAACAAGGCATAGGCAAGAGTACTAAATAAGATGATCGTACCTCGAATAACTTATGGCCCTGATGGAACTGCTACCTCTACAATGTGTAACTATCCACACCCATATCCTATTCCCCTCTGTTGTCGGCTGCCTCCCTGACCACACCCTAGTTGAGGTCCCTGGAGAGTTTCCTAAGGCTAGCCTCCTCCTATAATATCTTCCCTCGGAGGAGCAGCAGCTCACTGTCCCTACTGCTGCTGCTGCTGAAAGGGCCTGGCTGGAAGAAACTACTGCTGAGGTTGGTGCTATAACTACCCACCTGACTATACTGCATTCGGTCCGAGAACTAATTCCAATGGTTCCCACAGATTCTATAGATGAAACACCTCGGTCATGGGCCTACAAGGAAGGGGCGATGACCAGAAGATCGAAACTGGAACTGTTGGGGCCTGCTCCCCACTGGTCGGAACCTAGAAGGCCCTGACGCTAGAGGCCTGCGGCTAAATTCCTTCCCCTTTGAGGATCCCAACTGGCTTCCCTCCCACGACATACCTCCCAATGTGTGCATCATCTCAACCACTTAATCCTTCTTTTGGACCACCAAGTACATCAGAAGGGTGAAGGGAGTAACAACATATTGCAGAGAAGATCAAAGTCCCTCCTCTAAACAACTCGCATGAGACTCCTCATTTGGAAAATGGTTCGGAGGAAAACGAAGGAGATCTTTGAACTTGATCCCCAAATACCTCACTAACATGATCCCCAATTGGAGGGAGAGAAGCACCTTCCTCTTCTCAGCCTTCATCATGGAAGAGAAGAATTCCGCCCGGAACTCCTTCTTGAAGTCAGTCCACACAACCTCAACCTCCCTCCGATCCCCATGATAGAGAGTCCACCATTGACGTGTTGCTCCCCGCATATGGATTACATCCAGAGGAACCTAATACTCCATCAGAGCCCGAATCAAGCTGAAAGCTATCACCTAGATCCTCGAGCCAGTTATCTGAATCCATGTCCGAGATGCTGCACTCGTACTTCCTGAGGGTCTGTCGCTGAAAGGTGCGAAGCATCCTCTTCCACTGGTCATCCTCCTCCTCTCGACCAGCCCTATTCTGACTAGCCAAAACAACCCCTTGGACCTCGATCACCCGTACTACCGATGGTCATCGTCCGGGTACCATATCTATAAGGTAAATAGGGAATTCCTAAGCCCAAGTAGTGTAGAATATTGCTTTTTAATTTTCTTAGACTTCTTATTAATTATAAATCCCCAAAATACCCAAGAAACACAAGAACACAAGTCATTATGGTGCATATACCATTCCTAGGGTATCTTCCCTACAATCAGTGTTGCCTCACTTGGTCATTCAGTGGGCCTAGAGTCCTTGCATCGGATCATGGGGGCCCCTAAAATATCATGTCCTAGCTAGCCTTCCATAGCCTATTTCACGCACCAAGATTTCCTAACACTATTGCCCTACCATCCCATGAAATGCTCACTGTGCCTAATTCCAGACTCCATCCTATCTATCAACCTCCCTCTAATACTATTCTATCATGAAAATAGTTTATATACGTAAGGTGAGTGTACAGGTATACTCAGTAGGGAAAAACAAAATCTCTCGTGAACAAGTGGGGAGGCATTCTAATGCCCCGCGATAAAAGGAGATAACCAGATCACCTAGCAAGGAAACTATCCACCCCAACCTCACCAAGGAACACTCCCCAAATAACGCTAATGAAGTAAAGTAATGGTTACAAAACATCGATTTTTGGGTACCCCACGCCACTTTCCCATTGGTTATTGAAGAAATCATACGCGTCAGACCTCTCCCACCATTCTCGCCGTAGTCCCACTTCCACATCCCACCCGCACACACGTGGGTTGTAACCACACTTCCCACTCATAAACACTTGGGCAAAAACCACAGAAAACCATGCCCGCAAACACCTGGTCTAGAAAAACTACTACCACACCCGAAAACACCTGTGCCTCATCCTGAAGACACTTGGAAAACCTCCTACCCACACACACCTCAGCCAACCACCACCATGTACACTACCTTAAGAATATAGGGCCTTAATAGAATGAAGGCCATCATAGCCTGCCCGAAGAATCTTAGGCTACTCTAGAAAGGGAGCAAAAGTGGACCTAATAACCATCCACTCATAGTAGTGTTGGAAAAAACACCCTCCCCCATGAAATGGGGGTGTTCGTCAAAAAGTGGTCAACTTGGTTGGGGCTCAAATAGAAAACATAAGAAATAAATTATATATATAGGTAAAAAATCACTCATCCCAACCTTGGGGTTCCAAGACTAACCCAAACACAAACACCCTCATTAATATTCATTCATAAGAAGCAGCACACCCGCAACCATGTCACAACTCATTCCCAGAAAACAATTCCCCATTGAAACCATTCTCATTTTTATATTGAAGTGATTCCATTTTAAATAATTCATCACTACTGGCCAATTAACAGGCATATCCACAAGGCAAATAAAGGAAAACAACCAAACAACAATTTAAGCATTCACACTCGGTTCTCTTATAAAGTCAGATAAACAAAAGGGATCAGTGAGATCTCTCAAAGTAATGGAACCAAACCAAGCCCAGAAATATGTCCCCACATGACCTCATATCCACAAACCAATAATTTCACCACAAAAAGGGATCCCATACCCATCCATGTCACTTTCCGAGCATTGACTGTAAACATCACCAGAACAGAGCAAGGAAGTTTTCAAATTTGAATATGCAATTTATTTAGTTCCTTCTTTCAGTCTGGTTAACCGGGGTGATCACACAAGGATTATTATTCATTAGGAATCCATTTAATCGAATGAGTTTATGTGATTTACTAGTTTCCATGTTACATCCATTCAATCATATAATTAACCAGAAAAATATAGGTTCGTTAGTGTGCAAGAAAGGACCACAAATGACACAATTTTAAGTGGGCATAAGCCCATTGAATTCACGACATATAGGAAGATATAAAGGAGTAAAACAACATTATCAACAATCCCCTTCATTCATTAAATCCATTTATTATCTTTGTTAAGGTTTGGTTTTATCCATTCCCATAGAAACATTAGAAAACCCTCCCGACATGATACACAGTAATGAGAGATAAAGGAAAAACCCTACTTGGATGATCAACGATTGATGTTTATCTCAACATGACAAGAACTATGATGCATGAATAAAAGGGGGCGGGGACTTTGAGGACTCCAATAATGAGTATGAAAGGCTACAACACAGGTGCACCACTCGCCACAGGAAGGGTCCTCTAAACGCACCAATGAGAAGAACGAACCTAGCCAAGAAGAAGAAGAAATGAATTCTAGTGCGATATAAAGAGGTGATATTCTAGAGTTATGGGATAATAATTTTGAATGGATTTAAAGGTGTATCATGGTTTTACCACGTGGTTGGGGGGTTACACACGATGGGATTAATTTTTATTTAATTTCTCATTGGGGAGGTGGCCGTAACAGCTATGGGTTAACGGATTTTATTTAAACAGAGGAAACAGGTAAAACTGACACACAGTAGGGGTCCTTTGTGGGTCTCCCCAATATTAGTGGGCTTTATATATCATTTATGGTATTTAAAAATGGCTTGAACCACTTTAAAAGGTTAAAATACTTAAAAGTGGCATTCCGGGAAAACTGGGGAAGAAAAACCCGACAAGCCCCTCCCCTGTGTCACCGATCGGTGACCCACCGATTGGGGTCACTGACAGTTGACACCGTGATGAAACCATGCCACCAAGACGCCTCCCTTGGGATCCAAACCTGATGGGTCCATGGCGTGCCAAACATAGAAAATTTGGCAAGGGGATGGACCAGGAGGGTCTCGGCCATTACATGGTATTTGATATTTCACTCTTTCATTGAGGGCCTCATTTTCCTTTTATTTTACAGGATTTTCAATTTTTGAATGTTCCTTTTGTTTTTCCCCCTCATTATCTTTAAGATATATGGATTTGTTTTTTGATTCACTATTCTCAGTGGTAGGTGTTGGTGTCTCATCCTTCTATTGAGAATCGGGCATTTGGTGCTCAGGAAATCGTATTCCATTGCGTAATGTGATAGATTTTGCCTGTTGGGTAAACTCTTGTGTTACTCAGTAGATTTCCATGTTGTCGGTTTTTTATATTTGAGGCTAACTCCATGACTTGATTTTCAATTTTATGTTTGGATTATTTTATGTTTTGTGTTGTGATCCTTTTTGAGTCAAATGTTTATTGATTAGATGCCATCAATTTTTCTATAGTTTCTCCCCAATCTTTTTGAACTTTCATTGCAGTAGGGGAAAAGTCTGATGTTTTATATTTATCCTTGTATTGTTCTTGTTGATGAAATAGTGGTTTGTATTTCTATAGATATCCTTGATCTTTCGATTTCATGTAAGGTTCGAAGGAAGGTAGAGTAGGGATCCTAGGTTGTCCCTTGTTATGGTTCATTTTCTTAGTAGTTACTGGTTCCTTCCAACATTGATTTTGGTTACTACTTTTCCAGTATGTGTTGTAATTTTTTCCATAATTTCCTCTGTTATAGCTTAAAAAGTTAGAGTTTCACATATTGTTCTCAGAGGTGTTTTATGGAAACATGGAATAATCCTGAGTACCACCATATTGTGGACAATGTTCATCTTTAACTACATGGACTGGAATAGACTTTGGAGAACACAATGATAATATAGAAATCCTCTTGACGAGAGCATCAAATTCTGTAGCCATAAATGTGTGATAATAAAATTGATGAACTCATAATTCTCTTCATGAAATATCTTCTGGCCACTGGAAAAACTTCTCTACCATATTTTTAATTAGCACGTAACATTCTTTAGGATCCATTTCCATGAATAAATTTACAGTAGTTGTGTTGATTACAGACTTTTTCTTAATTTGTATTCCATAGTAGAGATCTTGTAACTAGTTCTTCAAATTCATCCCATGATAAGGAAGGAACCTTAAAATAGACTTTAATATTTCTTATTATTCTCCTAATGATTCATAATAATTTTTGAAAAAGGAGTTGAGGTCTCACTTGTTTTTCAAAGATTGTGTAGTTGTGTAATATCAATCCAAAACTTTTCTCCTCAACACTTCCTAGGTTAATAATGTATCTGTGTCAAGAATTTACAAGTATTCATTCACATTCCCTTGAAATTAGAATGGAAATATTTATAGGATCAATAAATTTTTGGTCACCCCATTGTATTTAAATGGGTCATATACTTGAATAAATATGTTCAAATACATATAAAGTCCTTTTCTACTTAAGCAATGGAATTTTACATATTGTTGGAGCAGGTTGATCATCGATAAAAATAGTTAAAAATGTCTAACCTGAATTCTTGGTCATATTTTGTTTAAAATTACTCCTACTATGTTGGGTCACAAATCCTATCTCATATTAGTCTGAGGAGTTTGAGTATCAAGTTAGTTTTATAAAATTGTGTGGACTTGTCCACTGGGAAGCCTTGGAATGTGAGTCTCAAAACCTTCCTCCCATTTATTCATTTCATTTTTGGTAGATGTGCCAATTCCATCTTTCCCTATTATTTTTTGTTTTTTTCTTAATAAATATGTGGGTCATTTTTTGATGGAGGTGAATTACTAGTGTTCACCATTTTGTAAAATGATTCTAGAAACAAGGTTTCCTTGAGATTTTCTTAGTGCTAGACATTCACATTCTCCCCAAAAATGGTTCTAGAAATTTGGTATGTGTTTCATAGGGTGTCCAATTATAAAATTTTTATAACCAACTAGATACTATAAAAGTGGAGAGTATAGTCAAACCATAGAGAGTAAAAACTCCAATTCACTAAAATTATATCATAGGAAAATGTTTAGTAGGACAATAAAATGAGGGAATTCCTATTTTTTTGTTATTGTTTTAATAAAACTAATAATTTGATAAAAAAGACAAGACAATAGAAAATGAAATATAAACATATATGAAGAACTTGTATAAGAAAGTTCGTTTGGGAAGATGACATTGTAATCAAACTACCACACAACCATCAAAAACTATTTTCTTATGTGAAAAAATATTTATCTAACTCAATTATCACCAGATCTAAATTTATAAATCCTTTTTTAGAGACTTATTTTTTAATCTCTAAATTTATTTAAATTCTTATTCTCTGGTGTTTAAATAAATATTGAGATGAATTTGAGTACCGAACTGAACAACAAAATGACACAGCTCATTTCTCACAAAGTTGTGCTAACTATTTTCATTACAGTCGTTCAAAATGGTTAACCTTATTAGTGTCGCTGAATCAACATTGAATCAAAATAGACAGTTTTAATTTTCCAAAATTAATTCAGTGAATATATAATTAAATAAGATACAAAAAAATGAAAATAATTTTAATTGAAAATTAACCACAAATGAAAACATCTTAAGGCATGAGTAGTTGATAAATTATTCGGTCAACATCTTGTCACAAAAGAAATTAACCCAACATCTCGACCAAAAAATTATATGTGACAATAAAATAATGAATCATTAAAACTATTCCCACATGACTAAAATAATGCTTGTGTTAGTCTTCACTACCACAGTGCAGCACACTCATCACTAACGCGATCTCTGAATGAAAAGAGAACATTTCATACACATTTATGTTTCACCCAAAAGCCACTACCCTAACAATGGATCACCCACAAAATTGCAACCTCCTATAGTCACAATGAACATGAGGAGTGTTCATGTGGTTTTATGCACCCAAGAATGCATGCAGGCCTATAACTAGAGTTGGAGGGGGTGTGCTACAACACGATGAATGGGATTTTGGGAGATGCCTTGCGGTGTTCATGGTCGTATAGTTAACTAGAGGAGGGGAGAAGAGGGTGCATGGTGGTGTAGTACCAACACATGAGGGACAAGAGGGTGGTGTGGCAGGAAGAGAGGGGGGAAAGTTGAGGGGGAAGCAGGGAGAAGGTTTGCGTTGGGATGAAGGGAGGGGAAGGGGAGGGGGAGGGGGATGAGGTATGTAGGTAGGGAGTTGCATCACATCATGAACAACCGAGAATAGATGAGGGTTGCGGCCAATGGAGGTGGAATATTTAAAGAGGATGATCCCATGAAATTAAAAAGAAAACAACAATTAAGAATTAAAAAAAATGTATAAGCAATTAATGAGAGTTAAAAACATATTGCATTTTTTCAAAATAAAAACTACAGAACAGTAACAAAAAGTAAAAACTATTAATACTGATAAATATTATTTTATTATAATAAAAAAAGTAAATTTATAAAAATAATTACTCAACTAAAACTTATTAACTAGATAAATATATATTGGTACACAAATAAAATTTTAAAAAATAGTTAGATAAAAAAATTAATCTATACACATAATAATAAAAATTATAAAATTATAAATTAATCTAATTTAATAAAAAATTAACTAATAAAAATAAAAATTCTATTATTAAAACTAGAAATATTTAAAAAGAAATACAAGTAACAAAACTAATATAAGAAACTAATATAATTGTTATTAAATATTAATAAACTAATAATAAATCTAATATAAATTAAACTTCTAAAAATAAAAATTGCTATACATTAAATGTTAATAATTTATAAAATCAATATAAACAAATATATATAAATAATAATAAGAAGAAAAAAAAGTTAAATATATATAATAACATATATATATATATATAATTAAATAAAATAGGGCAACATGTTAAAATAAATTAATAAATATACACATAATAATAAAAAAATAAACTAATGAAATAAACTAATAAAAAATTACTAAAAGTAATAAATAAATAACTAAAGACTATAAAAATAATAAAAACAGTCCAAAACTATGAAATTATTAAAAATAAAAAAATATAAAATATATGTTAAACTATTAAATGAAATGGTGATAGAAAATTAAATAAATAATATTAGTGAAATCCATGTACATAAATTTCCTCAGAAGTGAAACCATAGGGTGAGAGTTTCCTCTTAAACTAGCCCATTATGTCCTTTTATTTTCAATATTTCTTTTCATATAAACAATCTTAAAAAATTGTGAATTCATTTTCTATCCGTGATCTATATCTATTTAGAAGATAATATTTTTAATTCTTTATAAATTAATGTAACATAGTCATCTAGTGTTTTTATTAGAAACTTCATCAGTTCCTTTTGAGTATAATGAATTAAAAACCAATTCTTGATATCATGACCTGTCTGCTCACACCTCCCACATATCCCCTTTTATATTTGTAATTCACAACTTATTGATGAATTATGAATGTTTTTAACCTTTTCTTCTACCACCACATACATTCATTTATCCTAAAAACTAACTTGTACTTCCTCAATTTGTTTATTTATGGCCAGTTGGTCATGTCAGATGTCAAGGCACCCTTTCTGAACCAGATCAATTTCTCTAAAGTTATCACAACTCTTTTTGACTGAATAAGAAAAATATGACTTTATTTGATAATAATAAGAGAAATCTAAATGTTATTTATTCACTCATACCTCTAATTGATTACCCACCAATCCAAATCCTCCACATAAAACTTCAATAGACTCAGATCTATTTTGAGTGAACATATTTTTTATATATTTTGTGCTTTTTTTCGATTGAGTTTTTTGTCGCATTTTTTTCACCAAACCCCATGGTTGTTGAATCATTATTGGAAGAGACATATTATACCAATAATAATAAGATTTATGGATATACATACGACAAAAAAATAATAATCTATGAATTGGGATCTTTCAGATTCATTCTGGAACTGTCTAGTATTATGTTGTTGTTTTCACGCATCAATATAGCCCTTCATTTTATTAAGAGGATATACTCTTTATTTAATCCTTGGTTCCATTGATGTGGATTAGTATCTCTCATCATCATTATTGATCCAACCTTCTATTGATTCATTTTTGAAACTTTAACTATTTGTTATAAAAGATCTATACTGATATTCAGAACCACTATATTTTACTTAATTATTAGTAAAATTCATCTCACTATACTGATAAGATTCACCATTAACATCTACTAATTTATTTAATTATTATATATCCTTGTTCAAATCATTTTGAACATTGTCACATATGGATTATTTCTCACAAAATATTATTATTTATGTGTCAAAATATATTTAATATTACCCACTAATTTTTCTATCTTCGTAACCATTAGTTTGTAACTTATAATCTCATCACTATAGGTTTATAACCTCTATATTTTATCATCCTTTTCTTTTGTATCCTTACTTTTCACCTTTTTAAAATTTTACTTTTTTACTGACATCTTTAATCTCATCAATACATGCTTCCAACTCAAGCGTCATTTCCCATTCCATTTCCATCCTCTATTTTCCATCGGCATAACTTCATGATGAATAAAACCCAATTTTAACTTAATAAATGAAATTTAGATCATAATCATAATAAAAACATGAATATGAATTATGTTTATCAATATTTATCAGAAAATATATTTTATTTCTATTGTAATACGTCTTCTTATTCTTATCCTTTAGTTTTTTGAAAGGTTTAAACCTTTATAATAAAATTCCAATTTGGGACGATTTTTCTTTAGAAAAACATTGGAAGGGTTTCCAATAAATTAACTATTCCAAAATTTTATTAATTATTTCACTTTCTTCTAATTCACTTTCCCTTTTTGAACACAGTTGATATAATATATAGACAATCCATAATCCATTTAGGACCCTTAATATCTGAATCTTTCTTTCAATACCAATTATTCATTAACATTTCATTATATTATTTATTTAATGGAATTTTAATATTTTTATTTCTTATTGAATGATGTAATTTTACTCATATCATATAAAATTAGAATGTTTTGTAACTAAACAACTGTCACATCCTCACTTTCTTAAAGGGAATATTTTTTTAATCAAATCAATTAGAAAAATTCCTCATCATTTTTTTACTAATGATGGATTCTTATTTCTTCTCACCAAATCCCCAAATATTTATCACAATCTAATTGATATTTGTAATTTAATCCTCAATAGTATCATCATAATCCAAGTTTGTATCTTTAAATTGGATCCTCCACACTTGTAGTTGGGGTTCTATGACTTTTATATTACCTTAATTGATGATTTTTTATTTCTAAAATATTTTATGTGATACTTGAATATCCATGAATTTGGTATATAAAATTTTTAATTGAGACATTTATATAGAATTTTATGTTTTTCCATCGAACTCTATATGTACCTTATCACACCAAGTCATCACAACAACTTTATAAATGGCTGGAAACCCAATTTTGGTTGCATCTCTCACCTCAAAGTAGAGAGATATGTGAGAAGCAAACATAATATTTATACTTATATAATAATTCATACCTTTGATTATGGAAAAAATTCACTTATTAAATGAGTTATTATTTTCCATCTCTCAATTTTATTCTTAGATCATTAGTGGAGACCTTCCATCTAATACAAATTGTAGTTCTCATGTCAGGTTTACCATTAAGGGGGAGGGTAAATTAGTGGTCTTATTTTTTGAATTATGTTCCTTTTGAATTAATCTTATTGAAATTATTAGAGTTATTTATCCACATTATATTATCACTTATACTCACATCATATGTAAAAATATTAAAAGAAAACTCAACAAATAATGTTAATAATGTTTAACATAAAGGCCTACTCCTTTCCATGTTGGTTATACACCCAACATAGATTCTAAACTAAATATACATGTTTATAAAATGGAAATTGGTTATATAAACCCATAACACAACTTAAGTAGTTGGTTATACACCCCAATTAAAATTCTTCATTTTTTGGTTATACAGTCCAGTTAAAACCTTTTTCAGTTTTAATCAAGTGGCAAAAACACCTTGATAATTTTTGGGTTTCTTCTACACTAATTATGGTATGGTATTTCTCCAAAAGAAGTGTAGATCAATAGGTCTTCTTATTTATAGTATTTAAAAACATCATAATTAATGGTGGTCTCAAAAATATTCCAAACATCTTGAGTAATACAGGTTCTCATCTTTTTTCTCCTTCCTCGATAAAAATGGTTTATCTTCTCCTATTTTCCCAAACATTTATTATTGATTTCTCTCTGAAATATTCTCAACACATGAAAAAAAATTATTTCATCCTATATAAATATATTTTTACTATATATAAAGTTATTCCTAATCATAAATTTATATATAAAAGTCTTTATAATTTTTTGAATTTAAATGTTGAATGATTTGAATGAGGTATCTCATTATGTCTTCTTCATAACTGCATCTAACTATTGGTTGTTAATTTAGTTAGTGGATACTGAATTATATCCTCATTGATTATGGATAATATTTTCCATTTAATATCCTATAATAATACAACAATTAAATATATCACAAGTCAGGATACACTTATTAAGATATTCTTCCCTAAAATCTTGATATAGATGCAACATTCAACTTAATACATAACTCATCATTATAATCATGGGTATAGTTTAATGTTTAATACCCCTTAATAATTCATTATTTATTATCGCATGAATTAATATTATTCATACATGTAATTCATAACTATTCATTCGAATTCCTTTGGCAACATGCATTAAGCCCATTTCATGGATTCTTGCATGGAAGTACATGAATCAAATGCATGATTTCACTCCTTATAGTTTTCACGACCGACCAATGGCTTGAGAAAAAACTAAAATGGTTCCTCTATTCTTCTCAAATAGTTTATATACATGAAATTGAAACTTTATGTATATCGTGATATATCAATATCATATATAATTTCATTGAGTTTTATAAAAAATATCACAAGATCTACTTCTTTAAACACACATGGAAGTACGTATTCATCATCATAACATGCATGGTTATCTAACAAAAAAGAAACATTTAACATGGATTTGATCATGGAATAATCATAAGCTATGGATCAATTATTGGAATGAAAAATAGCTATGAAAAAAAATCTCAATGGTTGGTCCTTATACACACAACAGTTCCCTGGTGATTCTCCACAAATAGAATATGTACATTCACATGAAATTTTCATGATTCATGGATGCATCTTAATACTTAATAGAATATCTATGAAATATTTACTCATAGAAGAACTTCATTAATGCATAAGAAAATTTCTTCATTAAATAATTTCGTACACCAAGAATATTCATTCCACTAATGAAAGAAGTATTTATGATAAAGGAAATACTAATGAAAGAAACTCAATACAAAATGAAGTAACTCATAGAATATTCATTTCCAATGTCTTGCATATAAGAATATGATGGCATGAAATGTTTAGTTGAGAAAGATATTCAGTGAGTAAGATGATCAATGAGGTGAAGATCTTATGGTCATGATAAAACTGATCGAATGAAATGTCTTATTTCTATGTTTTTAAATACATGTGAATAGTTCATATAGATACCTATCTCAGATTGAATTTTTCCTCCAAGATATTAATCAGTTTTATACCAATTTATTAATTTAGATTATCAGTTTTGAGTCTCTTGGTCTGCTTATTCACCCTCTCATCCACTAGTATGCCACCCAACATAGAGGCAATACCCCACTCCAGTGCACTCTTGTGTACATGCTCCCAAATATTGAATTCACATGCTAAACGTTTTTTTAATTATATCTTAGAGAAAATGTTAGAAAATTACTTTACATAATATTGTATGACCCTCTCGAAAAATTCTTCAGGAAAAAATGATATAAATTTTTTATTACCCTCATAAAATTTTATGTTATAAATAAGGTACATTCCACAAACACCTTTATCATACATTATGATCACTTAAAGAACAAAAAAGCATCAAATATTTCTTATTATAAAGAACACAGAAGTATCTCAATGCATCATATAGAATTACATGGATACATAATACACCATGACATCCAATTCCTTTCTCATGAATATAGTGAAATCCTCTAAGCATCGCCAATAAATCCAGTAAACATATATTTATCCATTTTAAAAAAGATGTAATACTTACATGGGATCTTCAGTTTGGATAAAGGGGTTTCATGAATATTATTCCTGGGATTCATTTGATCTATATATGTTGTTGGATTTTAATTTGGGTTTGTAGCACATTCTTTGAGTTATGTAAGGAGTTACACCTCAATATTGTTTGTGAATATTGATTTAGTGGATGTAATAAAATTTAAAAACGGAATCTTTATAATAATTAAAACAAACTAAGTGAATAAAATTAGATAAGATAGAGATATTAAATTCCCATTAAAATACTATCTACTCGATTCCTTCTAAATAAATCACATTCAATGTCCTTGATCATTTAACTGAGTAGGTTATTCCAAAGTAGGGTGCCCATGGATTATATTTTATAAGGCACAATGTAAATGGGTAATCCTAAGAGTTATGTAACCAAATACTATAGTGATAATTAGGTTACTCATTAATAGTAAACCCTAAGAGTTATAATACTAGAGGAAGAGTATTGAGTTTATACATAATATTTATTAGAAAAATAGTTATATTCTCAAATATCCATGAATCATATATGATATAATAGTCATGATGACCTACCTAAATAACTATTTGGTGATTGAAATTACAGAGCGGATTCAATACTCAATGAAATATAAATCCTTTACACTAATATATATGATGTAATATAAATGGGGTGACAATTTTAGTGAGATCATATTTAGTAAATTTCTTTACTAAATGATTTTAAAATCATTATAGTCATTAGATAAATGGTTCCATTGTGGATAAATGAAATAATTATTATTGATAAAAAATTTGAGATCAATAAATAAAATAATAATACTAATGTTTCTAAATTATTATTTTGGTAAAATAAAATATAATAATTGTTCTTAATAAACGAATAAAAATATATATGTTATATTAAACCCTTTTTGAGTAATCACTTGTTCACTTTGTTCAAAAAATGACTCTATATTCTTAAGAGAAGTTTAAAATGATCGAATTAAGGATTTAAAATAATTAGGTGAAAAATGAATCATGGGTATTTCATCTTGACCCATTTACTCAATATGATTTAGTGCGTTTAGGACTTGATGAGAATAATGGTTTCATTAAATCTTCTTCTGTCTATGAAATTCATAAATAATCCTCGTTGAAAATGTTTTGACAATAAGAATGACTTCAATAATTGTTTAACATATTTTATTAAAGTGTTGGGGATAAATAAATCAAGAATTATACATCTATTTTTGGGTTTTATATCAATAATAAACTTCAGTAAAAGTTCAAATTTGAAGAAGAAATGTCATTTGAAATGTATAATAATGTGTCTTCATGTAGCCAGAAAAGTTCATTGAAATCTAAAGGAAAAATCAGTAAGGGATGACTATGTTTAAATATGATATTATTATTGAAATATGTTTCCATATAATGGAATTATCCTAGATAACTGATGGAGTTTTAGTAACTCTATAGAATATCCATGTTTTGTATTGGTATCCTAAAAATAAATTAATTTAATTTTAATGTTATATGATTCAAAATATAAATTTTACATCTTTTTTTAAATATATAGGAGTTAAATATCAAAAATATAATTGATATAACTTGATGTTTTTATAAATTTGGTCATGGAAAGTGTTGATGAAACATGGATATGAATTTAATTTAACATAACATGCTCATATGGGTCTATATTAAGTATTTTTATAGTTATTTCATTTATGTTCTAGGATATGATATGTTTTTGTTAATAAATATTTTTTTATAAACAATATGAGATTATGATTTTAATACCAGTGGTTTATGTTTTATCGGATTCATTTAAATTATTTTAAGGTTGATAATTATGACAAAGTTTTATCATGTATAAAATAATTTATCCATATTTTTTAAAACATATGAGGGATATGGTACTTCCACCCATTAGTATCATATTTTAAAGACTAAAAATTCTTTTCAATACATTCCATTATGTTCATAAAATACCATATATAACATGGTTAAATATGTTTTTTTGTTAAATATTTCCACTGATGTAATAAGTAATTTTTCTTAACAAACATATGTTTTTGTATCTTATGATGATATTATAAAGGGAATATAATGTCTAAGAGACTATTGGAAGTATGATTGGATATAATAATGTTTTAAGGGAAAAAAATAAATACCTTTTCATTTAAAATTAAAATAGAATTTCTATTGATATCATAAAAGGGTTTAGGTTATATCAATAAAGAAACATGAAAAGGGTCAGTTTTAGTTATAGCAATGAAGTGAATGTCACTTTATATCCTAAATTAGTGTAAGATGTGTTATTAAATATTAAAATATATAAAGTGTTATATTAATTATCAAAATATTTCATAGAAAACGTTTTATGGAAAGGGTTTGAATAATGGTGATGAAAATGAACCAAGAAATATTTCTATGTAGAAAACAAAAGATATTAACAATGTGAAACATTATGTTATGATGTTTAGTAGTGTGAATATTTTTTTCAAATAATTGAAAATTATAAATATGATTCCTAATCCTTGATATCATTAAAAATTTATTTATTTATATATTTTTCACACTAAAATAGTTTTATTAGGAGGGTTTTATCTATTAGTAACCTAGATATTTGATCGGAAATATAAATAGATTTAATGAGTTTTAAAAAAATCTTAAACCCAAACAAACATAAGACTGATCTGGTGGTATATCCTATGAAAAATGTTCAGATATGTTATTATCTATGATTTTTTTAATGTTCTTAATAAAGATTAAGGATACAAAAGTACCATGTAAGTAAACAATGAAGTATCTATTTTTTCAGGTTGGTTTGATATATTACATGAATCAACCTCAAAAAGTATGAATTTGAGTTATCCCTAAGTAAAGTTTATCATGTAGTATTTTTGGTTGTGATGGAATATTAAGGTTAATATGAGTAGGATTTTATATAGGGATTAAAAATACATCATGAGGTGTAAAATATGTTTTTTAAAATTTATTAACTAGGTAGTATGCCACATATAGTTTCATTAAATAATTATTTGTTATACTAGTGGTGCATGATTTATATTTATATTTCTCTAATACATGTGGTTTGAAACATTACTATCATGAAGACCTTAAAACATTGATACCATTCTTACTCAAGATTTGAGGCTTATCTAATTAACAGGAGTCTGATTATGTAGCTAGTTATAACTACCCAACCTTATCATACATAGATATTAAATAATTTTTTATGAATATTTGTAACATTACACAAACACATGCCTATGGATCAAAATAGTTTAGTTCTTTTGGAAACTAGGAAACATAAACAACTAATTCATAGGTGAGTTTCATAATCTCCCACTAATAAATTCATATCTCAAACCCTATTAGAAAAATAATACATAATATATATCTTCAAAGCCTAGGGATAGGAAACATAATGAAAGGTGAGCTCAGATCTTAGTAAGGATAAGGTGGGGAGACAAATAAGAATAACATGGACATGAGGCTACAAGAACATGAGAAAACTTTTAAAATCCATACCCTGTATACCAATGATTATAATCTTAAGTCACATCCTAAATATTTTAGTTTATAAGACATGAATTTTATGAAAATTGATGAACATGATCCATGGGGTCATAACATTGGAATAAGGCATATATTTTTAGTATATACATAATAATTGGAAATATTCTGTCAAGAGTACTATTAAAGAAAATCATAACATGTTAGGCTTGGTATAACCACATGGGGACCTACTTCGGGCTTAGGATAACCTCCCGTGTACACCCTTTCTGGCATGGGAAAACTACAAGTGTATCCTATTTTTTGAGTTTGGGTTAACCACCCATGTAGCCCCTTTTTAGATTCAGCTAACCACCTTTTACCCTTTTTTTTAGGCTTTGGATAAATACCCATGTACCCTATGATATCATAAATCATTTATCATTACCCAATGAATTGGAGGGAGATATAGGTCCCACCCATCACGTAATGAAAATCACACACGTGTGTTCTATAAGATCTTAAAATTTTTATCATATCATAACCTGTGAAGTAAAATGCGTTTCATAAACATTTCATCATATCATAAAATGTGGGAAAGTGATAGGTTTCATAACCATTTCATCATTTCATAATAATATAAAAAATGATAAAGAAGCAGTTTTCATAATAATTATATCATGGAATAACCGTTGGAAGAAAAATAGGTTTCTTAATCATATTTTCATAATAAACCATTCATAGAAATAATAATAATGATATTCATTGATCATATCCCCAGAAAAGAATAAGAAACATTAAAATATGTCATCTTAGAAGATTGATTACTTTTAATTATCATTCAAGAAATTTCTTTTGGAAAATAAAATTTCTTTCAAATTTTTTTTTTAAACATAAAATCTTTTTGAAAGTCCGTTTGTTTTAAAAAGAACATAAAATATTATAAAAAATATTTAAAAAATAATTTAAAACATTTCTTGAGGAAAATTCTGATTCCAATTTGAAAAAAACATTTAAAAAAATAAATAATTTTGAGAATAATTGTATTTGAAAATAAAGATGAAAAATTATAAATAAATATTTGATGAAAATTATGGTCATGATGATGGGAATTTTTTTCATTCATTACACGTTAATAATAATATTTCTTTCAAATTTTAGGTAAAATCCAAATGTGAATTATTTGGAAAATGACATGATGATTCCATTCAAGTTTTTTTTAAAAAGTAAAAAAAATAAAAATATATTTTTAAAATCATTTTATATTAATTAACAAAATTTCAAACATTTTTAGAAATCATGATTTTGGAAGAAAATGGATTTTAGACTGAAGAGAAAAATAAATATGGATATTCCTCTAAAACATTCTCAATTATTTTATATGAAAAAGATTAGAAATTTATATATTAATTAAAAATATCATGAATAAACATAAGAGAAGAAAATTCATGAGTTTCTTGAGATATGGATCGTACGATTTTATCATTGGAAATATAATCACAAACAATCCCAATAAATGATGTTATTGCAAAAAAAATCACTACCAATTTCGTATTTTTGAATCGTAAGTGCCAAGAATGAATTACATAAAATGAAACATAAAATATCATGAGTATAAATAAATTCCTGATATCACATGAAAAAAGGGGATTTTTATATACCTCATGAAATAATATAGTTTCATATCATACCATACGTCTCAAAGATGGAAAATTCAGATAAAAATAACTTACCTCTTTATTAATCCTTTTAAATGTAATCCCCAATAAATAATTACATCAAATGAAAATTTAAGTTTCCTAAAGATAATGAGATTAATGATATAACATGTAAATGTGTAAGAATATACACAAAAAAATAAACAATTATTGAATTTTCATATTTCTCTAAAAAATAGAAGAGGTACAATAAATCCCCTACCACTTTGGTAACTTTTGAAAAATAAACCTCATGAAAGAGTAATCCTAAAATTGATTTGTAAATCCCCATAATTTTACGGAAAATATTCACAAAAAATATTCATGGGTAGTATATACAAAACATAAAATAAATTGGTGGGGGAATATGGCATATGTATCATAGAAGTAAAAAATGAGACAAAAATCCCATACCTTATGTTTGAACTTCTTTTTTACACACTGAAAACTCATATTCTATAGTTATCTTCATTAGGTTTGCACCAAAATCCTTTCTAGGTTGGAAATTTTTAAAAACTAAGGCTTATATAATGATATTATATATATTGGGAAGTGATTTGGGAAGGTATTGGTTGACCCAAAAAGGGTTTGAACATATGAAGAGTTGAGAAGGGGTGACTTTATATAAGTATGGTGAGTGGAAAACTTGTATTTTTTTAAATAAATAATTAAAACCACGTTTTTTCATGTCACAAGGTCCAAAAATGGATTCTTGTCGATAATATAATATATAAGATCAAAATATGTCCAAAAAATGGGTTTTGGACAAGTTTATAGTTACTTATAACCCTTATCTTTTTAGTTTAACCCTCGATAAAACCAATTTTTACCTTAACCGTAAAAAATATTTTTTACTATTTTTATTATTAATTTGATAAAAAATTATGTTTAACATATTAGATAATTTAAATTTTATTATTAAATATTTGTAATAAAATTTTCCAAATTCAATTCACATATGTGGAAAATTTAAAGTTCAAATTAATCCCTCAGACATGATGAGAAAGATGTTTTTGAAAGAGAAAATGTTCAAAAGTTTACGAAGTTTTTATATAAAAATTTAATATGAAATTGATTAAAATGAACTAAATTTAATTAATAGATTTATAATTGAAAAAAATTTCTTTAAAACCGATTTTAAATATAATTTAACTTTATAAACAAAATAAACAAAAATGCAGTGTTCAATTGAAATTAAGTATTTTTCACTATTCACAAAAATTATACTTTTCATAAAAATCCCAAAAATTAACCCTAATATACTTTTTACATATTTCTTTAAAAAAGTAAGATTATTTAAAAAAAATTATTTTGTTAAACTGTCAAAAATTAATTTTTTTTAAAATATATAAAAAACATTTTTTGGAGAAACATAATTTTTGAAATATATAAACACTTTATAAAAAATTATGTATTTTATTTTTAATATATTTTATTTATGTAAAACCATAATAATTAATTTTTTAGAATTAGTTATTAATATTATTATCACTAAGTTAAATTGTTTTGTTATATTATCCATATTTAAATAAAAATAATAATATATCATAGTTTTGATAAAATATCGTGTCATGTGTAACAAAAGATAATAGATTGTTGTGTGTAGATCTATAATAAACTGGTGTTTTGTATAACAAAATCTTTCAAGGAAAATTAATTATTTCAAAAATAATAATTTATAAAAACTCAGGTTGTTATATTATACCCACCATTAAATGATGTTTCCCTCAAAATTAATCACTCTGATACAAACAGATGAGGACACTTATGCACCATTATTTCATTATGTTCCCATATAGCTTCCTCAAACTGGTGTTTTTGAAACAAAAATTTGACTAGGTGGGTGGTCTTATTTTGTAAAAATCTCTCTATATGATCTAGAACATCTACCTTTTGTTCCTCATAATAAGTATCTTGCATCAATGGTATGGCCTTTGAGTTCATTACATTTGTAGGGTTAGGTTTTTACTTACATAGGAGAGATACATTTAAAAAATCATGTACATGAGAGTATTTTAGTGTATGCACCAATTAAGAGGGTATGATCCCGATATGATCAATAATTTCAAAGGAAACACATACCTAGGGATCAGTTTCCCATTATTCAAAAATATAATAACATTTTCCTTGGTGAAATTCATAAAAACACCTTTTTACCAACATTAAATTCTAGATCACACTAGAAATTATCCTCATATTTTTTTCCAACATTTAGTCTCCTTATTTTGTTCCTGAATAGATCCGAACTTCTTTACCATTTCTTTAGCTATCTCAGATTCCATTAGAATTATTTCTCTGACTTAATTCCATGACATAAGCAATCTACATTTCTATCCATATATGGATGCATAAGGTTTTATATGAATTATTGTGTGGAAGATATTATTATAAGAAAACTCAACTAGAGGAAGGTGTTTATCCCTACCACCATAGAACACCAAACTAAAAGATAACAACATATCCTTCAGGGTTTGAATTTTTATCTCTAAATGAACATCTATCTGAGGATCATATGTAGTGATGAAACTCAACTCTATATCAAGAGAGTACTGAATAATTCAACAGAACATTGACATTAACCTCAGTTCCCAATTAGACATAATAAAATGTGGTACACCATGAGATATAATAATTCCATAATTTATATTATAGAAATATAATCTAGTGAGAAGTCTTATTTGATAATAATGAAGTGTGATGAATTAGTAATGTGATTGACTACAACCCATATAGAATTATGTCCTTTAGGAATTTTAAGTAGTGTAATGAAAAATCCATTGTTATGATTTTCCATTTCTATTATGGTATGGGTAATGGATGTAATATCCCATTATTACATTATATTTCATCTATAAATTGATGAAATAATATGCACTGATATACAAACTCTATGATATCTCTCTTCATTCCATATCAGTAAAAATAATCATTAAAATATCTACAAATCTTCATACTTTTTAGATGAATAATGACTAAAGAACAATGAGATTCATATAACAAGTCCTTCTTTAAATATGGTATGAATGAAATAGACACATGGTTCCTGATTCTTATCCTTCCATCATGATAATGTTTAAAATCATGAATATTTATAACATTATTTTCAAACTCTAAATCATCCTTCAATGCATATTTAATGTTCACTTATATTGATTGTTGGACACATAATTGAGAAAGATAACATTTTTACCCACCCTTTAGGATTCTAGATCAATCATATGTAAATATAGAAATGTTGGATCTTTTTTAATCCTCATCATGGATATTCTAACATGATCCTTTTGAATCAAAGCATAATCCACCTTTTTCTCTTTCGTAGGGTGGTATTGTATTGAGTAGTAATAATGTTTAATTATATCTAACGTTGGTGCATATATAACTCATTTTACATGAATATATAATTTAAACTTGTTTTATTGGAAAATATATGACCTTTCTCTCAATAATGACAATTCATCCTTATCATTAATATAAGGGTTACCATATATAAATTAAAATAAATAATTGGATACTGTTTCTCTTTAATATTCAATTGTTATGAGGAATAATATATAACCAATTCATTCTGAATGAAAACACATCTCAATCCCTTCTTGGATGAATCACTATAGATTACAGATCCTTCTCCACTACAAGGTAATGTAATCATAGGTGTGATAACTAATCTTCTCTTTAGTTCCTTTAAATTTCCCTCACATTCATCTTTCTAGAGGAAAATGGCTCACTTATAAGTTAACATGGTTAGAGGGTCAGATTATAATGAAAAATTATCTACAAACCATTGATAATATCAATAAAAACCATGAAAACAATGGATCTCAGTCATTGTGGTTGGTCTGGGCCAACATCTAATAGCATATTCCTTTAATGGATCTACTGATATACCCACCATTGAGGTAATATGACCCAAAAATTTAATATTTTTCATCCAAAATCATAAATTTTAAAATTTCTATATTGTTTCTCCTTCCTCAGGTTTTTTACAATTCTCAATTTATATCCATTCTCTTACTTTCTCTCTTAATAAATAATAATATCATCTATAAAGGCGATCACAAAATGATCAAGGTAATATCTAAATACTTAATTTATTAAAGTCAAGATGATATTCGGGGAATAATTATGACCGAATGGAAGAAATATATATTTACAATGTCCATACCTTGTAAATAATTATTTCTTGGGTATATCCTACTTCTTGACCCTCAATTAGTGATATCAAGAATGAAGATCAATCATGGAAAATTTTTGAGCTATGTGTAGTTGGTCAAAAAATACATCAATATAGGTAAGAGGATGCTTGTTATTAATTGGGATCTTGTTCATCTCCCAATTAACATTTCATATCCTCATTGATCCATAATTATTTTTAACAAAATGAACAAGTGCACCCCATGGTGACATACTAGTCCGAATTAATCCCTTGTCAAGGTTTTCAGGGAGTGTTATCTTCCATTTCTTCAACTCAATTGGGGATATTATATAAGGAGTCTACATAATTTTAGAATCACTAGTTACTAGTTCTATCAAGAACATAACTTCATGATTTTTTGGAAGACTAGGAAAATTTTATAAAAACACATAAACAAATTCACATATAATATGAATTTCATTGATACCGAGTTTCTCCCCAACCATTTGAGATAAAAACCCCTTCTAAAATTGAATTAAGTCAAAAAAATGGATTTTTTTCTCCATCATAGGTTTATAATTATCGTCACGTTGATAGATGATCATAGGTTGTTTTTAGATAACAAATTTAAATAACATTCATCAACAATTGATGTGGGATTTATATATACAAAGACAATACATGCCTAAAAAATATAAAATTAAACCAGAGAAATAATGAAGATATTTACAATAATAACATTCCAAAAAAATGTACACTATAGAGGAATAATATTATGGAGATTAAATAATCATACCATTAGGGGGTTTCACTGATAATTCTATATATAATTGTTTGGGTGGAACCTTGAAATCATTATAAAATTATTCTGATGTAACGCCTTGAACCCAGTTACCCCAATTCGGTGTATTATTTTAATAAATCGACATGATTATAAGGAATCAAGTCCCAAAGGACCGATCGGTTTAGCAGACTTGGAAAATAGATTACATACGTGAACTTTACATTACAATTTCTAACCTAAAACACAGTATAAATAATCCTTTGAGAACGCCATTATTCCCTTAGATTAAACCTGCATATAAATCATAATATACTTCTTGGCATCCTAAGAAAATAAAACATAAGAAATGGATGATATCAGATTCTCAGTAAGGATAAACAATATAGTGAAACATATCATAAATAATCATAAACATTTATGGAAAGGAATAAAATTGAAACAAAATACCTTTAAACCTAAACTACTACATAATATGTGAAAGATAAATCAAATAATTCTATTTATTTAGTCACATGGATATTCTATTAGTCGAATAATCACATGTAATATCAATAGCTAATTTCATAATGATGGAATTCATAATGTCGGATATCATAACCACATAGTTAAGGCCATGTTCCAATACTAAAAATAATCTTTTTTGTCAAGGCCTTGTGCCAAGACACTAATTTTCCTCATGAGACCTACAGATGCATCAAGGAGCTATAGTGGGCTCCACCCATGACTTAATAAGTCTAATTCATTCCTCATATGAAAATATTGAAACATAAAATAAATATTTGTATTAAAACTAGCATATGAAATGTCAATACATTAACCATAAAACATGAATGGTATACAACTAGAACATCCATAGTCAAACATATCATAACTCATTCAATAAAATATGGAAGATTTTATTATAATAAATCTACCACAATCAAGAATAATATCCAGTAAAGGAATTTGAAATAGTTGAAAATGATCAGTAAAACTCTTTGAGAGAAATGTCACTTTTTTGTGAAATCGTTAAAAAGAAACACATTTATAACAAAAATCATTTAAAATATATTTTGGAATCAAAGTGTCCCATACCACTTGGAAACTTTGGAAAGGAATTAACATTTTAAAACAATCATTTCCATATAAATAAATCCTTAAAATCATTTTTGAAACATGGACATTAATTAAAAAGATTTAGAAAAATAAATCATTAAAATAATTAAAATGATGATCTTGATATAGAGTCCCTTCCACAAAACCTTAAAATATTCATCTTGAAAACATTTTCATGAATCATGGACATGGATGATAAAATTTCCCATTAAATACTTACACATAAACAATCTCAGATAATAACGAGATTGAGGAATTAACCCTTACCTTGTACTTTCCTTTAGTCAAGGGTACGTTTAACCTCCTATATAATGACCATAGTATGTTATTAAATAATAAAAGAAACATATTCATATTTATGATATAATACTTGATTCATTTATCGAAATATACTACCCATTTAATATTAATTTCCATGTTAAAATTAAATTTCGGATAACAATCACTTTCTTTATTATTTTTGTTTTTACTTGTTATTATTGATTGTATAAATTATGTCATGATTTAATTGATTCCAGAATAGAAAAAATTATTTATGTATCATATATTTTCAAAATATAATTATGTATAATATATAGATATATGAAATGGAAAACACTGTTTATGGAGACGGTAGGCTGTACGTATGGCATAAACGCCGTTTCTGTTTTTATATCGTACTGAACGAAAGTAAGTGAATGTGATATATGTAAATACATACATACACACACACACACACACACACACACACACACACACACACACACACACACACATATATATATATATATTTCCAGAAGCATTATTATGTTATATATCACATACTTATTAATAATATATATATAGTTATATCGTCATTGAATGGTGAACGTGGAAATGAATCTCATCGTGTCGTGGAGACGGAAAGTCGTACCTACACACGAGCGATGAAATCATTATATTTATTGTGAAATATAATTTAATTGGATGTTATATTATAAATACATAATCATTAACATGTTTTATTTATTATTTATATCAATTATACTCTTTATTATACCTATCCAAATAATGAAGTGTTGAATAACAAACTACACCATGACGTGGAGACGGTAAGCCATACGTACGCACGTATGGTGACTTTTTCATTCATAGGGTGGATAAAATAATGAATATGGTAAAATATTTATAATAACATCACAATATATATAAGGTACTAGAGTTATTATTTTGGTATGGAAACAACAAAGAAAGAGGAAGTGGAAGAAGAAAAGAATTTTGAAAGAGGTGGTGAAATAATTACCTCTTCATCAGGTTCTTCCTTCTAATTTGAATAAAAGGAATCATTATGCTGGTTTTATTATAAATTTAAGGACTCTATAATGATTTAATGGTATTTTTTAGGAGATTTGAGCATGGTTTATCCACGAAAAATGGATTTGGAGATGTTAATTTAAGAGGAGGAGAAGTACCCTTTTATATGAGAAGTAAGGGGCACTTTAGGAAATGCTTGAAATATTAATTTATTATAAAATCATTTTCGGTTTGTAATAGCTCCAAATGGATTTATTTTTAGTATGAGGTGGTTATGGGTCTAAATCCTCTCAAAACAATAGGTTTTAGACAAGTTTAGGTCTCCATATTAACCTTATCTTTTAGATTTATCCCTTAGTTAAATAGTTTAACTTTTACCATGTCTTCTTATATTATTATAATAAATGTTAAATAAACATAATATATAATTCCAAGAGAACCTCAAGTGGTTAATTAATGAAATATATATCATTATATATGTCCTTTGTTGAACCTTATAATTTTAGGAATATTATATCATTTAATAATATAGTATTTGTTTTAAAAACTCATTTATGTCAATTCAGACACTATTTAGTATATGTTTTTTTAAAAGTCATAAAAAGTTGATTACTTTGACACAAATGTATTAAATAAACCCTATAATGTAATATTAACCTATAAAATTCTTTTATGGCATCAAAAGTATCAATTTACATTTATTTTTATATTTATAATATCAATTATTTAAATCTTTCATTAATAAGGTAATTACTGCTTCATCATTGTTCCCTAACTAAAATTAAATATATAATATCTAAAACTTAATTATAAAATACCATGATGTAGGAAATATTTTTAGTTTTATAATTAATATTTATAGTCTAATTTATCTTATTTTTATCCCTATATTAAAAATATTTTAGTTATTAAACATTGAATTTAACACTTTTAACTCTTCCTTAAATAAAATATAATAAATGTCCTAATCTAAACCAAATGGATAAAAGGGATCTAATTTTTTCCTAAGGTTTATTTTGGTCGAAATAATCTTATCCAATATAATTAAGACATGTTTTGGGGTAATTTTAATATTATTTTTACCTTTAATTACTTTATTTACTTTTAACCGTGGTAAATAAAATTCAAAAGTTACTATTAACCAAAAATTATTTTCATCATATTAAACCAAATTTTACTTACTTATTTCATTCATGTCACTAAATTTTTTTAAATTCAATTCACAGAAGTGGTAAAATTACGTTTTATAAAAATTTTCAAATGTGTCTAGAAGGTGGGTAAATGTGCCTAAAAGGTGGGTAAAAATACGTTAAAATGGTTCAATAAAATTTCATATATCTAATATTATTATAAAATGTATCCAATGACATAAATTTTAGTAATATCTGTATTATTTATCAATTTTGAGATAAATTTTTAATTAAAACTAATTATTTAAATGAAAATGTTGGTTTTTATATACAATGTAGTATTTTTTACTATTCATCAAAAATTGAATGTTTTCAGAAAAATACCAAAAATTTACCCTAAGATAATTTTGATATTAAGAATTCAAAAAATATGTCTATTTTACCAAATTAAATACATAGTTTTTGAATTAATTAATTTAAAATTAATTCTCATTGTCAAAACCAGAAAGCTGGTTTTTGAGAAGTAAAAACTATTAAAATATTGATATGTGTTTATGACCAATTTAAATGTAAAATTAATTCAAATGAAAAAAATTGGATTAAATGATAAAAATATAATCTAATTATACTTCAAAACCATTCAAATGTATAATTTAACAACAGAAAATATTTTGATTAAAATTTTTTTTTTCAATTAAAATGTAGTATTTTTCAGTTTTCATCCAAATATGAATGTTATCATAAAAACACAAAACATTGATCAAAAATATATTTTTATGTCCCTATTTAAAATAAGAAGTTTATTTTTTCAAATTAAATTAATATAATTGCAATTATTGTATTTAAGAAGGGTTCTCCATTAAATGGTTGTAAAATTGCATTTTTTTTGGAAAAAAACATCTTTTATGAAAAATGGATTTGTTCTTATATTATGTCTAAAAACAAATAATATGGATCTTAAAATTATATGGAGTATATATAATTCAAAATTACCTTAATATTATTCCTAACCGCTTTTTAAATATCTAGTTTGGTAAGTCGTGGTTCGCTCGAACTCGGTGTTACTTGTAGCGCAAGATATTGAATTACTTGAAAGATATAACATATTATGGAATCTGGGGGTGTTACATTCTACCTTCCTTCAATAAATTGTGTCCTCAAAATTTTAAATTGTTCTTCAAAAATAAAAGGTTTAAAATATAAAATACCTTTGTGGAAAACCCACATCGGAAATAGGGTTACTAAAATTTAGTCTTAATAAGAGGGAAATGAAATTAAAAAGTCACCACCAAATTAGGATTTCAAATAGAAGAGAACATTGGTGGAAATTAGAGACAGATAATTGGAGGAAAATCGTAAATTTTTATAGGGAGTGATTGAGATCTTAAATAAAAAACAAGTGGCCAACAAATGGAATATTGAGGGCCTCAAAGCCATAAATATTGGATTATTTAAATATCTTCGGTTCAAAAAAAAACATAAGGTATTTGGATAACATAATTTTAGTTTTAAGAAACCTTCCTTAAAGTTTAAGAATTAATTTTTTCATAGAATAATATAAAAAAATAATTAACAAGTAGAGTTCCATTCTTCAACTAACTTCTACCACAAACTCATCTTTCATTCCAAAAGATAACAAAATTAAAAAATATTCAATTAATCCTAATTGTATATGGTTCCAAAAATAATTAATTTATAATTAATTTTTCAGACCATTTAAAAAAACTAAATTATAAAAACCTGAACATCATGTAGGTTAGTGGTAGGTGATTCACCCTTGTCACCTTTCAGTTGAAAGTTCAAGTCTCATGACCATGCCGGACGTGACGGGTTGCCTCCCGACCTCTAGGTTTTACTTTTTATTAAAATACAAAAAATAATCTTAAGAAATGTTTTAACCTTAAACAATAATATCCAATTTCCAACATAATTCCTTTCAACCTTTAGACTTATCGAAAATACATTTTTCCAAACTCATAGTCCAAATTTTATAAGGAAGGTAAACAAAATGAAGATCTGTTTTTACACATGATAACATGTGAATACCTTCATCATGTATTCTCTTAAAACATGGTAACACCCTGAATTACTATAAAAACTTATTGAATACATTCATTCTCCCTTATTCCTTATAGAATACCAGATATACTCTTTAAATACAAAGATAATGTAAACTCCAATAGTGATGGAATAAACAAAAAATTAATTAGTTCTAAGGTAGTCAATAATATACAATATACATTATCCAACTCAATTATATCTTATTCCGAAATCATTATCTCAATTTCAGAAACATATTAAGGGTTATATTTCCCCCAATCATATATTTTTCAAAATGTTTAACTTGAAACTGTGTCACTTTACTAGATACCATAAAATCTCAAATCCTTAATGAAAACATACTGCAGTACAATCCTTTTATACTTTATAATTCTTATAATTTGTACTCTAATGACACAATTATTTAATAAAAACTTAATAACACTAATCATTACTTATCATCTGTGGTAGTATCATTAATTGATTATTATCCAATATCATCAGTTGGGGTATACTCTGATGATAAGGACATTGATTTGCATAGTTTCCCAACTCCTTGCAAATGAAGCATTGTACATTGGAAACCTTTTTATTACCCTTGAAATCCCGAACTTGGGGTCCTTCTCCACACTTATAAAAAACTCTCATTCCTTTCATGCACTTCCCATGCCGATTCTTTCCATAGTTATCACATATGGGAAAATCCTTCTTTGTCTTCTTCCCTTTATATATCTTTTTCTCTACTATCCTCTTCTTCTATGGATTTCCTTTAAATCCATACGACTCATATAATTCATTACTTATCTTACAAACACATGATACTATTTCTTTATATGATCAGAATACGTGGGAGACTATTTCCCATATAAATGTTGGCTTAAGACCATGAATCATATGAACCTTCTTACTCTTTGTATCATGTGTATTTCTACAGTTCTCATTACTTCTACAGGGAACCATTTCTAAATGGACACATACACTAGGTTAGATCATGTCCTAATTTATAGTCCAAAAATAAGAAAAAATTTCAACATTAATTGAAGATTTACACACATATAGTATCAAAATCATAAAAATGGTTTCTTTGCTGACATATTTACTCATAAATCCATCAAAACAGTTTGTAAAGAAAATGTGAATTATCCTAAGTATATCCACCAGGAGTGTCCTAACCATTAGTGCAATAAGGCCTGTTTTCATTCACCAGTTCCTGTTCGAGTCTAGCTCAAAGCGGTGTTTTCAGGTTTTTCCCCTAGATACATCTGTGCTAGATCTGCCTCTACCTGGTCGTATCCATACAGAGATTTATCTCTTGTAAAATTCACAAAATCTCAAAATTACCAAAATTATAGGAATTTCTTATATACTAATCCTCAAAGTCTATCTTAGGGTAATGTTTCAAAATTAGTGTTTATCTAAATCTATTTCCAAGGTAGTTACTAAATTTCCTCTAATACCAACTGTAATGCCCTGACCATAGTTACCTAGAGTTAGTGCATTATTTTAATAAATTTGCAGGATTACAATAAATCAAGTCCTGAAAGACCGATCAGTTTAGCAGTCTTGGAAAGCAGGTTACATACATGAACATTACATTACAATTTCTAACATAAAACACAAAAATAAATAATCCTTTGAGAACTTAATTATTAACTTATCTTAAACCTTCATATAAATCATAATATAATTCTTGGAATCCAATTAAAATAAAACATAATAAAGGGGTGATATCTGATGCTCGGTAAGGATAAACAATATAGCGGAAGCTATCATAAATAATCATAAACTTTTATGTAAAGGTACAAAATTGAAACAGAATCCCTTTTAACATAAAATCCAACATAATATGGAAAATATAAATCAAATAATACCATTTAATTATTCACATGTATATTCTTCTAGTCAAATAATGACATGTAATATCAATATCTAATTTCCAAATGACAAAATGCATAATGCCAGACATCATAAACACATAGTCAAGGCGTCATTCCAAGAATACAAATAATTTTTTTTCAAGGCCTTATTCCAAGACACTAATTTATCTCCTGATACCTACCGATGCATCAAGGAGCTATAATAGGCTCAACTTATCACTTAATATGTCTAATTCATTCCTCATATGAAAATATTGAAACACAACATAAACATTTGTATTAAAACTACCATACGAAATGTCAATAATTTAACCAAAAAACATGAATGGTATAAAACCAGAACATCCACAGTCAAACATATCATAACTCATTAAATAAAATATGGAAGATTGTATTATAATAAATCAACCTGAATCTATAATAATATCCATTAAAGGATGTTGACATCATTGAAAATGATTAGTAAAACTTTTTGAGAGAAATTTACCTTTTTGTGAAATCATTTTAAAGTCATGAATTTATAAAGGAATTAATTTAAAAGAGATTTTTGACTCAAAATGTACCATAACAATTTGAAACATTTTAAAGGAATTAAAATTTTAAAACTATAATGTCCAGACAAATAAATCCTTAAAATCATTTTTAAAACATGAACATTAATTAAAAACATTTAGAAAAATAAATCACTAAAACATTTAAAATGTTGATCTTGATAAAGATTACCTTCCACAAAACCTTAAAATATTAATTTTGAAAACATTTTCCTGAAACAAGGATATGGATGATAAAAATTTCCCAGGAAATAGTTACACCTAAACAATCTCAGATAATAATGATATTGAGGAATTAAACCTTACCTTGTACTTTCCTTTTGACGAAGGTACGTTTAACCTTCAGTATAATGACCATAGTATGTTATTAAATTTTAAAAGAACCATATTAATATTTATGATATCATAACTGATTCATTTATGTATTTATACTACCCATTTAATAACAATTTCTATGTTAAAATAACTTTTCGGCTAATAATCTCTTTCATTATCATACGTGTTTTAACTAGTTATTCATGATCGTATAACTTATATCATGATTTAATTGATTACAGAATATAAAATATAATTTATGTATCATATATATTTAGAATATAATTATGTTTAACAGTTAGATATATGAAATGTAAAACACCGTTAATGGAAACGGTAGGTCATACGTACCCATAAATGTCGTTTCCGTTTTCATATCATATTGAACGAATGTAAGAGAATGGATATATGTAAATACATACACCCCCAACACATATATATCTCTCTAGTTGCATAATTATGTCATATATTACATACTTATTAATAATATATATATTTATAATCATCATTGAATGGTGAACGTGGAAATGAATCTAATCACGTTGTGGAGATGTTAAGCCGTACATACGCACGAGAGATGATATCATTCTATGGACAGTAAAATCAGATGTAATTGGATGGTATATATACAGATTAATTAACATGTTTTATTTATTATTTACATCAATTATACATATTATTTTACCCATCCAAATAATGAAGTGTTTAATAACAAACTACACCACGACGTGGAGACGGTAAGTCATACATATGCACGTATGGTGACTTTTTCATTAATATGATGGATAAAATAATGAATATGGTACCATATTCATAATAAAATCATAGTATGTATAAGGTAATATAGTTATTATTTTGGTGTGGAAACAATAAAGAAAGTGTAAGTGGACGAAGAAAAGAGCATTGAAAGAGGTGATGAAATAATTACATATTCTTAGAGTTCTTCCTTTTGAGTTGAAGAAAAGGGATCCTTAGGATGGATTTATGATCAATGTAAGGCCTCTATGATTAATTGATGGTAGTTTTTAGGATACTTTTGGTGGGGTTTGTGGAGCCAAATGGCTTTGGAGGTTTGAATTTAAGAGGAGGGGACGTACACTTTTATAAGATAGGTGAGGAGTATTTTTGAAAAATTTTGAAATATTAATTTATTCTAAAATACTTTTTAGTTTATAATAGATCATAATTGATTTATTTCGATGATAAGGTGGGTATGGGTCTAATAACTCTCAACCAATAGGTTTTAGATAATTTTAGGTCACCATATTATCCTTATCTTTAAGAATTAACCCTTAGTTAAATGGTTTAACTTTTACCATGTCTTCTTGTATTATTATAATACATCATTAATAAAATTACTATATAATGCCAAGAGAACCTAAAGTGGTTCTGTAATGACACATATATCATCATATAAGTCCTATTTCTGAACCATATATTTCTAGTAATATTATATCATTTAATTATATAGTATTGTTTTTTAAAAATCATTTATGTCAATTTTGACACTATTTAGTATTTGGTTTTTGTGAAATTCAGAACTAGTTTATTACTTCAAACCAAATACATTAAATCAACCCTAACAAGTCATATTCACCTAAAAAATTCACGTATGTCATTAAAAGGCTCAATTTACATTGTATTTTTATTTTTATAGTCGAATTTATCTTATTTTTAACCCAATATTAAAAATGGTTTAGTTATTAAACTTTAAATTTAACACTTTTAACTCTTCTTTAAATAAAATATAGTAAATATCCTAATCTAACCCAAAGGCATAAAAAGATCTTATTTTTGTCCTAAGTATTAATTGGGTCAAAATACACTTATAAAATAGAATTAATATATGTGTTGGGGTAATATTAATATTTTTTTTAACTTTAATTACTTTATTTACTTTTAATCGTGGTAAATAAAATTCAAATTTTACTATTCACCAAAAAATATTTTCATCATATTGAACCAAATTTTACTTAATGATGTCGATCGTGTCTCTCATAATTTTTAAATTCAATTCATAAAAGCGGCAAAATTATGTTTTATGCAAATTTGAAAATTTTCCTAGAAGGTGGGTAATTGTGTGCTAAGAAGGTGGGTAAAAATACGTTAAAATGGTTCAATGAAATTTTATATATCTAATCATATTATTAAATGAATCCAATGAAAACAATTGTTCAAATATATATATTATGTATCTATTTTAAGATAAATTTCTAATTAAAAATAATTATTTAAATGAAAAAGTCGGTTTTTATGTATCATGCAGTATTTTTTCCTATTCATCAAAAATTGAAAGTTTTCAGAAAAAATATCAAAAATTCACCATATGATAATTTTGATATTCCTAATTAAAAAATAATTTCTAATTTACCAAATTAAAAACATATATTTTTCATTAATTATTTTAAAATTAATCCTCGTTGTCAAAACCAGAAGGTGGGTTTTTGAGAAGTAAAAACTATCAAAAGACTAATATGTGTTTATGTCCAATTTAATTGTAAAATTACTTCCAATGACCAAAATTGTATTAAATTATAAAAATATAGTATAATTATACTTAAAACCCATTAAAATTTATAATTTAACAATATAAAATATTTTGATTTAAAAAGTTTTTTTCAATTAAAATTTAGTATTTTTTACAATTCATCAAAATATGAAATTTATCAAAAAAACACCAAAAATTTATCTAAACTAGATTTTTATGTCTCATTTCTAAAGAAGAATTTTATTTTGTCAAATTGAATATATAAAAGTGTCAAATATTGGATTCAAAAAGGGTTCTCTATTAAAAGGTGTTAAAATTTCATTTTTTTGATAAACACTTATTTTATCTAAACAATTGTATTTGTTCTTATATTATGTCTAACAAACAAATAATATGGATTTTAAAATTATTTGTAGTATATAAAATTTAAAATTTAGTTAATAATATTCATAACTTCTTTTTAAACGGCTCGTTTGGTAAGTCATGGTGCGCTCGAACTAGGTGTTGCGTGTGGCGCAAGCTATTGACTTACTTTAAATATATAACAATTTATGAAATCCTATGGTGTTATATCAGATATGGATGGATGTTTAGAATGAGTGTCAAATAAGACATTATAATTTCTAGATTGGATGGTATGTTTTCCTTTCACCGTGTAGTTATCACACCCTCATCAGAAATATTTATCACAAGAGATTTCCCTTTGTCCCATTGTTTAAGAGGTTATTGGAATTGATCACCATCATTAAACTCCATATTTGGGTACTTTTTAGAATAATTCCCAAACTCTTTTCATTTGAAACATTGGAGTGTGGGTGGTATATTCTATTCATCTTTCTTTCCATTCACATCATCATCTAATTTATTCCCATCTCTTCTGAAATTAATTTCTTGATGACCTTACCTTCCATAGATGAAATATTTAGCGGTACCCTTAGTATTATTTTACCCCTACTTCTTACAACAATTTGAACATAAAGAAAAGATCGTCCTTTTCCCTTAATGGTTCCGAAATTTTCTATTGAATTCAATTTTTCTCTTATTATTAAAACCATGATATCAATAAGGAACTCCAACCTCTATTTACACCATGATATTAAACCGAAAAATATCTTCATAGATACCAAAGTATCTTAAGGATAATTCTATTTAGAAACATAGTTTTAAGAAAATGAAAAATTGATAAACTTTTCATTCAAGTTAGATGATAATACCAAAAGAATACCTCACAAACCTTGTAAAATTTGACTCAAAGGTACAAGAAGATTCATCATCCTTTTTATTTAACCAAAGGAAATCCTTGTGTATCTTTTTACAGACAATACAAGTAAATTAATTATTTATAAATAAGTTTGTGAACTCATCCCAATCCATGGATTCAATTTTACCATATTTCATCATATTACAGATAATTGTAACTGTTGATCTAATTCAACTTTGAAATGGTGCATAGAAAAAATGAATTTTTCATGTTCTGAACACTGGATAACTGAAAATATCATATTGTGGTACTGGTCTATTGTTTAGAATTTTGTGTATTAGAAGACCCAATAAATATAGGTGATAATTACCTCATGAAGTACTTGACATAATATTGTTCCCTCCTTTTTTCATTTGGAAGCCCAACATAATTCATATATTGAGAAAGTTTTTTGATAATAATAATAAGATTTTTCATTATTTCTCACATAAAATTTACTTTATCAAGAGGAAAATCATTGAATTTGAAATAAAACTCATCATTAACATGATTACTTTAGGTTCATTTTTTAAACCAAAAAGTGGAGTGTTAGAAAAATAATCATGATGGAGAACTAAAAAATAAAGAAAAATAACTTATAGTATGAATAAATCATGAAACCATATTTAATCCATGGAAAATTAGTTTTATCCTTGGTCATTATTGGTCATCATCTATTTAAATCCAATATGACTATTCCTAAAGATTTTTTGAATTTTCCAAAGTGTATCCCTTGGGAGTTTCAAACTAGGTGTGAAGCAATGCTTGTTGATGTGCACCAAGTGATGATTGAGTCTAGATCAATACACCCTTTTTAGATTAATTACCCCTTGGTGCCTCTATGATAAATCTGTATCCACTTGTATTATTCATATAGTGATTTAATTTATTAGAAACCTCTCACTCTATCCTTTACCAAAACTCCAAGACATTTTCCTATTCTTTTAATGATCCTTTGAATTATCCTTAGACATGTACTTAGTGATTTCACTAAGGTTTTCACATCCTATATTCTAAATTTTAACTAAAACCATACAATGATACCAACTAAAATAACCAAGGATTATCATACATAGATATTGAATAATTTTTTTAGGAATATTCCTAACAATACATGATGACATGCCTAAGGACCGTAATAGTGTAGTGCCTTGGGAAACATGAAAAAATAAACAACTGGTTCATAATTGATCTAAATCATCCTGCCCTAATATCTTCATATCTATCAAACTTATTATAAAAATCATACAAAATACATATCTTCATAACATAGGGAATGAAACATAATAAATGGTGATATCAGATGCTTAGTAAGGGTAAACAAGGGAGATCCATAATCATAACATGGGAATGAGGGAATGTGAACATGTAAATAAAATTTGAAAACCATGCCTTATATATCAAATATCATAATCTTGATTAATATCACAAATATTGTATGTTCATAAGACATGAATCTTATATAAATAAAAGAAGATGTGCCATGAGGGAATAAAACTGGCATAAGACATTGAATTTTGGCATACACATTAGTATAATAAATGTTTTGTCATGGATACCCACCAAGAAAATCATAATAAATTTGGATTAGGATAACCACAATCATACCTACATCATAACTGGGATGGTTTCTAATAAACGCTCCTTCGGGCTTGTGAAAAAAATCAATTTACCCTCTTTTCGAGCATGGGGTATCCACCTATGTACCCTCCTTTTCAAGAATAGGATAACCACTTATGTACCCTCCGTTGGGGATTTGGATATGCTCTAGTGTACCATCTGAGCTCATAGAACATTTATCATTACCTAATGAATTAGAGGGAGATACAGGCCCCACCTATCCCATAATGATAATAATAAATATGTTTTCCAAAACATCATAAGACATTCCTCATATCATAACCCATGAAATGAAATGGGTTTCATAAACATTTCATTATATCATAACCTGTAGGAAAGAGACATGTTTCATAATCATTTTCCCATTTCATCATTGCATAACCCATGTTAATGAAGAGGGTTTCATAATAATTCAATCATTTTAAAACTCATGGATGATAAATGTGTTTCATAAACATATTTTCATAATAAACCTTTCATATAAGGAATAATAATAGTGTCCTTGGTTTATATCCCTAGTAAAGCATAGTTAACATCAACAAATGTCATCTTAGATGAAAAATGGTTTTGAAAGATCTTTTAAAACATTTATTGAGGAAAATAAAATTTCATTGAAAATATTTTTTTAAATACCAAAAAACCTTTATAAATTTCCACTTAATTAAAAATAACCTTGATAGATTATAATGGAATCTTTAAAAATAATTTAAAACATTTCTTGAGTAAAATGTAATTTCCACTTTCAAACACTTTCTAAAACATTTTTTTAGAAAACCTTTTAAATGGAAATAAACTTTAAAAACTATAAATTACTCTTCAAATAAAATAATGGGCATGATGATGGGATGTTTTTTTCAAACATACATGTCAAAAAAACAATCCTTTAAAAATTTTGGTAAAACCCAAAGGTAAATTATTTGTAAAATGAATACAATATTCAATTAAAAACATTTTGGTAAAAATGATAACATGAGTGAAAATGTTATTTAAAAATAATATAATAGTAATAACACATTTAGGATTTTTTTTAGAAAACATGGTATTGGAAAAAAACAATTTTCTTGACCAAATAGTGAAATAAAGTCATATTTTCTCAAAAACACTCTCAATTATTTTAAATAATAAAGTGTGGGAAAATGAAAATATTAATTGAAAATATCATGAATAACCAGATTATAAGAAAATTAATGAGTTTCATAAGATATGGATCATAATATGTTATCATTGGAAACATAATGATAAATAATCCAAGTACATGATGAGATTGCAACATAAAACCATAACCACTTTGGTATATTTGAATAATAATCCCCATGAATGAATAACAAAAAATAGAACATAAAATATAAATAGGATATATAAATTCATGATATTACACTTTAAATGGTCTATATGTACGTGCCCTAAAATAATACAGTTTTATAATATAATTTACATCTCAAAGAAGGAAAATTGAGAAAAAAATCCCTTACCGATTTAGTAATCATTCTAATCATAATCCCAAATAAATAATTACACAAAAATAATCTTTTAATATCATGAAAAAAACATATTCATTATGTAAACAGTCAAAGGGTTAGTATATACCCCCAAAAATTGAAATGTGTGGGTAATTTCCATATTTATTTCAAAAATAAAAGAGTGACTATAAAACCCCCACCACATTGGTAACTTTTTAACCATAAACCCAATTAAAGAGATATCATAAAATGGATATGTAAATCAATATATTTTTTAGGATAAGAATCAAATATACAATAATTTTTAGTATATAAACCACATAAAAGAAATAATTTTTGAATATTTAATGGGTCTCATATAAATAAAAAGAATGAATTAAATCCCTTACCTTAAGTATTTTCTTACATCATACACTTTCAGACCTCCACTTCTTTGGTTATCTTCCATAGGGTTCCATTGAAATCCTTCATAGGTTAGATCTGTGTAAAAACTAAGGAATATATTATGATATGAGATAATTTGGGTCTTGATTTAGGTAGGTCTTGGCTGAACTAAATGGGTTTGAAGGTTCGAAGAGGAGATGAGAAGGGGTGGCCTTTTATAAGTGATTCAAGTGACACACTGGTAATTTTTTAAATGAATGAATTGAACCTGTATTTTTTTCATGTAAAAATGATTCAAAGTGGAGTATTATAGATAATATAAGATATAAAGTTAAAATATTCCTATAAAATGTGTTTTGGACAACATTTAGGTTATTTGGACCCTTATCCTTTTAGTTTAACCCCTCAATAAACCCATTTTTACCTTAACCATGGTAAATGATTTGTATTGTTTTTACTATTAATTCTTGTAAAATTTTTTTTTGAACTAATTAGATAAAAAATTTAAATAATTATAAATGTGGAATCCATTTTTATAAATTTAATTTTTAAAAGTGGATAATTTTTAATTTAAAATTAATCCCTCAGATGCGATGAGAACGAAATCTTTTAAAGTGAAAATGTTCAAAGGTGTAAAAAAAATTATATTGAAATTCAATATGAAATTGATTAAAATTGTCTAAATTTAATTAATGGACATATAATTGAACGAATTTTACTTTTAAAAAAATTTAAAATATAATTTATCTATATAAACAAATAAAAAGAAGAGGTTGTTTTCAATTAAAATTCAGTATTTTTCACTATTCATAAAAATGAAACTCTTTATAAAAATACTAAAAATTCACCCTAAGATAATTTTTACATGTGTTTTTAAAATATTAAGTTTATTTACTTAAATTTATTATACAAACATTCTACAAAATAATTATATTATTGATCGCAAAAAGACATAATTTTCTTTTAAAATATTATTTTTGAATCATATTAAGACATCACTGAATATTTTATATTTTATTATCAATAAGAATTATTTTTATAAAATCATCATAAATAATATTAAAAAATTATTCATTAATATTCATATCATAATTTTTAATAAATAGGTTATATTGGCCATGATTAAATAATTATAATATTAATATATTTGTTTTGTTAAAATTCAGTGTCATGTGTAATGGAAACTATCCCAGTGTTGTATGTAGTTCATGATTAACATGAAATTTAATTTAATCTAATATATCAAATAAAATTAATTTTATTTGAAATAAATATTTCATAAATTCTCGATGTGTTACACACATCATCATTTTCAGTATTACAAAAATGACATTTTTCCTCTCATTTGACAATTATGACATTTGGGCCCTTAATTGAGATAGTCTGAGAAGTGTACTACTATCCCAAGATAAGACAACTAATGTGATTTATTTATTGGGTGTGGTGAATGTGATATTATCATATATAAAGGTTAATGACATGTGAGACATTAATTATGTAACGCCCCGACCCCAGTTACCTAGAGTTGGTGCATTATTACATAACATTGGGATGATCAGAAGAAAGATCAAATCTCGAAAGACCGATTGGTTTAGTAGCCTTGGAAACACTAGATATATTCATAAAGTTTTACATTACACCATAATGTGAAAAACTAATAAAACAACATAGTCTCCATATTCCACACTCATATCCCCACATAAAATCCCTGAAGGTCATTCATAACTTACTTCTTCATATCCTGGGAAAAATAAAACATAGAAAAGGGGTGAGCTCAAATGCCCAGTAAGGATAACAATATAGAGGAAACTTTCAAAAATAAGCATAAAAATTTAAGGCAATGCATTACTAAAATAAAAGCCTTTTAAACTTGAACTTCAACATAGTATGGAAAAAGTAAAATGAAATAATGCCATTTACTTATTCACATGGATATTCTACTAATCGAATAATCACATGCAATATCAATAACCACTTTCATAATGATGGAATGCATAATGCCAAACTATCATAACCACATAGCCAAGGCCTCGAGCCAAGACTACAAATAAGATTTTTCCAAGGCCTTATGCCAAGACACTAGTTTGTCTCATGAGACCTACCGATGCATCGAGGAGCTATAGCGGGCTCCACCCATCACTTATTAAGTCCAATGCATTCCTCATATGAACAGGTTTAAAAATAACATAAACATTCGTATTAAAACTAGAATACGAAATGTCAATACTTTAACCACAAACCATGAATGGTATAAAAATAGCACATCCATAGTCAAACATAACTCATTCGATACAATATGGAAGATTGTATTGTATCACATTAACCTCAATCAAGAATAATGAAGGATGTTGACATAGATGAAAATAATCATCAAAACTATTTGAGAGAAATATCTCCCTTTTTCTTGAAATCATTTAAAAGTAACACTATTTGTCAAGAAGCCATTTAAAAATATATTTTTGAATCAAAGTGTCCCATACCACTTTGAAAATTTTTAAAAGGAGTTTTAATTTCTAAACTTTAATTTCCATATAAATAAATCTTTAAAACCATTTTTAAAACATGGACATTAATGTGAATGATTTAGATGAATAAGTCTTTAAAACATTTAAAAATGGTATTTTAGTTAGAGTTTCTAACCAAAAGAGAGACACTTCAATACAAATAATTGAGGTAATAAAAACTTTGTGATATCATGAGAATTAAGGGATTCATGATATACTATGTAAATGTACATTATATACACCACATAAAAGTGATTTGCTGTATATCAACAAAGAAGTATCAATGGAATGTAAGTTGAGATGAAATCTCTCATAAAGGCCATATCCTTAGGTTAAGGATAAATCAAAAACATAATTATGTGTGACAAATATAAATATACTAAATATAATTGGATATTTAGTGCAAATCAATCAGATGACATTCACACATATTCTTGTAAAAAAACACCAATGAATTGGATATTTAACTCAACAAATGGAGATTGAGTTAAAATTACTCTTATCAAGTTCATACCGATCACTTGAGAATTTATCAATGGAGTGATTATGTGTATAAAAATTTTATCCACAGAAAATGGAGTGGAAATTATGACATAATCAAATGAATAGTGATTCCACAAATAATTGTGGAGTAATATAATCAATGAAATATGCGTAAAGCCAAATGAGTGGAAATTAAAATTTCGAATTCCCTTATCGATTAGGTAACATATTAAAAATACAACCATGAAAGAAGGATCATACAATTATGATTTATATACCCTTGAATTAAAATATAATACACAATGAATACAATTACGGGTAGTACACATACACCACATGTAATAAATAAGTGGTGAACAATGGAATTCTCCCGAAATTAAGAGTGAGATAAGTAACCCCTTACTTTGTACTTTTTCCTTGGAAGAAGGTAGGTTTACCTCATTTATAATGGTGAAATAATTGTTATTGAATTATACAAGAATCATTTACTTTAATATGATATCATATATGATCTTTTAACATTGATTTGTTAATAATATCTTAGAATTATCGTCATTTCGGGTGTTAACGGGATCATTTTACTTTATATTATTTGTTATGTGAGACATATTCATTATTAATGGGATGTATATTATTCATATCCAGAATGATATCATGTCCTTAGATACTATTTTTAAATTATCAAATTATAATTATACTTTAATGGATATGATGGAGAATGAATCTCATCGCGTTCGTGGAGACGGTAGTCCGTACGTACGCACGAGCGACAATATCATTCTTTTGATATTAAAATAATATATAATTGGATGGTATATCATATATACATAATAATTATCATGTTATATTTATTACTTACATGAGTTACACATCATTATTATACCCATCCAAATAATAATATATTAAATAACAATTACACCACGACGTGGAGACGGTAAGCCGTACGTATGCACGTATGGTGACATGTTATTCAAAGGATGGATAGAATACTGAATATGGTTGTACCATATTTATAATAACATCACAGTATATATATGATACTGGAGTTATTATTTTATAATGGTAAAAACAAATAATGAAGAAGTGGAAGAAGAAATGAACTTGAAAAGGGGTGGTGAAAACATTACCTCTTCTTCGGGTTCTTCCATTTGATTTGATCAAAATGGATCCTTAGGTTGGCTTTCTGATCAAACTAAGACCTCTAGGTTGTATTTAGGGAAGTTGAGAGAGTATATGGGCAAGAGTTGGCCGAACCAAAAGGCTTTAAAGGTGTGAAGAAATTAGAAGGAGGAGTTCCCTTTTATAAGAGGGGTGAGGGGCACCTTTGGAAAAGCTAGAAAAATTAATTTATAATAAATTCATATTCGGTTTCTAATGGCTCGGAAGTTGATTATTTAAATTTTAAGGTGGGTATGGGTCTAAAACCACTCAAAAAATAACATTTATACTGGTTTGGGTACTTATATTAACCTTATCGTTAAGTATTAACTCTTAGTTAATTAGTTTCACTTTTACAATGTCTCTTTGTATTTTTATATAATATGGTTAATAAACTTACTATATACATCCAAGAGAACCCCAAGTGGTCCATTAATGATACAAATATCATGATATAAGTCTCTTGGCCGAACCTTAGATTTTGAGGAATTTAATATCAATTAATAATATAATATTTGTCTTAAAAACTCTTTTATGTCAATTTTGACACTATTCAATAGTTGATTTTTGCGAAACTCATAACAGAATGATTAATTCTAAAATATTTAATTAAATCATTCCTAACATGTCATATTAACTTATAAAATTATTTTAATTCATAAAAAGTCTCAAATTCTATTTATTTGTGTATTTATAATATCAATTATTTTAATTTTTCACTGTTATGGTAATTACTGCATCATCATTGTGTCATAAATAAATTAAATTATATAATGTCTAAAAATTATAAATAAAATATAATTATGTAGTAAATATTGTTATATTTATAATGAATATTTATAGTCTAAAATCCAACATATATAACCCTATGTAAAAATTGTTTTTCTAAAAGATATATGCTTGTGTCATTTTTGTATTCATTTTAACTTAATTAAAATAAAGTGTCATTATCACTTAAAAGTGGATCCATGGGGTCCCAAAATAAACCCAAAGATGCCCATGGCCAACCATGTATCAACCAATATTGTTAAGACACGTTTTAGGGTAATTTAGTATTATTATAATATTATTTGTTTAACCCTTGTTTACCGGATTTACCCTTTAACCATGGTAAATAAAATATTTACCGAAGTAATTATCCAAAATGTCTAAAAATAAAAGTTACCTATTTACACAATTTGAACATCATGATTCCAAAAATGGAATCCATTTTTCCAAATTCAAAACACAGAAGTGGCAGAATTTAATTTAAAATTAATTCCCGTTGTTAAAACAAAAAGCGTGTTTTTAAGAGATAATAACTATCAAAAGATTGGCACTTGTTTATGTCTGGTTTAAATGTGAAATTATGTTCAATGACCCAAATTGTATTAAATGGTAAAAATATATTCTAAATATACTTTAAAACCACTCAAATTCATAATTTATCACTATTAAGTATTTTGATTAAAAAAGTTGTTTTTAATTTAAATGTAGTAATTTTCACTATTCATCAAAATATGAAAGTTATCCGAAAAGTACCAAAATTTCACCCTAGGATAAATTCGATATTCCGAATCCAAAAATGAAGTCTATTTTGAGAGATATAATTTATAATGTTTCAAAAAGTAGGTATTACTATTCATAACGGCTAGTTTGATTGGTTATGGTGTGTTAAAATCTCGAAGTTGCATACAATGCACGCCATTGCATTATTCGAAAGGAAACGTACTGTTGAAGCTTGGGGTGTTACAAATTAAACAGGTCATTTTATACTTATACAATTGAGATCATATTAGTAGATATATGGGATTGGAATACATCAAGTCCTATGATTGTTCAGCACCTTGGAAAGATAGATTATATAGAAATTCATGCTTAAATATGTTATAGATGATATACATAGGTATAAAGATACATGTTCTTGATGTATATCACACTAGATCACATTATAGCATGAATAACACTAATTATTTTCCAAATACATCTATTTTTTTATATTTAAGTATATGGGAATTCATATTTGATTTCAATGGAAAAAGGGTTGTGGGGTTACACTTTATGGTGAAATGAATATATATTGAAGTTATAAAACTCACAGATCTTATCTAAATTTTTTATATAGATTATCCAAAAGGATAATTTAATGAGTATTTCCAGGGCATGGAATATGATTTTATATAAGGTGATGTTTATGATATCATTCCAAATGTTTTTTTTGAAATATTTTTGAAAAATGTTTTGGATATGGTTTCACAAGTTGATGTATGAGATACAATATAATGTAAAACAGAAAAAGGTGTATGAAGATTTAATACATGAGGGATATTTAATGAGATATGCCCAAAATAAATAAATAAATGTATTGGTTTATTTTTATTATATGGTATGATATTGGTATATCATAATGGGTGTTATTCAACTAATATAGATAAATCATTGAGTATGATTGGCTATATAAAAATACTTTAAATCTGATTATATTATTACTATATCATTCTATGATAAATGTTTTCATTGAATATTAAGGGTTAATATTCAATTAATTCATGTTAGGTATCATTAATAAGAATGTTTTACAAGATAAAACACTTGGGAGGATTGGTGTATTCATGTTATGAATGTAGGTATAGCTATAAAATTAACTCATATGCTATGTATTGTATGATCCAATGAATACTCTTTCAAATATAATCCTTGATGAATATGTGAGGTTATAGTCACCATGGGATAATGTGCATACAATAATTTTACTTTCTTATAGATATTTCTTCCTTCCCGAATCCCTCTTCCACCTTTTCCCTTTGATATAAGATATACTAGAATACAATTGATAAAAGAGAGTATTTCCAATATTATGAGTGATTTGGTGTATCTTATTGATACATAACGTAAAAAGGATTAATTTGATTACCCATTCGATAAATTTACCAATAACCATTGATTAAAGACTGAATCTATAGATATTTAGTGAAAGATATATATATATATATATATATATATATATATGAAACATGGATTTGGGTTTCCATCATGGTTGATATTATAAATGGATTTTATAATTTATTTTTCTATGTTAATTTAGAGTTCATAAATACTAATAAACCTAAAACCAAAATTAAATATATAGATTCAAATAATGAAACAAATTATCTTCTAAAAATGAAGGAAACCCCTACCGGTTCCACCAAAATGATTATCCATGAGACACCAAATATAAAAAATGGATACATGAGAAATGTTTTGGAATTTTACATAAAACTGATGACTATTATCATATAGTATACCAACTAAAAAACATCACCTACCCACGTGATTCATAAATATCATGGACCTTCCAATATACATTATACACTAGACGTAAAATCCCATCCACAACTATTACCCACCCTTCCATCTATACCCAACACTTCCCGATATTTAATCATACCCAATGAATTAGATTAAAAAATTAATTTTACATATTGAGAAAATAAATAAAATAAATATTTTAATATTAACCCTTTAAATATTATCAATAAATTAGTTTTTTGAAAACACAGTTATAGAATCCCAATCCCATGGTTTTCACCTAAACCCAAAAATTCAAAAAACAATTCCAAATCATAGAAATACCAATTTTATAAATTAATTCAAAATAATAATATGATAAAAATATAACGAAAAATTACTATAATCACATCAGTCACATATAAAGGAATACTAATCTATTGATGAGTGAATTAGTCCCATATACCATAGATTAAGGGAAAGTGATGATTATGATACCAAATTTTTGATGTGTGAAACAATGATTTATCCATTGAACCCTAGTAACATGAATATAAAATCAATAATCATATGGTCATGATCTAATTCGAAAACAATCGTTATCTTGTTTTAATCCAACTTGATAGATCATTATATTGTATAAAGAAGTGGTAGGGGAGAAATAGACTAATGATAATATGTTTGAGATTATTTAGATTAATCCATAGAGCTGGTGTTGATCCAATCAATCATTGGGAAGAAGGTATTAATTGTTGATAATGAAATACCAGATATTATCTAAAACGCTATAGGATCATCAAAGGATGAATGTGGGGAAGAATGTGAATTAGTGGTTTTAAAACATGATTTAAAATGAAAATATCCATGACCATAAAATATATGATTATCCCATATAGTTAGGCTAATCTTCTATTTGACTATATTATCTATTAATGGTAAAACAATATTATTTCATGGTTATCATAAAAAATTTACCTAACCATGAATCCAAATGTGAAGACACTAATAACCTTATTTTCACCATTTTGTTGATTATCCTATATAGTTTAACTAACCATAATTACCCCCTTTCCAAATTTTCCAAATTTAATCCAAAAACTCAAAAAATGGAACATACCTTCAAGAATCGTGAAATTATATAAAATCTATAAGAATAAATTAATTTTCTTAGGGCCTATTAAAAAATCACAATCTATGGAATAACTATTTATATATATCAAATTAATAAAAATTATTAACCATTTCTCTATACTAAAAGAAAAAAATATAGTTATAATCACCTTTTCAAGGCCATTAAATTTTAAATTTATGATGAATAACACCATAATGATCTAATAAAAAAATTACTTTTAAAAACATATCTTTATCTTTTAATAATAGTTTTTTCCATTTAATTATATGTTTATAATCAAGAAACTAATTTTCATTTCGATAAAATAGAATATAAATTATTTTCTTGATTGAGATCCTTGAATAATGATACAAGGGATGATCTTGTTTTTTATTAATAAATAGAAAAATAAAACCCATGAAAAATAAACCTACTATACTTTATATTCATCCTAAATAATATAAAGTACACCATTTTACTAAGTACAATAATATTTAAATTTAGAGAAAAAATTTGTGACTCTCCTTTATTTAATGATAATAAGAAAAGGGTAATGATTTAATAATGTTGTATTTTGGTCACTAAACATTATATTATGAAATATATAATAAGGTAAAATGTGTTGATTAAATAAATCCTAATAGAGAAAAATTATCTATTAATTTTATGAATTATTTACCCAAGTAATGTAGTTTCTAGGAATTGAAGTTTCTAATAAATTCTAATAGTGATAACAACACTAAAATAATTTATTTCATTTCTTGGATAGGTTTAATTATCTTTACATTACTATTATAAATTAATGGTTAAAAAAATTAAAAAAATTATATAATATAATATGAAAAATATTATAAAATATATAGATTCATATAAGGATATTAGATAAGAATATTTTTCTTGACCGAGAGAAATAAAAGGAAAATTAATCATTGATGTATATGTATTATTACTGACCATATTATTAGTAGATTCAAAACATATTAAAGTAATAAAATATATTTTATAATGGTATAAATAATCTAACCTGTTAGATTGTGTGGTTTTTCTTGATGTAGGTTTGAGGTGGATGTTTTAGGAGAAACCTGTTTAGTTGATTCTGAAATTTCATCTTGAGAAGTAGATTGTCGCATATAGTATTGGATTTCACCACATGGGGGTGGAGATTACATTAGGGTAATATAGGCTTCACATATTGGTATCATGGAATCACCAATTTGTTTTCTAATGGTGGGTTTATGAATTTAAATTTTATATTTTTGTATAGAAATATTATATAATAGTGATTGGAGTTTCACATATGGGAAGATCTCATGACTATAATGTAGCATAGGTCCTTATGTCCAGGAGTAGAAGGGGTCACAATTTTGGTTTATCTTCCTCTTGATAGGTAGATATAACATGGATATAATTTGTGGTGTTGTAATGGGAAGGAGTATTTTGGATGTAGTGTGGTGGTGATTTGCATCATAGAGTAATGGATAGGAAGGTGTTATTTTTTTAGGGTGTCTATGGCATGGAAGTGACCCACATTGTAGAATTTTATTTTAGGGATCTGGTTTTGCTGTGGGGTTTATTGTTCAAGCATGGGGTCCTCTGAGGTCATATTATTTCTCAATTAACTAGGGGTAGTTATGGTGTAGTGCGTGTGTTTTGTTGTAGCCTTACCTTAAGTATATAGGATCTGGATGATTACTATGACATGAATCCCAAAGGTGATTTGTATTAGGGCCTATTTTAGTTCAGCACCTCATCTTACACTGTAGTAATAACTAAACCATTTTTCTCTATGGTTTGGTTAGGGGTGTTGTGGCATGAGACACTTGAAAATAAGTTAGGTATAAATTATTGAATCCCCCCAAAAATCCTCACCATCCCATCCATTCTCTTGGATCTTGGGTGACATTGGTGCATCATTGGGAGATCCTTCAACCCTTCTTTAGTGGATTTTATTCCCAACGTTAAGAAATTTATTCATAGTAGTCAGAGGTGAGTTCCTCTTCATTACTATCATAATTTCAAAATCATTTTTTATCATGAAAAGGCTATGGTAATGGTATTTTTTTTAGAAAGTGAATGATTGGGGATGTTATGATTTAGTTTAATAAGGGTTTCTGGGTGCAAAGTTAGTCTTGTGGAAATATATTCTTCTTTCTTGGATCTTGTAATATGATTATGAACTCATTGATTTGTTTAAGGTATTTGAGATCTCTCTTTATTATTTTGGGCATTTTTGAATATATCATGATTTTTTTTCCTATAGGTGGATGTTAAGAACAAAATGAAAAGATAATGAAATATATCATATGAAATTATATGGGGAGGGTAAATTTTCTTGTTTTTGTGCATTCAATATTATTTAAATTATTATTCATTATATTAAACATGAAAATATGTTATGATGTGTGAATTATGGATATTTAAAATTGTGAACCCTTGCTATGATTTCTTGTTTGAGTTCACCATTCATAAAAGGTTAAAAAATTAAACAATGAAAGAAACCAGTTGTTTGTATAAATAAAAATTATGTAAAAAAACCCATATGTGAGATGATGAAGTGTTTTGAAAACCCTCATAAAGTTGAAATTTTAGAAATAGTTAATATCGAAATATGCAGCTATATTTTTTAGTTGTGATTTCTTGATTCTCTTCTATTTTTGTGGATATTATGGGGTTTTATGGAGTTGGTTATTGCTGGTTTGGGAGTGAAAAATGTTGACGAATTGGGGATGTAGTTGGTTTGGCATGGGATATGTTGAGGGCTGGGTTGTAGTGAATGGATAATGTTTATTATAGTGAGATGGTTAGAATTTTGTGTTTGAGGGATTTTTTATATTTGATCAGCATATATGAAGTGTGGTGGGTAGTAATGAATTTGAAGTGATATGTAAAGGGTTGAATGGATGGTAATTATGTGATATGGCTAAAATAAATGGTTAGTGGCTAAAATTAAAGATGGGGTAATCCTGAGAGTGTTTTTTCATTCAATATCATTTTTAGAGGTTAAATAAATATAACTTGGTTGTTTATTAGTAAATATGGAAATACATAAAAATGTTTATAAACAAAGTAATTGTGGGTTTTTTTTGTTTCTATTTGGGGGGGGGGGGTTAATTTTAGTGGTGGAAGTAGCTGGTGGCATATGTCATGGGTGATGTGGTAGTATTGTGGGTGATGTTGGTTCTATTTGTTATAACCCTTAGGTTGCGTATTATGTAAGACTATATGTTGAGTCAATAAGGTTTCATTATGAATTTTCCATTCCTGTATGTTTTTAAAATCACAAACACTCTATATTAAGGAAAATTATTTTTTCCTAAGAATTTTCTTAGTAAGGAAAATTTTCCTTCCTCACGGAAATTTTATCCTTACCTATGTTTTCATTGTTCATTTTATAGTTTCTATAAATCCAACCCTTTTTATAAAGAATGACAAGAAAAATGTTTTTATTGTTCAAATCTATGTTGATGACATTATATTTGGTTCAACTGAGCAATCTTAAACCGATTCGTTTGTGAATCTAATGAAATTTGAGTTCGAAATTAGTATGAGGGGTCAGTTAAAAATTTTCCTTAGTTTTTAAATTTCTCAAAAACCAAAATGAATTTATATATATCAAAATAATTATATTAAATATATTCTTAAAAAGTATGGATACGATAACACCAAGAGTATAAGTACTCCAATTAGTACCTCAAATTCACTTTATCTTGTTGAAGCTGGGAAACCAGTGGATCAAACATCAGTTACATGTATGATAGGAAGTTTACTATACTTGATATCTAGTCATCTAGACTTAATGTTTTCAATATTCTTATGTGAAAGGTATGAATCCAATCCTAAGGAATCTCATTTAAAGGGAGTGAAAAGGATTTCTCACTACTTAAATGGAACCATGGATATACGAATCTTTTATACTTATGGAAATGATTTTATTTTAAAAATATTTTTGGATGCTGACTTTGGTGGATGTATAATGGATAGAAAAAGTACATTCGAAACTTGTAATTTCTTAGGAGATTCATTAGTATCTTGGTTATGAAAAAAGAAACACTCAGTAGCACTTTCCACTACTGGAGCTAAATATGTAGTAGTTGGAGGTTGTTGTGCTCAAGTGTCATGGATACAACACACACACACACAGACTATGATAAGAGTTTTACCAAAACACAAATATTGCGTGATAATACTAGTTCCATTGCCCTTAGTAAAAACCCTACCCATCACTCTCTTGAAAAACACGTACATATTAGGAATCAATTTCTTAGGGATCACACACAAAAAGGAGATATCATTCTTTAATTAATCAGAAATCAAGATCAACTTACTGATATTTTCACAAAATCATTACCTTCCAATAGATTTGAATATATTAAACAGAAGTTAGGAATGATAACTGTAAGGTAATCATTCATATTAACTTCTAATTGAATATCTCCTTAGAGTAAGAAACTCCTTTTCATTGGGGGAGTACATATTCTTTTTAGTTATAATTTTTCAGAGACAAAATTTTTCGTAGTCAAAATTGTTTTCGTAATCAATTTTTTTAATGTTTTTAAGGGTTTTTCTGGAATCTAAAGTTCTTAAAGAATAATTTTACTCATTATGAATAATTTTCCTAGAAATATAGAAAGTAAATTTTATTTGTTAATTTTTTTTAATAATATTCTAGTATGTTGGTATTTTTATCTTGTTTAAGAAACCTTTTCAGATTCACTTTTCTTTAAATCTGAATGTTTTATCACAAAAAACCTCAATATATCAGAACCTACCAAATTCTTTCATCGACTTTCATCATAACCGTAATATTTGATAAATAATTTATTCAACTGTTGGATTGTAGATACACAAATCTTGTCGTACATAGACATTACGATACTTTTTCGAAATACTTAATACATGACAAAAAAATAAGCCCAAAGACCGTATTAGTTTACTGTCTTTGGAAACTTAGAACATAATTTTATAATCATGGTGAAAGATCTTCAACATCTCCCATAAAGAACTTCCCCTTTGGTTTTCTTACTTAAAACCTTTTATTATATCCTAGGGAAAAGAAAACATAAAAAAGGGGTGTTCACAAATGCTAAGTAAGGGTAAACATGGAGAATATAAAACAATCGCTAAACATTTGAACGTAATAACATGAACATAAAACCTCAAAATCATGCGTAATGACATAAATCTTGGCAGTACATAAGGCTTAGATCAAAAAATAACATTAATCATGATAAAATAGCATGGGTAATAAAACATGTAATTGTGGAATACCATTAAGCACATGATATGATTTCCATAGTAGCCAAGGCATTTCCACCAAGACCATCATAGTGGACAAAGTCCCTTACTGAATCGAGTTCACTCCTCGTTCCAGTCCTGTATCACTGAACTGGATTAACTTTCCGTTCCAGCCATGTCTATCTCATGAGATATAAATCTTTACCCAATGCATTGGAGGGAGATATAGGTCCCACCAATCTTATAAGTAATTCATTATTTCGTGTGCCACAAAATAAACATACACCATTCATAATAACCCAACGAATAAAATGGGTTTCATAAACATCATCCCATCATTAAATAATCCATATTAAAGAAATGGATATAATTTAATCATAAGAAAAATCAAACCATGTAAATAATAGAGACATTATACTCGAAACAAAAAAAAAATAAATAATTTCCTCTCAGATGGAAAATAGTTTTGATAAAACACTTGAAATGAATTCTTGAAGAAAATATCCTTTCTTCTTCAAAATCATTTTATTTTCTCAAAATTCCATAAAATTTTAAAAGAAATGGATTTTTTTGAAAATAATCATGAAATTTTGTAGAGGGAGCTTCATTGAAATAAGTGTTTATGAAACTGTAAAAATAGATTCATGCCATATAAGTTAAAAAAATATTATTCTCGTACTTTTTTCAGAAAAGTCAAAAAGTACCTCATATGGTAACCAAAGGAAAGATTCCTTCCATACAATGTGGTAAAAAGTAAACAAAGGGTAAAAATGACTTTAAAAATACATGGAAGAATAATAAAAATTTTATGAAAACATTTTTAGAAAACATGGACATGGATGATAAAAATAACTCCAGTAAATACTTACGTATAAGTAATCTCGGATGAAAATGAGATTTGCAAAATTATCCCTTACATTAGGTCCAATTTCTTCCGTACGTGTCTGAAACTTCTGTATAGTGGTTTTAAACAAATTATTAACTTTTAACAGAACCATAATAATATTTATGATATCATATATGATTCACTTAAGACTTTATATTACCCGTTCTTTTGTTAATTCCATGTTAAAGCGGCATTTTGGGTAAAATCGTTTCATTTATCGTACGTGTTTGGACTTGTTGTTCTTTATATTATCAATTATATCATGATTTAATTAATTACATAATTTAAAACATTATTTATATATATAATATATATTCAGAATATAAATATATATGGTATATCAATTAATGGAATGAAATACACCGTTCATGGAGACGGTAGGTTGTATGTACATATGAATGCTGTATTCGTTTACTTTTTGAATTGAATGGAATTAAGTAAATTAAACATATATGTACATAAATCCACTACAATTATTATTTCATATCTTTCATTATTATTTATTAAATATACTTTATAATCATTCTTTAATGGTTAACATGGAGAATGAATCTAATCGCGTCGTGGAGACGATAATCCGTATGTACGCATGAGCGATGATATCGTTCCAATAATTATTTGATGGAATTGGAGTGGATGATATAATATCTCAGAATTAGTATGATGTTATAATAACCATATATAGTTATTCTTTACACCATTATACCCATCCAAGTAAGGTGGTGGTGGAAAAACAGATTACACCATGATGTGGAGACGATATTCCGTACGTACGCATGCATGGTGATTTCATTTTCCGTAGGATGGGTAGTAGGTGAAATAAGTTTGTTTCATATTTATAATAACATATACTTATATTAGTGATAATAATTTTATTACTTTATAATGAAAAAAATAAATAATAGGAAGTAGGAGAAGAAATAAAATTGAAAGAATCACTAGAAGATATTACCTCTTCCTCGACGTGCCTCTTTTAGACTTCCTCTTAGGACACTAGAGTTGATACTTTGAGAATAACAGAACCTCTATAATATAACTATATATGTTGGGAATAGAAATGGTCAGGGTTTGGACGAGATTGATGGCTCAAAATTGTGTGAGGATGAGAGGGAGGAGGTGCCCTTTTATAAGGGAGAAGAGGGGAACCTTTAGAAACATAAGAAATATTAATTTATAATAAATTCCAACCCCACATAAAAATATTGAAAAATGAATCCATTAGAATATGAGATGAGATAGGGTTTTAAACTCATCATCCAATAAAATTTATACATCTTTTTAATTTATTTTAAACCTTATCAAATTGATTTATCCTTATTTAATATATTTAATTTTATTTTTGAAAATAAATTCTAAAATTTAAATTGTTATAAATAATTACTTATGTGTTTTTAATTGTCTATAATTGGATATTTTAAGAAATTTTAGACCATATAAAGGTAAATTTATAATTTTTAAATATTTTTGTGATTTTTAAAACATTTTATAATATGTTATTTTTATAAAATAACAATAGTGTCCATTTTAACACTATTCATTTATTTGAATTTAAATAAAATATACACAGAGGATATATTCGAACCAAAATATTTAATAGATTCCTAATATGTTATAGTCATCTATAAATTTCGTGGATAACATTAAATAGTTCATATAATATTTATTTTAATATTTTTGAATTCATTTATTTGATATTTCAATCAATAAAATAATTTCAACATCACTATTGTGTCATCATTAATGAAAATTATTTAATCTATAAAAATTATAAATAAATTCACATGATGTAGATACTTTTATTATATTTCTAGGGACTATTCATGTTTGATGTTTTATGAATTTTATCACTAAATTCAGATTATTATATTTATAAGATATAAGAGAGTGACATGTTGTCAATTTCTTTAGTTTTATTTATAATTATACCATTTTAATGGTCAATAGTCCAGAAAACGAATCCATTATGACCCTTATGTGATATTAGTCGACTTTTATTCATCCAATAGAAATTTATCAGGTGTTAGGGTAATTTTATAATCTTATTTTTACCCTTAATTACCCGATTTACCTTTAACTGTAGTAAATAAAAATTACCGTAGTTACTATTAATAATGTCAAAAAAATAAAAGTAACCTATTAAAATAATTTTTCCCTACTGAATCAAAATATGTAATCAATTTTTAAATATTTAAAACACATAAGTTTCAGTAATTAATTTAAAATTAATCATGTTGTTAAGAAAATGGGTTTTAAAAGTTAACATTGTCAAAGATTGAAATGTTTTTACCAATGAATTCAATATAAAATTAATGGTAATTACATGAATTATATTAAATGGAAAAATATGTTCTATTTATACTTTAAAACCATTCAATATTATAATTTAACCATATAAATTATCTCGATGAAAAAAGTTGTTTTTAATTAAAATTTAGCGTATTTTTACTATTCATTAAAATAAGAAACTTATCAGAAAAATATGAAAAATTTATCCAAAGTTAATTTTTATATCCTGATTTCAAAGAAGAATTTTATATTGTCAAATTTAACTTATAAACATGTCAAAAAATAGATTTAAAGTGGGTACGCCATCAAAAGGCGATAAAACCGCATTTTTTAAAAAATACTCATTTTACCGAAATAAATTATTTTGTTCTCATACCATGTTCTATAAAATGTGTAAGATGAATTATAATTTCATCCAATTCAAAATTTAGTTACTATTATTCATAATGGCTAGTTCATAATTATATTATAACAATATATCATTTTTTAGTGAAACCTGGTATTGCGTACTACACACGCTATCGAGGAAGGTCATGATTGCATGTAATGTAAGCCAAGTCAAGGTTGCGTGTAGTGCAAGCTCCATTTGGTGTTTCATATAACATTATCAAAACTTATTTCATTTATACATTAAATAAAATCTATAATTAATGTTGCATAGAATAATTTTCATAAAACGAACTTGAAATTGTGTGTAACACGAGCCAAGAATAGTGTTACGTATACTGCATGCTAATACGGTGTTTCATATAGTACAAGATAATATTGGTGTAGTGTACAATATAAGAATCAAATAAATTAAAGAAAATATATATCATAAAATCTCGGGGTGTTACATTCTACCCCGCTTAAAATGAATTTCGCTATCGAAATTCTTCGGGGTTATAAATGGTTTAATACTTGAAAGTTTATTTAATAGAAACCCACATCGTAAAAAAGGAATACAAAAACATAAATTTAAAAACTAAAGGATGAAACTTAATGGTTACCCAAATTAACTCATCACTGGGTTTCCACATAGAAGAACATAGGTGAAAATATGGATATGGAAGAGAAATCTGACCATCAAGTTCTAAGGGAGAGTGGTAGAGAACATGGCTATGAAAAATCAAAAATCACAAAGCCATAGTTTTTTTATGATCTAAGGTACCATCTAGGACAACATTTTTGGTTTTCATGATCATTTCCCTAATGTTGAAAAAAAAATTAGAAGAAATACTTAATTGATTTTGGTACAATCTCGCCGTTGGTCATTCCTTCAATAATTTCCACATCATCTCTTAAAGAAATGAAGTTGATTTTGGCTTTCGTGAATTGTTATAAGATCATGTGATTGAATGAGAGGTCATTCCATCTGTCTCAAAAATAAGGTTAGAAAATGTTATTAAATATACATAAGTCAATCTATGGTGAGATTAATCGTATATGGTTCCAAAAATGGACTTATAATTCATCTATCATTCCACTTAATAAAATAAAACTAATTTCTACTAACCAGGGACTTCCTGTAGGCTAGTGGTAGGCGATAAATGCCTGTCGTACTTCATTTGGGGGTTCGATTCCCGCAACCTTGTCTGACACGACAGGTTGTCACATGTCCTGCAGGTTGTCCTTATTCTAAAATTACACTATTATAAAATTACAGAAATAATATCGGAAAAAAAATTCTATCCCTAAACAATACTATCTAATGTAGGACATAAGCCATTCCAATCTTTAGACTTATCCAAAATACATTTGTCCAATCTCATAGTATAAAGAAAATGATTACTGGAAAGGTCACATAACAAGAACATGAATACCATCATTTATACCCCATATATCATAAGATGTATCTTTTAGATCGCATTCCAAACATGTGAATACCTTAATCATGTATTCTCTTGAAACATAAATTATTATATAACCTTAGTGAAAACATGAATTCTGTCAAAATTTAACTCTTTACACATACCAAAATCCCAAAATTTCAATATACTCAAACCATGATATCATATTGTCCTTATATCATTCATAAGATCATTAATACTATAAAACATCTCATTATCTCCTTATCCCTTCATTATGCACATATCATCTACTTTCCAAAAATATTTGAATAACCTTTCAAGGTTACCGGTGCCATTCAACATATACTTTCAAATACTTTAGGAAAAACAATAGTGTAACAATCCATAGATGCGTCTTTATTCTATAGTACCATTACCTATACAACATAACTCTTGATAAACATAAATCATTCCACTACCTTCTTAAACCATTGACCGAGCTTCATCATTTTATTCCTCAACACTTCTTTCATCTCATATATCATTTGTAGTTTATTCATCATCATGAACATAAATACTTCTCATACGACCAAGCTAATTCTCTTCAAGAGATTTTCCCTTAGGTAATTGGTTTACATAATTCCCATGCATTCCACATTTAAAACATTTAATCGTTGTTGATGTTGTAGCAATACCATTATCCTTGTCCATGGTGTTACCTGAACCTTTTCCTTTGCACTTACAGGCTTTGTGTCCTTCTTTTCAACACCCAAAGCATCTTCCAGTTCCTTTGAAATATTCTCCTTGATGCCTCTTCCCACATGATTTACATGAGGGAAATTTAAATTTCATTCCATTTTGATCATCATGAAACTAAATATTTCTCTTATTAGAAAAGTGAAGAAACTTACCAAAGTTGATATTATTAATCATGTTATGAGAATTTTTATTAGGCATAATAATGATGTTTCGCCTTCCAAATCCCATTTCATTTGGATTCTCAGGAAGAATATCATTCCATTGTCCATTATATTCTCCATTAACATGAATATTCCTCTTTCCAGCCATTTTCTAAAACCCAAAAAGAATAGTGTGAGAGGAAAAAATCATGCTTGGAAAACAACATAATAAAGGGGAGTACATTCAATCTCTAACATCTTAGGTTTAGTCCAAGGTTATTCCTGATTGTTATCATAATTATACGACTGTAACCTATACTTATACATACCCTTAGGGAAATCCTTAGACATACTTAGAAATATATCTAGTGATCTCACTAAAGTTTTCACATCCTAGTTTCCAAATGATAACTAAACCTTTGCTCTAATACAAACTATAGAGACCCAAATCTTGACATACACGAACATTACAATACTTTTGTGTAATACTTAATACATGACAAAAACAGACACCCAAAGACTGTATTAGTTTATTGTCTTTGGAAACTCATAACATAATTTTCTAATCACGGTGAAAGATCTTCAACATCTCCCATAAAGATCTTCCCCTTTGGTTTTCTTACCTAAAACCTTTCTTTATAACCTAGGGAAAAGAAAACATAAAAAGGGGTGAGCTCAAATGCTCAGTAATGGTAAACATGGAGAACATAAAACAATCCCTAAACATTTGAACATAAGAACATGAACATAAAACATCAAAATCACGAGTAATGACATAAATCTCGGTAGTGCATAAGGCATATATCAAAAAATAACAATAATCATGATAAAATAACATGGGGAATAAAACATGTAATTATGGAAAACCATTAAGAACATGATATGATTTCCATATTAGCTAAGGCATTGTTACCAAGACCATCATAGTGGACAAAGTCCCTTACTGAATCGAGTTCACTCCACGTTTCAGTCCTGTATCACTGAACCAGATTAACTTTCCATTCCAACCATGTCTATCTCATGAGATATAAATCTTTACCCAATGCATTGGAGGGAGATATAGGTCCCACCCATCTCATAATGAAATCATTCTTTCGTGTTCCACAAAATAAACATACATCATTCATAATAACCCGACGAATAAAATTGGTTTCATAAACAGCATCCCATAATAACATGACCCATATAAAAGAAATGGATATCATTTCATCATAAGAAAAATCAAACCATGTAAATAAAAAAGACATTATACTTGAAACAAAAACATACTAAAAAATTTCATCTAAGATGGAAAATAGTTTTTATAAGACACTTGAAATGAATTCTTGAGGAAAATATCCTCTCTTCTTCAAAATCTTTTTCTTTTCTCAAAATGCCATGAAATTTTAAAGGAAAAAGATTTTGTTGAAAATAATCATGAAATTTTGTATAAGAATATTCATTGAAATAAGTCATTATGAAACCGTAAAAATACATTCACACCGTATAAGTTAAAAAAACATTCTTCACGTATTTTTGTCGGAAAAGTCAAAAAGTACCTTATATGGTAACCAAAAGAAAGATTCCTTCCTTACAATTTTGGTAAAAGTAAACAAAGGGTAAACACAACCCCAGTAAATACTTATGTAAAACATGATTATGAAAACATTTTATGAAAACATTTTTATAAAACATGGACATGGATGATAAACATAACCCCTGTAAATACTTATGTATAAGTAATCTCGGATAAAAATGTGATTTGAAAATTTATCCCTCACCTTAGGTCGAATTTATTTTGTACGTGTCCGAAACTCCTGTATAGTATTTTTAAACATATTATTAAATTTTAAAATAACCATAATAATATTTATGATATCATATATGTTTCACTTATGACTTTATATTACCCGCTCTTTTGTCAATTCCATGTTAAAGCATCATTTTGGGTAAAATCATTTCTTTTATCATACGTGTTTGGACTTTTTGTTCTTTATATTATTAGTTATATGCTGGTTTAATTAATTATAGAATGTAAAACATGATTTATATATAACATATATATTCATCATAAAAATATATATGAGAGATCAATAAATGGAATGAAATTCACCGTTCATGAAGACGGTAGGCCGTATGTACATATGAACGCTGTATTCGTTTCCTTATTGAATCGAATTGAATTAAGTAAATGAAACATACATGTACATAAATCCAGTATAATTATTATGTCATATCTTTCATTATTATTTATTAAATATACTTTATAATCATTCTTTAATGGTTAACATGGAGAATTAATCTCATCGCATTGTGGATACATTAAACCGTATGTACGCACGAGCGATGATAACGGTCCCATAATGATTGAATGTAATTGTAGTGGATTATATAGACAGGAAAGTGTATCCAGAGGTAGAGCCTCTGACCATTTATTAAAATAAAGGAAAATACAGTAACAAGCAAAACAATCCCAACAAAGTCACATCAAATCCTCAAAATCACACCCCTTACCATATATAGTTTTTATTTACACCATTATACCCATCCATGTACGGTGGTGGTGGAAAACAGATTACACCACGGCGTGGAGATGGTATTCCGTACGTACGCACGCGCGGTGATTTCATTTTTCGTAGGATGGATATAAGGTGAAATAAGGTTGTTTCATATTTATAATAACATATCAGTATATTAGTGATAATTATGATTTTACTTTATAATGAAACAAATAAATAAGAGGAAGTAGAAGAAGAAAGAAAATTGAAAGAATCTGTAGAAGAGATTACCTCTTCCTCGACATGCCTCTTTTAAACTTCCACTTAGGGCACTAGAGTTGGTCTTTTGAGAATACCAGAACCTCTATGATATAACTAGAGATGTTTAGAATAGAAAAGTTCAGGGGTTGTCCAAGCTTGAAGGCTCAAAATTGTGTGAGGAGGAGTGGGAGGAGGTGCCCTTTTATAAGGGAGGAGAAGGGCACCTTTGGAAACACAAGAAATATTAATTTATAATAATTTCCAAACACCCTTAAAAACCTCCAAAAATGACTCAATTCGAAGATTAAATGAGATAGGGTTTTAATATCATCAAAAAATAAAATTTAGACATGTTGTGAATTTATTTTAAATCGTATTAAATTGATTTATCCTTATTTAATCTATTTAATTTTATTTGTGCTAATAATATTATTAATTTTAAATTGTTATAAATAAATAATTATGTGTTGTTAATTATCCAAAATTTTATAATTTATTAAATTTTATACCATATAAATTTAAATTTATAATTTTTAAATATTTTTGTGATTTTTAAACAATTTTATAATATTTTATTTTTATAAAATAACAATAGTGTCAATTTTTAAAAAAATCATTTATTTGAATTTAAATAAAATCTACACGGAGGATATATTCGAACAAAAATATTTAATAGATTTCTAATATGTCATACGCATCTAGGAATTTTGTGTATCACATTAAATAGTTCATATAATATTTATTTTAATATTTTTAAAACCATTTATTTTATATTTCAATCAATAAAATAATTTCAACATCACTATTGTGTCATCAATAATAAAAATTATTTAATCCCTAAAAATTCAAAATAAATTCACATGATGTAGATAATTTTATTATATTTCTGTAGACTATTCATGTTCGAAGTTTTATGAAGTTTATCACTAAATTAAAATTATTACACTTATAAGATATAAGAGAGTGACATGTTGTCACTTTCTTTGGTTTTAAATATAATTATATCATTTTCATGGTCAATTATCCATGAAACGAATCTATTCGGACCCTTAGGTGATATGGGTCGACATCTAATAGAATTTTTTCAGATGTTATGGTAATTTTATAATCTTATTTTTACCCTTAATTACCCGATTTACCTTTAACTGTAGTAAATAAAAATTACTGTAGTTACTATTGATAATGTCAAAAAATAAAAGTAACATATTAAAATAATTTTCTCCCACATAATTAAAATATGGAATCCATTTTTCAAAAATCAAAATACAGAAGTTTCAATAATAAATTTAAAATTAATCCCATTTTTAAGAAAACGGGTTTTAAAAGGTAAAACATTGTCAAAGATTGAAATATTTTTACCTATGAATTCAATATAAAATTAATGGTAATGACATGAATTATATTAAATGGAAAAATATATTATATTTATACTTAAAAACCATTAAAAATTATAATTTGACCATATAAATTATCTCGATTAAAAATGTTGTTTTTAATTAAAATTTAGAGTATTTTTACTACTCATCAAAAAAAGAAACTGATCAGAAAAATATCAAAAATTTATCCAAAGTAAATTTTTGTATCCTGATTTCAAAGAAGAATTTTATATTGTCAAATTGAACTTATAAAAATTTCAAAAACTAGATTTAAAGTGAGTGCTCCATCAAAAGGCGGAAAAACTGATTTTTTTGAAAAATACTCATTTTACCCGAAAAAATTATTTTGTTCTCATACCATGTTCTATAAAATGTGTAAGATAAATTATAATGTTATTAAATTTAAAATTTAGTTACTAATATTTATAACAGCTAGTTCATAATAATATTATAACAATATATCGTTGTTTAGTGAAACCCGGTATTGAATACTACACACGCTATCGAGGAATGTGGCGATTGCGTGTAATGCAAGCCAAGTCAGGGCTGTGTGTAGTGAAAGCTCCCTTTGGTGTTGAATATAACATAATAAAAACTTATTTCATTTATACATTAAACAAAATATGTACTTAATGTTGCTTAGAATAATTTCCACAAAACGAACTTGAAATTGTGTGTAACTCGAGCCAAGAATAGTGTTGCGTATACTGTAAGCTAATACGGTGTTGTGTATAGTACAATCTAATCTTGGTGTAGTGTACAATAGAATACATAAAAGAAATTAAAAATAATATATCTCATAAAATCTCAGGGTGTTACATGGATCAATCATATAATTTGAACTTTCATTTTAAACACCTATATAAGGACCCCTGATGATTGTCCCACATAGATTTTCAGGCCTTGGTGTGTTGAAGCTCTGCCCCTATACTTAAGACTGTTCTGAATCTTTAGGATTTCTTCAGATCCGAATTTCTGTAGAAGCCCCTCATTAGAAAGATATGTCTTTAGTAAATTAAATCTATGAGTGGTAGATTTACAGAGAAAGGTTGGTCGATCCAAAATTCTATGCTAAGTATGACTATTATTTCAATGAATATCAAGATGAATGGCTGGGAGAGTCTATGTATATCAAAAAAAGGCATAGGATCTAGTCTATCTAAAGTTGTTGATGTAATTTTATGATTCAACATGTTTCTTCAACGAAGGAGGTATAGATATGTTTTCTTTCAAGAGCTATGGGAAAACCTATTCCCTTTCCTACAACAAGGCAGTAAGTTTGATTGGGATTCCTTATAAGGGTGAAGCAGTATTCTGTACTCACAAATTACTGGATGTTTTAGGATATTTTTATTATGAGAATTATCTATGATGTCTAGGTTTGAAAGGTGTGAAGACTCCAAATATTGTTCATCTATCTACAAACTTCCAGATTCTTGAATTGTGGGTTCAAGGTTTTATCGTTCCAAGAAAAGGGGATAAGGATTCCCTAATGAAAAGTGACATCTATATTCTGGATTTCTTGGTGAACCTCAGGAAGGTAAATCTGGTCATGTATATCTTCATTTAGATTGAGAACATCTAGAATGGAAATTTGATGTCTCAAATTATCATGTATCCAACTATACTCTCGAGAATTATAGTTCTTTTTCTTGAGTCATTCAAAATTTCTTGTAGTTCTATGATAAAGAATTTCAAGGTAATGTTATTGAGTGATGATACTCTAAGGAGGATGATGGCTAGATTTAATAGTCAATATGATGTTTTTTTATGACTTGTCTAAAGCTAAAAACGAAGTTCTTTCAAAGAAACCGGAAGTGGTTGAGACATCTAAGAATGGTGGAATGAAGAGGAAGGCAAAGGAACTGGAAGAGAAAGGAGAAACTCTTGTGGCTAAAGAAACCTAATCTACACCTCCAAAGCCAAAAAAAAGACTTACCCTAATGAATTAGTGGATAAGTGGAGAGAAGACAAGAAGAATAGGAAAGAAGGGGAGCCTATTTTTGGCTTGGATCATGCTGAGGGAAAATCCATGAGGTTGAAGGCTATCGAGAATCTTCAGAAGCAAGAAAAATAAAAGAAGAAAATAAAAAAGATGTCCGAAGCTGAGACAGTCCAATCCCTTCTCAAAGATTCTGAGAAAGCATTTGAACAATACCAGGTACCAGAATCATTTTTGAAAGAATCCCTCCCAGTGACTCATGGAAAGAAGTTAGTAATTCTGGAACCTGAAAAAAAATAAGAAATAGTGAAAGAGGAAGAATAGGAAGAATAAGAAGAAGAAAAGGAAGGAAGTGATGATATAGAAGGGATGATAAGGAAAGTAGAGGATTATAAAGAGAAGAAGAGTCCTTCTGAGAAACTATCAATCTGAACTTCCGAAGTAGAATCTTCAAAACTGGATTCACATAGAAAAGATGACAAGGGTCAGGAAGAAGTCAATAAGCTATCTGAAGAAGAATGTAGCAATCATGATTTTATTCAGCCAAAGGATGTTGTGGAAGATTCTGAGAAAGAAAAGCTTGAGGAAGATAAGATGGTTCAACTATAAGATAGTGAGCATGAATCTCCAAAAGCACATGAAATCATTCCAAGAGCCGATAAGGGAAAGTAGGTGTTGGTGGATACACCTAGTAAATCTGTGGGGAAAAATAATGAAGTTGGTGCTTCATCGAAGAGGAAAGCTGAAGAGATTGAAAAACAATCAGCACCAAACAAACACTCTGATTCGGAATCATCCTCTATTGAACATGAATTTATGGAACAATATTCAAAAATGTTTTTTGATACCATTCCATTATTCCTAAGTATAGATTGAAGATTCCAATTTCTTCAGCATTCGTTTAATCAGAAATCAGATTCAGTTTCAATGATTATGGATAAATTTGACAGACTTGAGGCAGACTCCAAATATTTTTTCATTGGTTATGAGGCCCATAAAAGATCATGGTAGAAGATTACAAGCTAGTAAAGAAAGACAACGAAAGTGCTCAGAGTATTTTATGAATTTCAAGATATTGTGAAAGATGATTTTGACACGGAATAAGGGAAGATGATATTTCTAAGAATTTTGTGGGAAAGCTAACTCTCGAACTGACAAACCGGAAGCAGGAAGTCAAGGAATTGAATAGAAAGATTAATTCAGTAGTTATTAATTGGAAGAGAGAAAGAGATCTCAGAATTGATATTGGAGAAAAGATTGTAAAGCATTAAGAAGTATTTAAGGATCTAATAGAATGTCTTAAGGCTCAGGAAGAAAAAATTAAAGCCTTGTAGAAGAAAAGTGAAGATCAAGATCAACTTCTAATGTGTTTTGAAGAAGATCACAAGCAAATTAAGATGCTGAAAACCATTATGAAAAAGTTTAAGCCGAAGGAGAACGAAGGATAATTCTCCCAAATCCGGTCTTTTGTTGTATTTTCTTCTTTGTAAAAATTCTTTCAACCATAATGTAATTTTGGTTGTTCTTCGTATATTTGGTTGTTTTGTAATAATTTTTCAGGTACCATATTTTTTTTCCATTCTATTTATTCCTTTTTTAAAATCAAAAACGAGGAGAAAGGAATGATAAAAATAATTCTAAGTAAAGGATAGGTTTCCCTATGTAATGGGAAGTTCATCTAAGGCAATGTTCTTATCAAAGAAAATTTTTTTATACACGAAAATGTAAAACCTCATTCAGAAAATCAAGAATATGATTCTTAAGGATTTCAAAACCTATGTAAGAGTTAGTCATATTCACTATGATTCTTATGTAAAGGGAGATAAGTTTTTCTTTTATGTCTATAAAGAAATTCCATATGTCCTTATATTCTTTTTTGTAAGGATGTTTGTGCTTTCCAAAAAGGGGGACATTGTTGAGTCAATAAGGTTTCCTTATGACTTTTCCATTACTCTATGTTTTGAAAATCACAAACACTCTATCTTAAGACAAATTATTTTTTCCTAAGAATTATCTTAATAAGGAAAATTTTCCTTCCCCAAGGAAATTTTGTCCTTAAATATTTTTTCATTATTCATTTTATATTTTCTATAAATCTAAATCTTTTTATTTCTAAAGGGTAAAATTAAGTTTCATATATAAAACCTCGAAATCCTATAATTCCTTGGATATAGAGTATTCTGTTTTCAGACTCTGAATTACTTGATAATCATACTCCGAATTATCTGAAATTCAAACATTGAATTCTCTAAAATTTAGACTCTGAATTCTCTGAAATTTAGACTTTGATTTCTCTGAAATTCAGACTCTGAATTCTCTAAAATTATGACTCTGAATTCTCTGAAATTTAGACTCCAAATTCTCTGAAATTCAGACTCCGTATTTTCTGAAATTCAGACTCTAAATTCTATAAAATTCAAACTCCGAATTATCTGAAATTCAGACTCTGAATTCTCTGAAATTTAGGTCCCGAATTCTCTGAAATTCAGATTCCGAATTCTCTAAAATTCAGACTCAAAATTCCTCAGAATTCCAACTCTGAATTCATCATAATTCAGACTCGGAAATTCATCAGAATTCAGAATCTGAATTCAATAGAAGTTATACTCCAAATTCCTCTGAATTTAGACTCTGAATTCCATAGAATTTTGACTCCCAAATCCCCATAAATTAGACTCCAACTTACATAGAATTAATATCCCTAATTCATTAGAATTATGATTCCAAAATCTATAGAATTCATGTTCTGAATTATTTGGAAAATTTAATCTGAATATCCATGATTTATAGTCTCTAAATTATTATTTTCTTAGAATACGAACTTTTATTTATTCCTAGACTCCAAAAAATAGTTTTGTTTAGGAAACCTTATTTTTCTTATACTTGTTATAGTTATGAAATGATGTAACACATTTTGTTTCTAATTAACTATTGTTTGAGTGACAACTGTACAAGTCCCTCTGAAATTCAAGGAAAAATATGACCATTGGAGGAGAGAGATGACCATTGGCGAAATTCCTATAAATTGGATCTCATTTGAATGAGCTCATTACTGATCCATCACTCTGGAGAGTTTATGCTATTGAAGTGATTTCTAGAGAGAGAGAGAGACTCTCATGCCTTGTGCGTACTAAACACCCTGTTCATCTTTCTTCGTGCGACTCTGATGGTAGTTGTGTACAATTGAGGACTTCTGAGGATAAAAATTCATAGGTTCCAACTACTTTAAAGTTCAAGGTCTTGCAGGGATAGCAAGAAATATTCTAATATTTCTATTAAGGGATTACCCTGGTGTGGGTAAGACAGACTTTCTTAAATATATAAATCAAGGGACCTTTATCTAAGGTTATTAGATACCCTACTCTATAGGTTAAAATATTTCATACTTGTTACTTGTTTGGTTTCATGTTTATATTCTGCTACATTTTGTTAAAGGAATAAGGTACAACTTTCATATATTTTCTTGTTCTCTTATGTACTATGATTAATATGATTCTATATGATTTAAGGTATACTTTTTTCCTTGTAAACTTTCCTTAAGTTTCATTTTCGGAACCATATTTCTAGAACCTAGAAAGTTTTGTAAAACTAAGAGGTCTTGTGAATTTACCTTGTTTAACTTTGTTAAACATAGTTTTTCCTTAAGGTTAAAAATGAAAGTTTTTAAACTTACAATTCACCCCCTCCTGTAATTGAGAATCTACATCATATTTCGATCCTACACTATCTATTTTTGTATTTTCATGTGATTTATAAGAACACCCCACCCATGTTGGGTATCCATACCAATCCCTAAATGTTATATGTTATAAGTGTTTTCCCCAAAAACTCAATTATAAAAGGAAGATGGATAACTACCCCTTAATCCCCACTCCCCCTTTAGAAGATGTGTATGTTTATGATGAAGGTAGATTTATTAGTTTTTATGCCCAATAATGATGGAATAGTTATTGTAAATTTCTAGTTATGGAGTCTTATTTAGTGGTGATTCCCAGTGAAAATAACTTAATTAGTAGTCATAAAACCTTGATAATTGATGATATATTCAATTTTAAATGAATTATATCTCTTTAATAACCTTTGATGCATGAAACACTGAGTTTAAAAGAAATCTCTATTAAAATTTTATTATTTAAACATGACAACTAAAACCTTGTTGTTTAATAGGAGGGTATGACTAAAACTGACTAAATTATGAAAGTTTTTTTTAATTATTATGAAAATAAATTCAATGGTTATATGTTGATTATAAATAAATAAGAACCATTTCAAAGTGAATGAAACGTTTTATGAAAAAAGGTTTGGTCTGAAAGGATGATGAATCATGCTTTCCATACATAATTTAAAATTAATTTTAATTTTTTTTCAAAATTTATTTTAAAAAATTTACTTAATTTTTGAAATCACTATATCTTTATTATCTTAGGATAAATTTTTTTATCTCTCAGAAAAGTTTGATTTTTTGATGAATAGTAAAAATACTTATTTTTAATAAGAACCAAAATTTTCATGAAAAAGAATTTACAAGAAGGATTTTATTTTAATGTGTTTTTGAAAGTAAGATTTGTAAAATTATATATTTATTAACCCAAATTAATTCATTTTAATAAAGTTCATATTTAGTTTTGATCTAAAAGCATTTTCACCTGTCGAATGTTTTTCTTCTGCAGAAACATTTTTTCGACACATTTGTGGGTTTAATTTTTAATTAACATATTTCACTTATATGAGTTTAATTTGGAAAAATGGATTCCATATTTGGTATGAACATATTTTATATTATTTAATAAGGTTAAATTAATTTTTTACTATAATGAATATTTAAAACACATAAAATTATTTACTACGGTTAAGGTAAAAATGGATTTACCAGGGGTTAAATAAAAATGATAAGGGTTAAAAATAACCCAAAACATGTATAATTATTATTTTATGGACATATTTTGACCTTATATATTCTATGTTTAAAAAATGGTCCTTTTTAGAGCCTTGTGACATGATAAGACTGTGGATGAAATTCATTTATTTAAAAAATTCGACGTGTTTCTTCTCCCCCATATATAGAAGGCCACCCCTCATCTCCATTATAAAAAAACAAATCCCAATTTTTATTCAACTAACTACATAAATTACTTCCATAATACCATATAATAATCCTATAATATTTTTTTGGGTCATAAATCCAACCTATGAAGGCCTTTGGTTTAAACATCATACGTTTCATTAAGAAGAGGTTACACCATTAACCTAGAATTTTATTTTATTTCTTATTAAAAATACTTAAAATATTATTAAATAATTATGATATAATAAAAATATTATATTAAATATATTTTTATTTTTTATACTGATGTAATTACCTAAAACTATATCCTCCTCCCACAAATGGGAAATTAAACTATTGATCGTGTGTACATCAGACTACTGCCACACAAACCGGTGTAATTTATTTTCCAAAAATTCTTCTCAAGACATGATATAATGATATATATAATGCTTATATATGATATTTATGATAAAATTATAATTATTTAATTATTATATCATATATAATTTCTTACATTCTATTCAATAGATAATATTACAATGTTGCTCATGCGTACGATGAATTACTACCTAATGAAGCGATGTGATTTGTTTTTAAATTAAAATTTACAAGGAATGTAATATGGAATAAATTAAGTTAATATATTATGTTAATTAAATATTAAAAATTCTTTAAATGTAATATATCATACAATTTTTTACCTTATAATCCATTGAATAAATGATAATGTTGTTCGTGTGTACGGAGAACTACCACCTCGTGAAGTGATGCAATTCATTTTTATTACTGGATAACATGTATATTATATTTAAGGGTATTTAATGAAGTAATATGATATTTATTATATAATGGTAATCAATTAAAGATAAAATAACACTTACCTTCATTTTATCATGACCTTCCAGAAATGGAAATGTTACTCATGCTAGCATACGACCTACCATATTCATGATTGTAATGTAGTTCATTTTCAATTTCATGGTTAGTTTAAAAAATATGATTTATTTATAAAAATTATAATTATTCCATAATTACCAGTATGGATATGTTTAATTAATAATTTATTTGACATTATTCAATATAAAGATGTGATCTTGGTCATATAACCCATTTATCATTAAAAAATATGACGCGAAATTAATTGGTTATGTAATTGAATATGACATGGTAAAATTAATATAAAATTAATAATAGAATAAAAAATAATACTAATAATGTAAATAATTAACATCTGTTTATTATTCATGATGATGGAGAATGCATGGGACAAATCACACTCAAGGTAAGGGCTCTCTCTCTAAAGCACCCTTTCCTTTAGGCAATAAAATTTCCCTCCCTAAATCACTTTATCACTCTCATTAATGTTATATAATATTTCTAACTTATATATATATATATATATCTCACATATATAAAAAAAATTATTCACCATTCATTTATGGGGTTATACAAGTCGTATGACTATTTCTCAAATGCATTCATTATGAAATTTCCTTTGAATATAATATGATGAAAGATTATGAAACCCATTTTCTTTACATGGTTAATTATTATGTTACAACTTATTGTTGATTTAATTTATGTTCTAGGAATATATCATGAACATTTTATGATTGGTGGTCCTAAATAGAGCTCCAATGCATTGGGTAAAGTTGTAGCCTCTTGAGGAATCTTGTATGAGATTAATGAGTAAACCTAATCTATTATGGGAATTTATCCACATTGTGATATGGTATAGAAAGTTATCCTTGAATAACATTTATTCCATGAAATGGGTTTTTTACACATTTAATATAATTCTATGAACTTATTTTTTCATGTTTTTTATGATAAGCTTCCACTTAATTACTCATGATCCATCTCTTTTATGATATCACGTTATAGCTTTGAATCTCATGTAATGTTTCCATATCATGTTTATTACCTTACTAGTATTTTTAGTTCAACTCATTATTTACATATTCTATAGTTTTTCCCATGATTTCTTAATACCTAAACTTTATTTTAGAAGCTCACTGTGGAGAATAAAATAAGGATTCTTTGTTTTATATTCCTTTTGTTTTAATATGAACCTAGTTTTTCTATAATACTTGGACTTTATGATCCTTGCATTATATTAATGGATATTTATGTTTAGGTGTCACATACATAGATTTTTTTAAATTTATTTTTATTTTTATTTCCATTAATGCTTTGTTTTGGGGGTTTCCAATGGTTTTATGGAGAATAAGTGAGTTTTCATGAATTGGGCGAAACTGTGTGCCCAATTCCAGAATTTAAAAAAATTTATTTCTTTCATAAATTTTTCATTTTTTAATATTTTTCACTCCTTCCAACTCCTAAATGTCCTCCCCTGATATATTAAGACCAAAATTAAAATTTTTAGCCTTTAGAAATCCATAACCAAGGTTTAATTAGGTTTTAATTAAGGGATTTGGACTTCCCAAAAGCCCATATCCAGTTCTAAAAATGAAGTTTATTTATTTAATAACATATTAAATATTAGGTATTTTTTCAGTGATTCCATGTCTCACACGAGCCCATTACACCCAGCTGCGCCCCCAGCCTCTTTCCCCCCCTCTTTGGAGCTCTTAGGGATCGCGATTGAGGGACGAACTTCTTAGGGTTCCTCAAATCATCCAGATTTGAGAAGGTAAGTTGATTCTTTCATAAATCTTTTAATTTTAACTCTTTTTCCCCCATTTCAGTTCCCACATGACCTTCCCATCCCCATTAGATACTCCATATAAGGTTTGGTTTCTTGGAGATTCAAATTTGGTGTATTTGGTTCGTTTGATTCAAGATGTTTCAAGTAAGTGTTTCTTTCTTTGATTTCATCCCCTTCCTTTGGGTTTCTTTCACCCTTTCTTGAAGTTACTCATGTACAGATGTTGAGGTTAGAACCTAGTGTTTGATTTGGGGTCTTTTTGGTCAAATATTGTGGTCTAGGTCTGGATTTATATTCCTTGAAGTGCGGTGGTGGTGCAGTTGATGTTTCACAACATGTTTTGAGGGTTTCGTCATAAAAGGTAGGTGATTCCATGTGTAAACATTTCTATATGAGTTAGTTTTCTTGAATTACTTTTTATTCATGTTCCTAATATTCTGTGTATGGTGCATGATCTGTTTATAATGGATTTGGTAAAGCATTTGTTTTTATAGTTTCATTTTAGCTTAAAATTTGTGGTTTTTTCATGTGCAACACTTTGGGTATTGTTCGAGTGTGTTTTATAAAATATGAATTTGGTTTCATAAATCTTGTTTTGGATGAAAAATCTGATTTGGTGGGGTATTGGTGTTCTAATAGATCTTAAATATGTTTTTTAAGGGTTTAAGGTGTAAAACTTTATTGTACTTCTTGAAATTGATTTTGAAAATGTGGGCTTTTCATGTGGTTCTCTTGTGGTATTGTTTGAGGTGTTTGTATAACACTTGGGGGTAGTTTAATAAATGTTTTTGGGGATGCCAATTCTATTTTGAATTTTTACTGGTGTGATTTTTTCCTTGAAATATGGTTTTGAAATGGGTTTTATGTGAAAATATTTGGTACACTATTTAGAATTGTTTTATGAAAGTTTTGAGTGGTTTAATGATTTATGTAAGAGGTGAAACCATATTGGAAAACTCTTTTGGATTGTTTATACTTTCAATTGAAACATTTTAAATGTGAATAGTTCTGTCATGTGATGCGTATCCTATTGGAAATGTTTTATAAAATTTTTTAATGGATTTACTGAAATTTGAAAGAGGTGTGAGCGTGATGTGGGCTTTTTGTGTGAGTGCGATGTGAAAAATGGATTTTTTTTATAAAAAGGGTTTTATGAAACATGTTAGTGGGATGTTATGTGATGTTTATCATATTTTTAGGGACTTTATAAAATTGTTAAAGGATGTGTTGGATTGTGAATGTTATGCAAAAAGTGTTGTGGGCTATTTTGGTGTGAGTTTGATTTCAAAATGCATTTGAATGAAAAGTGGAATTTGTGACTTGTTTGATGTACATGGGGATGTTTGGTTAATATGTGAGGTTTTAGTTATATTTTCATGTGAAAAATATATTTCTTGGCTTGTTGAACTTTTTTTAGCACAAAGGGAAAACCTGGGTATCTAGGTGGGAGGACGTGTACCAGAATGCAAGTGAATCTGTGGGGTTTGGCCTCAGTTTCACTTAGAAATATTGAGGCTTAAAAGTCTAACTAAACTGTTATGATGATGATTGGGGACCACTAGGTTATGGGTATGTCCCCTACTAGTGGCTCGTGCATGAGAACAGATATTTTTTGTGGTTACTCTCACCAAGATATGAGGTACCTAGGACCCACAGCTAGCTAATGCCTAGGGGTTATTTCCTATTGCTTTTTCTCATTATATCCTTTATAATTACCATTCCCATACAGTATATTTGGCTGGAAAATTTAGTATCTTTTGAATTTATTCTAAAAGTGTTGATTATTTATATTAGACCACTTGAAAACTGTTTTTTTATGTTGCATCTTTTAGAAATTGTAACTAGAAATTACATGTTTTTGTAAAAATGCATGATTTTCGTCTTTGAATGTTTATCACATGGAATATCTTAGTGGAGGTATCCTACTGGGCATTTCCTCACACCCTACTTACACCCTTGGGTGTAAGTAGACTTGGTTATTTTTTTTGTCACAGGTTTGGGTATAACTTTTGTGCCAACAGTTCAGTTTTTCACCGGTCATTCATGATGTGTTGTTGTGGAGATGGCTTGAGGGTGATGCCTATTGCCATGTTGAATTTATTGGGTTGTTCTTTTTTTTGGTTTTTTACCTTTGTTATAGACCTGGTGAGTTGTTTTAGACAATGTAATTCAGTTCTGAATTTTTGTAAAACACTGTTTGGTTTGAAAAATCCAGATTTGTTTCATTGGATTCTTCTGTTGGTTTATGTTTATAAACTCGGGTAAATCGTTCCCAATTTTTATTTTATGATACCCGAGCACTTGTTCCAGCCTGTGGGGATCGAGAATGCCCTTCGGGCCTTGTCACGGGCTGGGTCGGATGTCAGTTTTAATGGATACCAGATTCGGTTCGTGACAAAATGGTATCAGAGGTGGTTCGTTCTCTTTGGGTAATGTTATTTGGGGAACAGTCGAGATAGTCTAGAGTTAGGATTTTCAGGACATGGAATTTTGGTTATGAGTAGTGTGGCTGATCACCACACCTCATGACGGGATTCAAGTCTCCAGGGGAAGTCGGGACCTTTCAAAGTCCTTTGGTTTTCTTGGTTTAATGATGACTAGGGGAAATGAAATGAGATTTGGGTTAAGGGTCTCAGTAAGCTCACAGGGCCTAGAAATCCATGTGGAGTTGGGGATATTCCCTAGAAAATTCTCTATGACAATGATGTGATTGGAATATGGCTTCCAACCATATGTCCAATTCACCCTCTGAAACTAGTTTCCTCTCACATTTTCTTGTGTTCTTTAGTTTTGAAATCTTGGAACTTTGGTTTTAAAGTGACTTGGTTTTAAGAAGTGTAACATTTTTGTGAAACGAATTTCAAATAAATATGGAATGGTTAGATTTATGAAATAGTGGAACTGAATATTCAGAATTGTTATGAAATGGAAAACAATGTGCTTACACCAATTATGAAATCAATAACCCTATTGAAGTTGGTTTTGAAAAAGTGTTTCCAATAGAGTTTTCTAAACAATCAAAGGGTGTTCTAATGGGACGAGATGTTTTGGAATTTATGTGAATAACATTAAAGTGAGTTATTTTCTAAATGTTTGTGTCTTTGGGAAAAGTTTTGTTAGATGTGAATTGGTATTTTGATTTTGTGGTTAGCGGTTTTGAGTGAAAGGATTTGTTGGTTGACCGTTTTTGGTTTTGAAAAGTTGAAAGAATCTTTGTTTTAAATTTTGGTATTTATGTGAGTGACCGCTTTCATGGGGTTATATGGGATGATAGATGGTTGGTGGCATGACTGGATGAGTGTCGGTATGGATACGAGGAGGGTGCCCGGTGTGGCACAAAAACATGCATGTGTGAGGCCCATGGGGTACCATTGGTGGATACGTTTACTGCTAAACCGTTTGTTTTCAAAGAATTGGTTTTAAAGAAAAACATGATATCTTGATGAACATTTTAGAATGGTTTGTATTATGGGTTTTTGAAAATGTTGATGTTGTGGGATGTTTTGAGTCCAAGTACCCCTACTGTTTGAACTGTGTTTTGGGTTTTTGTTTGGTCGGTAAGCTATGTTATAGGGATAGATAGTGGTCTCTTTTGAAAAATGTTTTGGGATGCATTTACGGTGGTTCCCTTCATGTGTTTGGATCTGATTGTGTCATGTTTTGACAAATGGACCAGATTGGTTGGGTCCTTGGGTTCTCTCATTGGATAAGGTATTCCCCCATTAAGGGGTAATGCACAACTGAAGTGCAACCCGTATTGTTTCTCCATTGGAAAATCCTATAGTTGATCAATATAAGGAATATTTTGTCGATCATTGTTGATTGAGTCTACACCCATTAATTTCATTGATTTTTGGATCCTCTTGTAGTTGGATAGTGCTTGTGGAAGGTTAAAAGAGACCTTAGTTTCTTAAGTTTCATGATTCATCGAAGGTGGAAGTGTTCTTTGGTTGTTAGTGTGGATGAGTGTCATGATGGTGTCTAAGAGGGCCTCTGGGTTCTTCATAGTTTCTTTGAAGAAAAATTTATTATTAAACCACCAATTTTGAGATTTTGGTCATGATAGGATATTGTGTCCACTTTTTGGACTTGTCTGTTGTTTAGAGACTTGGAATATGGTCTCGTTCCATGTATTGTTTATATCAATCGCAAGGGTCATGTTCGGTGACGCATTGTGATGTTGTGTGTTATTTTGACTGTAAAAGTGAAGGTCACATAATTCTCAAAGGTTCTATGTTATGTTGGGAGCATGTCTCCCTTGGGAAAAATATCAAATCCTCTATCTTAGAGGAAGGTGTTTATACGTGTCCTACCCTTATGTTGTTTCTCACCCAAAGAAACAAGGTGTTATATGTGTGCATCTTTTGATCCCTTGTTTTAGTGAAATGTCTAGTTTTGGTAAAGTGAGTTATGGAGTTTGTTATGTCTTGATGAACCCATCAGGGTATGCAGTGTAGTTTTTTGTGGCATCGAAAGAAGAAGTTACATATAGGGGTTTCCACAGCCTAACTACGAGGCCAAAGATGCTTCAATATTTTGAGCTCCAGCCATAGGTCCCGGAGAAAAGCTGGTGTGTAGTCAGGGGAAACCCCAGGGTCGTTTAAACCCTTGTACAAAGTCCTATATTCAGTATGAAAGACAGGAAGAGTTTAAACCTATGGTTTCAACATATTTATTCTGTTTTTCCAGTTCAGAGGAAATAGGTGGAGGGTCTTCTACCTATGTCATCACACAATGTTATTCCCTCCCTCTTTGGCTTCCATTGAGTCTTTGGAGAATGGATGGAAATTTGGATAGAAAAGTTGAGCACACAGTTTTCACATGGTTAGTTCTAAACATGAACAAAAAAAAAATAACCATGCAGATATAAGGATCCACATAGTTTTCGCACAGTTCCCCAAACTGTGCAGACTAACCATGCGATCGTCCCAACTCTTTAATTTTGGGGTCTTTTCATGTCGGCCCACGCCGGTCGGTTAAGATGGTTGGTTCTTGTGGTGGGAAGACCCAATATGGGCATCATGCATATTATTTTGTAAATTTCTAATGGATGTATACACCTTTTACTATAGAGTCTATTTGGGCCTCCCCTATTAGTGTCTTGATTCTGTCTCGGGAGAAAATTTAAGTTGTCTCTTATGGTGGGGTGCCCATTTGTGTCTCTTCATATGAGTAACTCATATTCTTCCTTGGTCTCATCTGGGAAGTAGGTATTATCATTCAGGGATATCTAACTACCTACATCTTCCTTGGGTAAATATTGATAATGGAGAGTTCCTAATGGTTAAGTTATAGTAGGGTAAGTGTAACCTTGTTCGATGTTGTTGTTTATTTGGGTAAATTGATTGATTATTTTTCAGATTGTGTTTGAGGAGTTTTCATTTGGGATAAAGCCTTAATGTGCTTGATTGTTACAGGAAAGTTGTGTATGTTTGGTTTGTGAGAGTATTCCTTCCTTCATTGATCACTGGAGGTGTTTTCTCCATTGGGGGAGAAACCTGGCAAGGGAGTACCTCTTCGTTTCTCAGTTGGGTTTGGTTGTTGCTTTGGCCTTGTTGTAACATTCTGAGGTGGAAAATTTTCATAGTGGGGAGAATTTTCACATACATATCTTATTTTAAATGTATTTTTATTTTAATTTCCATTAATTCTTTTTTTTTGGGGTTTCCAAAGGTTTTATGGAGAATATGTGAGTTTTCATGAATTGGGCCAAACAATGAGCCCAATTCCAGAATTAAAAATAATTTTTAATTCTTTTATAACTTATTCATTTTTAATATTTTTCACTCATTCCAACTTATAAATGTCCTCCCCTGATATATTAACACCAAAATTAAAATTTGGATCCTTTATAAACCCATAACCAAGGTTTAATTAGGTTTTTAATTAAAGGATTGGGCCTGCCCAAAATCCCATATCCAGTTTTAAAAATGAATTTTATTTATTTAATAACATATTCAATATTAGGTATTGTTTGGTGATTCTATGTCTCACAGGAGCCCATTACACCCAGCTGCACCCCCAGCCTCCTCCCCACCCCCCTCTTTGGAGCTCTTAGGGATCACGATTGAGGGATGAACTTCTTAGGGTTCCTCAAATCGTCCAAATTTGAGAAGGTAAGTTGATGCTTTCATAAATCTTTTAATTTTCACTCTTTGTCTCCCATTTGAGTCCCCACATGACCTTCTCATCCCCATTAGAGTCTCCATATCAGGTTTGGTTCCTTGGAGATTCAAATTTTGGTGTATTTGGTTCATTTGATTCAAGATGTTTCAAGTAAGTGTTTATTTCCTTGATTTCTTCCCCTTCCTTTGGTTTTAATTCACCCTTTCTTGAAGTTACTCATGTTAGGAAGTTGAGGTTCGAACCTAGGGTTTGATTTGGGGTCTTATTGGTCAAATATTGTGGCCTATGTCTGGATTTATCTTCCTTGAAGTGTGGCGGTGGTGCGATTGATATTTCGCACCCTGTTTTGAGGGTTTCGTCATAAAAGGTAGGTGATTCCATGTGTAAACATTTATAGATGAGTTAGTTTTCTTGAATTACATATTATTCATGTTCATAATATTCTGTGTGTGGTGCGTGATCTATTTATGTTGGATTTGGTAAATCATTTGTTTTTATAGATTCATTTTAGCTTAAAATTTGGTGTTTTTTCATGTGCAACCCTTTGGGTATTGTTCGGGTGTGTTTTATAAAATATGAATTTCGTTCAATAAATAATTTTTTGGATTAAAATCCTGATTTGGTGGGGTATTGGTGCTCCACTAGGTATTAAAGAGGGTTTTTAAGGGTTTAAGGTGTAAAACCTTATTGTACTTCTTGAAAGTGATTTTGAAAACATGTGCTTTCCATGTGAATATTTTGTGGTATTGTTTGAGGTGTTTGTATCACACTTGGGGGTAGTTTAATAAATTTTTTTGCGGATTTCAATTCTTTTTTGAATTTTTATTGGTGTGATTTTGTCATTGAAATATGGTTTTGAAATGGGTTTTATGTGAAAAGCTTTGGTACACTATTTAGAATTGTTTTATGAAAGTTTTCAGTGGTTTAATTATTTATGTAAGAGGTGAAACCATATTGGAAAACTATTTTGGATTGTTTATAATTTCAAATGAACCATTTTAAATGTGAATAGTTCTGTCATGTGATGTGCATCCTATTGGAAATGTTTTATAAAAATGTTTAATGGATTTGCTGAAATGTGAAAGAGGTGTGAATGTGATGTGGGCTTTTTGTGTGAGTGCGATGTGAAAAATGGATTTTGTTTATAAAAAGTGTTTTATGAAACATGTGAGTGGGATGTTATGGGATGTTTATAATATTTGTAGGGACTTCATAAAATTTTTAAAGGATGTGTTGGATTGTGAAAGATATGCAAAAAGTGTTGTGGGTTATTTTGGTGTGAGTTTGATTTCAAAATGCATTTGAATAAAAAGTGGAATTTGTGACTTGTGTGATGTACATGGGGCTGTTTGGTTAATGTGAAATGTGTAAGTAATATTTTCATTTGAAAACTATATTTCTTGGCTTGTTTAACTTGTTTGAGCTCAAAGGGAAAACCCGTGTATCTTGGTGGGTGGATGTGTACTAGTATGCCAGTGAATCTGTGGGGTTTGGTCTCAATTTCACTTAGGATTATTGACTCTTACAACTCTAACTAAACTATGATGATGATGATTGGGGACCACTAGGTTATGGGTATGTTCCCTACTAGTGTCTCATGCATGAGAACAGACGTTTTTTGTGGTTACTCTCACCGAGATACGAGGTACCTGAGACCCACAGCTAGCTAGTGCCTGGGGGTTATTTCCAATTTCTTGTGCTCATTAGATCCTTTATACATACCGTCATCATACGGTATATTTGGTTGGAAATATCAGTAGCTTTTGAATTTATTTTAAAAGTGTTGATTCTTTATACTAGACCACTTGAAAACTATTTTTTTTAAGTTGTATCTTTTAGAAATTGTAACTAGAAATAACATGTTTTTGAAAACATGCATGATTTTTGTCTTTGAATGTTTATCACATGGAATATCTTAGTGGTGGTATCCTACTAGGAATTATCTCACACCCTACTTTCACCCTTGGGTGTAAGTAGACTTGGTTATTTTTATTGTCACAGGTTTGGGTAAAACATTTCTGCCAACAATTCGGCTTTTCATCGGTCATTCATGATGTGTTGTTGTGGAGATGGCTTGTGGGCGATGCCTCTTGCCATGTTGAAGTTCATGGGCTGTTATTTCTTTTTTTTGGTTTTGTACCTTTGTTATAGACCTAGTGAATTTTTTTAAACTATGTAATTCAATTCGGAGTTTTTTTTAAAACATTGTTTGGTTTGATAAATCCATATTTGTTTCATTGGATTCTTTTGTTGTTTTATGTTTATAAACTTGGGTAAATCATTACCAATTTTCATTTTATGATACCCGGGCACTTGTGCCAGACCGTGGGGATCAGGAACACCCTTTGGTCCTTGTCACGGGCCGGGTCGGGTGCTGATTTTAATGGAGACTAGATTCAGTTCGTGACATTAAGAATCTTGTATTAATGGGTATAAAAGAATAGGTCACCATAGGTTTTATTAGAAGAATGTTTTAGTGTTCCTTTGGAACTAGGATGGGAAAAATTATGTGAGAACCCTATGAAAAGGTATAAGGATAACTCTAAGGGTAATTCTATGTATATGAAAATATCCTTCAATCTTGGTGAAATATAGATCAAGTGTTTTTAAAAGAAAATACATCCTTTTATAGAAATTATAATTGGATGTGGCCCCACTACAAAGGTACATCAGGGTAATGACCCTAAAATGACACATTTTGCAGGACTTGATTATCACACAATGCATTAAAATATTATTTTAATCACACCTAGTTTGACACTCCCATGGGATATGCTTTATAAATTCTCAAACTTTTTACAAAAAATTGTGAAGGACATACAGGAATTGTTTGGTTAGAAAACCTAATAGGAAAAATTTACACTGGATAATTTAAATTTAAACCTAGAGTAAAATAAGTTGGGTCATACCTATCATCTAGGAATTTTATTATTTATGGTTACAACATTCCCTTTATTATATTAAAGTGTGATAATCCTAGATTTTTATTTCTTTTTATCAATAGTAGTAAATATGAGAAACCATGATAGCCATCAACATGAAAAAAATGTGATGATTTACCCAATGATATGACTATCCATATGGGAGTGGGAGTTGAGAACTTCATGGAAGTACTTGATCAACTAGATCATGTTATCAATAATAACATGAATCATGTGGAACTCCCTAGTCCTCCTATGAAGGATCATGTTGTAGTTGAGTATTTTAAATGAAAAAGTTCCCATATATTTAGTGGATCATATGATCCCATCATCATTGAAAAATGTATTAACATCATTGAGAATATATTCTATACCCTCAAATGAACATAGCAAGACAAAATTGTTCAGGATGTTTATCACATTGAGAGAGAATCTGGTAAGTTGTGAAAAATGATTAGGAACACAAATTCCAAAGATTATATTAATTCTTCATAATGGAAAGTCTTCAAGAAAATATTTTTCAAAAAATATTTTCCCCAAAATAACCATCTTTAGATGGAGTTAAATTTCTATAGTTTGAATCAAATGGAAGAAGAGTCTATTGAGGTGTATGAGTAAAACTTCAAAATGCTCACACGGAATACCTCTGGATTTATTATCAAAGTTAAAAGTAAGTCAAGATGTTTCTATAGTAAATTAAAGATGATAATATGAAAATATATATCATTTTGAGAATTTTATAGTTATGAAGTAATTTTCTGTTGTGGCCTTAAAGTTAACATGTAGATCTGTCACTCTTAGTGGTCTCATGGGACTAGTGAAAAAAAACCTAAAATGGAGTCTCATTTGAGATCATCAGTAGATAAATCCCATCTAAGAGAGAAAAATAAACATCCCACTCATCAATAGTGTGGGAAGAATCATCCTAGAAACTTTCTAAGGGGAACCAGAAAATGTTTCATGTGTAGAAAAGAGGCGAATTGGGTTAATAAATTCCATAGAGAAATAAAGAATCCCAAAAATTATGAATAATAAAATATATATTACATCAGCACTATTCATGACATATAGTCTTCTAACTATAAGGAACATGGGAATTATGAAATTAAATTACCTAAACCAAGGGTTTTCATAGTAAATCATCAAGAACAAGTTCCAAGGAAGTAAGTAATGGTGTATGTTATCACTAAGGATGAGATAGATGCCAACACATATATGGTGATAGGTAATCTAGTTATTCATTCAAGAATTATAAATTTACATTTTGAGTCTAGTTATACACATTATTTCATAAGTTTCTTGTTTAGTAGAACTATTTAAACACCACCAAAAAATATGTTGGTTCGCTAAGATATCAGAACCAAAAATGGAGTGATGGTTTCATACCATGTATATAAAAACTCCCCAGTCAATATTTAGGGTCTTATAATTTTTTTGTAAAATCTCATATTACTTTAATGAATTTTGATTCTATTTTGTGCATGGAATGTTTATATTTCTATAAATCTAACATTAACTATTAGGAGAGTGAGATCATTATCCGCATCCAAATTCACCATCTGAATTTATACAAGTGTAAGGAGGGGGATAAATATAAAATATATATTCAAATACGAGGATCCTAACATGTGTAATATATATGGTTAGATATAATAAAGGATGGTAAATGATAAATCCATTGCCATAATGGGAATGAAATCAGGGTTTTATATGCTCTATGTAGAATGGATCTGATAATTTTATCAATGATTAAAGTTGTGAAGGATCCGATATTTTTAGATTTCCAAAAGATGTATATGGGGATAGTAAAAGTATATTTACCCCTTAATTCTCATATAACATCATAACTATCCATTATTGAGTGGTTTATGTAGGAATAAAAATATGATGATGAACTACAAAAACAAAAAGAAAATATTTTTGTAGTTTAACATTGTTAAAGATTAAGTATTAAGGTTTAAAAATAAAATATGTGTCCCATAAAAAACCATGCTCAATAGGGAGATTATGTAGGATTCACATAGCTTATACTTTTATATTCTTTACATAAACACATAAATGTTTAATGATCTGAATAAAAACATATTGTGGGATAACATGAATATGGAGATTGTTGGATTTGTATGTCAATTATATGTAGGAAAATAAGTCATGGATGAATGAAATAAGTCTAATGGTATTATTAAAACGTTTTTCATATAAGTATGGAAATGGGTAAACATAACCATAGATTTCATCATAGGAATCCCTAGGACATATAAAGGAAATAATACCATCTGGAAGGTAGTTGATTGCTCAAAAAATTCACTACATTTCATTTCTATCATGGTAGGTTCCTATATTGAATAAATTTATATGTTATACCTAAGAGAAGTGATAATATTCCATGTATTTCCACTCTATATAGTATGTGATCAAGATCCAAGGTTTACCTCAAGGTTCTATAGAATCCTTCATCAAGAGTTGGATACAAAACTCAGTTTCATCGATGTATATCACCATCAGATGGATTTTTAGTCCAAGAGAACAGTCCAAACCCTATAGGATATTTTGAGGTCATGATCAATGTATTTAAAAGGAAGATGAGATGAATTCCTTCCCCAAGTAGAGTTCTTGTAAAACAATATATTCTATTATTGAATTCATATGAAACATTATGAGGCTCTATATAGGAATCAGTGTTAGAATACAAACTGTTGGGATGGTATTGGAGAGTCGAAGACGATGGGGCCTGATATAACCCAATAAATTATAGATAATTTCCAAACCATTCAATATCACATTAAATCTACACAAATTAGATAAAAAATATTTGAAAACAACCATCGATGATACATGGAGTTTGAGTTCAGAGATTTGGTGTTCCTATGTATTTTACATCGGAAGAAAGTCATGAGGTATAGTAAGAAGGGAAATCTTACTCATATATATATTGTCCATTTTGATATCATTAATCACATTAGAGGATTTTCATAAATACTATAACTCCCACCTAACTTATCTCATGTAAATGACATGTTACATGTATCCCTCTTAAGGAAGTATAAATTATACCCCTTGCATGCAATGAATATAGATAAATAAGCATTGGATAAAGAATATCCATTCAAGGAGAATTAGATAAAGATCTAGGATTGTAGAGGTAATGTTATGTGAAACAATAAATATCACTTGGTTTAAGTGTTGTGGTGAACCACATGTTTAAGGGTGAAACATGGGAACATGAAGAGGAGATGAAGCAGAAATACCCTCAACTATTTTAACCATAGTTTGTAATATAAAATTTTGAGGGAGAAATTATTTATTTGGGGAATAATGTAAAATATAAAGACTCAATTATATATTTCATTTTAAATAAATTCAATCACTTTGATATCTTGAGATGAACACAATGTCGGGTTTGAACGAAACACAATACTCTATTAAAATATCATTATTTAATCATGATCATTATAAACTAGATATCAAATTGGCATGTATAAATAGAAATAAATATAATATAAAACATATGTTTTAATAATTTAATAAATCAATTAAATGGATATCTATTTATAATAAATAAATAGGAACCATTTGAAAGGTAAAGACATGTTTTCTGAAAAATGTTTTTTTTCTGAAAGTAATATTAGTGATACTTTTCACACATAATAAAATATTTTTACTAATTTCAGTAATTTTTTTTAAATAATGAATTTAATTTTTGAAATACGTATATCTAGATCAAATTTTTCTAATGCTTTTTTATTTTTATAAAAATTTCATCTTTCTATGAATAGTGAAACACATTGTTTTTTATTAAAAACTACATCTTTGTTTAATGAATTTAAATTTCCAATTTTAAATTAATTTAGTTTTAAAACTAAAATTAGTTCATTGGAATAAATTTCATTTTAATGTTGATATTATTACTTTTTCATCATTTGAATTTTTCTCTTTTGGAAAACCGTTTCCTCGACAGGTTTATGGGTTTAATTTAAATTTAATATCTTCCTCGTATATTTGGTTAATTCAGAAAAATGGATTACTTATTTTTAATAATAATAATTTATATTATTATATAAGTTTATCTTAACTTTCTTCCCTTAATAAATTGTTAAAAAATTAAAAAATATTTACCACGGTTAAGGTAAAAATGGGCTAATCAAAGGGATAAAATAAAATGATTAGGAAAAAAAATGACCAAAAAATATCTGATTAATATTATATTTTCATATTTAGAACTTATATATTCTTATTTTATAATATTTTACATTTAGATCCATTTTTCATTATAAAAATGTTGGTGGAATTTTTTCTTTTCAAAAATTCCAAATGTATCCTCTCATCCACTTATAAAAGGATACCCCTTATCCACTCCTTTAAAAACTTCAAAACCCAATTTTTTTAAGAAATAACTACCCAAATAACATCCATAATTCTGTCCCTTAATCATAGAATTATTTTTTTGATCATAAATAAATCATAGGAAGACTTTTTTTTAAACCAATAGAAGATGTATGAATAAGCGACACATCCTTAATCGATAATTTTATATTATTTCTTCTTTAAACTCCTTAAAATAATATTAAAAAATTATGATATAATAAAATTAATATATAACATATAATTATATGTTTTTATTTTATGTTCATGTCCTAAAAACATCTCCTCCACTATCAAATAGGAAATTGAATCGTTGCTTTTGTGTACGATGAACTACATCATCACAGACCGATATAATTCATTTTCCATCACTGATTCTCACAATAAGTTATAGTGTTGAATACAATTTTTATGTAGTATATTTATTATACATTTATAAAAAAATAATTATAATATTTTATATACCTTCTTACATTCCATTTGGAATAGAATATGATAACGTCTCTTGTATGTGCTGCAGAATCCAACCTTGTAAAGTGATGTGATTCATTTTTCACTTATGTTTTAAACTGAAGGAATTGAATAATAATTATATATATATATATATATTATATTAATTAAATATAAAAATTTATTTAAATTTAACATTTCATATAATTTCGGACCTTATAATCCATTGAATAAATGATAGCATCGTTCATGTGTATGGAAAACCAGTGCCTCATGAAGTGATGTGATTCATTTTCATTATACCATCACATGGATGTTATGTGTAATGTTATTTAAATAAATAATATTATATTTATGATATAATTATAATCCTATAAAAATAAATAAACAGATACCTTCCTTCCGACCAACATACTTTCCTTCCATATTGATCTTGTCAAATTTAATCTTTACTCAAGCGTATGTACGACCTACCATCTACATGATTATAGAGTAGTTCATTTTACATAATAATACTTCACAGTTTGTTTAAAAAGTATAATTTATATATATAAGTAATAATTATTTCATTTTTACCATTAATTATATTACTAATTAATAATATATATTACCTTTTTCAATATACCAATGTTATTTTGGACATATGATCCATTTATCGTTAAAATATTTGACATGAAAAAATTGGTTAAATAATAGAATATAACATGATAATAATTAAAATAAATGAATAAAAAACATAACAAGTTTTTTAATAAAGGAAATAATTAATAAAAGTTCATTATTTATGATGATAAATAATACACATGAAAAATCAGGCTCTAGGTAAGGGATCTCTCTCTAAACCACTATTTAACTTGCATTTTGAAATTTCTCTCTCATGATCACTTTATCTATATATATAATGTTATGGAATCATTTTAAATTATGTATATATATCTCTCACAAATAAACCAAGATTATTTTCCTTTCCTTAATGGGGTGATAAATTCTTTTGGCCATTTCTTAAGTGCCTTCAATATTAAATTTCCATTTATTATTATATAAAGAAAGATTTTTGAACCCGTTTTATTTCTTAGGTTATTATTCTGATATGAATTATGATTGATTTAATTTATGTGTCCCACATAGATCCTAAATATTTTATTAAGGGTGTGCCCAGATAGTTCTCTAATACAATGGGTAAACCTTTAGTCTCATGAGGCATCATGTATGGGATTAGGCAGTAAACATAATATATTATGTGTCTTTTTCCACCGTATGATATTCTCTAGGAATTAATCCCTTACTCATGTTAATTTCATGTCAAATGTTTTTTAAAAATTTCTTATGATTCCATGATATTATGTTAGCATGTTATTTATGATATTCTTCCACGAAATTACTCATTATCCTTCTCCATTATGATATAATGTTATACCTTTGACTCCCACGTTATATTTCCATATAATGTTTATTCCCTTATTGTTATTTTTTATCTCACCCCATTAATTATGTATTCCCCAGGTTATCCCATACAGTTTTATGATCTAAAATGGATTTTATTATCTCACTATAGAGATTAAAATGAGGATCCCATGTTTTATGTTCACTTTGAAGTAATATGATCATAGTTTTCCAATGACACTAAGAATTTATGATCCTTTTTTTGTATAAATAAAATTAATGCCTAAAGAAGTATGTAAAAATATGTATGAAATACTTGGGTCACCATATTAGTGATGCCTAGGGATGATGACTCAGTTTTTTGTTGTAACATCCACTTAATATTTTCAGGTACTTCTTGACCCCCCTGATCATTATTTGGTTGGGGTTTGTCTCTGATTTCTTCAGGTGAAAAGTTGAAAATTTTGGAATCTTCTGGGTCATGCATGGTTTCCCCAAACCATGCGCCTTCCCATTATAAATCAAGAAAATATTGATATTTTGGTTTTAATTTTTGGTTCATGGTTTGAAAAATCGTACACCCATCAGGTAGAAACCATGCACCCCATCAATGGGTTTCATGGTTGGGGTGTACATATTGAAAAACTATATAGTCCTATCCAGTTAACTGTGTGTGCAACATTTTTTATTTCCAATAATTATTTTAAAAATTACCAAAATCCTACTTCTTTATGCACTCATCCCTAACTCAGGATTACTAAAAATCTTAGGTCTTGGAGTCTCTCAAGGGCCCATTTTGTCTCCTCAAAACCCATTCCTAGGTAAATCAAAGCACGGATAACATTGTCAAATTCCACTCTAGTAAGTGATCTTCTCATGTTACTTCTCTACCAATATCTTTTTATTTCCTCCATAGGTTTTTTATATTATATTATTGTTGATGGATATAAACTCATTTTTTGATATTGAATCTAGGTTTGATTCTTTTATCACTATTTTCATCATTGTTTTTTGGAAAGGCCTATTATGGGAATTGAAATATGTGATCTAATTTGAAAAAATGTTGGTGGTTACATTGATATTTATCATTTAATAAACCCTTTATTTTAATTATTTATTTATATTTTATATCAATTAAATTTTGAAGACCCAAATAGGTGAGAAGGGGAATTTGAAATTCGATTGGAATGAATATTGGGAAAACCCACAAATACAAATGGAACTTGATATTGGGGGGTTATTTTAATTTTATGGAAATTGTGAAATTTATTTTTTAAAATTTGTTTTTGAAAAAAATGGTTTAAATTGATTTGATAAGAACCTATGTTAGATTTTTTTCTTAAAAAATAAATAAATTGCTTAAAAACTATGTTTTGGTTTTTAATGTGAAATTTTCATATTGAAATTGGAAATGAGGATATAATATTTAAAATTATTTTGAAATAATTTTACCATTATCCATTGATTGATTGAGAACATGTGAGATTGGGTATTTAGTGGGTTTTTTTGGGGAAAGCACGATAGGATGGTAATTCCCTAGCAATGTATTAGTGATTTACATCTCTAAAAAACATAGTTAAGAATATATTATCCTAGATGTGATGTTGATCAGTCTTATTTGGCTAGTGTATAAGGGATGTGTGTACACATATTTATTTAATCACAAATATGAGATTTGTGAGGATCATGTCGGTTGGAAGGATCACACCTCAGGGTAGATGGCCAGGTTTCTTATTTCGACTATTTGGATATATATTTATATATATATATGCTAATTATTTTCAAACCATTTTACTAATTTCTAGTGATTTATATAGATTTATTTATATAAAATTTTAACTTAAGGAATTTTTTGAAATCTTTCAATCATTTAAACTAAAATCACATCTTGATTTAAATATGGAATTGTAACGCAATTTTGGTTTTGTTTAAAATTAAAAGTATGATTTGGTCTATTGTTTATAGAATATTATTATGGAACAATTTTTTATACAGTATTGAGATTTTATCTCATAATATGCCTTATCCTTCAGGTGTTTTTATATTATCTTCTTCGAGGTTTGAGTAAAGGGAAGGCACCTCTAGGGGGAGGTGGATTTTATTGACCATTTGGGATTGAAGTGTTGAGACCTTTAGTATATTTGAGTATTATATCCATTTTTTGAGTACTTGATGATGTACTATTTAGGTATTGATACACCTGGTAATTTTTCTCATATTGTCTCATTTGAGAGTTTTTTTGAGCATACTGATGCATATTTGTTCCCCTATTGGATTTGTGGATAATTCATTCCCACATTCATAATGTATGATCCTAGGTCTAGTATCCAACCCATATATATCTGGAACACCCTTCAAGTTATGTTAAGAATTTATTGGGAATCATGGTACTAGGGTGTCTAGGCCGGTTCATGAAATAGTGGTATCAAAGGTTCAGGTTGAGCATCTTTCCTTAATGTCAGTGTGTAGTTTGAAAGATATTGTCCGGACTTAGGCGGTATTTTTGATTGAGTACCCAACCATATCTCATTATAATGTGCCTTAAGTCACTATGAGTTTTTTTGGGAAAGGTTTCTTGAGGATTTGGTTCTATCATTTCCCTGATTTAGATTTGGAGATGTGGTAATCCAATTATTTTTTTCTTATCTGATGGGATTAGTTTCCCAATAGCCATTGTTTAAGTGTTGATCTGAGTAGTATTATTATGTATTTAAAGTTGTTTACTGATATTTTGTAGAATCTTGCATCTGATAAGATGAGTGAATATGATTCACGAGTAATCATATAATGAAAAAACAAAGAGTAAATCCTCTAATGGACTATAATATCATTGAAATTATTAGGGGTGTTGTTTAATATTTGGGACATGAACCTACACCCATTCCCATTCGAGTTATAGTTGTGTAACCTCAAAGGGATGAGTGTTAGAATCGTGCTCAATATTTTCTTCACCAGAAGTCACCAACATTCGAAGGATCTAATAATCATCAATTGTTTGAGGATTGGTTGGGTATTATTGAATTTTTTTGAGTTCATGTAAATTCCTAACGTGATCAAGGTGAAATTTTCCACATTCAAGATAGAGGGCCCTAGTAGTAGATGGTGAGACATGATGGTGATATAGAAGAAGAAATGGGGATTAAAGTGGAGGGAATTTAAATTTATTTTTGTTGAAAAATTATATATAATGTCTATGGTGATGGATAAGGATTTAGAGTTATCTAAATTCTAGAAGACTGATAAGACTGTGAAATAATATGCTAACTGATTCCCTTATCTAGTACAGTTTATAGCTGAAATTTTATCAATTGAGAAGATAAAGACCTTAAGGTTCTATATCGTACTTCTATATGATATTCACTCTCAATTTTTCTTGATGATACTCTTTAATATTACTAATATGATGGAAAGAGAACTGATGGTCAAACTTTATCTGGCTAGTAAGTTAGGTTTTTTAGGAGTTCCATTCTCTCCCAGTGGTAGTTCTAGGATTTCCCATAAATGGAAGAGAAATTGGTATGGGTCTCTTGGTACATATAATTATTAGGGTTCTTCTAGACATTCATAAGTTCCGGGTTGAGGCCATTTGATTTTCTACTAGTGTCACACACTTGTGTAATTTAAATGGGATTGTACTAATTAATTTAAGATATACGGTTCCTAAAAATGCTCAGGTCATTTGTAGAAGTTCTGACAAATCTATTCTTCTTCTCGTAGTGGCATGAGATCATAAACAATAAAAATTACTAAGTTGAAATCATAATATTCAATATCTAAGGGGTTCTTGATACAAAAATCTAGAAAGAAGCCTCTTCATGCAGTGGAAGTGTCTCTACACGAAGAAGATATGAGTCCAACGACTGTGAGAAGTACCATCACCATAGCTTCATCATCAATGACTACTATATTTGATTCTAAAAAATTTCAATAATTTATATCAATTCATATTGTGAATCTACTAAATCTTCCAATATATTTTTTTATGTGATGGATATTACTACACTTCTTAGAACAAAGGTATTATCAGGTTTTCATTGTCATGATTTTTTTGTCATTATCATAGATTTATCTTTCTTGGTATTTTCTTATTCTAAAACTTAAACCTCATGATGTCATTTTTTAGGATGGATTTCATCATTTATAATGAATATAGAATCGATTGTTATATTCTATGTGTCTCCATTACTCGTCCCAATGGGGTGTTTCATATCATTTATGGAGAATCGAACCCAAAGTTGAGTAGAGTTGGACCATATTATCGAGAGTTTGGGAAAGTAAAATCTATTTTACCTTATTATATAGTGTGGGGATCTTTTACCTATGATCACCCTCTATTGTTTTTTTGAGTTTTCTAAATTTTTCCTTCTAAATTCTCTATTTTACCACTAATAAGGAAGGAAGTTTTTTCTTTTGATTTAGTTCCTGGTACTCAATAAGTTTCTATTAATTCTTACTACATGATTCCATCTGAAATGAAATAGTTGAAAAATAATTTGGATTATCATTTAGATAAAGAATTTATACACCCTAGTGTTTCACCTTGGGTGGCTCCTATTCTCTTTTCTAAGAAAGATGATGGAAAAATTATCCTATATTTCGATTACCAAAAACTAAATCAATTAATGTTAAATTAAATGTATGTGTTACCATATATTCCAGATATAATTGAAAATATGGAAGGGGTGAAGTAGTTTTTTAAGACTGATCTTTGATCTGGTTATCACTAGTTCTGAATAAAAGAATCTGACATTCAAAAAACCTATATTCGATGAACATATGGCCATTATGATTACCTTGTAATTCTATTAGGTTTAACAAATTCTCTTGTAGTCTTTATGGATTTCATTAACATGATATTATATGAGTATCTAGATACTTTTAGGGTTTTATTTTTGGATTAAATAATTTTTTACTATCAGTATAAGGAAGATCATTTGAGTCATTTGAAAGAAGTTTTGTAATTATTTAGAAATCACCGAATTTATTCTAATCTGTTGATTAGCCGCTAAATAAGGCTAATATTCATTTTTAATATATATAATATTCATGTTATTTGTTATTCATAAACACCATTTTAGTGCATTTTACACTTTGAACATTATTTCACATTATGATTGTAATACCTTCTTAAAATGCATTATTATGTGGTACATTTTTGAACATCAATTAATTTACCCAATGATTCATCTGATTTTAAGGAATGTAATTATCTATATTATAATTTTATATTTTGGTAATTATATCTATAGTTAAATATGAACATTTTTCATTCAGGGATAAATGGAGGATTCATAAATTATGATGGAGATATTTGGAGATGAATGAAAGAAATTCTAGAGAAGGCAGATTGGACACTGTCCCACTGATGAGAATGTGGGACCCACATTAAAAACCCAATGAATCCTAAATTTTTTGGGAGGATATAAGACATATATAGGAACAAATAATTATTCAGGATCCAGTGCTAATTCGGCCTCCATTGTGGCCATTTAGGCGGCCCATGTTAGAGATAAAATTCTGAGCCAGATTCTGCGGCCCAGCAAAACAGCCCACTAATCTAATAATAGCTCCGAATACACAACTCCAAATGGGCCCAAATGGTACAGGAGGTTAGGAGAAATCCTGGGATACATTTTCTTTTTCTATGGACCACTCTAATTCGGAAATATAGAAGGTCCTTTAAGTGCGTCTGTTCAGTGGATGAAAGTTGGATGCCACCTCGGGTCAAGGGTGAAAAAATCAACTCTCCCTCAAATTTCCACCCACCTAGGGCCTACCAAAATTAATTGAGGAGACTTAGACTATTGAAGGATCGACCCAAGGCTTCAAAAAATCCTATTTAAGGTAGTGTTAGGGGGAGGAGTATGGTATCTTTGGTTCTTTGTTCAATTGTAATGTTATGCTGCGATTTTGTTGTCTCAAATTTCTCTTTCACATGTAAGTTGTTCAATTCACTTTAGTTTCTTAATAAAATCTATTCTTTTCCTATTATTATATTTGTATTCATATCACATTGATACCATTGGTTCAAGGTGTGAATTTATTCACACCAAACCTTGTGAAATTATTCACACAACGGTGGAGTGATCATTTTGTTTTTATTGTTTTCATTACTTCTTCAATTCCCACCTCATGAGTTTACTTCCCGCTTCCATTGAAACCATAGAATAAATGGTGGGGTAACCCACATATGGGTTTATACAAGGGATTAGAAAGGGGATGTATTGGATGTTATTTATCACCCCATTAATGTATAATCACTTCTTTAATTTAGATTATTATTTGATGATTTTTAAACTCCATCGTCCTTCTTGAATTTAAGGCCACACACTTCAAGTGATAATACGAACCTTTAACGTGACGTGTTCAATACTTTGATCCTTAAAATGTATAGGTGATTAGTATTAAAGGTTTTAGGAATTAAACCAGTAAGTGATGATGTTGATTTATCTCCTTAAATGAACCCATCTCAAATATAAGAAATTGAAATCATTGAAAAGAAAATATGTCCAATCCACCCCAAGTGATAACCTAGGATCAAATCATTCTTTTAAATTGAATTCACTTAAGTATATTAGATTTCCTTTAAACCCATATAAAATCAACCCATTTTGGACACTACATATCCAAAAATAGTCCATATAATGTACATGCCTAAAGGTTTATTCTTAGGTCTCTGAGGATTCGACAACCCAAGTTAAACTACAAGGACCATCCTATCTTCTTCCCTTGGGTAAATTTGAGCGTGAATCAAATTTTGGCACCATTACCGGGGACCTAAGTATGTTATATTAGACATTATAATCCTTTTTTCTTCATCCCTCCTCTCTGTTCTCACCCCCTCACTTTTATGGAATTCAAATTTGAACAAGTCCAAACATGGGAAACCTATCCCTACTTTGATCACCCAACTCCATGTGTGATGTACAAATACCATCCTAATTTCTACATGTGGGATAATCAAAAAAATAACGAAACACAATGTTTTTACTCCTATGATCCACAAAACAACCCAACATATAATTAGTTTCAATCCCCCAAAGCCAATCTGAACACCCTCCAGTGAAATTCCAACAACTTAATTATCCACCTGGAATAGACCATTTCGATCAACCCCTTATCCATCCTAATCCACATCCATTACCTGAATTTTTTTTTCAAAAAATAGAGATAATGAATTTTGAGGTTTCTTCATTGAGGTTATAACTACGAAGCATTAAAACTTTTGAGGAACCCTTCCCTACACAAACTGTTCCTTCCATAACCTTATGTGAAGTTTCAAGTTTCCCACAAACATCTCATGAATTTATTGAATAGAAAAAAAATTGGATTTTGGGAATATGAGGAGGATTAAGTAATTTTTGATATGTGTTTAAATCAAGAGGAAACTAATTTTTTGTATTCACAATAGGGAAATTTGACATCGTGGACTACGTATCCTGAATATTGCACCATTGTTAATTTTTCTGAACCAAAAATTACAGAACCATTGGGCGAAATTACAAAATTTGAATCCATACCCATTCTGGAAAGTGATCATTCAATTTTTTTGGTTAAATATTCTATTCATAAGGAACCAATTTTGTTGAGAAATTTGGAAAAAGAAACTGAGTTGGATTCAAAATCTCGACCTGTGTCTGAATGTCCTATCCAAACCAAGCTCAAAATGAGTATTCTTCCTTCCTCACTCAAGTAGACCTTTATAGTGTATAATCATTACCTTTCAATTGTAACTAATTATTCTCTTGAAACCAAAAAAGTTGGAATGATCATTGATGTCTTAGGAAAGACTATAGAAAAAACTGGATCACCCATTTCTGACATTCCTTGGATTTTTCCACTCATTGTAGAACATAGGTTTGTACATGAAACAAATTATAAACTAATAATCAATCTCAATAAAGTATAAGAAGAGAAATATGGGGTATTTAAAATTTTTAAAGTTGGTATTGGGTAAGTTATGGGAGTTCAAGTCGATCTAATAACATTAAACCAAAGCGCTGCATGGGAAGCAACCCGTGGTTTTTATCTTTACGAATCATTTTTTAAATAGGATTAATGAATCATTTTGATATTTAAAAAAATATATTGTTGAACAATTATTATATTATGAGTATGGATGGTATGAAAGGGGAGAACCATATTCATCCGTGTCACGTGTTGTGATCCTTGAGTAATACCTTACTCAGAAATTTAAAAAGAAGACAATGTATAATCATTTAATTTTATTTTATGTGTTTGTAGGTTAAAATAAAAATACAAAAATTAAATAAATAAAAATATAATAATAATTAAAAATTCCACATCGTAGGTCATGGGGAAAACTCTGTCACAACCAGTGAAGCCGTGGGGAATCGAACCCGAGACCAAAGGGAGACAGGGCCGCGCACTTACCACTGACCTACAGCTTTTGTGCTTCCTTATTCTATAATTTATATATATATATTTATATTTTACTTTATTTATTATATAAATATATATATATATATATATATTGTTTTTTTTCTTTCTTTTTTCCTTTTTCTACTAGGGAATTCTTAAAATTACATCGAGATCAAGGGACTAAATTGGAGCAGTAAGAACTTCAACTTCAACCACCAGGTGACTTCATTCCATGATCCTTATATTTCAATTTCCTTTTTTAACTTCCCTTATCTGCCTCTACTCCTTCTAAATTTTAATTTCTCCAAACACTGGGGACAATGTTATTTTATTTTGGGGGGAGATAAAATAAAAATCTTTTTGTGTCAAAAAAATGAATGATTTGAAAAAAAAATGTGTAAATGGAAGGAAAATTTACTTTAATGTTGAACATGGTAATACACATTGCACACTTTGAAACTAAATTTCAAATAATTTAGCATGCCCCGATTCTGATTTTAATCCATATATAATTTCATGAGCATTGATTTTGGAAAGTGTGGTTGTCCAACGTGATATTTTATTGTTTATATTTTCATCCAAAAAAAGATCACAATGAACGTCCTTTGGATAGTGGGGTATTAGTTTGAGTTCATGGGGTCCCTCAAATAAATATCATAGGATTGGTGATCATTTTAGTTTTAATATAAGTATTAAAAAAACAATAAATTTGCGCGTAGAGAAATGATATGACCTAATGCGTGACATTAGGCACTTGGGGATTGTGACTCCATAGTTGTCTGACCCAGATTTAGTAATTTTATCTCAATTTTTGGTAATTTGATTTTGTTTCTGACTGAGTTAACTCGAGATGATTCCTCAGTATGTGGGCTTCACTTGGTGCTCTAAGGTCTTTGAACCTGGGAGTCATTGGCAAAGTCTCGCTACAGGGGTTGACTCTTTTGAGTGCAATTTCAATTACCATGGAAAAATTGCAAAAAAAAAAACAAAACAAAAAAAAAACATAAAAAATAATACAAAAAAATATTAATACTCATATTAATATTGAAATGTGATTCATCCTTGCACTTCCGTAATTTCCCCCTTTAATAAAGATGAACCCCCATGTCTATTGTGATGCAAAACACATCCTCATACTTAATTGATATTGGACGAAATATGGAAATGAATTTGAACAAATGAATGAGATTGTGATTGGGATATGCTTAAGAAAATATATTGTATTAAAATATTTTGATGGGTTTCATGATTGTTTGTTATAAGGGTTTTTGGTGATCATTGTGTATTAAAATGTTTTTGGAAAAGGGAATTCGAATTTCATATTGCTGAGATATATTTTTTTCGGGACTAGAAAAACTCAAGTTGGGGGGTGTGATTAGCCACTAAATGAGGCTAATAATCATTGTTAATATATATAATATTCATGTTATTTGTTATTCATAAACACCATTTTAGTTCATTTTACACTTTGAACATTATTTCACATTATGATTGTAATACCTTCTTAAAATGCATTATTATGTGGTACATTTTTTAACATCATTTAAAGTACCCAATGATTCATATGATTTTAAGGAATTTAATTATCCATATTTTAATGTTATATTTTGGGAACTGTATCTACACTTAAATATGAACATTTTTCATTCAGTGATAAATGGAGGATTCATAAAGTATGATGGAGATATTTGGAGATGAATGGAAGCAATTCTAGAGAAGGCAGATTGGAAACCATCCCACTGATGAGAATGTGGGACCCACATTAAAAACCCCATGAAGCCCAAATTTGTTTGGAGACTATAATAAATATATAGGAACAAATAATTATTTAGGATCGAGTTCTAATTTGGCCTCCATTGTGGTCATTTAGGCGGCCCAAGATAAAGATAAAATTCTGGGCCAGATTCTGAGGCCCAGAAAAACATCCCACTAATCTAATCATATCTTCGAATAAAAACCTCCTAATGGGACCCAATTTTACATGTGGTTAGGAGACATCATGGGATCCATTTTCTTTTTCTATGTCCCACTCTAATTCGGCCATATAGAATGTCTTTTAAGCGCGTTTGTTTGGTGGATGAAAGTTGGAGGCCACCTCTGGTAAATGGTGGAAGAATCAACTCTCCCTCAACTTTCCACCAAACTATTGACTACCAAAATTAATTGAGGAGACCTGGACTATTGAAGGCTCGACCAAAGGATTCAAAAATTCCTATTTAAGGTAGTGGTGGTGGAGGATTTGGGGAACTTTGGTGCTTTGTTCAATTGCAATGTTATGCTGCGATTTTGTTGTCTCAAGTTTGTCTTTCACAAATAAGTTGTTCAATTAACTTTAGTTTCTTAAACAAAACTCTTATTTTCCTCTTATTATGTTGTTATTAATATCAATTTGATACCTTTGGTTCAAGGTGTGAATTTATTCACACCAAACCTTGTGAAATTATTCACACAACGACGGAGTGATAATTTTCTTTTTATTGTTTTATTTACTTCTTCAATTCCTCCGTCATGAGTTTACTTCCCGCTTCCGTTGAAACCATAGCATCAATGGAGGGATAACCCACTTATGGGTTGATCCAAGGGAGTGTAAAGGGGATTTATTGGATGTTATTTATCACCCCATTAATGTATAATCACTTTTTAATTGAGATTTTTATTTGATGATTTTTAAACTCCATCGTCCTTGTTGAATTTAAGGATACACACTTCAAGTTCTAATACGAACCTTTAACTTGATGTGCTCAATACTTTGATCCATCAAATGTATAGGTTATTTGTATTAAAGGATGTAGGAATTAAACCAGTAAGTGATGATGTTGTTTTATCTCCTTAAATGAACTCATCTCAAATATAAGAAATTAAAATCATTGAATGGGAAATACGTCCAATCCACCCGAAGTGATAACCTAGGATCAACTCATTATTTTAAATTGAATTCACTTAAGTATCTTATATTTACATTAAAACCATATAATATCAACCCAAGTTGTCCACTTCATATCCAAAAACAGTCCATAGAATGTACATGTCTATAGGTTTCTCCTTAGGTCTCTGAGGATTCGACAACCCAAGCTAAACTACAAGGACCATCTTATCTTCTTCTCTTGGGTAAATTTGAACGTGAATAAAATTTTGGAACCATTTCAGGAGACCTAAGTAAGTTATATTAGAAATTATCATCCTTTTTTCTACATCCCTCTTCTCTGTTCTCACCCCCTCACTTTTATGGAATTCAATTTTGAACATGTCCAAACATGGGAAACCTATCCCTACTTTGATCACCCAAACCCATGTGTGATGTACAAAGACCATCCTCATTTCTACATGTGGGATCATCAACAAAGTAATGAACCACAATGGTTTTACTCCTATGTTCCACAAAAAATCCCATCATATAATGAGTTTCAATCCCCCCAAAGCCAATCTGAACACCCTCTTTTGCAATTCCAACAACTTAATTATCCACTTGGAAATGACCATTTGGATAAACTTCTTATACATCATAATCCACATCCATTACTTGAATAATTGTGCCAAAAAATAGAGATAATTAATTTTGAGGTTTCTTCATTGAGGTTAGAACTACAAGGCATTAAAACTTGTGAGGATCCCATCCCTACACAAACTGTCCCTTCCATAACCTAATGTGAAGTGTCTAGTTTCCCACAAACCTCTCATTAATTTACTGAAGAGAAAACAATTGGATTTTGGGAATATGAGGAGGATGAAGGAATTTTTTATAGGTGTTGAAATCAAGAGGAAACAAATGTTTTTTATTCACAAGAGGGAAATTTAACATCATGGATTGAGTATCCTAAATATTGCACCATTGCTAATTTTTCAGAACCAAAAATTACTGAACCATTGGGAGAAATCAAAAAATTTGAGTCCATACCCATTCTGGACACTAATCATTCAAATTTTGTAGTTAAATATTCTATTCATAAGGAACCAATTTTTTTGAGAAATTTGGAAAATGAAACTGAGTTGGATTCAAAATCTCGACCTGTGTCTGAATGTCCTATCCCACCCGAGCTGAAAATTAGTATTCTTCCTTCCACACTCAAGTATCCCTTAATAGGTTATAATCATGACCTCTAAATTGTAACTTATTCTTCTCTTGAAACCAGAAAAGTTGTAATGATCATTGATGTCTTAGGAAAGGCTATAGAGGAAATTGGATCACCCAATTCTGATATTCCTTGTATTTTTTCACTCATTGTAGAACATAGGTTTGTACATGGCACAAATTATAAACTAAGAATCAATCTCAATAAGGTAGAAGAGGAGAAATATGGGGTATTTAAAATGTTTAAAGTTGGTATTGGGTAAGTTATGGGAGTTCAATTCGAGCTAACGTCATTAAACCAAAGCGCTGCACGGGAGGCAACCCGTGGTTTTTATCTTTTTGAATCATTTTTTTTAAATCGGATTAATGAATCGTTTTGATATTTAACAAACATATTGTTGACCAGTTCTTCTATTATGAGTATGGATGAGTACGAAAGGGGAGCACCATATTCATCAGTGTCACATAGTGTGATCGTTGAGTAATACCTTACCCAGAAATTTAAAAAGAAGACAATGTATCATTAGTTTATTTTATTTTATGTGTTTGTAGGTTAAAATAAAAAAAATAAAAAAATAATAATATAATAATAATATAAAAAATTCCACATCATAGGTCGTGGGGAAAACCCCGTCACAACTGGTGAAGCTGTAGGGAATCGAACCCGAGACCGAAGGAAGACATGGGAGCACACTTACCACTGACCTATGGATTTTTGTGCTTCCTTATTCTATAATTTTTATATATATAATTATATTTTACTTTCTTTATTATATAAATATATATATATATATATATATTGTTTTTTTCTTTCTCTTTCCCTTTTTCTACTAGGGAATTCTCATAGTGACATCAAGATTAAGGGACTAAATTGGAGCAGAAAAAACTTCAACTTCAACCACCAGGTGACTTCATTCCATGATCCTTATATTTAAATTTCCTTTTTGAACTTCCCTTATCTGCCTCTACTCCTTCTAAATTTTCATTTCTTCAAACACTAGGGATAGTGTAATTTTAAGTTGGGGGGAGATAAAATAAAAATGTTTTTTTTGTCAAAAAAATGAATGATTTGGAAAAAAATGTGTAAATGGAAGGAAAAGTTACTTTATCTTTGAACATCATAATACACATTGCACAATTTGAAACTGAAAATCAAATAATTTATCATGCCCCGATTCTAATTTTAATCGTTGTATAATTTCATGATCATTGATTTTTTAAAGTGTGGTTGTCCAAAGTGATATTTTATTGTTTATATTTTCATCCAAAAAAAAGATCACAATACACATCCTTTGGATAGTGGGGTATTTGTTTGATTTCATGGGGTTCCTAAAATAAATATCATAGGTTTGGTGATAATTTTAGTTTTAATATGTGTATTAAAAAAATTAAAAAAAATAACAAATTTGTGCGTAGAGCAATGAAATGACCTAATGCGTTGCTTTCGGCACTTGGGGACTGTGACTCCATAGTTATCTGGCCCAGAGTTAGTTATTTTATCTCTACTTTTGGTAATTTGAATTTGGTTTTGATGGAGTTAACTCGAGATGATTCCCGAGTATGTGGGTTTCACTTGGTTCCCTAAGGTCTTTGAGCCTGGGAGTCATCGGCAGAGTCTCGCTATAGGGGTTGACTCTTTTGAGTACAATTTCAATTACCATGGAACAATTTCCAAAACAAAACAAAACAAAAAATAATAATAATAATAATACAAAAAAATTGAATAATCATATTAATATTGAAATGTGATTCCACCTAGCGCTTCTGTAATTTCCCCCTTTAATAAAGATGAACCCCCATGTCTATTATGATGCACAACACATCCTCATACTTAATTGATATTGGATGAAATATGGCAATGTATTTGAACAATGGAATGGGCTTGGGATTGAGATATACTTATGAAACAATCGTGTATGAAAATATTTTGATGGGTTTCATGATTTTTTGGTATAAGGGTTTTTTGTGATCATTGTGTATTAAAATGTTTTTGGAAAAGGGAATTCGAATATTATATTTTTGAGATATATTTTGCTCGGGACTAGGAAAACTCAAGTTGGGGGGGTGTGATTAGCCACTAAATGAGGCTAATATTCGTTGTTATTATATATAATTTTCATGTTCTTTGTTATTAATAAACACCATTTTAGTGCATTTTACACTTTGAACATTATTTCACATTATGATTGTAATACCTTCTTAAAATGCACTATTATGTGGTACAATTTTTAACATCATTTAAAGTACCCAATGATTCATCTAATTTTAAGGAATTTAATTATACATAATTTAATTTTATATTTTTGGAACTGTATCTACACTTAAATATGAACATTTTTCATTCAGGGTTCAATGGAGGATTCATAAAGTATGATGGAGATATTTGGAGATGAATGGAAGCAATTATAGAAAAGGCGGATTGGACACCATCCCACTGATGATAATGTTGGACCCACATTACAAACCCAATGAAGCCCAAATTTTGTGGGAGGCTATACGAAATATATATGAACAAATAATTCTTCAGTATATAGTGCTAATTCAGCTTCCATTGTGGTCGTTTAGGTGGCCCAAGTTAGAGATAAAATTCTGGGCTAGATTCTGCGGCCCAGAAAAACAGCCCGCTAATCTAATCATTTCACTGAATCCACCACTCCAAATGGGCCGAAATTTTACAGGAGGATATGAGACATCTGGGGATCCATTTTCTTTTTCTGTTGCCCAATGTAATTCGGCCTTCTAGAAGGTCTTTTAAGTGCGTCTGTTCGGTGGATGAAATCTGGATGCCACCTCGGTTCAAGGGTGGAAAAATCAACTCTCCCTCAACATTCCACCAAACTATGGCCTACCAAAATTAATTTAGGAGACTTGGAATATTTAAGGCTTGACCCAAGGATTTAAAAATTCCTATTTAAGGTAGTGGTGGTGGAGGAGTTGAGGATCTTTGGTTCTTTGTTTAATTGTAATGTTATGCTGCGATTTTGTTGTCTCAAGTTTGTCTTTCACATGTAAGTTGTTCAATTAACTTTAGTTTCTTAATAAAATCTCTTCTTTTCCTCTTATTCTGTTGTTCTTAATATCACTTTGATACCATTGGTTCATGGTGTGAATTTACGCACACCAAACCTTGTGAAATTATTCACACAATGGTGGAGTGATCATTTTATTTTTATTGTTTTCTTTACTTCTTCAATTCCTCCCTCATGAGTCTACTTCCCGCTTCCATTTAAACCATAACATAAATGGAGAGATAACCCACTTATGGTTTGATCCAAGGGAGTATAACGGGGCTGGATTGGATATTATTTATCACCCCATTAATGTATAATCACTTATTTAATTGAGATTTTTTTTGATGATTTTTAAACTCCATCGTCCCAGTTGAATTTAAGCCACATACTTCAAGTGCTAATATGAACCTTTACATTGAAGTTATCAATAATTTGATCCTTAAAATTTATAGGTGATTAGTATTAAATGTTTTAGGAATTAAACCAGTAAGTGATGATGTTGTTTTATCTCCTTAAATGAACCCATCTCAAATATAAGAAATTGAAATCATTGAAAACGAAATACGTTCATTCCACCCCAAGTGATAACCTATGATCAACTCATTCTTTGAAATTGAATTCACTTAAGTCTCTTAGATTTACTTTAAACCCATATAAATTCAACCCATGTTGGTCACTTCATATCCAAAAATAGTCCATAGAATGTAAGTTTCTATAGGTTTCTTCATAGGTCTCTGAGGATTCGACAACTAAAGCTAAACTACAAGGACCGTCCTTCCTTCTTCTCTTGGGTAAATTTGAGCATGAATCAACTATAAAAATTGGATTTATGAATTAATGAAGTGAGGTTATTAGTACAAGTGGTGTTAGATCATGATATCTCAGTCGATTATGAGAAGGTGAAATCTATTAGGAAATGGGAGAAAAAACAAAAGTTTTTTGAGATTGGGAGCCTCTTGGTTTTAGTTGGATATTTTCACCAGTTTGTAATGGATTTCTCAAAATATGATTCTACAATGACCTTTATCACTTAGAGGGGATTGAATTTTCCATGAGATTATAAATTTAAAATTTATCTTGTTTAGTTTAAATGTATTCTGAATAATGCCTGAGACAACTCATCTAGTGGTCGGGCAATGCTATGTGGTCTTCTGTGGTGCATCGGGATTGGGTTTAATTTGTTTTCTTGTGTAGGGTGACAAATTTGTTTCCTAAATCTCTCAGTATCTTAGGAAATATGAGAAGAGTTATCCAATCCATGATATTAAAATTTCATATGTTATTCAAGCACTTAATATTGGGTGGAATTATATTTTTAGAGAAAGGTTCACCTAGAATTATGACCAAAAGAGTTTGAGTAAAATATTTCATCCAAAATATTTGAATCAATGCTAGAGTAATTGGGTGGAGTACCTGAAATATTTTTTATTTCGATATTTCCTATAACTTAATGAATGATAATTTCATTGCAGATGATTTGAGAAGGAAAATTCCAACCTAGGACATGGAAGAATCATTATAAGAGTGGAACATGATTTTTCATTTTCAATGTTGCATATTTGATTTGGGGAAATAAGGGTCATAGTTGTTTTTACTAGTGTTTAGGTGACCTCTTCCCTTCATGATATGATTATCCATGAAAAATATCTTGATTATTAGTTCCATATCATTAGAGTCTCTACTTATGGTGGGGGTATTGTCAACAAGTGGTCGTACTATAAAGAAGGTATTCTATATTTTTGTAATAGGTTTGGTGTTCTATTAGATTTGTGGATATTTGTGATGGGGTATTTTTATAATTCCTAGAGGGATATGCACCCAAGAACCATGAATATGTTTAATGATATGAAACAATGATTTGGGTGTCTAGGTATGATATGGGGTGTGATGATTTTTTCTCTCATTTTTGTACTTTCCAACAGCTCAAGGCTCAGCACCAGATACCTTCAGGTTTTGTTCAGCGACATACGGTTCCAACTTGTAAGTGGGATGAGATATCTATGGATTTATTGGTTTGGTTTCCACATACCCTAACATAGAATAATTCAATATAGGTTATGATTGATAGGATTAAAAAATCAAGACACATTATACCAATTCATGATACAACCAATTTTGAGGAGTTTGGAAATATCTAGGTGAGAGATATTGTACATTTGAATAGAGATATATCTTCTACAGTCTCTAATAGAGGTCCTTGTTTTAAATCTCTCTTTTAGAGAGGCCCTTATGAGGTACTAGGATCTCAAGTTATTTTGAGTACAACATACCATACATATATGTATCTCTAGAAATATAGGGATACACAGATTCCTATGGATATGTTTTCCCATGCATTCTTAAATTTGGTGGAGCTTGGGATGGCCATTTGGGAGTTGTTGAGTTGTGTTATAATAATAGCTACCGCCCCACAGTTTGAATGGATCCTTTTGAGTCCTTATAAGGGATAATGTGTAAATATTAATTTTGTTTTTTAGAGATTAATGAATATTCCTTGGTTGTGTCACGCATGGTTCTAGAGAGGAAAATATATTTAGTTGATTTTTCATAGAATTATGATGTCATAGAGCCAATATAAACCGTATACTAATAGTTGGTATAGACCATTGGGATTTTTAGTTGGTGATCATGTGTTCTTGAATGTTTTTCCCAATTTGGGTCATTGACATATTGGGAGGCAAGGTAAGCATGATCCTCAATTTTGGGGACTTTTTAAGTTTTTGAGAAGGTGGGGAAAATGGGTTAAATTTTTTTACTTATTCCATAGTAGATGAAAATACATAATGTTTCCCATGTATTAATTCTACGAAGGTATCTTTCTGAACTATCTCATGTTCTGAGATGAAGTGATCTTTATTTCGAGCCTATTTTATCAGTGACTGAGCATCCAATCTGGATAGTTGATTCAGATCCCAAGGTACATTTTCAGAGGAAGATACATTTGGTTCAAATGCTATGGAAACATGGTTCTTATAAGCATGAGACATGGAATAGAGAGGCATTGATATGTGAGTAGTGGCCTCATCTTTTTGATATAGAGACTTTTTTAATGGGAGGGGGACAAAATGTTTCTCTGGCGGGATGGTTATAACATCATGTTACAATTTCTAGGTACTCCTTGACTCGTATTTTTTATCATGGTTTAGTTGGGATTTGTATTGGGTTGCTTTGGGTAAAAATTTTATTTTTTTAAAAAAATTTGGGTTGTGCATGGTTGGTGTATGATTGAACGAAATCATGCACCGACCTAGTATTAATAATGAAAAAATAAATATTTTGGGATCACGCAGTTGGTGCATGGTTTGACAAAAAGTGCACCCACCAAGTAAAATCTATGCACCCCATTGGAGGGGCACACTGTTGTAGTGTAGAGTTTGACAAACTGTGCACCCATGACCAGATAACCATGTGCATGTGATTTTTTATTACCAACAATTATTTTAAAAATTATTGAACCCTTATTTCCTCACCCACTTGATCCAAACACAATATTACTCAAACTCCTAGGTCTTGTAAGCTCTCAATGGGCCATTTTTACTCCTCTAAACCCATTAATAGGAAGATTAAATCTTTGAAATCCTCTTTCAATTCCTCAATGGTAAGTGATATTCTCCTATTCCTTATCACCCTCCCTCTTATTCCTTTATCCATAAGGATTTTTATATCATCTTATTGTTGATTGATCTAAAAACCTTTGTTCTGGATCTTGAATCTAGGTTTGATTCTTTAATCTCATTTTTCATCTTTTTCATTGGAAAATCCAGTAATATATATTGTGATACATGGATTTTAGTGTATAAATATAGGTGATTTAATTTATATTTATTATTTAAAAATCCCTTTATTTTCCTGATTTTTTAGATTTTATTTAAATTTAATTATAAAGACCCAATTCGGTTAGAATGTCAATTAGAAATTGTATTGGAATAAATTTTGGGGAAAACCCCTAATTTTAGAGGGATTGGAAACTGTTATGTGATTTTAATTTGATAGAAATTTTGAAATTGATTTTTGAAATTTAATTTTGAGAAAAATGGATTAATTTTAATTGATAAGAATCTATGTTCTGATTTATCTTGAAAAATAAATGAATTGATTAAAAAAATTGGTTTTTATAGTGAAATTGGAATATTGAAATTAGAAATGGGTTAATTTTATTTTAAAATATTTTGAATTAATTTTCCTATTAATGACTGATTGATTGAGAACATGTGATTCAGGGTATTTAGTGGGTTATTTGGGGAAAAACGCAAGAATGGTAATTCCCTGGAAATATATTGATACATTATAACTCTTGTTAAAACCAAGTTCAGCATAACTTACCCATAATGGGATGTTGATTATTCATATTTGGACATTGTCTGAGGGATATGTGTACATATATTACCATGATTACCAATATGAGATGTGTGTGGATCCTATAGCTTGTAACTATGGTACATCCTGGAAGATAACCACGTTTCTTGTTATGAATACTTTGATATGTATATATTCCAATTATTTTGAAACTATTTTAGTCATGTATAGTGGTTTATATATACAATTTTATTTAAAAATTTACTTAATCATATATTGTCAATGATTTCATATTTTGAACTAAAAAACATATTTTGATTTAAATATGAAATTTTACTTCTAAATATGTTTTTTTCAAAATTCAAAGCATGATTTGGTCTATTATTTATGAGATATTATTATGGATCACAAGGTGAGGCCCCTACTAGTTTTTTTTCTCACACCATACTTTTTCCTTCGGGATATTGTAGATTATCTTCTTATAGGTTCATGTAATGGGAATACGCCTCTCGGAGGAGGTTGATGTTCATGACCCTTTGGGAATGGAGTGTTGAGACATTAAATATTTTTAAGTACTATATGCTTTGTTTTTTTTATTTTTTTATTTACTATTTGGGTTTTGATATACCTTCTTCCTTTTTGGGTACTATCTCCATTCATATTTTTCTTTGAGCATACTGATATATATGTTATTCCACTTTGTTTGGGGAAACTTACTCCCCACAATCATATCGTATGATTCATCGTGTTATTTTCCATCCCATGGGGTTGGGAACACCCTTCAGGCTATATCTGGATTAGCAAGGGTATCAGTGTACAAGGGTATCTAAGCCAGTTCTTGATAGTAGTGATTCCTAGTGATGATGGATTACTAGTTGGTGGAAGAATTTGAATTGACCCATGTTGTGGGTTCATTCATTGGGAGAGGAAGGAATAAGGATGATTTACATAATTTTCATGATAACCTACTTCCTAGGAAATGAAACATATAGATAAAAATGGGGTTTTGGGCATACGATCAGTGGTCATGGAAGGGATTGGAGGACTAGATGTTAGACATATTGGTGTCATAGAAGCAAAACATTGGGGAAGTGGTTGTGGGGAGACTTGGATTATGTTATTCTATTATTATATATCTATATTTTATGTGTTACATGGTGAGTTATCCATGGAAATGTTTGGGGTAATTGGTTTACTTGTTTTAGGTGCATGTTAACATTTTTTATTCATTAGAGAATTATATTATCTTCTCACATTTTCATTAGAGATCTTGGGTATTATCCTAGTTAGGGTACCTATTATACTCTACCTACACATATATAACCTATTTTTGGGTAATCATAGTTTCATTAGTAACCAAGATGGACTGTACATTCTTAGAGATTAGATTTTTTTATTAGTGATGTCTCTTAGTTTTTTGGTGCCTTTTTAAGACCCATATATTTTTTTATACCATGAACTATGGTATTTTATTATTACAAGATATTGGGTTATTTTATAATATGTGTTGTTGATTGTTAGTTTATAACTTATCTATTGTACTTACCTTATTTCATTATGGTAATGGATTCCATTGTATATTGTATACCATTGATGCTAGTCACCAACCTGGGGTCTATTGGAGGTGAGTTCGATGGTCAATATTTCTCTTCATTATTGACCCAGAAGGGGAACTAATGGGGGGGGGGGGTTGTGATTGAGTGGCATTCAAGATGATGGTTGAGTGATAGGATGAAGATTGGAGTTAGGCACTATAATGATTTCATGAGTCGATGGGTTAAGGGTATAAGTTGATCTTTGTATGTGACAATGGCTAGGGAGGCTAGATATGACACAAGAACCCCAATACTAGAAATCCGTGCTATATCCACCGTTTATAACCATGTTTATAGGTCAAGAAACCATGGATATTGGTAATAGCCACAATTTGGTGGATCGTGGCTCCTAATGTAATGGAAATAGGGCCACAACTGTAACTATGGATTCCACCATGGTAGTGGAATTATAACCATGGTCTCAAAACAAGGATATAGATTCTACCACATTTAATTATAGCTACAGTTACAAACAATGGATCTAGGTCTATAACCATCATTCAAACCATGGAAGTAGGTCTATTTCCACAATTTCTAACCTTGGGTATAACATTCTACATTCCCACTTATATCCATGATTATAAACTGTGGTTATATATCTACCACTATAGTTTGAACCTTTTCCATATACCTATAGACATAGTTTATAACCATGGATATGTCCTGTAGATACTGTTTAAAAACGTGTACTACCATGGTTTGAACCGTTCCAATATACTACAGACACCCGAAAAACCATTTGTTGTTCGACCTTTAGAACCTATGTACTAATCCAAAATGAATGAGGCACCATATTGTATCATAATCTAGACTCAAAAATGAATTTTATTATATGGAATCCCAATCACCTGAAATGATAATAGGTTACTCTCAATAAACACGTCCACCAGAAGGCAAAGATTCCATTCGATCCACTTCTATTGCACTACTTCAAGATATCCAACTATTAGACTCTTGACATCTAATAGATACATGAGGATCCCCACCCTTACCAAATATTGGTAATGTCTATATTTCATAAATAAAATATACGTAACTTATAAGACTTATCGAGAGAGGTTTTATATGAATTTGGGGGGGGGGGTCGTAAGGCTTGTAGAAATAGTCCAGTTCTAATTCCATCATCCAGTTTTAACCTTCCTGAGTTTATGGAAATTCAACTATACAATACCTACATATTTCTATCCAAACATATAAATTATAAAAAAAACTCCCTTAAAAAATATATTCACACCCACATCATTGAATATTTTCTAGATAATTATCTACTCTATGTACAGAACTCAACACATACCCACCAGAACATGCCAACTTATGAAATCATTAGTTCTGATAAAAAACGTATTTTCCATAATGATTGATTGTAGGTAGTTGAGTTTTATATAGTATTTTATGTTAGGAACACTCTTTACAAATGGTCTCTAATGAGTTTTGTTCATAGGGCCAGAAGAACCCAATGGATCTCAAATCTATGATTCACTGACCTATATTGCAATAGAAGGTGTTCACTGGGTAAATTGGCCAATGACAGTTAAGAAATCACATTGGTTGAAAGTATGGGATGTTGGGGTCATCACACCCTTTGGGGGGGAACTATTTACCATTCCAGGACTCTCTTATTTCTTTCATATATGTTCATGAATAATTTTTTAATTAAAAATTGTGTATTTTATGGGTTTCCCTGAGGTGAAAATCCATTATTAGTATGCATGATTTTGGAATAAACTATATGTATCTGAAGTTCACTATCAATTTAGGGACCTATATGAATCCGATTTAATCTATCAATGATACCCTTATACTAAGAATTAAAGAATTAATTTGTCATTTATGGGGTCACTGAAGAGTATACCTTCCTCTAGGGGACACAAATGTTTTCCTAACATCGGGATCAAACCCACAATTTGGGCTTCCTATGTATCCTCATGAGAGGAATCAAAACTCATGTAGTTCACTACTGCATAGTGGGGCATATCAACTTTTATGGTCATGTGACAAGGATTCAACAATTTGGATTAACATTAAGTGGTAAGGATTCCTAGTTGAGAAGTGACTGGTAAAAGGTGGTATAGGGATTATACCGAGGCGAATTGAGGAACCAGAGAGGGATATGGTATCCCTAGTAGATATGACCCTACTAGGAATGTGGCCAGAGAATATTAGGGTGGACTTGGGTGTTGTTATTGGACCTCAAGGATGCTTCCTACATATCCCAGTTAGTTGTGAATCTAAACCCACCTAGTACGGTAGTTGGGGATTACACATTGAAGATTCTCATCTGATTATACTTCATTAAGAATAAGGAACTTTTAAGGTTTATGCATGGTTGGGGATTATAACATATATGAGTCCCATTTAATGTTTGAAGTTGGGGATTAAATATATGGAGAAGTCATATATGACATTTGTGATCACACATATGTCATAATCTTCACTAACCTCTAAGACCATGTGAGTCATTCTCAGTGTGAGAAAAAAGAGGAAGCAATATATTTGATGATCACACAATCTCACCATATCTGATGATGGATGGTGATAGAGCCCAATGGCAGTGAGAAATGGGGTTTGATTATACCCTTTTACACTGTTATTTTCATGTCTTAGATAGTCTCATTTGCTCTTCTATCTGGAGACATCCTGGGCAGAGGTGAATTAGAGAAAGAGTGATATCTCCCGAAAGAAAGGATAGGGGATCACCTTCAGAGGAGTGAACTAAAATGTTTTCCAATAGAGAGGGAAATGTTCAACACTTTCCCCCATATAAGTGAAAGGATACTGGTTCCCCTCAATCCCTAGAAGGAGGGGGTTCACGTGATCACCCTAGGGTTGGGACCCGAGTTACCCTGGTAATGTAAAGTTGAAAACATTTCAATGTTCCACCTTACTGTGGAGGTTACTCACACAACTCATCTTACCATGGGTATGAAAACTCATAAGGTAACAGAAATGTTCTCGATGATCTTATCATAATTGTTTGGTTGATTTGGAAGGTTCATTGGCATAATGCTATTAAAATGGTTCATAGAGGGGCCAACATGGGGGCTGATGACATGACATAATAGGATTATGGGAGTTGGATAATAGAACACCCTAGGATATTGCATTCCACATAGAGGGAGGGGGTTCAATCCATGTGGTGTGTTGCTACATGGGATAGAGGACCATCCATGTAGCACTCTGATACATGTACCTAGGCTCTTCCTACGTATTTTGATGCTTTTTTATTCTAGGTTCTGCAAGCATATCAGGTTTCTATAAGGGTCCAAGTTCCTCATGAATTGAATTTCACTTCAAGAGGTAGGGTTACACCCACATAGTTCTTTTCTATGCATGATTCCTATATGAAGAGGTGTCATCTATTTTTCACCTTGGGGATTGTGGCCCTAGAAGGGTTTTTAGTTCTCAAACCACCAGATGTTTTAGTATTTCCTTCTTACGTCTATGCAGTTAATTTTTTCTTCTGGGAATCGTCAAAGGGATCAATTTATTATCGTCCCTTGATTTATCACAAATTATCTTGATCTTTTTACTCTCCTCCATTCTGCCAATTTTTTTTGGGTCCCCATGAGTGGAGGGACCAGGTAATAGAATGGCTGGTCTTCTGTAGGGGCCACAAACATTCTTTTGAATGAGCCCATAAAATAATTAGTCAGTAGGGGGAATCCTTTGTGGGCATGGAAACACCCTTCTATCTCTATAAATTAATTCATTTCATTTTCAGGATCTGACGTTACCACCTTTACCTAAGAATGATAAAATTCACAGGGATGGTTCGTTTTTGGGGGACAAAATTAGTACCTCTCCTATAAAATGAAATTTCTTCATTTTCAGTTGCCCCCATCTCCACCCCTTTTCACAAACTATTTTCGTTTGTGTTTACTTCATTGAGCTGTAGAATTCTATGCAGAGTGGAAGACCATAGAGTTATTTATGATTTGTGATTTTCCCTTATGCGCATTCTTTCTAGAACTCTTCTTATGATTTGTTTTTCTCCTTTTCCTAATTAATGGACTCATATTTATGTTGTTTTCAGAAATTTCACGACCCTTAAAAATCACCCATCTTAATGGATTCTGGTAAGGAAGAAAAGGAGACTATTCCAATGTAGAAATAGGTCATATTTTTATGTTTTTTTAAAGTATGCAAGTGGACCCTGAGTAGGAAAAGACACCTATATATAGGGGGCCTAGATCATTTCTCATATACCCATTTAATCGAGGAACTTGGTGCTATAAATAACTCTCAACTATGTACTACTTCCATGAACTATCTTTTTGTAGAAAGCTTTTCAAAGAATTGATATTCATCAAACGCAAACTAAACACGTAACCGTGAATGGTAACATTCAATCTTCCACATAGTAGGATATTTATTAGGGGAATGATTGTCCCATGGACTGTTTATTTTATATTCAATTCTTCGGTAGATAACTCCGTCATGAACTGATGGTTTACATATTAGTACTTAAATGAACTGATGGTTTGTGGGAACATTTTCACAGGTTTCATAATTGTACATTGTTTTGTAGAAATTAATTAATTTACTTCAAATCATGATGCATACAATAGGATGGACCCTTCATAGGTTTCTTGTACTACTGCAACATCTTCTAATGTGGATTAAACTCTCTTGACTATTGATGATAGGAGGAAATCATTGAAGGATTCTATAAAAAGTACAATCATTATCAACCCTCTTGATCAGCTTCTTTAAGAACTTATTAGAGTTATTCAAAGAGTGTGTTAAGTATCAGATAGGTGTCCTATTTATGGATCTGGACTACCATAAGATTTAGTGATCTATGAACGGTGCTCAAAAAATCAAATCACCTCCAAGATATTGTAAATCAACAATATTACCCTGACCAATATTTCTTCAAGGGGGAAATTTATCTGAGAGTCCCTTGGCACTGGATCTCTTTAGAGTTATTCTCCTCAGTCGTTGGGGAAACCATATTGGGGATATATGAAAAAATAAATTTCTATCATAGCATTTAGGAGAGGGACCTAGAGAATGAGAAACATAGGTAGATATCAAAATGGGACCTTTTTCTTCGGGGCTCATTTGGTTTGGACTAGGGGTGGCCCTTTTGGGCCTGCTAGTTTTTTTTGGAATTCAAAGTTGAGTTGTTAGATGTTGGGATATAGGAGTCAGTAATATTTTTACATACATTCACCCACTGAAATCAAAATATTATTTCATAGTTATTGGCCAGGTGTAGTTTGGACACCAAAACCTTCCACTTGGTGTATAGGGAAGTCAACATTAACCTTTGGGAAGTCTGTCTGATTTTAGGGGTTCCCATTGTTGATGATATTTTTTCCCAAATTATCACCCCTATTCTACATGGGATGAGGTGAAGAGGAGACCTCATCTTTCCAGGAAATTCATTTCCAAGTATAATTCCCTTTTCAAATAGGATACTCACCCAAAGAATGATGTCCCATATTCCAATTGGATTAATACCATCTCTAAGTGAAGTGACCAAGATCCCCACACACGAAGACTGAAGATTGTCCAAAATATTGAAACATGAAGGTGGATGGGTGATTATTGGCCCATTTTGGAAGAGGTTCAATTCAATTAATGGGGTTGGAAGATAATTCCTAACAATGACTGGTTGTTTTGATTAGAAGCCTTCCTATACATGTTTATGAGTGGATGGATTCTTCTTGTGACTGATTTTTATAATGAGATCAAAGTTATAACCTTTATCATGTATGATCAATTAGCAACCAACAAGTGTATTAATCTTTCAATCCAGGTATTGGTGAAAATAAACCATTTTATGAGACATATTAATGAAGGGATCCATCAATGTGGCTGGTAGGTCCCTTCCATATTATCTGGGACTGGGTGGTAGCTAATATTAGAGGCTACACATTTATAAACCCTTAACAGATCCCATAGGCTACTATCTTACCATAATTCCAAAGAACAAGCGAGGTAATGTTGTTAGACTAAAGTGAGTAGGAAATGAAGGAACACCTCAACCACCATGACCATTTCACTTATCATACTTACATTCCCCCCTATAGTAAATTGGTAAATGATGGATATGGGGAGTTTAATGAGTGAGGCTATCTCTTTTCTCTATGGGATGGAATTTTGGATGCCCATATCAATTGGAAACTCATCTTTGAGGGATATTAACCCAACATATTTTCTTCTCAATTAAATTTTTTCAAGATGAAGTGTCCTAGGAACCTCAATAATACTCACTCAGAGAAGTATTTAATGATATATTGACATATTTGGATGATGTTTACTCTGGAGAACACCTGATGCCACATCAAATTTCCTCCTTTTGTGGATTTTCGGCCTATCCTTACTATATGATATATTGAGACCTGAAACAAATAATACCCCACATATCAACTGGAAAAAATCTTTCCTTTTATAAATTCTTGAAAAACATATTGAGCTTGGGGTAAAATAGAAGAAAACACTTCAGTATTCTAGTCCTGGGAAACATCAAAGAAAATCACTTATTTTTTAACCGCTTAGGATAGTTTTGGGGGCCTATACTTCTACCCCATGATTTTGGTGCTAATTATTAGGATCTATAATCTATACCTTCATATGTATCTTTCTCATCATCATAGAGACAATGAGACTCCTTGATGAGGGTCTATCCGACTCGCACATTGTGGAGTTTCTTGTAGGATAAGGAGGCCATAATTACTGGGTATGGTTATGTATCAGTTCTTATAAAATATATTTCATGATAATGACCTTGAGATGGTGGATTTCTATCTTCAAGATCTCGATGAACCAATTCAATCCCTCCAAAACAATTATAGATACTTTCATCGAGTAATTTCGATGCAGAGGGAGGAGGTTAATGATGATGATGAGGATGATATCCATGCTTCAAGGGGTGCTGATGAAGTCGACCATCCTACTAAAACCATAGTAGGGGATATTCCTCTTTCACATTTAGGGAATCTCAAGTTATTATCCCTATAGGGTTATGAGGTGATTGAGGCATCTATAAATGTCACGACTCGTCCCTCGGTGCCCGTGTCGGGACTACCCCAAGCCCGCCTTCCATAGGCCAGGGGCTGGCCACTAGCACCAAAAGGCATATTCCCTAAAAACAAGAAGGAATTGCCTTTAAAACCTATAACTCACACTACTATGAAACACCCCAAGCTTCCACGGTACGTTTCCTTTCGAATAATGCAATGGCGTGCATTGTACGCAACTTCGAGATTTTAACGCACCATAACCAATCAAACTAGCCGTTATGAATAGTAATACCTACTTTTTGAAATTTTATAAATTCTATCTCTCCAAATGGACTTAATTTTTGGATTCTTAATATCGAAATTAGACTAGGGTGAAATTTTGGCACTTTTCAGATAACTTTCATATTTTGATGAATAGTGAAAATTACTAAATTTTAATTAAAAACAACTTTTTTAATAAAAATAATTAATAGTGATAAATTATGAATTTGAGTGGTTTTAAAGTATATTTAGAATATATTTTTACCATGTAATACAATGTGGGTCACTGAACAAAATTTCACATTTAAACCAGACATAAACAAGTGCCAATCTTTTGATAGTTATTATCTCTTAAAAACACGCTTTTTTGTTTTAACAACGGGAATTAATTTTAAATTAATTTCATCCACTTCTGTGTTTTGAATTTGGAAAAATGGATTCCATATTTGGAATCAGGATGTTAAAATTGTGTAAATAGGTAACTTTTATTTTTAGACATTTTGGATAATTACTTCGGTAAATATTTTATTTACCATGGTTAAAGGGTAAATCCGGTAAACAAGGGTTAAAAAATAATATTATAATAATACTAAATTACCCTAAAACATGTATTAAACCTATTGTTTGATACATGGTCGACCATGGGAATCTTTGGGTCGATTTTGGGACCCCATGGATCCACTTGTAAGTGATAATGACACTTTATTTTAATTAAGTTAAAATAAATACAAAAATGACACAAGCATATATCGTTTAGAAAAACAATTGTTACATAGGGTTATATATGTTGGATTTTAGACTATAATTATTCATTAGAAATATAAAACGATTTCCTACATAATTATATTTTATTTATAATTTTTAGACATATAATAAGTTAAATTATTTATGACACAATGGTGATGCAGTAATTACCATAATAGTGAAAAATTAGAATAATTGATATTATAAATACCCAAATAAAAATAATTTGAGACTTTTATTGAATTACACTAATTTTCTAGGTTAATATGACATACTAGGATTGATTTTATTAACTTTTTTCGAAGTAATCATTCTGTTATGTGTTTCACAAAAATCAACTATTGAATAGTGTCAAAATTGACATAAAAGAGTTTTTAAAACAAATAGTATATTATTAATTGATATTAAATTTTTAAAAATCTACGGTTCGGTCAAGAGACTTATATCATGATAGGTATATCATTAATGGACCATTTGGGGGTTTATTGGATGTATATAGTATTTTTATTAACCATATAATATAAAAATACAAAGAGACATTGTAAAAGTGAAACTAATTAACTAAGAGTTAATGCTTAAAGACATGGTTAATATAATGACCCAAACCTGTCTAAATTCTATTTGTTGAGTTGTTTTCAACCCATCCCCACCTTAACATTTAAATAATAAACTTTTGAGCCATTATAAACAGAATATGAATTTATTATAAATTAATATTTCTAGCTTTTCCAAAGGTGCCCCTCACCCCTCTTATAAAAGGGCACTTATCCTTCTCATTTCTTCACACCTTCAAAGCCTTTTGGTTCTTCCAACCCCTGCCCAAATACTCTCTAAACTTCCCTCAATACAACCTATAGGCCTTAGTTTGATCATAAATCCAACCTAAGGATCCCTTTTGATCAAATAAAAAGGAAGAACCCGAAGAAGAGGTAATGTTTTCACCACCCCTTTTCAAGTTCCTTTTTTCTTCCACTTCTTCTTTCTTTGTTATTACCATTATAAAATAATAACTCCAGTATCATATATATACTGTGATGTTATTATAAATATGTTACAACCATATTCATTATTCTATCCATCCTTTTAATAACATGTCACCATACGTGCGTACGTACGGCTTACCGTCTCCACGTCATGGTGTAATTGTTATTCAATATATTATTATTTGGATGGGTATAATAATGATGGGTAACTCATGTAAATAATAAATATAACATGATAATTATTCTGTATATATGATATACCATCCAATTATATATTATTTTAATATAAAAAGAATGATATTGTCGCTCGTGCATACGTACGGACTACCATCTCCACGAACGCGATGAGATTCATTCTCCATCATATCCATTCAAGAATAATTATAATTTGATGATTTAAAAATAGTATCTAAGGACTTGATATAATTCTGGATATGAATAATATACATCCTATTAATAACGAATATGGCTCACATAACAAAGAATATAATGTAAAATGAACCCGTTAACACCCGAAATGACGATAATTCTAAGATATTATTAACAAATCAATGTTAAAAGATCATATTTGATATCATATTAAAGTAAATTATTCTTGTATAATTCAATAACAAATATTTCACCATTATACAGGAGGTAAACCTACCATCGACCAAGGAAAAAGTACAAAGTAAGGGGTTTCTTATCTCACTCTTAATTTCGTGAGAATTCCATTGTTCACCACTTATTTATTACATGTGGTGTATGTGTACTACCCTTAATTGTATTAATTGTGTATTATACATTAATTAATTGGTATATAAATCATAATTGTATGATCCTTCTTTCATGGGTGTATGTTTCGTATGTTACCTAATCGATATGGGAATTCGAAATTTCAATTTCCACTCATTTGGCTTTACGCATATTTCATTGATTATATTACTCCACGATTATGTGTGGAATCACTATTCATTTGATTATGTCCTAATTTCCACTCCCTTTTCTGTGGATATAATTTTGATACACATAATCACTCCATTGATAAATTCTCAAGTGATCGGTACGAACTTGATAAGAATAATTTTAACTCAATCTCCATTTGTTGAGTTAAATATCCAATTCAATGGTGTTGTTTTTACAAGAATATGTGTGTATGTCATCTGATTGATTTACAATAAATATCCAATCATATTGAGTGTATTTATATTTTTCACACATAATTATGTCGTTGATTTATCCTTAACCTAAGGATACAGCCTTTATGAGAGATTTCATCTCAATTTAAATTCCATTGAGACTTCTTTGTTTTTATACACCAAATCACTTTTATGTGGTGTATATAATGTACTTTGACATTTTATATCATGAATCCCTTTATTCTCATGATATTACAATGTTTTTATTACCTCAATTATTTGTATTCAAGTGTCGCTATTTTGGTTAGAATCTCTAACTAAAATACCATTTTTAAATGTTTTAAAGACTTATTCTTATAAATCTTTCTCATTAATGTCCATGTTTTAAAAAATGGTTTTAAGGATTTATTTATATTGACATTAAAGTTTTAAAATTAAAACTCCTTTTTAAAAGTTTCAAAGTGGTATGGGACACTTTGATTCAAAAATCTATTTTTAAATGGCTTCTTGACAAATAATGTGACTTTTAAATGATTTCATGAAAAGGGGGATATTTCTCTCAAATAGTTTTGATGATTATTTTCATCTATGTCAAAAACCTTCATTATTCTTGATTGAGGTTAATGTGATACAATACAATCTTCCATATTTTATCAAATGATTTATGTTTTACTGTGGATGCGCTATTTTTATACCATTCATGGTTTGTGGTGAAAGTATTGACATTTCGTATGCTAGTTTAATACGAATGTTTATGTTATGTTTAAAACTTTTCATATGGGAATGTATTGGAAATAATATGTGACAGGTGGAGCCCACTATAGCTCCTCGATGCATCGGTAGGTCTCATGAGACAAACTAGTGTCTTGGCACTAGGCCTTGGAAAAATATTATTTGTAGTCTTGGAACGAGACCTTGGCTATGTGGTTATGATAGTCTGGAATTATGAATTCCATCATTATGAAAGTGGTTATTGATATTTCATGGGATTGTTCGACTAGTAGAATATCCATGTGAGTAAGTAAATGGCATTATTTTATTTTATCTTTTCCATTTTATACTGAAGTTCAAGTTTAAAAGGCTTTTGTCTTAGTTATAAACTGCCTTAAGTGTTTATGCTTATCTATGAAAGCTTTTGCTATAATGTTATCCTTACTGAGCATCTGAGCTCACCACTTTCAATGTTTTATTTTTCCCAGGATTATGAAGAAGTAATTTATGAATGACCTACAGGGATAGTATGAGGGGATATGAAGACAATATGTTTTTTTTATGATGTAATGTAAAACTTTATGAATGTATCTAGTTATTCCAAGGCTACTATACTAATCGGTCTTTTGAGACTTGATCTTTCTTGTAATCATGCCAATGTTATGTAATAATGCACTGACTCTGGGTAACTGGGGTCGGGGCGTTACAGTTGGTATCAGATGAAGTTTAGTACAAACCTTGGAAGCTAGATTTAGATAAACTCTGATTAGAGCACGCAGACCTAAGATGAACTTTGAGGATTAGTATAGAAGAACATCATAGAATTTTGGTATTATAGAGATTTTGTGAGTTTTCCGAGAAATACATCCCTGTCTGGATACGACCAGGTAGAGGCGGATCTGGCACAGATGTACCTAGGGGTAAAACCCTAAAACACCGCTTTGAGCTAGACTTGAACGGGAACTGGTGCACGAAAACGGGCCTTGCTGCACTCTTGGTTAAGACACTCCCAGGGTATATGCTTAGGATAATTTACATTTTCTTTACAAACCGATTCAAAGTATTATATATATAAGATGAGATTAAATGACCTTGGTTAATCCTAATGTGTTTCAAATTGAGAATTTGGTGACAAGTTAATCTCTAAATGATTGTATGACTACTATTACTCACACAATGCTTTCAAGTTTTAGTCAATGGATGGATTCCAAGGAAGTCATAGTGACTTTGAGAATGATGTACAAGGTGGGAACGGTGGTGGAAATGAGAAACAAAATGGAATGTTGATAGGCATAAAAGATATCATCTTTATGACAAATCAGTTTTCCAAAAATATGATCAACAACATATATATTAACCAACTCCCAGACTCAACAAGGAAGAGAAAGGTGATAAATGATAAGAGCTCCAGCAATGGAGACTATGGAGAAAAAAGAACCCTCAATTTTCATCATGCAGGAAATGTAGAAGGAGACACCCAGGAAAGTGTCTCAATGGGACAACGAAATGCTTTACGTGCGGGAAGGAAGGACATAAAGTGAAGAATTGCCGAAGAAAAATGAAGAGTACTATGGAAGAAGATAAAAATGGTCCCAAGAGTCCATTTACAGTCATTTTCCATAAATGTAGGGGACCTGGACATTACCCGAGTGAATGTCCTATTATATAGGATATTTTCTTGGTCAAAGAAGAAGCTATGTGGAAATAAATGGTTGGAGAAATGTTTAAAAAGTATCAGCGATCCCTGTTGATGGGTTTACATTGGAATAATTTTCTCTTGTATTTGTAACCCCGCAGTTTTCCATGTGATAATGATATTTGAGGAAGAATTGTCTCTTCTCTTGTGGATATAGGTATAAATAACCATTTGGTTTTATATGATCATTGGGGTTTGAGAAAATTATAAGTTATTATAAATTGGGATGAAAATGCAAGGTATGATATAACATTTGTGGTTAAATTATGTTATTTTGAGGAATTTATCTCATTTTGGTAATATTATAAAATATAGTTTTTGAAAAAGGACAACACGTAGACCGTGTGACAACCTGTCGCGTCGGACAAAGCTGTGGGAATCGAACCCACAACCAATGTGCGATTGGAATTTATCGCCTACCACTGGACTAAGTGAAGTCCCTGGTTAGTGTGACTATTTTCTTTAGTTAAATGATTTTATTGATCAATAATATGTTGATTTGGGTTCTTATGTCTTATCAAATGAATACCCTTAGTATAGGAAAATGATTTGGTGATTAAGTGAAAAATGTTATTTTGGAAGATGTTCACTTTTTTGGGAACACTATATGTCCAAGGAAAATAGAATACTATGGGATGTCATTAGAGGAGTAATGGTGGATTTTTATCTATGTTTTTATTGTGGATCTATAGTGATTTGGGTTATTTATGGAAATTATTAACCTATAATAAAGAATATGTGATTAGGTTAATTACTTTTAAGTATGTGACTTTAAGAGTAGATGATGTCATTTGGAGATACAATTTAACGTGGAAGACTACATTCTTAAAAGTTTTGGGTTTCAATATTAGTTTGGATTATATTGAAGGATTTTAAGGAGAATTTATTATTGAATGGTATTTATTTAACTTTGGGGTATTGTTGGTTTAATTTTAGAAATTAAGATTAGTAATTTTTTTTTCTCTAATAGAATATACATTTGGGGGATCATCAGATCTTATACTAACCATTTTGGTTTTTATTAATCTCTAAAGTCAAGTTAAATATATATTTTATCCTACATGGATCATGTATTTCTATAGAAGTTTATTCTAGCTCTTTTATTGTGACCAACTCTTCTTGAATACTCATTGTTCAAAAAAAAAAAATAAGTTAGTGTTAAAAATTTATTAAATAATGAAAATCTACTTAAAAAGAAAGTATATCTCTTTATGTTTTTAGTCAATATCATAAATGAGTTCCTCGTCCTTATGTAATGTAACTTAAAACAAAAAAAATGTTGTCTGTTTACTTTCCTACTAGGAGACTAATGGTCGTTTGTCCCAACACAAGTTTGTGGTTTTATTATTGTTAACTTTCTCCTGATAATGATTTATATCCCTCTCCATCAGAACATGACACTTAGTTTATCATCCATAACCATGTTTTCCTACATGGAATCCGAGTATGGGTTATTTTGGAACACCTTTATACCTCTCTTTCTTTCTTTTAAAGTGATAGTTTTATTGACTTTTTTTCCGATGTGGGACGTTCCATTATATTCCCAAGCACAATTTTAAAAATTGAAAGGACGCAATTTATTTAAAGAGGGGATAATGTAACACCCCAAGCTTCCACGGTACGTTTCCTTTCGAATAATGAAATGACGTGCATTGTACGCAACTTCGAGATTTTAACGCACCATAACCAATCAAACTAGCCGTTATGAATAGTAATACCTACTTTTTGAAATTTTATAAATTATATCTCTCCAAATGGACTTAATTTTTGGATTCTTAATATCGAAATTAGACTAGGGTGAAATTTTGGCACTTTTCAGATAACTTTCATATTTTGATGAATAGTGAAAATTACTAAATTTTAATTAAAAACAACTTTTTTAATAAAAATAATTAATAGTGATAAATTATGAATTTGAGTGGTTTTAAAGTATATTTAGAATATATTTTTACCATGTAATACAATGTGGGTCACTGAAAAAAATTTCACATTTAAACTAGACATAAACAAGTGCCAATCTTTGGATAGTTATTATCTCTTAAAAATACGCTTTTTTGTTTTAACAACGGGAATTAATTTTAAATTAATTTCTTCCACTTATGTGTTTTGAATTTGGAAAAATGGATTCCATATTTGGAATCAGGATGTTAAAATTGTGTAAATAGGTAACTTTTATTTTTAGACATTTTGGATAATTATTTCGGTAAATATTTTATTTACCATGGTTAAAGGGTAAATCCGGTAAACAAGGGTTAAAAAATAATATTATAATAATACTAAATTACCCTAAAACATGTATTAAACCTATTTTTTGATACATGGTCGACCATGGGAATCTTTGGGTCTATTTTGGGACCCCATGGATCCACTTGTAAGTGATAATGACACTTTATTTTAATTAAGTTAAAATAAATACAAAAATGACACAAACATATATCGTTTAGAAAAACAATTGTTACATAGGGTTATATATGTTGGATGTTAGACTATAATTATTCATTAGAAATATAAAACGATTTCCTACATAATTATATTTTATTTATAATTTTTAGACATTAAATAAGTTAAATTATTTATGACACAATGGTGATGCAGTAATTACCATAATAGTGAAAAATTAGAATAATTGATATTATAAATACCCAAATAAATATAATTTGAGACTTTTATTGAATTAAACAAATTTTCTAGGTTAATATGAAATATTAATATTGATTTAATTAACTTTTTTCTAAGTAATAATTCTGTTATGTGTTTCAAAAAAATCAACTATTGAATAGTGTCAAAATTGACGTAAAAGAGTTTTTAAAACAAATATTTTATTATTAATTGATATTAAATTCCTAAAAATCTAAGGTTCGGCCAAGAGACTTATATAATGATAGGTATATCATTAATGGACCACTTTGGGGTCTATTGGATGTATATTGTAAGTTTATTAACCATATAATATAAAAATACAAAGAGACATTGTAAAAGTGAAACTAATTAACTAAGAGTTAACACTTAAAGATAAGGTTATTATAATGACCCAAACCTGTCTAAATTCTATTTTTTGAGTTTTTTTCGACCCATCCCCACATTAACATTTAGATAATAAACTTTTGAGCCATTATAAACTGAATATTAATTTATTATAAATTAATAATTCTAGCTTTTCCAAAGGGGCCCCTCACCCCTCTTATAAAAGGGCACTTCTCCTTCTCATTTCTTCACACCTTCAAATCATTTTGATTCGGCCAACCCCTACCCAAATACTCTCTCAACTTCCATCAATACAACCTAGAGGCCTTAGTGTGATCAGAAAGACAACCTAAGGATCCCTTTTGATCAAATCAAAAGGAAGAACCCGAAGAAGAGGTAATGTTTTCACCACCCCTTTTCAAGTTCCTTTCTTCTTCCACTTCTTCTTTATTTGTTATTAACATTATAAAATAATAACTACAGTATCATATATATATTAGGATGTTATTATAAATATGGTACAACCATATTCAGTATTCTATCCATCCTTTGAATAACATGTCACCATACGTGCATACGTATGGCTTACCGTCTCCACATCGTGGTGTAATTGTTATTCAATATATTATTATTTGGATGGGTATAATAGTGATGTGTAACTCATGTAAATAATAAATATAACATGATAATTATTCTTTATATATGATATACCATCCAATTATATATTATTTTAATATCAAAATAATGATATTGTCGCTCGTGCGTACGTACGGACTACCGTCTCCACGAACGCGATGAGATACATTCTCCATCATATCCATTCAAGAATAATTATAATTTGATGATTTGAAAATAGTATCTAAGGACTTGATATCATTCTGGATATGAATAATATACATCCCATTAATAACGAATATGGATCACATAACAAAGAATATAAAGTAAAATGAACCTGTTAACACCCGAAATGACGATAATTCTAAGATATTATTAACAAATCAATGTTAAAAGATACTATATGTTATCATATTAAAGTAAATTATTATTTTATAATTCAATAACAATTATTTCACCATTATACAGGAGGTAAACCTACCGTCGACCAAGGAAAAAGTACAAAGTAAGGGGTTTCTTTTCTCACTCTTAATTTCGTGAGAATTCCATTGTTCACCACTTATTTATTACATGTGGTGTATGTGTACTACCCATAATTGTATTCATTGTGTATTATACTTTAATTCATGGGTATATACATCATAATTTTATGATCCTTCTTTCATGGGTGTATGTTTCGTATGTTACCTAATCGATAAGGGAATTCGAAATTTCAATTTCCACTCATTTGGATTTACGCATATTTCATTGATTATATTACTCCATGATTATGTGTGGAATCACTATTCATTTGATTATGTCATAATTTCCACTCCCTTTTCTGTGGATATAATTTTTATACACATAATCACTCCATTAATAAATTCTCAAGTGATCGGTATGAACTTGATAAGAGTAATTTTAACTCAATCTCCATTTGTTGAGTTAAATATCCAATTCATTGGTGTTGTTTTTACAAGAATATGTGTGAATGTCATCTGATTGATTTACACTAAATATCCAATAATATTGAGTGTATTTATATTTTTCACACATAATTATGTCGTTGAATTATCCTTAACCTAAGGATACATCCTTTATGAGAGATTTCATATCAATTTAATTCCATTGAGACTTCTTTGTTGTTATACACCAAATCACTTTTATGTGGTGTATATAATTTACTTTGACATAATATATAATGAATCCCGTTATTCTCATGATATTACAAAGTTTTGATTACCTCAATTATTTGTATTCAAGTGTCGCTCTTTTGGTTAGAATCTCTAACTAAAATATCATTTTTATATGTTTTAAAGACTTATTCTTCTAAATCTTTCTCATTAATGTCCATGTTTTAAAAAATGGTTTTAAGGATTTATTTATACTGAAATTAAAGTTTTAAAATTAAAAATCCTTTTTAAAAGTTTCAAAGTGGTATGAGACACTTTGATTCAAAAATCTATTTTTAAATGGCTTCTTGACAAATAATGTGACTTTTAAATGATTTCAAGAAAAGGGGGATGTTTCTCTCAAATAGTTTTGATGATTTTTTTCATCAATGTCAACAACCGTCATTATTCTTGATTGAGGTTAATGTGATACAATACAATCTTCCATATTGTATCAAATGAGTTATGTTTGAATGTGGATGTGCTATTTTTATACCATTCATGGTTTGTGGTGAAAGTATTGACATTTCGTATGCTAGTTTAATACGAATGTTTATGTGATGTTTAAACCTTTTCATATGGGAATGCATTGGACATAATATGTGATAGGTGGAGCCTGCTATAGCTCCTCGATGCATTGGTAGGTCTCATGAGACAAACTAGTGTCTTGACACAAGGCCTTGGAAAAATCTTATTTGTAGTCTTGGCACGAGGCCTTGGCAATGTGGTTATGATAGTCTGACATTATGAATTACATCATTATGAAAGTGGTTATTGATATTGCATGGGATTGTTCGACTAGTAGAATATCCATGTGAGTAAGTAAATGGCATTATTTTATTTTATCTTTGCCATTTTATGCTGAAGTTCAAGTTTAAATGGCTTTTTTCTTAGTTATAAACTGCCTTAAGTGTTTATGCTTATCTATGAAAGATTCTGCTATAATGTTATCCTTAATGAGCATCTTAGATCACCCCTTTAAATGTTTTATTTTTCCCAGGATTATGAAGAAGTAATTTATGAATGACCTACAGGGATAGTATGAGGGGATATGAAGACAAGATGTTTTTTTATGATGTAATGTAAATCTTTATGGATGTATCTAGTTATTCCAAGGCTACTAAACTAATCAATCTTTTGAGACATGATCTTTCTTGTGATCATGCCAATGTTATGTAATAATGAACTGACTCTTGGTAACTGGGGTCGGGGAATTACATACTATGCAGAAAAAAGGATACGAGAACAAAGTAAAACTATGTAGAAAACAGGGTGTTTATAGAAAGTAAAATGGTCCATAATACATGCCCAACTATAAGGTACAAGAATAACTAGAAAGTACAAGTAAAACTGAGTAAAACTCCCATGAACACCTGCCAAGGACTCCTACGTGAAGGGTAAGTACAACTCTCGAATTTTCATCTCAGCGGTACACCTTGTCTATGGTCCCCCCCTTAAGCTACCTCCAGTCCTGGTACCCTTATCCTCAGTCAGTGATGTCCGTCATCTATGCCAAACATAGCAAGGTGAGGGCGTAGCCTATGCATGGGTGAGTATAAAGATACTCAGTAGGGACCCCTATACCCTCAAAGGTCTCACAAAATCCACAAATAATAAAGTTAAAACATTAAAACAACTGATAACCCAACTTAGGTATATGCCCATACATATACATAAGTTGTCAAGTAAACCCATCTCAATCATGAGGAAACATGAGGACCAACTCAAAAACCCAAAGCCTAATTGTTCCATGATGGAAGGAATATCACAAAGATAAATACTCAGCTCACACTAGGTATACAACTCTGAGAGACAGAATTATGAAGCTAACCCACATGGGGTTGATATGGAAGCTGATAGCCAGCCACATAATTCTCTTGGGATAGAAACAAGTAACCTCCCGAACACCTCATCTACTAGAGAACTCCTCCTCTATCGAGTACATTGGTCCTACCATTTCAAACAGAGCCACTTCCCACTAACCTATAACTTCTGATGTACTCTTCCTGTCACATACCGTGGTTCTTCCACATCACACAGAGGCGCTCCCCACCGTGGGTCTGCCACGTCTCACAGAGGTGCTCCCCCCCCGTGTCTTGATGAGGTATTCCTCATGTTGATTACCATGGGTCTTCCACATCACGCAATGGGACTCCCCATCATGGGTCTACCATGTCATACAAAGGCGCTCCCCACTAGGCCAGTCGAGTCACTCCGAGTCGAAACGGTCAGCAGTCGTCAAGTCTCAGCAAGTCGCAGGGTTCCGTACATATCGTGCTTGGGAGAACCACTCCCCAAGACATAATTCATACCTAAACCTCCCCAGAGTTCCAAGAAAAAGTAACTCAAAGGTCTGCAATGTAAAAATAGACCCAACACAATAGATGGTGTGTCAATTGGATGCCTAATCTGTAAGTTATTAGCGTCTCCGCTCTGAGGGTTCGGTTGGATTTGGGGTCCGATCCAACCCGACCATACTACAACATTATCCCAAACTCAAGTGGATTATACCTAAAGGACCTTCTCAATCCAAGGATCCTAACACCATAGATGGTTTGTCAAACAGACGCACAATTTTCAAGTAATGGATATAAAGGTAAAAATGGGTTCGGATGGCCCCGGGTCCTGTCCGACCCGACCTGGACCAACCCGACCCGGTTCGGGTTGACCTGACCCAGTCCGGGTCTGGCTCAGATGGCCTGGGCCTCAGCGGGCCCGGCCAGGCCCATGAAGGGCATGGACCGTTGGTGCGGCCCGTTGGGCATCCTGCGGTCTGCCCTAGCCGCAACCCGGGGGGAGCCCCCCCCGGTAATCTGAACGGCCCGAGGGCCGTTTGGTCACCCTATTGGCACGCAGGACTGCTCGAAGGTCCTGCACGGTGCACCTCAGCCGGCCGGAACAGCCGTTCGGTTCTCCTTCCAGCTGTGACGATGTCGTTGTCCACCTACGGCCGGCTTGGTGCCGAGTGCACTCTGGCCTCCGCCTCGGCCATGAGGTCGCGACCTCCTGCTCCACCGGTGACACGGAAGCACGCCACCGCTCCTCCATACAGCCAAGGCTGATGGGAAGAGGCATCCCCAATAACCGTTGTCACAGACGCGCGCCTCCCTTCCATCCTCACGGCCGTCCGGGTGCTGGCTGTCGCTTTCTTCCATAAGCCACTACGGCTTTGTTCCAAGCCCAAAAAATTATACGATTTTATATTTGGGATCCTTGTGTCGAGGGCTTCACATCTGTATATTGAGATCAGAAAAACTCCACATTTCCAAATCTAATAAAAATTTGGGGGCACAGGAACACACGAAGAATGCGCGAAGAAATAAATGGAAGAGAAGAAATGTTAATGTGTGAGATGATGGCCATGTTCGTTAGTCCATCTTCATCATAAAATTCGGATATGGGGATTCAAAAGAATAAATTAAAACATATATAAAACCCCTACCTTTTTGTTCTCCCGTAGGATTTGTCGCGAGGAATTAGACGAAGTCGATGAAGATGGTGACGTCAATGTTCGTCGCTCCCACAAGATGTTTCCGATCCGGGCTCAAGCGTCATACTCGTTCTTCAATTCGTGGTTTTAGGGTCACTCATCATGGCTTGCTGAAACCGTCTCCATCCTCCAAGTTTTGGGTGTCACAACACTTTATCAGAGCTTTGTCGCTTGGTGAAGCTATTCCAATTCCTCCCCCAAGATCCATATAAATAGAAGAGGGGGGAGGGTAAGTAATGATCATATAATTTATGAAGGTTCATTTAATAAGAACCTTCGTAAATTCCAATGACGTTGTTACTTATTATTTGAAGGTTCAAGCCATTTAATGTTTTGACTCTCCGCTGGTACCACACTACCGGTTGTCCATTGGTGGAAAAGAAATAAAATAGTATGATTATTTTATTTCATTTACTTTTAAAAGTCACAAAAAATAAAACCTTCTCCGAACCAACTACGGTCAATGTAAATCCTCCCTTAAGTGAATCCCGGAACTGTAGATTCAATGGTTCCATCAGATATTTTAATCTGAGAACTGATTGAAAAGTTACAAAATACTACTCACACATTTACTGAACGTACCCGAAAAAAAGTTAGGAAAATTATTAACAGTCACCCTCGACCTGAACTGGTCGAGGTTAGGCTCTTCCTAAGTGAAACACACCCCAACGAACCTAAATGTACTCTTGTATTTCCAATCCGAGTTACTATGTAAAAGTTATGAATTTTATAATAAAATAATTGTCACTTAATTATTTTATTTGTGGACAAAAACTAACTTTCACTGGTGGACCGCACCGGCCAATGTTAATATCTGACTAAAGAAAGAATACCCTCAGGAGTTCAGCGGTGGTCTTAGATTTTTAATCCGAGTTACCATTTGTGAGTTATAAGCATTTGAAAAATAAAATAATTTACTTAATTATTTTATTTACAATTATTCCATTTTTGGGTTTTCTCATAGGAGGGTTGCGCCGACTAAAACTAAGTCGTGCCTAGGGTAAACCCACCATCATTAATGCAATAGTGCACCTAGATTTTTAAATCCCGAAAACCATTTAGAGTTATTCCACTTTTTTAGTAAAACTGCTTACATGTGCAATTTAAATTATAAAAAAATTCAATGGACCATTCTGAGCACTCCAGGCCTTGGAATCACGTGCCGTCAGATTTTGCGGTCTCGAAATAATTCCATATAATGAAAAAAATACAGAATTTATGGGACATTACAAGAAAGTAGTTGCGACTACTGGAACTCTCCTCACTCCCCCAGGTAGACCCTCCATCATTAACCATCCCTATTACTGTGAATTTTCTAGAGGCCTATAAGTCTTGGGATTAGTTGAGGGATAGAATTTTGGAAAAAGATATCTAGGATACTCTTTTGGAAGAGACCCTCAGGCTTATGAGATTTGGGTCAATCATTACTCCTCTATGGATTTCAACTCGTGAGGATCCACATGATGTGGCTAAATATCAGGGAGAGATGGATACCTACCTCCACTCTTTCAAGGGTATACCATATTAGTTTGATTGAGTAGAATACATGGTGTTAATTTTGGAGTTATATGATACCGATAAAGAGGTAACTATGGTTTTTTTATCAACCCTTGTTCTTCATTCCCTCATGACCTCAAACCCACATTCCTTGTTCTTGTAGGAAATTAGTGGGATTTTTTAAACTATTTCTTCCCCAGAATACACTCCTAAGGGAACCACAACTAGGGATAATATCCCTTTATATGTGGGAGTTTCTAGAGAAGGATCTCAAGGGTGGATGAACATATAGAGGCAGTCCTTGAAAATCATACTTGTGGATTTTCCATCCCCATCCATACCTCAATTTCTTTCTATGAATCATCCCCATAGAAAACTATATAGCGACGATAGGTGTTCCAGCTATCGATATGTATAAAGTCAAGTATAATAGGTGGTTGGTACATTTCCTAATTCAGACACCTCATTAAACATATTCACTGTTGACTAATCATCATGCGCATAACTTGGTGTATGTCTGATGGGTAATCAGGTCAGAATTTATAAGGGGTTCGTAGCACTTTCTTCTTCATAGGTATAGGAGATACCACCAATGGATACAACTAAACAGGATAGGGAAGCTAGGCCAATTGAGGTCATTGGGGAAATCCCGAGACCCGATACTAGGGAATTTTTTTGGGATCAAACAACCTCGATCACAGTAGTGGTAGGGTATTTAGGGGTAAAAGATTTAACTAAGTGCATTGATACTTCTCTTAAATGGATTAATGGGACAACTTTACGGGAATTAGCTGAGATGAATGGGGACCTCCATGATACTGAGGATATCAGGGGGATACCATGTCATGGGAAATTGACCACTCATAATCTAATGACTACTTACCCTGTAGAGGGGGGTATTTAGGAGTCCATATTCCTACTAATCATACTGATTTTTACTTATAAGTAATATTATTATAGATGATGGAGTTATTTAGGTTTAAGAAAAGTCATAATTAGTTATCTCCCCTAGTTCTGTGAGGATTATTCATGCGGGTGCAGCTTTATTGAGTGATCTTTGAGAGACTGCTGATCTGAATGAGAATGATCCTACACCACTGGCGTCTCTAGGAAATATTAGTGTCCAATCATGGTCTGAGGATGTATTATTCCTATTATAGGGTGATGATGACAGAATAGTGGTCCTGAATCATAATTCTCTTGAGGATGTAGGTAGCCCTCCATTTCCCCCCATTTCATTTTATTTCATTCTTTCAAAATGTATACATTGACTGCCATAGTTTTTTGATTTTAGAACTATAACCACCGGTTTTAGCTTTTGTAGCTGATGTTTCGATCCTTCCACCAGCTGATACATTTAGGGAAGTGGCTACAATAGGATTGAGTCACACCAAGGCTACTAAATCGATACCATATTTGGAGGAAAAAATCATAAATAAATTTCCCCCTCTGATTGCAATTATGAAATTGTCAAGGACATGAAGCTGACCTTTTCAATGCTTGATAGAATATATGGAAAGAAATATAGAATTTTATTACTCAAATACCTCTTACAAACATGCCGAATAAACCGAAAAAATTAAATTTCATGTTTTCATTCCCAGGATATGTTGGGTTGGATTGCCACACTATTTATGACATAATAAAGTAGGTAATCACTGCCCCGGAGAGAAACAACAAGCTCCACTCTCTCCTTTTTTGGGGGGATTCCATTTAAAATCTTTCCACGACCAAGCAGATACTTATTAATGAATCCATTGATCATGATGGTACATCCATGTGGTGAGAATGAAAAATTTTACATAAAAGGACATTCATGGAGTAACTTGGTCGAGAGGTCAAGTGGCTCAACAAAGAACTAAAATGAATTAAATAGGAATTGGCGCATAAAGAGGAAAAAAATAAATTAGGGAATTAGTTGTTATAAGAGGAGTGAAGGGCATGAATAGATGTAGCTAAGGTGGTAGAGGAATTGTGGGCCGATACAGGGGCTGAGACTGCAACTTTTTTGGAGGTTCACCAATCCATAGAGGACTCCAACCAAGAACTATTATGATTTATCAAATTAACTAATCAACTTCTATAATTATCATGTTTTGTTCATGGAGATACTCCATGATATGTATTTCCTCTATTTTTATTGAATGGGTATATTAAAACTCATTTCCCTTCCAAATATTATCCTTTATCATGTCCTACAATTCCAATAAATTATATTTTTCTATGCTTTTAAATACAAATATGATTCATATGACTTGAATATTAATGACTGGTAATCGATTTCAACTATTATATGGGATAATTCAGTTGGAATAATCATGTAATTCTCTAATTTTTTCCTAAGGTGAGGGACTCAAAGATCATAATTTGTCTTCTTTTTGGCTTATATGACAAACCATACAAACTATGTTTCTATTCTATTATAACCCTAATTTTTTACTATGTCCATGGCGGTGTGGTATTAGCAAGCCTTACATGACATTTTATTAGGCCCCCCTTCATGGTTTTTGAACAAACAAGATTTTTGAATCTTTTATTTGATTTCTTTATTGTTTCCTAAATATTACAAATTGTAGGTTTAGCAAGCTGGTAGTCATATTTTTTCCAGGGTTCCCTTCCCATGTTTTCAACATGGTGAGTATTTTGTCTTTTTTTATAGGTAGTTTAGAGTCTTTTAATAGACTAATTATACTCATGTTTTTGTTCTAATAGGTTTCACTAGGAATTATCGGGCGAGGTCCCCAATATGGATTACTAACAGAGAATTTCTATGTATTTTTCAGATATGAATGGAGGATTTTTTTTCTTTACCCTAATTTTATGATTTAGGGATTTGATGTATGATATGGGGAATGTATGTGATGAGTAAACAATATAATGTTTTCCAACATGATGTTTTTATAGAATACAGAGGTATGAAAGGCCTCTCTTGAGGATGAAATTTTATTCGGTTGAAATTCCTTTTTTGTAGGCATCTTATGTAGAGCCAACTAGGGAAAATTGTTCATTTTCAAACAAAGGTGTCCTCATGATACTAACCCTCCATTTATTATGGCTATGTAATTTTTGAAAATTTGGATTTTTTTGTAGGATCATAATGGGTGTCTTTTCAAGAGAATTATTTCTAAAAATAACAAGGGAATATATATCGGCAGTAGCCAGGAAAGAGAAATCACTCCTACAAAAATGATTCTAGTGTAAAGTACGGTTGGATCTGGTGAAGATTAAATTCATAAAACTATAACATGGATGGTGAATTTTATAATATTACAGATATGAATATTTAGGGTCATGGTTAAAGTCCACTTAGCATTGACTGAGGGATTAATGGTTTTCCCCTTTTACAATAATATATCCCAAAATGTTTTATCATCTTCTGGAATAAATTGGGAAGGTTTTAAGTTATAATATGAAGGTTTCTATATCTGAGGAATGGTATAAGTAATGGATTACATTAGGGTGTATGGAGGTAGGAAAAGCCTCACCTAAGGGAGAACTTTTATTTGGTTGTCATTCCTTTTTTATAGGCAACTTGTGTAGATCCAACAGAGGAATATTGTTCAATGTTGAAAAAGGTGTCGTTAGGACATTAGACCTCCATTTCTATTCATTAGGGAGGGTTTGGGGGAGTCATACCTTTCTTTACATAGAGTCTAGTTTTAAAAAGGATAGTTCTTGAATATGATGGGAGCATTTTATATAGATATTTTCCAAGAATGGGTAGAGAAATTTTCTTTTTGTTAGTATGAGAAGGTTACCTGCACAGTTCAGACCCATGAATAGGGAAGTGACAAAAGAATTTGTTTTTGGTTTCAAGGTTATGAATGGACCTAGGGTTTAAGACCATGGTATCAATTTTTATCCTAGAGGGATGGAATCAAACCGCATTTAGTTAAAGACTTTCCTCACCTGTTCATCTAAACTCTTGTGTATGAAAGGGGAATTTTCCTTTGATTGAGAGCTTACAAATGGGTTTAGGATCACATTGGACCATCATATACAGATATAGATCATGTATAAGAGTGTGAGGGAATTTATTTTTCCATGTCTAAAGACATGTTATGCAGTTCTAACCCATAAATAAAAAAATAGGTAGAATTTTTTATTTATTCTCAGGCTGGACCAAAGATTGAACATTTTGGTGTCACTAAGAATCCTGGAATAATAGAAATCAATAAACATGTAGTTCTTAATACCAGGATATTTTGTGTCATGAGCCTAGGAAATTGTTTGTACAGTTTAATGTCATGTGTTAAGAATTACATGGGGTTCTATAGTTGGAGTTCATACAACAAGGACCATTTATCACAGAAACCGTGAGTAATTTGAGGCTAATTGGGTTGGGATGTTCTGAAAAACCTAGAATGTGAGGGAAAAAAGGGTAAACCATGAATCTAGGGATTATCATATTAGGATAAATGATATAGTTAATTGAATCCATTAATGTGTTTGGATATTGAAAAAACCTCTCCAAAGGATGAAATTTCTTATAGTTGACATGATTTTTTTGTGGGAAAATTATGTTGAGCCAAATGTGGTATATTTTTCATATCCAAACAATGGTGTCCGAAGAAAATTAACCTCTATTTACAATAGTTAGGGAGGATTGTAAAGATTCAAAATTTCAGAGTCCTGGAGTTTCATTAATGGGAGGGATGTGTCTGGGCACATCCTAAAAGTTCAGACCATGATTGGTTATAGAGTTTGAAATTACCTAAACTAATCTGACTCATATATAGGAGTTATAATTCTATTTTTTGATGGATCCCTACATAGGTAACTCAAAAATGAGAATTCATGCATATATCTTCGTATGTTCACAAAATATCAGGGGTTCATGTTTTTACCCATGGATTGGGATAGGACATGATACCTAGGAATCAATACATATATTGTTAGAGTAAGAATCAAGACACACATAGTTCTTGAGGTGCTATATAGTTTATGATCATGAGGTAAGAACATTTTTCCCTATTTTAAAGATGATATACCTAGTGTTTTATTTATGGCCATGCTTCTAGGATCAAATGATGTAGATTGATGCACCTTCATTATCTAGGTAATCTGTTGACAAAACTGCTAATCCCATGTGAGTTGTTCTTGGTGAGATAAAAAAGGGCTGAAAAGGGTTTATTCTACCATAGAGAGTTAATAAAATGAACGATAGGGGAATTTTTCTTATTGATGGTGGCTAGATTGGGAAAAGGAATCTAGTTGTCAATGTGTATCTCATCAAGAATGAAGCCACACAAAGTTCTTAGAACACTCTTCATGCAGAGCTAGCTCATACATATAGAGGAGGTCATTTTCAACCTCATGGTTGTGGTAGCCCCTGGGATTAGATATCCTTTCATCACTACATATCCTCCAATAGTAAGAATCAAGACCTACATAGTTCAAAAACCCCGTGTAGTTTAACATCAGGCAGTGAGGACATGAATGGGGGATGTTATGGTTGTGCCTGGAATTAGATATTCGGACGTCACTGTGTATCCTGTAAGGGTAGTAATCAAGGACTACATAGTTATAGGTTTAATCCCTACATAGATTTTACTCAATTACATGAAGGGGAATATTTATTGAAATGGACTTATAAATAGGCCCTTTTTTAGAGTCCCCTACATTGATTTAGTTTGTATACAGGGGGAAATTTCATTTATTTTTTATTGGGCCCAGGATGTGATGTCTAAGAATTAATACGTATCCCATAGAATGAGAATCAATCCACAGATATTACTTGATGAAATATCCCTATATATGTCTGATCCATATGCAAGGAGGGGTGTTTTTGTCGTAAGTGGATGGACTAGGATGTAGAATCTAGGTGTTGCTACGTATCCTATGTAGATAGAAATCATCCCACACATAGTTGTTTGATAGTAATTTTCCACACAGGTCTTTCCCAAACACATAGGGGGAATTTTTCTAGTTCTTTTAATGATATGGACCAAGATGTAGAATCTAGGCATCGCTATATATACTATGTAAGAAAGAATCAAGTCTTTCAAAGTTATGGAAGAAGATACTCCCTAAGTGAGTCTAACTCTCACATGGGAACGAGGGCATTTACTCTTTCTCTCGCACCGATCTAGCTCATATTTGGTGAATAAATAATTGAAATGATGATTTCTATAAAATTTAAAATCATGTGGTAATGACATTAACAATTACATAGATTAATTCCATTCCAATTGGATAATCCACCATATAATTTAACATCATTTGATCAATACGTCAGGAATCTCGATGTTTACCATCATGTAGTGAGGATGAATTCATCTTTTAACTACATGAAATAATTCTTTAGGAACCTTGCATTAGTGGGAGATTTTTTACCAATACATACATTAGGATCAATAAATAAGCTTCATTGGAGTTGAATCTCTTTATGGAAAAAGGTCCATCTAATTTTGGATCAAAATTCGGAGGTTTATTTCTAAGTATCATCTGTATTATGAGAAACAATACCATCACTCCTTCGAGGAATGGCCAGAGACAAACCTTTTTGTTAAAGGATTGTGAAATCCGGTATGAAATCTCCAAATTCTAAAAGGTATGAAATCTCTTTTAATCGAGTCAATCAAATTAATCCATCTATTTCTATAATTTCTCATCCATTGATAGTTGGTCACAAATGGAAATGTGGAGCATGGGTAGCTGAACATAAATGGGTAGGACTACCTTTGTCCCATATACTAATATGTATGCAGTCAAATTTTTGGTAGTGTGGGTCGTGGCATGTTAACACTAAAAATCATGGAGTATCCTATCTGTCCACAACTTTTTTATCATTGTCTACTATTTTTCTGGATTATGTTGGATAAGTTATTGTTGAAGTCCTCTATCAATCTGTTAGTCGTTGTGTGGTAGTGGGATGAACGGTTGGACTCGATAACATACACTAGATATAGATTTTCTAATACAGAATATTATAAATGGGTGTCGTTTTATCTCATTATTGTATGAGTGACACTGAATCCGGTGATTAGGTTCACTTTCACAAAACTAACAATATTTTTCCCCAACTTCATTGAGGTCTATAGATTCAGTCCATTTAGAGAAAAATTCGGTTATAGTGAGAATATACTCGAAATTTTAGGCCACATACGAAAGATATGGTCCCAAAGTGTCCATTCCCCATATTAAAATGGTAATGAGTAAATGGTTGTGTGAAGAAACTCCAAGGGTTGGTGGATGAAGTTCCCATGAGCCTAATAGGAATGACACATTTTTTTAAATTTAGTGTAGTCCAATTTTACAATGGGCCAGTAGTATACAATGATTCTTATTTGATGAGAAACATTGGACCCTGACTGGTTAGAACTAGAGGAACTAGTTTGTACTTACATTATAAAAATGCTGTTATGTTCTACTTCATATCCCCCAAGAAGGACCCCATTCATTCCCCTCTTATATATGACATTTTTCTGGCTCCTTTCATCATACCGAACAATGTTAATTTCTTATCTTTGGATTTAATCTCTCTCTGATTTACCAAGTGGGAGCTATCCCTTTTTAAATTAGTACGAAATGGTTGTCATCAATCTAGTGGTAGGACTATGATATTGAAGTATGGGGTAATCTCATTGATTTATTCAATATTTTCATGAATGAATGGTGATACCATCTAGTGCTGAGAAATAATGAAGTCCATTTCATCTCGGTTTGGATTAGATAGGTTTGTGGAAGCATTTTTCTGACTATCACGTTGAGAATTATGTGACCATGTAACATGAGTTAATGTTGGTTCCAAAGGTAATTACACAATTATTCCTCAGACATGGTTTAACTGGGAGATTATATCTTCCTTTTTTAATGCATGCTTAGTATTAACCTATTTGATGACTAGTTTGGAATCACCTATTATATTCATGTGAATTAATTTTACTTGAAGTGCCAACTATAGACCTGTGATGAGAAGTTGATATTCTTCCTCATTGTTTTTTAACCCCTCTAATATCCATAAGGATTAAGGAAAAACTACCTTTTATAGAGATACGAGTACGACCCCCAACCCCACTTTGTTGAGCTTTGAGAATTCAATCCACTTTCCTATCAGCCTTTTGGATGAACCATAAAAGTTAATGTCCCATGTTTAGGGGCCTTATTGAATAGTGAAAACCTATTATTCAGGTATTACAGTGTCTAATGATGTTATTTATACTGGGGGGGTGGTGCTCTGCCATCAAATCATCGAATGCCTTTCCTTTGACTAATTTCTAACACACGAGTTGAATGTCAAACTACTACAAGATGACTGCCCACCATGAAAAATGTCCAGGAAACATTAGATAGTTGAGGATGTATTTTTGTAGGTTTGTACAAGATATCAAATAAACATTATGATGTTGTAGGTAGTGTCTCAGTTTTTGGACTAAAAATATTAGTATTAGATAGTAATTCTCGATATCTGAATAACAAGTCCCAATATTTATCATGGTTTAGCTAAGATAATAGATACTATTTTAACTGCCAGTCTCATAATTTTGCTTGAGGGAGTCACTTAGCGATTTATATAGGGAGTCCCAAACAAAATATGTGTCCTTCCTTCGATAGGTGGAATTAAAACAAGGGGAATTAATAGATATCTCTTAATACTATCAAATTATTCTTATCAATAATTATTCCAATGATGTGTAACCCCTTTTTCATCAACCTGGTGAAGGAAAAATATTTTTCTATATGTTTCACTATGAAGGATGGCCTTTGTGTTTTTGGGGTCGACATCAATGCCATGATGGCGCATTACAAAGTCAAGAAATTTTTCTGTGGTAACACTAAAATCACATTTCAATGGGTTCATTTTCAAAATTTGTTGTCATAGTTTTCCGAAGATTGTTTTAAGATCATAGATGTGGTTCAAACATTTTAGAGACTTAACCACCAAATCATCAACATAGCATTGAAAAAAATTTCTGAGGTATGGTTTGATGATGTGATGCATGGAACGTTGATATGTAGTGCCAACATTATTCAAACCAAATGTAATTACCCAATAGAAATATATTTTTTGGGGACACTGAAGGTGGTGGACTCTTCATCTTGTTTTGATATTAATATTTGATTGTTCTCTAAATAACCATCCATTAAAAAGAGATCCAGATATATAGTTATCGCATCAATCATTAGTTATGTGATTGGGATTGGGATGTCATTCTTTAGGTAGTGTCAATTGAGACCCCTAAAATCAATACAGACTCCAATTTTTCCATTCATCATTTTGATAGGGACTATTTTTTTCAAATATTTGGGGTATTAGAATTCCCAAATGAAGTTGAATCTAATGATCTCGTCAACTTTTTCCTATATCATGTCATCATGTGTAGGGTTTGTCCTTCTGGCTACATGTTTATAGCCTCGATGATCCCCTGGAAAGCCTAGGTGGTGAGTGGCCACCTCAGGATCAAGGCCTTAAATTTATGATTAGTTTTAGGTGAATACATCTCGATAGTTTCTTAGTAATGATATTTATACCTGTTGTTCCTATGGAGGTAAGGTAGCTCTTGGAGTTCATCAATGGTTTTAGAGAGACCTTCCTAGAATGATAAAGGGGACTCTCTAAGGTCCCCCTCTTCTTATAACTTCATTTAAACTTCTTCCTCTTATTACTCTGGGGAAGAAAGTCTTGGGATGAGTTCTATAGGTTTTGGTGATGGGTTGATGCCTCGATATTCAGATGATGGAGTGACTTCCTCTAATAACTCTGATAGTGGGGAATCTCTTTGAAGCTCTCAAGAGGATGGAGTGGGAGATTGAGAAGTTTCTTTATCCAATTTAAGTGATGAGATGACATATTATTCATCAAAATGTGAGGCATGGATTTTTTGATTCTATGTGGATGGACAGAATGTGATTTCACCAAATCTTTCTTCACTATTGGGGGAGTCCCTATACCCTCCATCACTACTAGACTCAGACTAAAATTGTGAAGATTTATGAATATACACCCTCAATTGGACTTATATTCTCAACGTGATTGATTGTTAACACATATTATTTTACTATTTTCTTAAAGGGGTTGAATAGTGTCCTTTACATATTTTTCGGGGTGGTGACCCAATCAACACCATTGAGTAGGGGTTTCTTCCCTTTCCCTTGATAGAATCTCACATTGATATAAGGTGATTCATGGGACTCAAATGAGATATTATTGTTGTGTAAAGTCCTATGTTTCCCATTAATCCATTATTTGATGCATTGATAGTATGATGAGGTAATTGTCATTTGTTGATGAATCCAAGGACATCCTAGTAGGATATTTAAGGACATGTTTTTACAAACCACAAGAAATTCCAAGTCAGCTAGAAGGTCTCCCAACTGAGTTTTGATCTTGATTTGGCTTAACAGATTTTTCTCATTTTTTCATATCCTAGAAATTTTATGGTGGGGGATGTTAGGTTATGATCATTACATCCCATCTGATGAATCATTCTCACTGGGATGAGATTATCTTTGGATCCATTTTTAGTAAAGAATTTTTGGTTATCTAAATAATTTATCATGACTTTCACATACATGGTTCTTAGGTATCCTTGTATAATGGTGTCTTCATCTTGATCTATAATTGATATAATAACATGGAACTTTATGGCACTGGTCTCTTTCTAATAAACCTTGGAAGCGACCAACTCAACATTAAACTCTTGGGGACTTAGCAAGGATTATTTGAGTTTCTAACTAAGGTATTTCAACAAACTCAAGGACTCCATGACTGATAGTTTGGTCAATATTGAGGCTAATTGTTTCAATATTTCGTACTTTAAGTAAAATGGATGAATGTTCTCAACTCTGAGATTGTCTTTAACATGAACTTTGGGGGATTGAGTGTTTGATATAGATGGATCTTCCCTCGGTAAGAAGCTTGAGGTGCTCCTGTCCTTTTTGGGTTGGGCCAGGTAGGTCTCCCTTCCCACAAAGAGTAATCTAACACATGTCCTTCTTCTTATGGATATCCCAGAGTGGTGGGGACATAGTATGTTAGGGCAGGTGTAGGGGTATTTTTCCATTCATTTTGGATCTACTAAAGGGATCTTCCACAAATTTTAGTGACATTAGTAGTATGAGAAGGGGTAAAAATAGAAGTTTTATTTATATCATTGATGCATCTTCCCAGGTATCCTCATCTCCCATGGACTCTTTCTCTAGTTTCCTAGTAAGATGTTTGGAACTCGGGTACATAGACATACTCACCATTGTTGAAGGGATCTATTAACTAGAAGACATTAATGGAACCAAATATCATCTTCTTATCGGATGATGAATTTTCCTAGATTATCATTTCTGGAGAAGCCATTTGGTGAGGTGTTTCCCATATTTGAATATCTTAGGGAATAAAATCTTAGAGGTTCAAAGACTATTATGGAATTGACATGATTTTATTTTATTTTAATTTATCCCAACATTTATTGTCAATCCTCTTCTTGGATGGTTGAATTTTGGAGGATTGTGGGGTTGAGGACCTCAGTTGTGTTGCAGGAGGAGCTTTGGGGGGAATAGTAGGTTGTTTCAACTATTCTTAAAGAATACAATATGTTCGATTGATTAAAATTTTATTCATGCAACTATAAAAATTCTACAGTATCCTAATAACACCTTCTTTCCACTCTCCTACTTCACCAGGGGAAGTAGTGGAAACATGTGACACTTTTTATGGCAGTGGTCACAATTTTACATGTTTAGAATCTATCATTTTTTGTAGGAGGCATTTAAAGACAAAACAATCCTGAATGTTATTTCATAGTATTTATTAAAAGGGGAAATAATTATTCCAGTCATCAAGACCCACCTCATGGGCCCTTTTCAACTCTAGTAGATAGAGTAAATCATGGACCATGGAAGCTATAAAATATACATGGACTAGATCATCTCGTAACATGTAGACTCAATTTATTCATTACTCGATTTGATTTCTCCTGGGTCCCCTTTGGTTGTCATATCGGGGAGGGGGTTGTTGAAACCTGGGGTATGATACATGATTTAGTGTAGGCTTTGGAGCTGGAGAAAGTGTAGAGGAATGTTTATCCATGAATGATTTTTCCTATGAATTTCAAACCCTTTTCCCTAATACCCTTGTGCTTATTTTAGAGTTGTGATTAGTGTACCATAGGGAGTCTTCCCTTCTTTGGGTGATGGTGTAGAAATGCCATAATATACCAATATATATAACAATTATTAATGGAATTTTTAGCTCATTGTGGAGGTTATCGATGCACAATAATTCATTTCTTCTTGGGGAGGTGGATGGTCCATAAAAAACCTCAAACCTTTCCATTAGACAATTAAGATTGAGAATCTATCATTATTGTGTTGTTTTTAGTTTGATTGGTCTTTGTGATTTTTATTCTATAGTGTTGAGCTAAATTTTAAGAGTAACTGTCAATGGAGGTCTTCCCAACCTATGATCGACCGAGCTGGAAAACTGGTTTAGCAGAAAAAGGCTATCCCATACAAGGTCCATAAAAATAATATGAGTTTTAGAGATTCTTATTTCAATGTATTTCCGATAATGGGATCAAAATGGGATGCATAGTGGGTCATATGTTATTTTGGATCACCTAAGCCATTGAATTTTGGAAACAAGGGACTTCAGAAATTTGGCGGTTGTGGGTGTCACTCTCCTAGTTGGGGAAATGCTTCTATTCTAACTATACTAGTGCACATCACTCCTCCATATAATCCAATAGAGTTTCCAATTCCTTGATGGTATTGATAATCCCTAGATGAGTGTCCTATTAAACCTGGATTGGAAAGGTGCAGTGAGGGGTAGGATTTGATGTTCTAGTTCTGCCATTATTTAAAAGAGATATCTGAATATGGGAATCCTAAGAGGATATAATTGAACCTATTCTAGTTTCCTTCTAAATGGATGGAAATTGGGATATCTGTACATGATTAGATCTAGGTGAACTGATGGTCCAAGCACTGTGTTAGTAGAATTTCCTAACCATGCTTCAATATCTAGGATAAAAACTCATGGTTGAGGTACACACGTTAGAAGTGGACGTTGAGGCTCTGTTCAGGGATCAAATTCGATAGGAATGCCTCATCGGAGTAATTTGGGGTTGTTTCACCTCATCTATTTCATTTCATGTTATTGATGATAAAATAACTTTTCTAGCATAAGGGTATACTTATCATTGATAGGAGGAGGTGGGTCATACACAACCTTACATTTATTCCTTTCTCTATTAGGGATTCCTTGATAAGGTGGAAGAGGATTGATCAGATAAACACACAAATTGAGGTCTATCTTCATACTCTTGGTAATCACACATTCATTCTTACTGGGGATTTAATTCTGGGTGAAACCATCCTCTCTTTGATCATCATCATTGGAATCATTTTCAGTGTGGTCAATAGGATTTAATTCCACTACATTCATCGATACATAATGAATTGTGGAAGTTATACTAGCTTATTAATGGTAGAAGAGTTGTTTGAATCCTTTTTTGGTTTTCTTCCTTTCATTTTAGGATTTCCATTGGGTTTCTTGGTGAATGGTGACTGGGAGGGATCCTTGGAGGGATCATTGGTGCAACCTAGTTGTATTCCTCCCTTCTAGAGAGAATTATTTCTAAGATGGGACAAAATAGGATACCTCTCCATTTGTCATCTTCTTAAAAAGGGAAAAGACTGTCTTTTGTCATGCCGATGATTGAGGTAAGAATTATACTATCCATGTGTGATGGAGTTTCTCTTGTTCCATTTTATAGTGCCTATACCAAAAATTTCCATTCTTATTGGGTAATTTTGTGTTCAAAATTCCTCTAGACTTATGGGTTAGGACTGGCCATATATTGCGATGGTTGTTACTAATGGTGTCTCTCTCTTAATATCTCACATGCATGTTTTAGGATGATTCATATACAATATCAAACATGTATGTGAACTATTTGTTTCTGAGGACAATATAAGTACTTCATTTTTGGTTTCCCTTATATGAGAAGCCTCCTGAATGCTCTTAGTTTCCTGGTTTGGGGGTTTTTTGGTGAATTTTTCTCTTCAGGCTTGATGTTTCTGATACTTACTCAAAGACAATTCATGTGGAGTGTTCAACCTTTCTTGAGTATGGTATTTTCTTGATAGCTGCCTAGGGATAATGAAAATACAATATTCCATTCCTATTGGGTTCTGTTGAATGGGGAATGAGGTGAAATGTAAAGATCCATGCTCTCCCCATATTCGGATGTGAACATGAGGAGGGGATTCAATGATGAGATAACGAAACTTATACATTTCATTGAAGTAGTTAAGTTGGATATTTTTTGTTTCCTTTCTGATTATGGTCTCCATGCATATAGAAGGTATTCTAGGAAGATTTCTCAATCGAGCTCTCCACTTATATTAATATGGTCTACATACCTATCGTAAAATATGAATTATTTTTCAGGTGGCAGTGATTCATACAAATATTGTGATCAATGTTATGTATAAATTATTTAAACAATTCCCTTTTCATGTTGAACTAAGAAGTGGTTGTGGTACAAAACATAATAGGTATTTCATCCCTAGACAATTTTCTTTTATATGAAACATATTCTTTTGTTCTTCTGTCAGAGACTCCTCTACATGATCTTCCCAAAATGGATGACTCTTGACTATTTTTTCACAAGTAGTGGGGATGTTAGGGGTCTCATTATTATGTGAAAAGTTTGGGGGTGGCTTCGAGACTGAGCATTTCCTTGGCCTGTCTCCTGGTTGATAAAGGATATCATTTTTCACTAATACAGTATCTTACATGTCAGAACCCACCCTTACAAGAGACTCAACATAAAGGGGGTTTCACATATTTGAATCGGTAAATGGAGGACCTTCCTATCAATATGATCTATTATAATCCGGAGGATTTTCAAAATTGGAACTACCATGGAATGAAATACCATTATAGATTATTTTCCAACTGATGATAGAATATTTTGCAGTTTATACCATAGAAAGGACCTTTTGGGTGGACAACATCATGTGGATGACCATATTAGTAAAATATGACACCACCGTGGGGATGACCTTCATGATTAGTTCTACCATTATGAGGACTACAATCATAGCCAAATATCCGAGTATAGGGATAATCTTTGTATCAAATACCCTTGGAGTACTTTTTGGGAGGATGAAAGAAACGATAGTACATCTCTTACTTTTTCATCTTTAAACCATGAGGAGGGTTATCCCGAATCTCATCAATAGATAAGCTCTTATGATTGATCATTTTCTTCCCATGAAGGAATCCTTAATTATTGATGATCTGCGGAGGTGCTTCATATCTTCTAGAAAGTAGGTTGTGGGGAGGACCTTCATAACTACTACTAGTGGTTTATTATTTTGGTAACATATTAGAAGGATCATGGTCCACTAATGTAAATTGTTTGATGGCCTTAGCAACTTGATCTTCTAGTAGAGTAGGGTCGTGAATTTTGTAATCATTTTGCAATTTCCTTTAGTTTGATCTATTTGTGGGGGATCTCTTGTGGGCGACTAGGGTTTCTTAAGGAAGGTTATAACCTTCATATACTGGTTCCTTTTTGAGTGGATATTATGCTACTAATAGGATATTCCATTTATATTCCTGAGTTCTAACATGGATATATGCCTACCCTAGAGTGGCCAACCTGGTAGGTCGGTGTCTCCTAGTAGGAACAAGTATTTGTGTATGATATGGTTGTCCATTTATCATGGTAAATTTCTGATAACCCTCATGGATGGGAGCATTTACACATGTATTCTCTGGAGTGACCACCCTATTTTGTGGATGAGTAACCCTTCTTGGGGAGGTGGGGTTTCGGGCTTGTCTCCTTTCTATTTCTGTGTACACAATTATATCTTTACAATTATATAGGATATGGTTAAGAATTTATATTTGATCCTCCATCATTTCTAGGATGTGTTGAGAGATTCTCTTGGTTGTAATGGGAGTATATACCCATTCTGGAATCAAAACAGGAATATGTGCCTGCTATAGTCCTTCATTTCCTATTAGTTAGTACTGAAAGATCTTATATATAGGGGAAGAGGTAAGACACATCCCCTGATTTATTGCTGGGATATGCTAATTTTTTTCTCTATTTTCCATCATATTTGACTAATGGGCTTCATATTCATGGGTATGGATTTACTTCTGGTCATCTAAAATTATATTTTTTGATGGGCTTGATATGAATCCCCAAGAATTTGATTAGGCATATATTTGGTGGCCACTATATTTAACTGGTGGGCTTCATATTTTCAGGTAGGGATTTTCATTTACAACTTTTCTATCCAATTTGGATGAAGTGCCCAGTTTGTTTTAGCAGTAATTTGAGTTTTCTTGTATATGATTTCAACTATATTCATCTGGTGGGCATGATATGAATGATAAAGAATTTGTGTGTTCCCATTGATTTACATCATATTTGACTGATATTATTCATGTGCACTGGAAGGGATATAAATGTTCTTATATTTTTACACCCTATTTTCATGGAATTCTTTATGACTAGTAGAAATAATTTTTGTATGTTCATAACGGGACACCACATTTACATGTTGGGATTCGTAAGAGTGAATTATAATATACATCCACTCATAGGTTCCACCCAATTATGGATTATTCATCATGAATAAGGAAAAGGAACTATTCTTGGTATCTTGATCATTTCCCTATGTGGGATTCCCTAGGGACGTGGTTCCACATAGTTTCAATTAGGGCCCATATAGTGGAATCCTTTATATGTTGAGAATGTTAGGCTACATGGTGTTAGCGGTGGTAGTTTCTGGCAGGATTTTATAGATGGAACCCTTGTTCTGCAAAGATTAAATCATTGGTGGTGACTTCATTAGCCTCTATATGGTAAGGGATTCACTAATTTTCATGTTTGAGGGACAGGCTTCCAAAACAGTTGTAGAAATCTAGTAGAGATACCTTGTTTTGGGTCACCGACTAACACTGGGTGGATGGATGCTAGGGCTTTGTTGACTGGAGGACCTATCGAGCCGCCTATGGGGTATGGAGGGTACCGTTTTGATGTTAATCCCTAGCCCATGCATTTTAAACCAAGCGTTGAGGATGTATGGTGGGTGATGGAGTCCTTTTCTTCTTTAAGGACCCAACCACCTGTGATTTTTCCGAAACTTGTGTCTAAGAAAACTGGCTAGATGCAATTGGGTTGAAGGAATCTATGAAGTGTTCCTGCAATATATGTTGAAAGTAATGAAAAAAACCTCATCAAAGTAGAATCTCATGACGGTATGAATAATTTATAGTCTCTTTTATCCCACTTTCATTCTGTATGTGAGAGGTTTAGGAAGCATGGTAATACTATCACCTTGGTTTTGGATTCATGTTGATTTTAGCATTTTTTATGGAAATAATGTTTCCATGATGATTGACTGCAGAGGGTTGAGCTTCATATAATAATTTATGTTGGGTATATTGTTTATGAAAAATATCCAAAAAGTTATTTCCATGGATCCAAAAATTCCCAATGGCTCACATATCTTTGATTCATGGCCTACTTTCCATAGGCATTCATTCACCGAGTAACTCGGCTAATGACACTTAAGATCTCACATTGGTTGAGAGGATTGGAATTTGGCTCCATAACACCCCTTCGGGGGAATCTATTTCCAATTATGGGACTCTCTTATATATTTAAGATATGTTCGTGAATCCATTGTTCATTCTGAATTGTATACATTGTAGGTTACCCTGAGGTGAGGATCCATTATTAGTACACATGGGTTTGGAATCATCTGTATGTATCTAAATATCGCTATAAATGGAGGTACTTGTATGTATTAGAGGTACTCCATAAATGTTAACCTTTTATGGATAATTCAGGGATTCCATGGACATTTATTGGGTCTCTTTATAGTTTACCAATCTCCAAGGGGGGGCATAAGTTATCTTGATGTCAAGATTAAACCTAAAATTTGATCTTCATATGTATCCTCAAGAGAGGAATCAAAAACCACATAGTTCACTAATGCTTAGTGAGGAACATCCCCTTTTAAGCTCATGTGGAAAGGACCCAACTATGCAGTTTAACATCATGCGACAATGAATTCCAGGAAAGAAGCGACTAGTCAAAGGTGGGGTGGGTATTATACTGATGTGGCTGAGAAAACTAGGATAGATATTGTCTCATATGTAGATATGAACCTACCAATAATGTGGCCCAAATAACATTATGGTGGACTTGGGTTCTAGGTTTAGACCTTAAGGATGATTTCTATGTATCAAAATTAGTTGTGAATCAAATCCCACATTGTTCGATAGTTGGGGCTTATGCATGGAAGCTACCAATCTTGTGAAACTTCATTGGGAATATTTCTCTTAGAAGGTTGAGGCATGGTTGGGGATTATACTATATAGGAGGCCAATTTTATGTTGATTTTGGGGATTATATATACAAAGAAGTTCCATTTGAAATTTGGGATCAATCATATTTCATTATCACCACCAACCTATAAGACCATGTGAGTCATAAATGGTGTGAGAAACAAGAGGATTAATTAGAACTGATGATCAAGAGATCTCACCATATCCACTAATGGATAGTGCTGGAGAACAAATGGCGGATAAAGGGGCCTGGGGTGTTCCTGTTTCCTCTATTGTATCATATTTTGGACAGTCTAATTTGTTTAGCTATTTAGATATTTCCTAGGAAGAGGCGAAGAGGAGTAAGATTATCATGTCCCTTAAGAATGGATTGGCGGCGTACCCCAGGAGGAGTTCCCCAAAATTAGTTATGAGAGGGAGAGTAATGATAAACACTATCCCTCATTAAAGGGAAAGGCTAGTGGTCCCCTAAATCCCTAGAATGGGGAATTTCATATGAGCACCCTAAGGTCGGTACCCAGGTTACCATGGGAATGAAAACATTAAAATATTCTTAGGTCCTACCTTACTGTGGATGTTACTAATGTGAATCCACTTACCATGGATATATAAACTAAAAATGGCATGCATATGTGCCCAATGATTTTATCATATAGGATAGGTGGCTTTGGAATAGGCCTTGGGATGATGCTGTTGGAATGGTTCACAGAGGGGCCAACATGTGGGCTGATGAGATGATAGAAGTGGATGATGGGAGTTGGATAATATAACACCCTATGATTAACCATTCCACATAGTGGGATGGTTTTCCCTCTGTGTATAATTTTGCTACGTGGGATAGGGTATTTACTGTGTAGCACTATGCTATGTGGACCTGAGTTCTTCCAACATAGTGTGATACTTCGAACGGAAAGGTTCCACCCACATAGTGGTTTTCCACGTGGGTCTGAGTTTCTCATACGTATCATTTTTCTATGAGATCCATGGTTCCACATGAATAACTCCTTACAATGCATTATTCATATCTATAGAGGTTCCATAAGTTTTTCACCATGTGAGATTATATCTATAGTGGGTTTTTTGTTTCTCAAACCACCAGATGTTTTATTATTTCCACTTTACTAATGTGATACCAGTTTTACCTGATGTGAATCATTAAAGATATCTACATATTGTAGTTACTTTATTTATCTCTTCTTAGCTCAAGAATTCATCACTCCTCTATTCTTTCTGTTATCTTTTTTGGTCCCCCCATGAGGTATGTGTATAGAAGAACAGTGGCACTAGGTATCAGCATGGACCCTCATCTGTGAAGGGCCACTGACCCTATTTTGTGGGGGGCCATGAAAGAATTAGTCAATAGGGTATTTTCTTTACAGGAATGTAAATCCATGCATTTCCCTACAAATTAAATTGTTTCATTTTTAGGAGACGATAATACCTAATTTCATCACAAATGATTTTGTTCATGGGGTGGTTCTTTTATGTGGGGAGAAATCACCACCTATCCCTAAAAAATACATTTCTTCATTTGCGGGAACCCCTAAATCTACCCCTTCTCACAAAATATTTACATTTTTTCATACTCTTCAGAGTGGGAAAACATCATGTGGATCGGTGGTCCACATAGAAATTAGTGCTTCGTGGGATTCCCTTCTTCACATTCTTTGTTGAACTCTTCTTTTGATTTGTTTTTATTCTTTTCCAAATTATTGGAACCATATTTATATAGTTTTCCAAAATAATTGTCCCAACAATAATCTATTAGATAACACATATAAGTCGTAAAGACTTACTAATGAGAGTTTATGCATTGAAATATTTCTAGATAAGTCTTAAACAAAAGGTTCACCCCTCCCTCTATATAAGATTAATCCCATTAATCCCATTTACGTTTAATAAAATCACTACAACATTAAAATAAGAAAAAAAATCCTAAAACACCCAATCAACCATAGTATTTTACCAAAAAAAACCTACACGGAAATCAATAGTAGCACAACTAGACCATGCCTCATGATAACACCAAAAATAAAACTCTAAACCAATTTCAGCACTCATAAAAACCTTATGAGGCCCATTACATAAGTTAATACCCATGTTCACTACAAAAACCATATTTTAACACCCATCCATTCATAAAAACTCCTTAAAAACCTAAGATAATGATTTAAAAAAAATTAAAATTTAACTAAGAATTTAAATTAGTATTTAATGTTAAAGGTAAGACACCTCTTAGGCCTATGACACTGTCTAAAAAATCACATATAAAAAACCAAAACATTATAAATTTATTTATGTAATTTAAATCACATTAATTTATAATATTATTCATGATTACACTCCAAATCGGTGATGCACCTATGTTTAATAATGAAGAACCATGTTAAGGGTGTATAGCCTTAAGAAATTTCTTTAATAACATAGTTTTTATGAATGTTTTCAATTCTCCATAGATTGTAATTATGCTCATATGAATTGAGTGATGAGTTTTCTTATGTATTCTGATAGAATATGGGTTCATCAAGAGTTATAAAATATTAAGGAAATTGAGAATCATTGTAAGGAATCATTGGAAGCCAAATATTATAGTAGAGGGAGTATATAGGTGATAAATTAGTGATTAACCTTATGTAATCACATCTCCTTTTGACAAGTGTGTGAGTGTTGTATGAGATGAGCCTTCCAGGCTAAGTTGGTAACTGAGTGGTAACCTATGAGGTGGACACAAATCAATGGTTTAAATATGGGTGGTATATTATGATTATGTGTGATGTCCAACATATGAATTGGTATCATGTTAGGTGGCTGGTAGTAGGTATATAATTAAAATGTACAGTGTGATAATAATCATGGATAAATGTCCAACATATCTAGATATACTAATTACTATAAGAAATTTTTATTCCATATATATATGATCAAGTTAGAGTGTAGAGTTATTACTTGATCATGCAATGTATGAGTCAATATCATTTTATGATTAAGAGGATTGAATGCTAGGAATCATATGTATGTGTTAAAAAGTATTATTAGTCATTTTCTAGGGTTGATCAAAGTGTTTCATTGTTATTGGGAATCTTATCTATAAAATCATTCCACTATATGTTATACATATTAATCTGAGGGGTTGTTTGGAATATTATTGAGGAAGCAATTTTCATAGTGTTTCTCATTCATGACATGTTTTTGATTCATGTTTTTTTCATTATCTAGATTAGGGAAATTCATGGAAATTGGGGTTTTCCCAATTTTAATAATTTAAACATTCATATTAGTTTCTTGGGATTTTATTTTTTTCTATTAATCGTGGAACATGATAATTGGTGAGTGTTCATTTCAGAAATATTCTGATACCCTATTTAAAACCCCCTTTCATGATAGACCATGACAAACAATATAAAATACCATTATCATTATCATAATATTAAACACAAACTATTTGATAAAATTCAATGTATAAACTAAGAAAAAAAATTATCTGAAATGTACCTCAATATTGATATCACCAGAACCATCAGGACCAATGGAAACATGTGTGGTCCATATTAATGATATCCCATGAATTCACATTGACATTACTATAGGACATGAAAATACATTTAAAATAAATCTCAAATATCATTATGTATATCGTATAATTTAAAGATAATTTTATAAGATATCATAAAAATTTCTAGACTAGATTCTTAGGATAATTCTCTTATCACAAGCTAGCATACACACATATCATGTTCTAACCACAATATGATGCATATACCAAGCTCTAGGGGTGTTGATGTTCAGTTTTTTTATATTTAATGACATATGTTTTATCCAAAAAACTAAAATAAAATACCTTAAAAATAATATCAAAACCAACTGATGAATATCCAAAAAATAAACTGAACTAATTAGCTTATATCTACTATGAATCTATATTTCTCTATATAATAAATTAATTCAATAATGATAAACAAGTAGAAAATACACCACCAAAAAACTAATGCAACACATTTCTCCCATTGAGAAATATGACCTTGTTGCGACTACTAAAAATTAAGTGAACCAAAAAAGAAGATGCAAATGAAACTTTAAAATTTAATAATGTCACAATATGAAAAAAAAAATGAATCCAAATAAATGTATTTATTACATGAACAACACAAACCAAACTCAATAATTAGGAGTACCTTTCCCTTCATCATATACAGAAATCACTCGATTCAATCAAACACTAAAGACACAAAAGAACATATCTAGAATATAAAAATGCATCCCCTAAAAAATAAAAACTCAAAAAGAATAAAATATACATCTAGAGAATCCAAAACATATCTAGGAAATATAATATAAAATTTCTATATCAATATCCTTCGAATAAAAAAATAAGAAATTCAATTTTTAACGAACAATAAAATTTACATCAGAAATATTCCTCAATATCAATATTACTAGAACCATCACAACACACATCATCTCCTACCCAATTTTTAACAAAAAACCCTATAATATACTTGTCACAACAACACCAGTATTCTCATAAACACAACACTAAATAGAAAGAGATACAATAACCATCACACACATAGATTTAGTGTAATCAACATGAAATGTATTTAATAGTTTAAGCAGAAAAAAATAAACAATAATAACAACCTGATGTAATGTATCTAAATTTTCTCCAATGATTTGAAATATGAAATAATTTTTCTATATAAGTAAAAAAAATTATGTACTCCCCTAGAATTCTTGTGTGTTTTCCTCTTTGTAAATGAACTGTTCATCATTCTCTTTGAAAATTTCATTCCAGCTGATTTTTTTTGATTTAGTACCTAAAAAGTAATAAAATAAACATAAAAATAAATCATTTATTAAAATGGATCTAATTTTCGATATATTATTTTTAAATATTATATTGATTATTATCAAGACTAGGCATTGAGATGGCGTGTGATTCTGAGGCCCGATGTACCTGAAATAAATGTTTGAATTAAAATAAATATATTAAAGTGAATGTGTGAATAGTTTTCTTAAAAATGTGGAATAACTTCTAAATGGGTTACCAAATTAGAATCACATGGGTATTATTGAGCTCAGAACATGAGGTTTACCCTAAGTGTGACATAATATTAGTCAACGTGGGTCGTTTGTGGCAACGTCATCACAGTCCTATAAATGAATAAAATAATTTAATAAAATTGTTTTAATTCATTTTTTTACATGGTGGTTAACAATATTTAAATAGATATTTTTTTCATAATACCAATGTTATCCTTATAACACTAGAGACTCTAATGTATTATTAGAGAGAACCTTGGAGAATCTTCTTAGTTGAAGGATGGAGGATCATGGATCAACGATTAGTGCACATCGATTTTCAATCGATATTTCTTACGATAACGACACAATAATAATTATACATCAGATAACAATAAAAATAGTGTTAGATAATGTGTTTTAATCCAGTAATTCCTCATTCTTTATTTTTATGATGAACATAGACTAATCAGTAAATAGGTTAATATGTGGTTCAATCATCTTGCGGAATGGAATTATTTTTGGGGGTTTTAAGGTATATTTATCTTGTGATTGAATATAATTATATTGTCATTATAATGGAAACAGATTGATATTTACACAAACATCGTTCAAGGTTCATTACTCTATTTGGTTATTCTTCTTTTCTTTAATGATTCATCATTTATCTCGGATGTTCTTAGTTTGGAACACAACTCAACACATCCCGATTAATCATCATTGCACACCTGATTTTTGGAACAATGATATGATATCATAGATATAGGATTGTCATGACACAATATTGGTGTGGCTAAGGAGGCAGAGTGACTTGGACAATAGTGGATCCCTTAATATTCATTCCTCATCGTTCTTCAGTGTGGAATGAAGAAAAACAATTTGATCAATTTTGTGAGAATATCTGATGATGAAACACATTTTTCAATGATTGAATAGATTGGATTATATTCGATTTAATGGAGGAAAAATCACCAGATCAATGTCCAAATTCTTCAGATTGAATGAAAAAGGAAGAAAATGATATTTGGAAATTCCTAAACAAAATGACATGTATACCAGATCTACACACAGTGTGGGGTCACTTGCGATGGATAGGGTTTCTGGGAGAAATTTAAGGTTCACATGGTGTGTGACCCTGTCACATGGTGTGTGGAATGTCCTAGGTAACTCGACATGTATCTTGAGAAGTACACAGACATTAGGTGGAGTAAACGGGTTTCCTATATAGCATTTGCCACCCCAAATGACAAGACCTGGAGTACGTACATGGGAGAATCCATGTACTATTAAATATTTATATGTACACAAGATATATACATGCACTGATACATGGGTATACTACACAGGTAGTCTACATGACTTGTAGTACTACACATACATAGTTGAATGACATGGGCCATTTATGTGGGAAGAACACGCGGTCAAAAGACAAGGGATGTAACCCCTCTGCATGTTGTGTACTCTTTATTACATGGATTAGATATCTATTCCTATGTATCTTGGAAACTTTTTTCTAGGGTTCATTCCCCTTATCATTTTCCCCAATGGTTAGTATAGATCATTTCCTACGCTTATGAATATGATCCCTTTAGTGGGACTTCCAGGAAAGAATCATTGGAATTACTCCTAGAGTCCTGTAGTTAGATCCTCTATTCATCTTTATGCCCTAGGTGGAGTTCTTGGTATTGACGTGACCAACACTGCCATGGCAATGATCCTCTACTTAGGAGGGTTAATCCAGATTGAGATTTTTGGTATCACTCCATAGCCTTAGAAATGATCCTTATATGTGTATCATATTCTATTTAGATATATCAATGTATAATTTTTCATGAATATTCCAAAAGATTAGTACATATCAGATTAATGTAATCTGTGCTATCAGGCTCATGAGTTTACTCTCACGAATGAGTGATTTTTGAATCTTCAAGTTGTAATCATAGGTTGTTATACTATGGTTGTGAGTTACCTATACATTGTGAGTCTTAGGTTGAGTATATCTGGATATGTTTATTACATGTATTGCATAAATATACCTATATAATGATAACTATATTTCATTTTTTATATGATTTTTGGTTTTAGTGTTTTCATATATGTATTATTATACTCACCCTTACATAGGATTTTCCCATATGTATTGTGTCTTGTGCAGACGATCAACCTTTTGATAAAGTCCTAGGAGGATGAGGACCAAATGGTTCTTAGAAATACAAGACAGATCGAGGTGTATTCCTATAGCTTTTAGACATTAGTCTTGGTACCTTTAAATTTAGGTTGGAATTTTGTTATAGACATATTTGTGGTGGTCTTGTATTTTTCCTTATTTACCTTCTTTACTTATTTTCATACTTTGGTTGGGGGATATAGATGTATAGATGAATTGGTTGTTCAGTTGTGTTTACATTTCTACATTTTATGGGATTTGATATGTGTGCAAGAATAAAAGTATATAGTCAATTCCTCTCATGTTAATGATATACCGACTTGAGGCTAGTCACTAGCCCTTGGCCTATTAGAGGTGTTCTTGGGGAGTGGCGGCATGGGAACCACTGGTTTTGGTCATAAAAGAGTATTATCAAAGGTGTTCGTTTATACTATAGGACTAAGAGTTGATGAAATCAGTTTGGGGAAACAATGTTAAGTGTTTCGGGTTCATCTTTCAAGCCAGGGACACTGTGTGGGTGTGGCGTTCAATGTATCCATAGACAAGGACTATGATCACCAAAATTCGACTTGACACATGAGAATACCGGTTGCATGGACAACAATGGTACATGCATCATATAGGAATGAGCTATGTTTCCATGTCCTTCTTGAGTCATCTCAACAGATATACTCATTTACCATGGTATAACTTGTTTACTTTAAGGATTATTCTAGAATGTATACCAACTAGGTTTCTCTATGAAAATCATAGGGATGTTCCCCTATGTGATGAGGCTTTGATACATGGACCACTTCCTGAGATGTTACCTCCAATTGGAACACCAGCCATACCACAAGTAGAGAAACACTTGGTACCCACAGTACCAACAGATGAGGTGCGTAGGATGAGCATCTTTCATAATTTCCTAAGATAGAGACCCATCAGGTTTTGAGGTGAGCCTGAACCACATATGGATGAGGACTATCTTGAGGTAGTAACCTGAGTTTTCCCTCAAGTTAGGACACAATCATTTCATATGGTGTTCATGGTAGTGTGCATTCTTCTTGTCTTAGTAGGATGATGGTGGGGTCTAGTTTCCCTATCTTATGATGAGGTGAATTTTTATGGAAAGATATATATAATATCTTCAGAGAGGAGTTATCACCAACAATGGTGAAATTTGTACATATCTAGGTGATTTTCTAGCTTCATAAAGGAAGCATGATAGTAGTTGTGTATTCATCTAGGTTTACCAACCTTTCTAGATACTCGATGAATATGATTCAGGATCAGTTTTCTTGGGTTCGGACATTCTTGTGAGGTATACATATAGAAATATTATCTAGTGTTATTACTCTATGTATTTCAACATATACTATGGTGCTAGAAAGGGTTTTGGTGATTGAGAGTTTATTTGAAAAATAGAAATAGTCGATGGTTGTCAAAAATGAGAAAGCAAGAGAAGAGACCTCAGTAGTAGGGAGATGATGTCAGTATTAGTGACATGGACATGAGATATTTTTCAAGAGGAGGTATTGGGATAGAGGATCTATAATACACGACTCACAGGGTGGGTCTAGTCATCCTAGAGAGAGGCAATGCTACTCATATGACGGTTGGGGATATCTCACATGAGATTTTTTGACCATCCATATAGCTAATAAAGAGACCATAGACATGCCACTGAGGTAGGTAAAGAGGTTGGATTAAGTAGGTATACAGGATGGAAGACATGGAAGATGATAAAAGTGATCAAATGTAGGTGGTTGACATTTTTAATTGTTTCCAACACCACCCTCAGTTAGTCCATGCTAGGCTCAACGATCTAGAGGAAAGGGGAGCTTACAACTACAGGCAGTTGAAGCTTATGAACTAGGGGCTCCAAGAATTATTTGAGGTATTATCTATGTCTTTTTCTAACTTATTCTAAGTATTGATAGACACATGTGATAATCATTCTTTCTCACCACATATTTTTTTCAAGACTTAGAGATTCTGGTTGAACCATTGACACGACCCATACGCTTGGAGACTCATACTAAAGAAGACACCATGATCAAACACTTGATCCGACAGTGTGACCTAACTCATGGGGGTGAAATTTTTAGTTGAGATCTCTTGGTAGCTGTATCGAGGCCTTACAACGTCATTCTTGGAATGGATTGGTTATTTACAATTCATTCCCAAATTGACTATTTTAGTTGAAGGTTCCATTGTGTTCGAAGTGATGGAACCATGTTCCCATTTTTTGGTTAAAAGAAAACCTAGGTAGTGAAATATGGACTCATGTTTAATAGGGGGCACCCAATCACTCATCAGTTGTCTATTCTGATCCTTGATGCAATGGATGTTATGAGTTTCCAGTTTCTCATAGTGGTTGTAGATTATTAGGAATTATTCCTCGATGATGTTCCAGGTTTACCCCCCCCCCCCCCACACACACACACACTGAGAGATGGACATTTTCATTGATCTACACACTTAAACTACACCAATATCTATACCAACATATCATATGGATCCCATAGATCTTAAAAAACTGAGGGTGTAGTTGGAGGGCTTGTATAGAAAGGTCTTCATGAGACCTAATGTTTCACCCTAGAATCCCCCAATTTTGTTTTCTAGTAAGGCATATGGGAGCTTGAGGTTGTGTGTGGATGAATGGTGCTTGAATAAGGTGACAATGAAAAACAAGTATCCAATTCTAAAGATCAACGAATTGTTTGATTAGATGAGAGGGGTATAATGGTTCACGATGGTTGACCTCAGATTAGGCAATCAAGAGCTTCATGTACAAGTTGAGGATACAAAGAAGATGACATTCAGATGTCACTAAATTCACTATGAGTACAAGGTGATACCATTTGGAATGAAGAATTCCCCTACAGTTTTCATGGGACTCTTCAACAAGATATTCTAGACTTTATTAGACTAGTTCACGATAGTCTTCATTGATGATATCTTTGTGTACGTAGAGTCTGAGGAGGATCATGAGAGACACATAAGAATAGTTATGTACGTACTCTGAGAGCACCATCTATACGAAATTCTATCAAAATTCTAGTTCTGGATTCATTCATTTGACAATATAGGATGTATTTTCTCAGTGGATGGAGTGACAGTGGATAGATCCAACGGTGCAAAAGTGTTATCTTGGGAGCCACCTATGTGTTTGATGAGGTGTGGAGCTTCCTTGGGTTGGAATAATTTTACTGGAGATTCGTTACTGATTTCTCCAGATTATAATCACCCATTTAAACATTCAATTGAAAGGGAAACCTTTCGCGTGGATAGAGAAGCACCAATAGGCTTTCAAAAGTTGAGGTGGAATTTGATGAGCGCTCCAATGTAGAGATTACCAGAGGAAGGTTTCGAGTTCATAGTGTTCTGTGATGCATCAGGAACTGGGATTGGGTGTCCCCTAATGCAAGTTATGTAGTTATTGACAATGGTTCGTGCCATTTGATACCACATGATTTGAGCTATGAAACCCAAGATCTTGAGTTATAAGTAGTGGTCTTTAGTTTGAAGGTGTGGTGACACAACCTAGTGGGTGAGTGGATTATCATATACTATTATCATAAGAGTCTCAGGTATATCTACCCATAGAAGGATAACAGCTTCACATATAGGCAATGGATAAAGTTTCTCTAGGATTATGACCTCGAAATTGTTTACACTCCTAGGAAGGGGAACATGGTAGAAGAATCTATCAGAAGGAGATCTTGTTCATAATTAATGAATTAGGAGTCAGAGAAGTGGGCCTCATTGTAGTTAGAATTTGTGGATGGAGATATAGAATCTTACCTCTAATAAATGGTTTCCACTCCTCCATTCTTAATGTGAGTTAGGGAGGCACTTTTTGGGGATACCGAATATGAGACCCTATGTGCTCAGATATCTGTAGGGCATGATCCTGATGGATATTCTAATGGTGGTGAGTACATCATTATTTTTAAGGTACACACTATGGTACTAGTGATGTTATGGGAAGATTTTATGAGAGAGTTTCACACATTTCCTTTGGAGGTACATCCAGGTGTGGAAAATATGTAACAGGACCTCCAATAATAGTTTTGGTGGCTAGGTATGAAGAACGGTGTTTTAGAGTTTGTCTCTCAATTCCTTAGTTGTTAGAATGTAAAGGTTGAGAACCAAGTTCTATCGGTTTTAGCTCAACCTTATAGGTGGAATAACGGAAGTGGGATGAGATATCTATGGAATTTATGATAGGTTTACCCTGTATGTCTATGGTTCATGATTCCCTCAGGGTGATTGTAAACCGACTGACCGAGTTGGCCCAATTACTATCTATCTAAGAATAGAGTTCATTAGAGTGATTGGGATGCCTCTATGTTTAGGTTATAGTCATAATCCATGGAGTTCCATTGACTAATGTTTCTTGTCACAATGATCACCTTACATCTAATTTTTAGAAGGGACTATAGGAATAATTTGGGACCCAATTGAACTTGAGCACAATATTTCACCCCCAAATTGATGGCTAGACTGAGTGGACCACTCAAGTTTTGGAGGACATGATACATGCTTTCATGTTGGAATTTGTCTATAATTGTGAGGATCTCCTACCACTGGTGCAGTTTTCATACAAAAACACATATCTTTACACCATCGGTATTGCACCATTCGAGGCTTTGTATGGGCGACCCTCCAAGTCCCCACATTGTGGGACTAACACATGAGAGTCAGAAATTATGGGTGGAAAGTTGTTGTGAGCAACAATAAAGAAGGTATAGATCATCCAAGTGGAGATGAATAATGTACAAAACCATCATAATTCTTATGATTATATCTGAAAGAGACCTTTGGAGTTTAAGTAAGGGGATTATGTGTTCCTACAGCTTTCACCTCGATGTGGATTTGAAGATTTGGATGGTGTGGAAAAATATCTATGATATTCATTGTCCCTTTCCAAATACTATGTAGAGTTGGAGAGGTGGTGTATCCCTTGTCTCCAACTCTATAGTTAGACCAGGTACATGATGTCTTCCACATGTTGTAGCTAAGGAGGTACGTGCGTGACCCATTATACATTATCGACTGGGGAGAGCTGTACATCAAGGATGGAGAGACCTTTGTTGAGTACCCTATGGAGATCGAGGATTGGAAAGAGAGGATCCTCCATGGCTGATTGATTCCTTTGATTCATGTATAGTGGTAGAAAATTAATCTCTAAGAGATTACATGGGAGAGGGGGGCTCAGATTCATGATTAGTAACCTCATCTTTTTAAGAAGCACTTGTTTTGGTTTTTCAGGACATAAACCCAAGGTGGGTAGAGTGTAATGACTTATATTTTCTATATATTATTTTTAAATAATATATGTATTTTTATAAGGACTAGGCACTAAGATGGACAACAATTCCTGGGCCCATTGTGCATGAAATAAATGTTAAAAATATATTAAATATATTAAACAATACATGTACACAATTTTCCTGAAAAAGTGGAATAATATATAAATTGGTGACTAGATCAGAAATATAAGGGGACCATTGAGACCAAAACAGAAGTTTTACCCTAGGACGGACTTAGCATTAGTTGGTGTGGGTTTTTGTGGAAAAGTTTTCACAGGCTCAGAAATGAATAAATTAATTTAATAAAATAATTTTAATTCATTTTGTTTAACAATGTGGTTAACAATCCTTAAATAGATTTTATTTCAGAATCCCAGTGTTATACACATATACTCAGAGACATTAGAGGATCTTTGGAGAGAACCTTGGAGAATCCTCTCAGAAGAATGATGGTAGATCGTGAATCGATGATTGGCGCCCATCAATTTTCAATGGATCTTACCTTTGAAAATGATGCATCAATCATTATTCATCACCAAAAGATCAAAATAGAGGTTTTGAATGTGTTTTTATATATTTATTCACTAATATTTATTTCTATGATGAAAATGGACCATGCAACAAACCGATTGATCCACAGTTTGATCGTATTGCGGGATGCGATTATTTGCATGTTTTTGTTGGGAGATTTATGTTTTAATTGAATATGATTCGATTTTCATTCTAACATTGAAGTATTGAAATTGACATGATCATAGATTGAGGATCATTCATCTCTTTGGTTCTTGTTCTATTCTACCCTGATTCTTCATTAATCGTGGGAATTATTTGTTTATCCCACGACTCGACACATCCTAATCAATCTATCATTGCACACCTAATTGTTGGTGAAATGATCTGATATCACAGATATAGGATCAGAACAACATTATATAATTTCTAGGATACAAATAGAGAGATTGGGAAGACAGTGGATCCCTAAATTATCATTCATCAGCATTCTTTGGCGTAGAACAAAGAATGAAGATTTGATCCATTTTACAAGAAAATCTGATGATGAAACGCATTGTTGGATGATGGAATAGCTTTCACAAGCTTCAATATTTGATTTCATAGAGAAAATATCATTAGATCGATGGAAGAAGTCACCGAATTGAATGTATAAGGGAGAACTATATTTCTATAAAATCCCAAACAACACATATTGTAAACCAAATCTACACATTGTGTGGGGACCATTGTGGAAACTAGAGTTTCTAGGAGAATGTTAAGGATCAAAAGGTGTGTGACCATGTCACACAACATGTGGACTATCTTTCATAACTCGTCTTGTATCTTGGGTGTTACATGGACAATAGCTGGAGTACATGGGATTCTTACACAGTGTGTACTCCACCCACACGACATTGCCTAGACCAAGTACACTGGCGAAGCTGTATTCTGATACGCAAGAATACATAGATGATATGGAGTCATGTATTGATGCATGGGTGGACTGCATGGGTTGTGTACATGACTTGTAGTACTACACAGACATGGTTTAATTAAACTGGCTGTTTACACGGGCAGATCTCGGGGTCATGGGACACAATGTGTAACCCTTCTACACGTTGTGTACTCTTTCTTACATGGATCTTATTTCTTACAGTCTTTATGATGGAAAAGTTTTGTTAGGGTTCATTCCCCTTATCCTTTAATTGAAGGTTAGTATGGATCATTTCCTACTCCTAGGACTACGATCCCTTATTTGGGACTTCCTGGATAGAGTCGTTGGAATCCCTCCGAGGGGCTTGGAGTGAGATCCTCTACTGGCTAATAACACTCAAACATTCTAGAATAGTAAAAAGAATAAAAAAAGAATAAAATATAAATAGAACTCATAAATAATAAAATATATATAACTATAATTCAATCACTTAAATCCCAACCAAGAATACAATGAATAAACCATCCTACTCCACTAAATATTTTACCCTTCCAATACCATTCACACATAATTCAAACATTGCATCTTAATAGAATAAAAAAATAAGAATATAACATAAATAGAACTAAAAAAATACAATTTATAAAAAAAATCAAACTATCTCTAAGATAAAAAAATATCAATATCAATATCAATACCATTAACCATAATTTTCAAATCCTTCATACTTACACATGGAATAACAGTAATGGTTATACTTGGAATAACCATTGTAGTATATTTACATAATATATTAGGATAAACCTATTTGGTTAAATCCATCCAATTTTTATAATAACCATTATAGTATACTTCCATAATCAATTAGTATAAAAATATTAATTTAACATTATCACTTTTCCTAATGAATTGGAGAGTTATAACCAGATCACCCAGTATAATTTTATAATATAACAACCCATAATCATAAAAAATTACTAATACCATAACATAATCATAACACATAAAAATTTTCATCATGAAAACAATTTATTCACCCATAAGAAATCAATTTCTGATACTGATGAATACCTTTTTTCTAAACCAAACATTCAAAACTAAAATATCTAGAATAAATGGAAAGAATATTTTACTTGAATAAATCATGAATTATTGAAAATGAATAAAAAATAAAATAAAATCTATGGTAGTAGGAAAATTCATTGTCACCTTCTATTTTAAAATAGAACATTCCATTTGTTTTTTTGTAAAAAACATAAAAACATTCCGAAAAAATATTTCCTTTGAAAAACATTGAAATAAAGTAAAAGACACATATAATGTAGTATGAAATTAAATAATTTCCACATAAATACATCAATAAAATAAATTTAAAAATATGTATATGTTAGAAAAATATAGTTTTAATGGAAACAATAAAAGATGATTTTTAGAAAAAAATCCCTTTCCATGAGTTTGACACATCACTTACATTTTGTATATTATATATAATAAACATAGGTTAATTATTTTATTTATTATTAACATTTTTAAATATTAGTTTTTCTTTTATTTTACCTTTTACCAAGTTATATTTAATTATTTAATGAAATAAATTTACATCGGATGTTTTGATGATATTCATTTCATATGTCCAAAATGGATTTGGCAACTTAAACATGGTCATAGATATCATTAGTATATCATCAAAAGAATAATAATCTTGAAATAATTATAATTTTAAAAATCAATTATACATTCTAAACCAATCATTAATTTTGTTTATGAAAAATGAACTATGTTACAATCATGAAGATGGTCAGTCTTATGTACATATGATTAATGATTCCACTTTTCAAAGATCATTATAGAAAGAAGGTATGTATAATTATAACTTTCTAGAATGATTATCATATCATAAATGTAGTATTATTTATTTAATTATATTTAAATATATTTTCCATATGATGTGGTGATGAAAAAAGGAAGCACATCTCTCCATGGATGTGGGAGTCCACACGTATGCACAAATGATGAAATCATTTTTTAGTGAATAGAAAGGAAAGAATGTAAATTATATTTTTATTAGAATGATAGATATTTACTTAATAATAATATATATATATACATTAAATTAACCATTATAGCCAGTATTGAGAGATGGTGATGGAAGATTAATTACATTCGTTCAATAGATGGTAGCCCACCATATATCTGACCGATTGTTTCATTTCCCATTTCATGGAAGTGGATATGGATATATGTTGTGAAAATAACATTAAAAACCCACATTATATGGTAGATAATAGTTTTATTATATATTAATGGTTAATATACGTTTTATGATGTTTAAAGAGGAAATAAAATAAAACATGTTGTTAAAAATAATACCTCTTCTATGGAAATTCTCCTTTATTTAATAAACTTATACAATATAAGGTTTGTATTCTAATTAAAAAACACTTATAGAATAAGGGGAGGATTATAAGATGGGATTTGAATAGATATTGGTTGAAAAATAGGTTTTTTGAGTGTGAAGTAAGCAAAAGAAGAGATGCCATTTTACAAGGGAGGGCATGGGCACTTTTTGAATTTCTTTAAATAAATAAACAATTTAAATTAATTTTCAATAAAAAATGACTAAAAACTGATTTATTTAGAATATATAATGTGTATGTATTGAAATAATATCATAGAATAAAAACTATACATGTTTGGATCACATTTTTATACTTATCTGTTTTGTTTTAACCCCTCATTAATCTCATTCATACTTAATGCGACAATGAGAATTTTTAGAATTTGAGGTTAAATATAGTTAATATAAATGTAAAACGAAAATAAATAGACAATGGTCAATATTATCAACCAAACCATAATCATTTCAATGAATATAATATTTTTAGTAATTTTATATTTTATTAAAATTATTATTTATAATAATATATCATTAAAGACATATTTTAGAACTATTCAATACTTTGATTTTAATACCATTAATAAAATTTGTAAAATTAGAAAAAAAATATTTCATTACATTAATAAAATTTATTTTTCATCTATAAAATTCTTATAAAACATTAATTATTTCATATTATAATAAGATTAAATTTTTTAATATCATTTATTTTATTTTTTCCACTAACTGAATAATTACTACATCATCATTATGTACAAATTTCAGCTTTTTATTTCTTTAAAAAAATTAAAAATAAATTACTATGTTGAAGATAAATAATTTATGTTTCAAAATAAAATTAATAACCAAACATATCCTATAGTTATGTCGATTTTAAAAATATTATAGTTGTTAAAAATAAGAGTTTCATTTTTAAATTTTCTTTAAATAAAATACTATAAAGGTTATAATCACATAAAAAATTATAAAATTTCATATAAATTATTATTGGATGAGTATTGATGAATTGGACTCATCCAATAAAATTAAATCAAGTTTTTGGGTTATTTTATAATCATTAACATATTATTTATAACCCTTAATAACCATATTACATATTTACTGTGGTAATAAAAAATATTATGGTTACTATTCATAATGACTAAAAATAAACAAAGACAATTTACCAAATTTGGACCTCTTGATTCTAAATATGGAATCTATTTAAAAATATCCTATATATATAAGTAGTAAAATTTCATTTAAAATTAAACTGGAAAAATATTATGAAAAATTGTTTTTCAGAAAAATGAACTTTTTATATATAAATTGTTTTTATACTAAATTAAAGTATAAAAATATTTTAATAACAAAAAATTATATTATATTATATCAAATCGAAAAAATAAATTTAAAAATTAATCCAAAATAAAATTTTACTTCTTAAATACTTAATAATAAAAATAGTTTTCAATAAAATTCTAAATTGTGACTAGTTGAAATAATATCTTCCATATCATGGTTTTAACTTCGGTTTTATTAAAATTGATGTTAAAAAAAAATATTAACAACCATTTAAAAAAATAGGATTAAAACCCCTATGTTATAATGTTTTTAACATCAGTTATATATATAAATGATGTTAAAGGTAAAAATTAAGTAGCAAAAAATAAATGTGTTATCTCTTTTGGAGCATGATTCTTGTTTTTAAAACCCCACCAAATTAAATTATACCATCACTAAAAATTGTTGTCCATTAAATAACTTGAAATAATCTCTCATTCAATTTTTTTATCAGTTTTTCTTTGATTCACATAATATTTTCATTTATTCTTCATTCTATGATTTCAACGTGGAATTTATTCACATCGTTTAGTTTCTTTATTACTTAATTTATTAATTAAAAAAATCAAAGATATTTTTTATGATGATGTAGTGTTATTAAAATATATTTAAGAAGATAAATCATCCAAATGATATTTACTAAGTGGATTTTTAAATTTATAATGTAACCGTCGTGGATGCCTCATGAGTTATTTCCTAAAAAAAGTGGAATATCAAAAAAATTATTGATTCAAAGGAAAACATTAGAAAAAATGAAATTAAGTAAAATATTTGAGATTATATTTATTTCTTCATTTGTTTTCTTTAATTTTTATCTTTATATATCTTGTGTTATTTTCATGGATGTATTCTACATCAATATTTTAAAAATATATTACATCTTCTACGTCAGTTAACAAAATAAATGATATAGAAAGTACTTTTGACACCAGTTATCCCAAAAAAATTACATCAAATGTTTATTTTCTCACGTTTGGCATCAATTATTTTGATAATTTACGTAAAAAGCCTCAACAAAATTATAAAATCTATGTTGGTTATTTTGATAACTATAGTGGAATGGGATTTTGACTTCAGTTATCCAAAAAACCAGCACCGAAAGGTTAATTTTTTTATGTTGGTTATTCTAAAAAAAGATTTCAAAATACCTACAGATATATTATTTTACATTAGTGAAAAATGAAATTATAAATATCACTTATGATTTTGGTTGTATTGAAATTGGATAGAAAATCGACATTTATGGTAAAAAACTAATTTGAAATAATTATTTCTACTAGGGTTTTCACTATTCATTTTAAAATAAAATTGTATAGAAGTATTTTAAACTTTAACCATAAGATAATTTTTATATTCTGATTTAAAAAATGATATTTTTTTAAAAAATATCATTTCCAAAAGTTTGAAAAAGAAATTAAATAATTTTCTCAAAAAATGAAATAAAAACCATTTTTGAAGAAAATATTTCTTTGAAGAATAAAATAGATTTAATAAAAATTAAATGATTATTTTATGAGAATTAATAAATATATTTGTATTGATTAGAAACCTTTTATGTATATATTTCAAAAATTAGTTATTATTATTCATACATTAAAATTTAAAGGTTAGGTTACACGATCACATTCAAATGGTTATATTTCATGGTTTATTTAGGGTTGCAGTTGTATATTTTTCATGATATCGAACATAGTAATATTTTAAAAATATATATAAAGATATTAAACTATCCATATTTAATAAATTCTGTCATTTAAATTTGAACTTGAGATTAAAAATTTGGGGTTTTACTATTCAAAACACCCTTATTAAAATCCCGCATAGTAAAAAGGGTCAATAAAATGTCCACTTGAATGGTGAGAAAAGGGAAATATAAAGATTATACGAAATAACACATTACGAGGTTTATATTTAAAAAAAAGTAGTGGGAAGTGAAAACATAGTCAAAAAATAAAAAAATTACTCCCAGTGACTTTAAAAGAGTGATAAAGAACATGGTCACACGAAAGTTAATCATTATAAAACTTTAAATCTTTGATAGGATAAAATGTCATTGTTTTCTCAGTAAGAAAATTAAACTGATAAAATTTTTATTTCAATAACATTTTCCTTGATTTAAAGAATTCCTTTATCATCTATACTAAAATAATATGGAAATATAATTACTTGAAAAGTTTAATTTCATCATTTGATTAATGTCTACCAAAATCTAATAATTTTCTCCAAAAATTGAGTATTTAAGAAGATATTTTCATACCTCAATCACTAAAATACTCTTCTAATAGATAAAATAATTCCAAATAATGATAACAAGTTATGACTCTTATATTTGGACATTAGCTAAAATAAAAAATGTTAGAAACATTTTAAGACAATTAACAAAATGATTAAACCTTCAAATGATGAAATAAAATGATAATCTCAAAATCCTTAATAATAACACCTAGTGATTAACATAGATCATTTTATAAATAACTAACCTTAAAATAATTCTGAATATTATAGACTAAGATTAAAACAGAATTATTTTAAGGATTTGATCAGATATTCTTCCATGATAAATTTAATATTTATCTCTGAATAACATCTATCACTGTTAATGTCTCATACCAAAAATGTATATTCCCTATCATATAATCTACATGATATGGTAATATTTTCCATAAATAACCTAACTCATAATAATCCTACATTTATACCACATATACTTCAAAAAGATAATTTAATCTGGACTCCCCAAATAAAATTACATAATATCACACAATGTTCACCAAAATTATAGAATTATTCTTCTAAATTCCCTCAATAAAAAAAATTAATTTCCAATCCCATTGTAACTATAAAATTTATGTTCCTAAAATTAGTTTAATAATAATCTATCATACAATTTTATTAAAAAAAGAATGCATACTAACCTAGACATCATGTGTGTATGTGGTAAGTGATGCGCCCTTGTACCCCTTTAGTTGTGGGGTAAAGCCCCTCAACCTTGTCGTATGTAATGGGTAATGGCCCGAATTGTGGTTTTCACCTAAAACTATAATTATATAATTACAATAAAATCTGAAAAAATTAGTTTGAGCATCCTAAAAAATAACCTTAATCATCATATATCATATACACCATAAATAAAAACAATATCATCAAACTTATGTCCACAAAATGCAAGGATAATTCTTCATTAAATGACTTTTTCACATACTAAACACAATATTTACATACACCAAAAACATATATCAAAACAAAATAACTGTCTCCAAATGTATTACCATGCCATAAAACCTAAAGAAGCGATGTCTAAATATTTGAACCTATGATGTACGACTACATCATAACTCTTGAATACCTATATATAAAAACTTTAATCATTCAACATTACTTTTTAACCATTAATTTTCTGATTATTCATTAATAATTCAATCATAATAAATATGAATCATTTCATATGAATAAAAAATATCAAATAATAAGCTGTCATATAATCCCTACCTTTAATATTTCATTAGCAGTTTTTCCCATCTTCAATAATAATAGAATTATGAATTAATAAAAATTCATCTATATAGTCTTGTTGATCCCATTATTCAGATTTCCCACTAGGAAATTAATTTTCCTAATTACCATAATCCCCAAATTTCAGAAAATTCATTAGATTCCTCAGGAATAAATTTATTCCTTTTCAACTGAATACTTCCATTTTTTCGTGGAATTTTATTTCTTTATTCATTAATTTTCTATCTACAAAACATCTTCCTATTATTTAATAAATTTTCTTGGGTACTTTTTCCAGCAATCATGACACAAAATTCATTGAATCTATTTACCTCTATGATCTTTATCACTAAATCTTATATAGATATTCACTTATCTCTAATTTTATGAGTTTGGAAACTCACCAAGATTTCTATTATTAATAATAACTTGTGATATCCTATTATGAAAAACCACAAAAATTTTCATTATAGGTCCAATTTATTTTTCTTGATCCTTCAAATAACTACCACATTTTCCATTACATCGCTAATTACATTGGTTCTTTCCAAATCCATCCTTTTACTAAAACAAAAATATTATTATGAGCATATAAATAAAGTAAAAATAATGATTCATTTGATTAAGATATCCTTAACCATGATATATTCAAATATTGTATAATATAAAAATTGACTAAAAGTATCCAAAAAAATAATATCATATGTGGTTATAGAGGACTTTTAATTTATTTTCAAATAATGTTCTATCCTTTATTGTTATTTAAACCATAAAATGATAGCAACATTAAGGACCGGTCCTTAAAAATTACATAATCTTGTGTTTTTAGAGACTATTTAATTTTATTACATTTCCAAATATATTTTAGGTTTAGATTTTTAGAGAGTTAGGTAATAACTGTTACAAATTGATCCCATTCATTACAAATAGGAATCTTTTACTGAGTATTAATTTTTGACAATATAATACATTTAAACAAAAACATGATTTCTTTTCATGAAAAATCTTCATGATTTTAACTTGAATTCTTTATTTACCTTACCCATTTTTAATCCCATTGATTTTTTTTAAACATGGGATGGGCACAAAAATCATAGTAAGGGATATAAAAAAGAGAGAAATAAATCATTAGTCCATGAATACATAATTTTTTTTACAATTTCTAAATAACTAATTGGATTTGAATAAAAAGATTTTTACCCAAGAAAACAACTTCACTAACCAATTTTTTCGTAAACAAATTCATAAAAAATAATAAATGAACAAAAGACATATGGTTTCTTTTAAATCATGAAAATCACAAAATGTTTTTATACAAATTTATACTTTTAAACCTTATCAAGTAGAATATATACTCCTTTACCTTATTAAACCGTAATATTTCCATAAACCCATAGAAAGGATAGATATATAATATAGGTAAATTGAGGAACCATTTTCTTTTCCTTAATATATAAACATGTAATAACCATCCCAATTATACTTATAATAACATACTTAGTATATTCCCCTAATAAATCCTGAGAAAACTAATTAGTTAACATTTTACTATATGTGGAATAAAAAACTTATTTTATTCCCATAATCTCTTAGGATAAAACAAATCAGTTAACTCCATCCCTTTATCCAATTAATTAGGGAGCTATAATGATGTCACATGACCTTAATTTATAATGAAACCTCAAATCATCATATACAATTCATAAGAACCATAACAAAATCAAAAAGACTAAATTATTTCATTATAAAACATTATTTACACCCGAAAAGAAAAATATTTCAAATATTTTTATATCCCTTCTCCTTAAACCACAATTTTCATAACTAAAATTCCAAAAATAAATGGAAAGAAGGTTTTTATAATAATAAACATGAAATGTAGAAAAGTAATAAAAAATCAAATAATAGTTATGATGGTTGGAAAATAAATTATCACCACGTATGAAAAAAAATATAACATTCTTTTTTAATTTTTGTAAATAACATCGTAACATTTCGCACATACAAAATCAGCATATTGGAACATTTTAAAACCATGGAAATGGGGTCCAAAACCATGGTCATAGCCTACAAACATGATTCTATAAACCATGGATGCTATGTCCATTGCAATAGGGTCAAACCTATTTCCATGGTTTAAACCATGTTGATCGGTTTATATATTCATGGTTTACACTATGGAAATAACAAACTACAGCCACAATTTAAATCGTGGTAATAGGTGTCTATAACCGCTGTTTGAAACCACTGAAATATCCTTAAAATGCATGTTTCCTACAAGGTTTGATCCTTATAAATTTTCTATATTCTTCCCAAGACTTTTCCACTACAAATATCTCTACCAAATCTATATATATATATATATATATTTATATATATACATATATATATATATAATTGTAATTAATAATAATTTTAAAAAATAAATTTCTATAGTTCAACTCACAAAAATATGTGGATATATATATGGTTTCAAACCATTGTAATAGGTGGCTATAGCCACAGTTCAAATAGTGGAACTAGGTGGAAATATCTATGGTTTAAACTGTAGAAATAGGCAGCTATGGACATGCTTTAAACCGTGGTAATATGCAGATATGACCATGCTTTAACACATGGAAATAAGTGTATATGTCCATGATTTAAGTTATGGAAATGGTAGTATATTTCCACACATTAAACCATGAAAGTTTTGTGGATATGTCCATGGTTTAAACTGTGGAAATAGGTGTTAATGCACAATGTTTACTAAACCGTAGCTGTAGAACATTCCACCTAATTTCCTTCATTTTTTGGGTTTTCCCATGGAACATATCACCATGATTTCATATAAAAGTGGATATATGTTTTCCTATATCCATTGTTTCCATAAAATATGGATATAGGCTTCCTACCACCATGGTTTTCCAAACCAAGGAAATAGAAATTATTGTCACGACCTAATTTTCTAGTTGTGTTTCATAAAAAGATTCATTTTTTAAAAACCTTAAAAGAAACTCAAAGAGACAAAAAATTAAATTTTTTATTAATTTATTCCCATATAAATACATACATATAATTATTTTAAAAATTTTGATATAGAAGAAAAAGGGTGGTTTAAGGGAAACTTTAAAATAAGATTTTTAAAATAAATTCCTCTACCTAGAGTCTGAATCATCATATACATTATGTATCAGAATGAATAATAAAATATGGATAATTATTTAGTTTTTAAGAACATTTTTCATGTTTATTATTTATTATATTTTTATATATTACCATTCTATATTTATTTAATTAATGAATTATATTCTGGTCAGATGTTTTGATGATTTTCATTACATAAGTCTAAAATAGATTCGATAAGTCAACTATGGAGAGAGAGGTCATTATTCATTAATCATCATAATAATAAACATGTCATAATAATCATTTTTATACATCAATTAAAATTTTAAATACAATCATTAATAATGGTTATGAATAATGAAATATGATACAATCATGGAGATGGTAAGTCATACGTACGCATGACTGACAGTTACAATTTTCAATGATCATTATATAAATAAGGTAAGAATAATTTTGTATTTAAAAAAAGATTATAATATCATAGATATAATATTATTTCTTTAATTTTACTTATATATAGAATCCATGTGACATGGAGATGAAAAAATGAATGACATCGCTTCTTGTAGGTGGTAGTCGAAACATACGGATGAAAGATGTTATGATTTTCAATTAATGTAATTGTAAGAAATAAAATTATATATATTTTTTAATGATAAATATTTAATTAATATCATATATATACACAGTAAATCCATAATTATAACTAGTCTTGGGAGCCAGTAATGGAAAAATAATTACATCGGGTCGTGAAGCGCTGGTCTGTCGTACTCACGAACGATGGATTCATTTCCCACCAGATTGAAGTAAAGATAAATATAGGTTGTTCCATAAACATAAAAAACACTAATTTTATTAAATATACTGATTTTTTTATATAATCATGAGTATGTAATATTGTAAGGAGAGAGAAAATAAAACTAAAACATGGGGTTAAAAACTATACATCTTCCTTGGAAAGTCTCCATTAATTAACACCTTAATCCCTATAGGGTTTGTATTCTACCTAAAAAAAGAACTATTGAATGAGAAGAGGGATTATAGGATGGTATTTGGGTAGAAAATGTCCAAAAAATGGGGTTTTGAGTGTGAAGTAATGGGAAGAATAAATTTCCTTGTATAATAGAGGAGAGGAGAACTTTTGGAATTTCTGAAAACATTTAATAAGTAAAAATTAATTTTCAATGAAAAATGGCTCAAAAAATATTTATTAATAATATGTGATTTGGATGTATCCATATACTCTCATAAAATAAAAAATATGCAATTCTTTATCAAATTTTCACCCTTCCCATTTTAACCCCTCATTAACCACTTTGACACATACCATGAAAATGATAATTTTTACTCTTTGAGTGTCAATACTGTTACTATAAACAGAAAAGTACACCATAAATGTAATGAGGTGATATTATAAACCATATAATAAAATTAACTGGATGAAAATAATACTTTTCATAATTTTATATCATTTAAAAAATAGTGATTTATTATTATATATCAATAGTGTCAATTATTGGAACTATTCATTACATTGATTTTAATAAAATCAAGACCATAATTAAAATTAAATGAATATATTTTAATACATAAATTACATGTCGCTTTCATTTATAAAATTATTTTATCACATTAATTATCTAAAATTATATTATGTTTAATATTTTTAATATCATTTATTTTATTTTTCCATTAATTGAATAATTATTATATCTTTGTTGTGTAAATATTAAAGAAAATTATTTATTTACTCAAAATTAAATATTAATTACTATTTTTAAGTTAGAATCATTAAATTTCAAAATAATGTGTTTAATATAACATAGCCTTTGGTTAACCATAAATTTGAAATATTATTGTTATTTAAAACACGAGTGTGAATTTTTTTAATTTTTATTAAATAAAATATTATAAAGGTTATAATCACATAAAATGGTAAAAGGTACATATAACCAAATATATTATGATTATAGACAAACTTTACTCATCCAATAAAATTTTGGTATGCTTTAGGGTCATTTTATATTCCATAACATATTATTTTTAACCCTTAAATACAACAGTTACCCCTTGACTCTGGTAACCAATATTATTATGGTTACTATTCTAAATGAATAAAAATAAAAAGAAAACTTTTTAACAAATTAATAACTCATGATTCCAAATATTGAAGTCATTTTAAAAATTTAAAACAAATAAGTGGTGTAATTTAATTTAATATTACACCAACAAACTAGGATGAAAATGAGTTTTTAGAAATATGCCTTTTAAAATTAAAAATGTTATTATACTAAATTATATTATAAAGATCATTTAAAAAACCAAAATTGGGTTATGTTAAATAATATGGACCTAATGAAATTTTAAAACTAATCAAAAATATAATTTTAATTTTTATATAATTTAAAAGAAAAATTATTTTTAATAAAAATCATCATTTTTCACTATTTAGTGAAAAATCAATCTTTGATGAAAAATTTCAAAATTTTATCCTAAGATAATCCAGATATTATTAATTAAAAATGATATTTAGTTTATAAAATATGATTAATAAAATTTTAGATAAATAATTATATCATTTTCTCACAAAAATAAATAAAATTTTTTCTTATAAAACATAACCTCCAACCATAAAATATCTTCACTAAAAATTGACTACTAATTTTCAAATCATTAATCAATACAGTTGTATTTATTAGAAAATTTATATTTATATATTTCATAAATTATTTAATAATATTAATAGCTTACAATTTAACTTATAGGTTCTGGTTTCACTTTTAAATAATAATATTTCATAGTTCGTTTATACTCAGAGTTTCTTATTTTTCACAATATCCAACATGTTATTATTTGAAAAAAATATAAGGATATTAAAATTACTTTTTCCAATTTCTATTTGAATTATTTTTTGTATTTTAATTTTAAACTTCATGGTATATAATTATTTCTTATAAGATACATTAAATCCCCTTCAACCATTTTGATTTTATCTTCAACTGAGCATTACTGACACTGATGACAGTTTTATGTGACTCTCCCTATACATGTATTTTCATTTTAGAATATTGAATGAAATTAAATTTCTCATAAAGAAAATGTTTGACATTTTCATCTTTATTTTAAAACTTCTCTATGAAATTATACTTATATTTCTCCTTATCATTCAACTCTTTGAAGAGAGAGTTTTATTTTTTCAACATCCCTTCCATTCCAATTTACATTGATTCAACATCATCCACAAAAAATGATTATTCATCGACAAAATTTTGAATAGACACAGAATTATGAATAAAAACCTTCTCCTGTAAATTTTTCATATAGTCCCAACATCACCGTATATATAATGAGCCTCATTAATGCATTCTATATTATCACAGACTGAAAAACTAACTACACAATGTCTACCTTCATCAAGTAGGTTTTCTTCATTTCTACTTGATTTTCTTCCTATATTTTTATCCTGTATCTTTTCTCCTGATTTTCATCGTCTTGGGTGAGATTTACACATCCATAAAAACAATAATGGATTTTATATTCTCTATATGAGGTTCCTTAACCATATCAAATTTACACATCATATACTTAATTGAATTTAAATGGGTCTTCTATGATAGATACAATTAGAGATAACCATTATTATATGATACCACTTATTTGACCCAGAAGACCAGGGCTGGAACCTAACAGTTGGGTGAATTAATTGTTTCAAACTTTTTATGAAATTACAATGTATATTGTTACCCCCTTTATAATTTCACTTATGTTTTTAATAAGTAAATTTTTAACTGTATCATACAATAACAAGATACACTAAACCACATACATTCAGAAAAAGAAAAGAAAAGAAAAATGATATTTTTATATGTTTTGTTTCAAAGAATTACACCTTGTTTTGGTTGATTATTCACCCAATCACATATTATACACAATTATAAAATATATATTATAAGGGGTTTTGTGTGTCCCATGCATTCAAACAGAGACTCACTAGGCTTAAAAATTCCTATCTCACATAGGAATTCCTTATTTATAAAGTCGTACTATACTAAAATCACCATATTCACATTATCATCACAAAGTCCCATAGTCATATCCATTCATACCCTAAGTCAAAAAGGTTCCAAAAAGACCCACTATGAATATTAAAGTGTATTTTTGATGTTTCTCCTTTGAATTATACCAAATATTATGACCAGTGATGTCACTAAATTAAAATATTGATCTCATTCACTAAACTCAGAGTCTTGAAATCATAGATTGTTCTTAAATAAATGTATATTAAAATCAGTCTTGGAGTTTTTCTGAAGTATAAGATCATTGAAAAAACCTTATTTTCATATTCTCACACATATTCTCTAAAACTCAATATATTGTGCGTCTGAAACATTACAACATCATTTCTTGTCAATCCATTCTTCTACTTCAACTCATTAATCACTAAATTCTTGTTGACATATTTCTCCCACTATATCTTTTATACCCAAAGGATATAATAATTTAAGAAAATATCTGCTTAATCATATTGATATTTAATAGTTATTTAGAAGTACCAAAACAAATAATCACTCTAAATATTAATTTTTAACACGTATCGGTAACTACAACTTATTTTTTTGTATTTATTCCTCTATTATCTTCTCATGTACTTGTGGTATCATTTAGGTTAATTAAATTACATATTTCAAAACTAGTATCCTTTAATGGAATATCAAGGGGACCCTCTAATTTCCATCCATAAAGTGCTATTATAGAATACCAATTTTGGGTTCCCATATTACATTATAGGGTACTTTTGTAACATAAGGGATATTTCCAAAATAAATTCATTTAATGTTTCTTCTTTTTGATACTGAACCTAAATGGTCTTTATGAGATATATAGAATCAGTAATAATAATTCTTCATATGATTATTTTTTTTATTTTTCTTGGATTGAATAAATATTATCTTTATATAAAAACACACAACATGATCAACCTATTATTCCTAAAAAACATCCTCTCAATTATATAGCTTAAATTTATTACAGTTGTATAAAATATATATAAAATAGAACTCTTATTGTAGAAATCATTTCATTTCACCATGATAGGTTTCATGAAAGTAGTATAGCCTATTAAATCATACATGTATATAGTAAAAACATATCATCTCTTTATCTTTTTCACTTGAACCACCTTGAAACACAATGTGTTTAAGATTTGATGAACAATTGAGCTTTTCTTTAATTTCATCAACATTATTCATCAAAACTTGTTAAATCCATTTTATTTATCAAAAACTTTAATCAATGGTTCTACTTTGGAATTACTTATAATATCATGGATAATGGATTAAATAATCATAATGATGTTTTTATCTTAAATTTTTTTAAATTTATTTTTATTTTATTAGCACAGAATTAAAGATTTATATATGCTCCTCTATTATTAATTATTTAATATTCCTTATCTAGGGATGAATATTAACTTCTCCTTATTTTCATGGTAGTATCAGCCACTATTAATGGTTTTTTTAGGATTAATTCCTTAAAAACATCTATTACATCATACCAATCTATTTATTCATTATCAGATTTAAAATCTAGAAAATTGATGTATCATCCCGTAGATCTTAAAAATTTTGCAATGTTTTGAATTCTTATGGTCATTTGGATCTTTATACAGGTGATATTATATTGTCACATTTTTTAATAATTATGATGGATAATTATAATAAATATTATAAATATATAATATCTATTATATTGACGTCCCCCATTTTTGTAAATTCATATAGTGATCTTGAAGACTTACAACAAAGTATTACAATTGGGACTTATGCTACAACTAAAGCCGCACGATCAAGAATAATTCATCATGATAATCTAATAGTTCATAATAAAAAATTCAAATATTTATGATTAGAAATTTAATGTTTTATGTTCAATGATTCAAATATTATGTTTAGAGATAAATCCATACATTTAGGGACTTTTTCTATTTTCTAATTCTAGTTCTGAATAATGTATAATTAATGAAATAGCTTCAGGGACTCTTTAATGTGACTCTGACCCTTATCAACCTTTATTCAAGTGTATCTCTACAATTGTATGAGTCTCCATCTAAAATAACACAAATAGATGACCTTCTCTTATATCAGGGGACATCAAACCCCAATCGTCTAGACTTCTAAGTCATTTAGAAAATATCCTTTGATGATATTCACCTTAGGAAACCATTTCACACTTATAAACAATTTAAAACATTATTAACATTCATCTTGCAAAATTTTACTTATAATTACATATAGATCATCTCTTTCAATCATATTTTTTTATCATGGTCTTCCAACATGAATCTTTCCAGCTAGGTATTCAAGGGTTGTGAACTACCCACAGTCCTTTAAAAATATATGGAAATCATCTTGACGCTCCATGTAATGGGTGGGTACAGAACCCATCAAATATTCTTCCCTGACATTTATTTACATGCACCTTGAAAACTAACACAATCTGTAATCCAAATGGAAATTCAAAAACATTACCCATTTATGTTCTTGCTCCATAACAATTACATGTTACTTTAAACAATAAAACACTAGGAAGTAATTAACAAAAATAAATTATTGAAAGAATAAAAAGAATAACATAGAGCCAAAACATACTTCACTATGTTCTTAAAACCATTTATTAAAAACACCCATTTTCATCTAAAACAAGAAATGCCGATTTCAAACATGAAAAATTATATGTTCATCATTTAAAAATGCACCTCCGTACAAATATCATATGAATGATGCAATAATAGTGTAAATTATCTCTACCAATTAACGATACACAACTCCTATTGTCTAAACACAAAGCAATGATGTGAGGATAATCCTAAAAGTGTTTAACAATACTTTTAATACTCGGATCACCCTAGTATCGTGATTTTCATAATAAAGTTTTTATCTATGTCATTCTATCCTCTACATTTCAATTACCAACAAATATTATCTCTACTATTACCATGATAAATTAAATACCATACCAAACTAATAACATTTCAATATAAATAGACTATATATTCCTTTTTTATGTCATGCATAATTTTTATATTATAATATTTTTTTGTATTTTAAATGGTTCATATATATGAAAAAGTAATCCCCCATGTTTTTTAATGCCCATGGAGTTTATTTCTATCTTTGGATGTTCACGGTATGTCCCATAAATTTACTTTATCTTTGATCATTCCCAAGAAAATGGGCCAGGCTGAGGTGTTACATGGATTATGGGTATTTTATGAAAAATGGTTTTATCCCGATGATTAAAAATAAAATTAAAGCATTTATAATAAAATTATTTTGATTCATTAGTTAAATAATTCACAATTAAATTATTTTTATTGATTTTCATGGTTTTATATAAATGGGTTTCAGTAAAGAGTTTGCGTATATTTTAAAGAGGATGTTTTGATTTAATGTCCTTCCAATCATACATTAGGTGATTAAAATTAATCATTATGCAATGTGGTATTCCATAAAAGGTGCATATATATTTTCCATAATCACATTTATGGTTTTATATATAAATATTTTTAGGGTATTAAATTGTGATAATTTGTATTAATATGAATATTTATTTATAATTAGTGTAAATTCATGTTAAATTGATTAATACTAGTTAAATATTTATATAATTATAATATTGAAATTGTTGAACTATTAATAACTGGACATGCATGATAAGTTAAACTGACTAAATTGATATTTATTTGAGTATATTAAAATTATACAGAAATATTTCTATAAATTTTGTTATATTAGAGTATTTAGATATTGGGAACTTGTTTTGAACAATTTCATAATGCATACACTGATATTTAGTAATTATTTTGATGTTTTTTAAATTATTATGTGATTATCGAGTGATTAATTTTCCTCAGTAATGGAAAATATTATTTTCTAAAAGGGGTTTTTCTTATTGTTATTTTCTAAATTAATTTCAAATGTATTCATTGAAATTGGGTTGTAAAAAATGAAATGTTTTAATGTAAAAAACATGAATTATTCAAAAAAATTACTAGGGTTTCAAAGAAACTATTTCATGTATTAAACCTCAAAATAAATTAATATAACATGTAACTCCATGAGTTAAATCCAAATTAGAAAATAAAAAATCATTTTTTAATTAAATATGAGTATGAGATCATCTAAATTAAAATCATGCTAGTTATATGGATTTGAAAGAAATATGACTCAATGAAATATTGTGATCATGGTTTGGATGTTTTATACATCATGTCCAAAATTTATAAAACACTAAATTTGATTTTATATATGATTTTTTATAGTGTGTGTTTTCACAAAAAGAATCATTCCATTTTAACCATGATTTTTCTTGAATTTTATGAATAAGACTATTTCATGATCTTGTTTGATTTGTTTTTATTATGTACATGATATGGAAGGTGAATATGTAGAAATGAAGTGATAAATTAAAATAATTATAATACATTAATAAAAAAAGTAATATGGGGAAAATTTTATGATGTGACCATTGTAAGGTTGAGGTAATTATATGCGCACAAGACCAGAGGCATGCTAAGAGAATCTCAAATGTTATATATTTATAATGTAATGTATTTGTTTTTGTTACCATTCTGACCATAATTTTTTGATCTTATAATTGAATTTCCCTATAGTTTTTGGAATTCATACCCTTTTTAACTAATCCTTTTATATTAAAGAATGATTCAAGTTTACATGTCACATTATTTTAAAGTACTTCATAAAAAAACATTCCTTAATTTATTCTATGCTCTTAGAATAAAATTATTTGTTTTCAATCAATTATTGGATGCATGTTTATTCTTTAATAAGTGTTTCATTGTGTTACCATATAATAATTATTTATTATATACATGTATAAATTTATTATTTTGAGACTTGGTTTTGGTAAATTAACTATGTAAATATTGAAATAAGACAATCATTCCTAGTGTTAATGCTTGGAAATATTCAATCTTTCACATTAATGGGACCCCATCCCCTTTTTAGGTATGGATAATTTTTTATGGTGTTAAAGTATTTATGTTATATAAATAAACTTATAAATTCTATATCATATTTATTTTTTTTAAAAATAGATAATAATGTGTAAGGATGAAGTATATATTGTTTATTTTGAGATGCATGTTTGAAGATAATGAATATTTTGTTGTAGATTTTTAAGGATACATTCATAAATTTGTCTTGGTATGATTTATGTTGAGAATTTCATACCAGAAGATGAGACCAAAATCATAGTACCTTAACTATGTCTTGGAAGCATGTTTTTTTATATTATAATGTTTAATGAATGTTTAATTTAATCATTTTAGGCATGATACATTATTATAAAGACTGTAAGGATTTTCATTTGGTATAATACCTATGTAAAATTGTTGAAGTACCATATATGATGATTTAGTCAAAATAAATTTAAATAAATTAAGATTGGGAAATAATTTATTTTTTGATAAGTGATTTCCTTGATGTGTTGATATATTTTTGTTGAAAATATTTTTTCAAACTCCTAAATTGACATATAAAATGATTACTAACATAAGGTTGTTTTAATAAATTGTATGCATTGATGTTATATGTCGTTCGATTTAAATAAGTGTTAAGTTATTATGGTTGAAAAGTGTTCCCCCACTGTAGTATTTATATCACTATTATGATCGTATTGATGAAATAAAATCATATTCTAGGGTAATAATTTAAATTTATAGGTTAAAATTATTGGTCATTAATCTGAAATTGGGTGATAAAATTCTTGCTGCACACACTGAATTTTTGGGGAAAGAATGAAATAAGGTTGACTGATATGAATTATTGGATGGATTTTTTTAGATGATTGTATATCTTTTGTTTTAAATTTTGTTACCTTTATTGGGAAATTTTTTAGGTTGTAAAAATAATTATGTCATTGATCTTACTTTATGGGTTTTTTTGAAAAAGATGTCATTCCATTTGAGAGGTATCTTCCCCAAGTGTATGTTTTTGGATACTGGTGAAACACTATCTTTAGTGCATTTTTTCTCATATAGTGGTCATGTTTGAACTATAGTGAGATCGATGAGAGGTTTCTCATGGGGTGATTATTTAGATCATTCCCTTATTCTCACCTTTCTGGTTTTTTATCCCTAAGGAAAAGAATCATTTTATAGGTAACTAATTCAAGGGTATGGATATTAATTTGTATAGTTTCAGGTGATGGAGGGTCTTGGAGGAGTTTTATAAAGTATTTATTGGAGTTAGAGGTGAAATTTTACATTAATAATTATAATAAAACATAGAATATTTGTATTTACTATATAATAATTAAATATGAGTAATTTGGGATTCACGTAAGGGTTACTTAACATCACTGTTTTTTTGTAAGGGTAGGATTACTACATGAACTTTACATTTGTGGTGTAGAAATATTATGTAAGGGTGATTGGAGTTTTATTTCAAGGTATATCCCATGACTTTGGTGTATCATGGGTCCTTTTATCATGGAGTAGTAGAGGTAATAGTTTTAGTGTCTCTACCTTTTGAGAGGTGGTTTTGGAGTGGAGATAAGCTCTGACATGGTGATGGATAGGAGGAGTGTGTATGTGAATTAGTGGTGAGCAGTGGTATAGAGTCTTGTAGAGTTTATTTCTATAATTTCTATTATTTTTAGTGTGGTTATGATTTTTAGGTGATTTATGATGTAGAAGTTTAGTTTGGGATCTGTTTCTACAATGTGGCTGGTTGTTGTGGTGCACTGACCTAGGAGGTCATATTTTGTATCTCCTTTTATTTGGGGATTATTGTAGTGTGGTGAATGGGTTTTGTTGTATCCTTACCAAACATATATAATATATATTTGTTTTCAATAGTGAAGATTCTAGAGGATAGTTAGACCTTATTTCATTGTGGTGTAACATCTTGACTTGCACTAAGATTTGGTGTAAAACACTATTTACCATATTGTGGTTAGGGGTGCTATACCATGGTCCATTTAAGAATATGATGGGTATAAATTACAGAACCCCTCTAAAAATACTCAGTCTCTAATATTCTCCCTTGACTCTGGGATGTCCTAGGAGGGTGGTCTTTTAACCCCTCTTTAGTGTATTTGATTCCTGTCATTAAGAGATTTATTCTTGGTTATCATAGGTGAGTTCATTAGACTTCCTCTCTTGTATTCCTCCTCTTTTTCTTTCAAGAGATGATTTTAGTCATGGGAATTATTGTTTTGGGTGACATTGTTGTGAGATATTGATAGGGTAGATATTGATTTTTTTTCAAATTTTCTCTTGGGGAAATCGTGGTCTTATGGATATTAATTCATCTTGATTGGATTTTTTTCAATTATTCATAAATACTTGATTGATATATGGGGTCCAATATATCACACTATTTTTTTCATTTGATAAATTATAATGCTTTTAAAATCCTCTAGGTGAATGGTAAGAACAAACTAAACAAGATAATGAACAATGTCAAATGAAATTGTATTAGAAGGATGGATTTTCATGTGTTTACCAGTTCTATGTTATTTCCATTGTTATTCCATTCCTTGAACTTGAAGAACTATTACAACATGTGAATTATGGTTGTTGTGAATTGTGAACTCATTTTGTGATTGATTATGAAAATTCCTTATTAATCAAAATTCAATCACATATATATATATATATATATATATATGTAAATGAAATGGTTGTGTGTAAATCTTTAAATTCAATAAAGACACACACACCAAAGATGAATTTTTTTTGAAATACTTATTTAAATATAAAATATACAAATATTTGGGGAATAAATCTAAATCTATTTTTTTCTAATTTTATTTCTCATTACTCTTTTGCTAGCATTGATATTGTGGGCTTGTGTATTGATGATCATGGATGGTTTGGGTTTAGAAGATGTCTTAGTAGTAGGGGTGTGATTAGTTTGGATTGTGATATATTGAGGGTGGGGTTGAAGTGAAAAATTCATGGTTATTATCGTGATATGGTTAAGATTTTTTGTTGTGGGGTATTGTTATTATTGTAAAATGCTATAGTGTGTGCTTGGTAATAAATGGTAAATCATATTTAATGGATTTAATGAATCGTAATAAATAGTAATGATATGTAATGACTAGAATGAATGGTTAATGACTGAAATTAAATTTGGGGTGTGATTGAGAGTGGATTTTCATTAAATCTGGAATCGTGAAGTAAAATAAGTGGATATTTTTTGGTGACCTGTAAATTAATAAATTGTTGAATCTACGAATAAGTAAAAGAATTAGTTATTTTTTGTTGTTTTGTATCATCGAAAGCATTGTAATGATAGAAAATTTCATGGTATGTTGTGGCAGTTTTTTTAGAAATTGAAGTATTGTATGATTTGGAACTTTAGTATGGGAGTTATGTGATACTATCTAATGTTTTATTTTCATGTAATTTATAAATTCAGCCACTCGATTTGTATATCATTATCAATGACCATATGTTTTGGGTTTTAAGTGTTTTCCCTAATACCTAGATTGGCATGGGTGGATGACTGAATACCCTCTCTTCCTCTATCTAACATTATTAGTTGTCTATATGTATGATGCTGAATAATTTTTTGGTGGATATTCATAATGATGAATACATAGTTGGTGACACTTCCTAGTGATGATGACTTATTTAGTGTAGATTCCAAGTGACAATGTATTAGTTGGTGTCAATTCTAAGTAATTATGAACTAGTTGGTAGAAATTATTAGTGATGATGTAAAACCATTTGGTGGAAGGATTTGATGTGATTCATGATGGGGATAATGGTTAGTAGAATCTTGGAAATGGTTTTTATTTCTTCATATTCCAGATATCTAGTTGCCTTGGATATGAGATATAAGTATGAATATGAGATTATGGTTACATTGTTTTTGGTTATGGAAGGGATGATAGAATATAACATCTGACTTTGGGATGTGAGAGAAAAAAACAAGTGGGGAAGTGGTTGTAGTGTTCCTTGAATTATGTTATTTTGGTATTATCTTACTATATTGGATGTGTTAATTAGTGAGTGATCCCTGGTGTGGTTCAGGGTGACTAGATGACCTATTTTAAGTGCATTTTATCACTATAGTTCATCCACCATAGAATTACTATTATCTTCTCATATTTTCTCGAGAAACAATAAGTATTATATTACTAAGTATAAATTTTATTTTCCCTTTACATATATGTAACCTATTTTTAGGTAATTGGGAGAGATTTGATTGTTGAGATGGACTGTATGATCATGGAGATGACACTTTATATTAGGATGACTTCATAGGACTCTCTTAGTGTCTTGTTTTTGGGAATCATGTATTTTTATATCATGCACTATAGGAATTCATTATTATTGGATCTTAGGTTATTTTATATGATGAAATTTTGATCAGTATTTTTTATCAGATATATTTTCCTTAACTTTTATTGTGAGGGAAATACATCATGTTTTATGTTTTACACCCTTGGTGAAAGTTTCATACCTGAGGTATAATGGAGGTGTTCATGGAGGGTCGCTCCCTTTCAATTCTATCCTAGGTGGGGTACTAGTGAAGGGGGTCATCAAACATTTCAAGACACCATAAATGAGGATTAATATGATATTTCTAAAATAAATTTCAAACATTTTTTTAGCAGAAAATTTTTGAATTTCCTTTCCATCATTTAATATATACAAAATAAAATCAAAAAAATATATATCTGGGATATTTTTTATGGAATAGGTCCTAGAAAAAATAATAATTAAAAATAAAATTCATAAAATTAATATAAATCTTAGTGAGTGGAAATAAATTAAATTGGTGGTTACAATATTTCTTAAAAAAATTACAAGAATTTCAATTTCTTTTCATATTATTTTTGAATCAGTTGAATTTGTTTTAGTGATGAAAAATAAATGAAAATAAATAGAAAATGTAGTTCCTTTATGATTTCATATGAGTATTGAAGTGTAATTTTTTATATGTATGTTTTTCATTGAATATATTAAATTTATAATTTAAAATTTCTATCAGTTGTGGTAGAGAAATGTATGGTGAATTTTTTGGAACATTATTAGAAGAACTACATGAAAAAGTTCTTTCAAGAAAATATTGTATGATTCACATTGTATGTGTAATTCCCTGACCATAATTATATAGAGTCGGTGCATTATTACATAACATTGTCATGATCAGAAGGGTTCAAATCCCGAAGGACCAATCAATTTAGTATCCTTATAAGTACTGGATACATTCAAAAGTTTTACATAACATTATAAAATGAAAAAGAACAGAAAAATTGTCTCTATTGACCACATTAATATCCTTTAGACTATCCCTTATACTATCTTTGTAGTTATGTCATAATATACTTCTTCGCATCCTGGAAAAAATAAAACATAGAAATTGGTGAGCTCAGATGCTCAGTAAGGATAACAATATAGCGGAAACTTTCATAAATAAGAATAAACATTTAAAGAAATGTATAAGACTAAAACATATGCCTTTTATACAATTTTTTTTTCATAATATGGCCAATATAAATCAAATAATTCCATATAATTATTCACATGGATATTCTACTAGTTGAATAATCACATGAAATATCAACAACCAATTTCATAATGATGGAATACATAATGCCAAACTTCAAAAACACATAGTCAAGGCCATATGCCAAGACTAAAAATAAGACTTTATCAAAGCCATGGGCTAAGACACTAGTTTGTCTCATGAGACCTACTGATGCATATAGGAGCTATATCGGGCTCCCCCTGTCACTTACTAACTCTAATGCATTCATCATATGAAAAGGTTTAAACATAATATAAACATTCGTATTAAAACTAGAATAAAAAATGTAAATACTTTATCCAAAAACCATTAAGGTTACAAAAATAAAACATCCACAATCAAATATACCACAGAAACTTCAATACAATATTGAAGATTTGTATCATAATAAATCAACTTTAAACATGTTTAAAATCCATCAAAGGATGTTGACATAGATGAAATCAAAAAATTGTGAGAGAAATATATCTTTAAATTTTGAAATAATTTAGAAGTCATGTAATTATAAAGAAAACATTTATTTTGAAAATATTATTTTAACCTTGTAAGGGAAGATTCGAAGGTGTTATAATGGTGGAAAATAGCCTCACCCACCGTATAAGTTAAAAAACATTATTTCCTTAATTTTGTCGAAAAGGTAATAAAGGACCTTGTTTGGAAAATGATGGAAAGATTCCTTTATAAAATTTTTACAAAAATTAAAACAATGGTATAAATGACATTAATCCATAGTCTAGGAAATAGTAAAACTGTTTTGAAATATATTTTTAAGTAATACTGATGTGGATGATAAAGAGATCTGAGTAGATAATCACTTATAAACAACTTCAGATAATGAAGAGATTGAGAAATTAACCTTTACCTTGTACGTTTCTGTAGTTGATGGTATGTTAAAATACTTTATAATAGTTAAAACATTTTTATTAAATTATACAAGAACTATATACATAAATATGATATCAGATATGATCCTCTAATATTTCTTTTTTAATAATATTTCAGTAGTATCATCATTTCAGGCGTTAACTTATTTGTTTAATGTTATATACTTGGTTATGTAAGCCATTTTTGTTATGGATAGGAAGTATTTTATTCATATAAATAATGATATTATGTTCATATAAATTATTTTTAATCATAAAATTAAAATTATTCTTGAATGATTACGATGGGGAATGAATCTCATTGCATACGTGGAGACGGTAATCCGTATGTACGCACGAGCTACAATATCATTATATTGATGGTGAAATAATATGTAATTTGATGGTATTTCATATATACATAATAATTAACATGTTATATTTATTATTTATGTCATTTGTACTCATTATTATACCCATCCAAAATAAAGAAGTGTTTGAATAACAAACAACACCATGACGTGGAGACGGTAAGCCGTACTTACGCACATAATGTGACTTAGTCATTTATAGTACGGATAGAATAACAATTAAGGTTGTAACATATTTATAATAACATCACAATATTTTTAATGTACTTTATTTATTATTTTTTTTATGAAAAAAATAAATAGGAATTGGAAGAAGAAAAGAACTTGAAAGAGGGTGGTGAAATTATTACCTCTTCTTCGGGTGTTTCCTTTTGAGTTGAATAAAAGGGCTTCTCAGGTTGGATTTCTGATCAAATTAATGGATCTTGGTTTATTTTAGGGAATGAGGGAGGATATTTGGGTAGTGTTATCTAAGGAAAATGGCTTTGGAGGTGTGAAATTAATATAAGGTGAAGTACCCTTTTATAAGAGAGGTGAGGGTCACTTTAGGAAAAGCTTGAAATATTATTTTATAATAAAATAATTTTCGGTTTATAATGGATCCAAAATAATTTATTTCCAGTATAAGGTGGGTATGGGTATAAAAACTCTCAACCAATAGGTTTTAGATAGGTTTATGTCACCATATTAACCTTATCTTTTAGATTTAACTCTTGGTTAAATAGTTTGACATTTAGCATGTGTCGTTGTATTTTTATATTATAGGGTTAATAAACATACTATAAACTAAGAATAGAACCTCAAGTGGTTCATTATTAATATATATAACCTTATCGAAGTCTTTTTTTAGAACCTTATATTTTTTGGAATATTATATCAATTTATAATATCGTATTTGCATTAAAAACTCAATTAAATCAATATTGACACTATTTAGTATTTGATTTTTTTAAAATCCATAAAAACATTATCACTTCGAATAAAATATATTTAATAAATTAAAACATTTCATATTAACCTATAAAATTATTTTAATTCATCATAAGTCTCGATTTACATTTATTTGATATATATAATATCAATTATTTAAATGTTTCATTAATAGGGTAATTAATGCATCATCATTGTGTCATAAATAAATTAAATTATTTAATGTATAAAAACTATAAATAAAATAATATTATGTAGGAATTTTTTTTGCTTCCTAATGAATATTTATAGTCTAATTTATATTTTGTGTAACCATATATTAAAAATCGTTTATTTATTAAACATTGAATTTAACACTTTTAACCATTCTTTAAATAAAATAATGATAAATGTCCAAATCTAATACAAGTGAACCAAAAGGATCAAATTTTATTCCTAAGGTTTATTTTGGTCTAATTAAACTTATCCAATAGAATTAAGACTTGATTTAGGGTAATTATAATATCATTTTTACCTTTAATTACCCTATTTACTATTAACCATGGTAAATAAAAGTCAAAAGTTAATGTTCACCAAAAATTATTTTCATATTATTGAACCACATTTTACTTACCGATATTAACAATATCTCTCATATTTTTGAAATTCAACTTATAGAAGCGGTAAAATTATGTTTTATGCAATTTTTCAAAATGCTCCTAGAAGGTGGGTAAAGGACGGTAAGAAGTTCAATAAAATTTTATATATCTAAACTTATTATAAAAAAACTCTACTGAATTAAATTGAACATATATAGGTATTTTGTATCTATTTTTAACTAAAATAAATTAAAATAAAATAACAAATTATTTAAATAAAAAGTTAGTTTGAAACAATAACGAATTATTTTTCACTATTAATCAAAAATTGAAAGTTTTCAGAAAAATACCCAAAATTCACCCTAAGCTAATTTTGATTTTCCAAATCCAAAAATGAAGTCTATTTTTAAAAATAAAATTCTTATGATTTCAAAAATTTGTTTTTAATATTCATAATGGGTAGTTGTATTGGTCGTGGTGTGTTAAAACTCCATGTTGCATACAATGCAAGCTACTGTATTATTCAAAGGGAAACGTATCGTGGAAGATTTGGGTGATACATTCTCTCCTATTTAATATAATTTTGTCATCGAAAATTCTATAATATTAATTTATAAAAAGATTCATGTGTTTCTTCATCATAAGTTCCTCGGGTTCTCATCTTGCATATTCCATCTAATTGTTTCTCCATAGAACTTTTACCAGATGAGTTGTCCGGTTTCTCAGCACTTGTTCTCTGGTAACAAGAATTATGATAGGCTCTTCACAATAAGGTAGATTAAGTTCCAGTTCAATTTCCTCCTAGGTGAGTACATGCATTGGGTCAGACATGTATTTTCTCAACAATGACACATGGAACATATCATGATCTTTTGAGAGACTTGGAGGCATTGCCAAACAATAAGCTACAAGTCTAATTCGTTCTAGAATTTCGAAATGTCTGATGTACCTGGGACTCAATTTACCCTTCTTACCAAAATGTATAACACCCTTCCATGGAGATGTCTTCAAGAAAACATGGTCTCCTACTTGAAATTCCAAATCATTCCTTCGATTATCGGTATAGATCTTTTGCCTACATTGGGATTCTTTTATAAGGCCCCAGCCTTAAACCTTACTTAATATTTAATTAAATGAATAATTCACATTGAGGATCTTTTCAGGTTTAGAGTTTTAGAGAATTAGGACATTACTATTACATCTCAAAAGATTACAAAGTAGACACTTCTACTAAGTTTCCATATAAAAAAACTCTTAAAATAAACATGTCTAGTTCCATGTTTTAGATAGCATGTCTGTCCATGATCCCATACTTGACACCATTCATCTTTTAGTCCTGTGTAAAACATTTCAAAAATGTGGGATGAGCATAAAAATCTCAGTAAGGGATATAAAAATATTGAAAGGAAACATGAGTACATATATACATAAGAATCAATGAAATCATACTTTACTCATAGAACATAAGCACTTTAACATACCTCATCAAATCATGAATAAAACATAGAAATGATAAGTCATAAAGGTAACTTGAGGCATTCATAACATTCTTACGTAGGGAGTAACCCTCTTGGTTACGTTTGAAATACCCATCATAGTATATTCCCTAAATCGATTCGGATAAACCTTAATGTTTAACCCCTTCGCGTTACCCAATGCATTGGAGAGCTATATCGGGCTCACCCGCCCTTAGTTTATCATAGAACCACCCGTTTTCATAACAATTCCCAAGAACCATAACATAAACGTATCACATAAAACATGCATAAAGGAAACATAACATTTCCACATTTCAATCACAATATAACATTTTAGGATATTGAAATAATGAATCCATTAAAAAACCATTTTCAAAACAATTTAAAACATTTAATAAAGAGATTTTTGAATCAAAGTGTCCCATACCACCTTGAAGCTTTTAAAATTTTAAACCATTAATATCCATATAAATAAATCCTTAAAACCATTTTTAAAACATGGTTATTAATAATAAAAAATCATTAATACATTTAAAGTGATATTTTGGTTAAAGGGTTTTTACCAAAAATTGGAGATACATGAATACAATAATTGAGGAATAACATTTAGTCAGAACTTTATAATATCATGAGAATAAATGGATTCATGATATAATATTCCAAAGGACAGTATATACACCATATAAGAGTGAATTGGTGCATAACAACAATGAAGTCTCAATAGAAATGTAAAATGTGATGATATCCCTTATAAAGAAGGTATCCTTAAATTAAGGATAAATCAATCTCAAAATTATGTGTGAAAAATATAAATACACTCAATATAAGTGGATATTAAGTGTAAAACAATAAAAAGTCATTCGCACATATTCAAAGGACGACATATTCAATAACTACATGTTGAACCCAAAGAAATCGAAATTGGGTTAAAAAGTTCCCTTGGTAAAATTCGACAGCCTAACGGCGTTACTTCAAAATTCAGAAAATGAGTTGATGAGAGATAAAAAGGGTATCTCATCACTTGTAAATAAAATTTACATCAATAATTATATAAAATAAACATATCCCAACATAATAGTATGTGAATTAAAAGACATAACAAAAGAAGTCTTTTAAAAAGAGGAGGGTGAAAGGTTCCCTTACTGACTTGGGTAACATTCGAAACGTACACCCCATTGAAGAAGTGTCATAAAATGAATATGTAAATACCCATAAATGGAATTATATTACAAAAGAAGTATAATAATTGGCAGTACATACACCACTCAATGGAAATGGTGGCAAATGTAGCAAAAATCTCACGAGAATAGAAGTGAGATGAAAAATCCCTTACGAAAACTCGGCAGCCTAACGGCGCCACTTAAAACATCCAAAAATGGATTTATGAGATCAAATAGGGTCTCTCATCATATTAAAATAAAATTTACAGCAAGAGGAATATAAAATAACACCCCCCAACATAACAAAGAGGTGCTTAAAATAAGTGACATAAAGGAGAGTACTTAAAAAGAAAGGGAGGTGTAAGATCCCTTACCTCAAGTCCGACTTGTCTTGTTCGTTTCTTTATATTCCTGAATAATAAACTTTGGTCAATTTATAATTTCTTAGGGACCTATTTTAAAGATTATTATTCAGTTCATATCACATGTTATAATGTTATAATAATTGGTTAATAATGTGAGTTCATATCAGATGTTATTGTCGATGTTTGGTACATCAGTCAAAAATGAACTTGTTTGAAAATGATTGTCCATGTAGTTATAAGTAAATCATATCCAGAATAGAATTAATGATTTAAATATCATATATATCCAGTAAATATTCATTTTATACTACTCCATGACATTTTGAGATAAAAAGAAATGAAATGCACCGTTCATGGAGACGGTAGGCCGTACGTACGCATGAACGCTACTTTCATTTCTTTGTCATATTAATGTAATTAAAAATAATTGAGATATATATATATTATAATTTCAGTATAATATATATTTTATATAGGTAACATATTTTCATTAATTTTATTCTATATACATTCCATGTATTGCATGAACGAGTCACATCACTTGAGGGGGCGGTAGTCCACACTTCCTCGTATGAAATTATCGCATTTGCACAACATGAAAAGCATAAAGGAATGTTTTAAATATAAAATTAAGAAGCATATAGAAACCATAAATACCATATATATCGTATATAAAATATAGTGACATCATAATGGCCACCATGAAAGGTGTTAATAGAATATTGAACAATCATCATTTTGTGAGACAGAAATTTTTCATCCACAGAAATAGTATGTTCTTTAACCATTAGACGAAGGTGTGTGTAAGTGTAGCTCAAATGCTTCACATAATAACATCCTAGTATATTTAAGATACTGGTGTTTTTACAAAAGAAAGGAATAAAAAGATTTTATAGGGTTGGAGAAGAAAAATAAAACATAAGAAAACAAGAGAGGACACTACCTTTAAATAGGGTAACTCTCTTTGATTTGAGATCAAAGGCTTTCTTGGAAATGATTCTGCCCAAAGTAAGGCTTAAATGATGAAGAGAGGGATGTGGAGAGATTAAATGGGTAGGTTTTGGCCGATACAAATTCTTGAGAGGTGTGTGTAAGGTGGTAGAGGTGGGGGCCTTTTATAAGAGGAGAGGAGGGGCACTCTTGGAAAGTCAAAAAAAAAGTTACATTATTTTCAAATGAGTTTCAGATTTTAAAGGTCCCACATTGATTTATATTGAGGATAAGGTGATAAGGGTTCGAAATATACTCATCCAATAGGTCTTTGACAAGTTTAAGTAATAGTTTTAACATTATCATCTCATTTTATTTAAATCCTTTATTAATGAGGTAATCGCTGCATCATCATGATGTCATAAATAATTTAATTTATTTAATGTCTAAAAATTATAAAAAAATATCATGATGTAGGAAAGTTTTTTAGATTTAAAATTAATATTTATAGTCAAAAATATGACTTGTATAACCCCATTTAAAAATCATTTTAGTAAAACAACTCATGTTTGTGTCATTTTTACTTTTGCTTTAAATAAAAGGCATTAATGTCATTATCATACACAAGTGACTCCATGGGATCTCACAAATCGACCCATGGGTTTTCATGGTCGGCCATGACACACCCAATAAGGTTAGGACATGTTTCAAGTTCATTTAATATTATTAAAACATTATTCTTACCTTAAATTACACTAATTACCTCTAATCGCGATTAAAAACTTAAAAGTTACTATCCACTAAAAAAATTATTTTAATCCCATTGAACCAAATTTTACTTCTTAATGAAAACCATGTATGTCGGATTTTTGAAATTCAAAACACAGAGGTGGTAAAATTTCATTTAAACGAAAAATCAGTTTTTTAAGTACCACTTAGTGGTTTCACTATTCATCAAAAATTGAAGTTTTTCAGAAAAATACCAAAACATCACCCTAGTCTATATTTGATATTCCAAATTCAAAAATGATGTCTATATTAAAAAATTAAAAACATATAAGTTACATTAATTAATTTAATAATTAATTCCCGCTGTCAGAGCAAATAGCGTGTTTTTATGAAATAATAAGTATCAAAAGATTGACACTAGTTTAAGTCCAATTTCAAGATGAAATTAATTCCAACGACCAATATTGGATTAAATGGTAAATATATATTCTAATTACACTTTAAAACCAATTCAAAAGATAATCTAATCATATAAATAAATTATATTAAAAACAGGGTTTGAATTAAAATACAACATTTTTCACTATTCATTAAAAAATGAACTTTATCAGAAAAATACCAAAAATTTACACAAAGTAAATTTTGATGTCCCGATTCTGAAGAATAATTTTATTTTGTCAAATATAACACATAAAATTTTCAAAAACTGGATTTAAAAGAGGTTCCCCATCAAAAGGCGGTTAATCGACCTTTTAAAGAATATCAGAATGTTTACCCTTAAAATTGGATTCATTCACATTTTTAATCCTCTAACATTTATTGTAAAAAGTAAAAATATTTGACAAAAATACATAATCATTTTTTAGTTAGTTCCGTTCTTTCCCACCATTACAATGGGTAGGCATTAACTACCATTTAAAATAATATTATTTTATTATTAGAGTGCAACGTAAGATTTCAAAGGAACTCGTTGTCGCGTATTGGGTACGCCATCGAGCATAGTGATCCCCTAAAAGTAATATTAATATTTTTTTTCACAAATAGGGATAAATATAAAAATGGAATATTCTTTATTTACCTGGGGTGTTACATCCTTCCACCCTTTTGGGAATTGCGTCCTCGCAATTTCAAAATTGGGCTTGGAAACTCTATTGAAAGTCCCATATCGGAAAAAGAGTAAATTAAACTATCACTTTAAAAGAATGAAAGGGAAGTAAAAAGGTCACCCAAGTTATCCCATACTAGGATTCCATGTATGAAAATATGGATATAGAGGAAAAAACAAAGGGTCATGTTCTGATGGAGAGTGATAGTAAACATGTCTAGGAGAAAGTTAACCATAAGAAAATCACAAACTTATGATGGGTTAAACGGTATTGGATTCCCCAGTAGGAAAAGTTAATGGACAACATTTTTTTTAGTTACTTTTCATTGAGGAATTTATTTTTGAGCTTAACGAAAACATAAGGAAACATACTTACTTTTCATGTTGACTTTCATGTTTTACTATATTTCTTACACGAACTCATATTTTCTCTAAAAGACGAGTATTTAGGAAGGCTTGTTCGCATTAAGAGTATTATAATCAACTTCTAGAGAATAACCAAATCCAAAAAAGAGAACTATATAATTCCCATGTCTTTAGACTTTAACCAAAACCAAAACCAAAAAGTTTAGTACAAGATCAGATAATCCAGAAAAGGATAACCCTTTATAAAAAGAAAATTTATTCTTAATCTCCAAAATTTGTCCAACAAAACCCAAAGATCAATGAAGACCATTCGATAAAAAAAATTTCCATAAAAGTATTCAAAGTAAACCAAACTAATATTGAAACCCAGATATTTGAAGGATTTAATCACATATTCCTCCAAGGTAAAAAATAACACTTATCTCCAAATAACATCAGTTGCTCTTAAAGTCTCATATTGAAAAGTAATGAACCTATTCACATATCCTCCATGATAGGTTAATCATTTCCATAGATAACCCAAAATAAACTTACTCTTGATTCCTAAAATCGTCTAACTAAAAATAATTAGTCAAACTAATTAGGGACTTCACATAGTCCAGTGGTAGGTGATAAATACCAGTCGCACTTTGGTTGTGGTTTCGATTCCCGCAGCTTTTTCCGTCGTGACGGGTTGTCACACGGTCTGTGTGTTGTCCTTTTTATAAAACTCCAAAAATAACCCTAACATGTTTTAACCTCAATAGTTTCCTTATACCTCTCATTTTCATCCAAATTCATTACGATCTCAACATATTAACTCTTGAGGTCTTATTTTACCACCATAAGATAAAATAAAACGATTCCAAAAATGAATAACAGCATACCTGGATCATGGAGTCCACTCGGTTTCATCGTCATCTTGTTCAGATAGGTAGACTTCCCATGCATTACAACAATGATTTAGAGATCCTTCAAAATCATTTGCTTCCTCCACCCAAATACACCTTGTACAACATGGGTCATATGGGTGTTCACAGAAAAACAGTTTCAGATAATAATCATGTTTGACATATAATTCCAAAACATTTGATAAAACATGATTTCTATTAAATAGTCGGACAGAATTTGAGTTGAAACTTTCTATTATTGGTCCTTTTAAAATACCATAAGTATGTGCTCAGAGACTATATTTTAAAAGAAAATATAAGTAGGTTGTGAAAGGGTAAAATATTTGAAAATACCTTGATAATATTTTCCTCAGCACCATTTTTAAAATCATAATTTTCTTCAAATTCTTGTGATAAGGTAAAATATTTGAAAATACCTTGATAATATTTTCCTTTCTTGAAAATATGAGAATATTGTGAAAATAGTATTTTTCTAAATACAACCCATGATCCATGATGATAACGAGGTATAGTGGAGGTGTTTGATATCTCAAACAAATGCTTTCAAGTAATTTTTATGCTAGAAAAAGTTTCACAATCATCTGAACATGACTTTGCAATAATTATTGCAAGCATGTCATCTGGAAGAGATTGGAATGTCGTTTGAGATCCTTCTCCTTCCATTCGTAACTGACATTACATGACCTAAAAAAAAGTTATAAAATAAGGATTTAACTGAAATAATATATATAGGGACTAACCATGTGTCTAACAAAAACTCATAATCCCTAAAGTTGTCTAAACTGACCTCTGATACCAACTATAAGGCCCCGGCCTTAAACCTTACTTAATATTGAATTAAATGAAAAATTCACATTGAGTATCTTTTCAGGTTTAGAGTTTTATAGAATTAGTACATAACTATTACATCTCAAAATATTACAAAGTATACACTTCTAATAAGTTTCCTTAAAAAAACTCTTAAAATAAACATGTCTAGTTCCATGTTTTAGATAGCATGTCTTTCCTTGATCCCATCCTTGACCCTATTCATCTTTAAGTCTTGTGTAAAACATTTCAAAAACATGGTATAAGAAAAAAACGCTCAGTAAGGGATATAGAAATATGTAAAGGAAACATGAGTACATGTATACATAAGAATCAATGAAATCATACTTCACTCATAAAACAAAAGCACTTTAACATACCTCATCAAATCATGAATAAAACATAGAAATCATAAGGCATAAAGGTAACTTGAGTCATTCATAACATTATTACATAGGGAGTAACCCTCTTGGTTACGTTTGGAATACCCATCACAGTATATTCCCTAAATCTCTTCGGAGAAACTTTAACGTTTAACCCCTTCGCGTTACCCAATGCATTGGAGAGCTATATCGGGCTCACCCGCCCTTAGTTTTTCACAGAACCACCCGTTTTCATAACAATTCCCAAGAACCATAACATAAATGTATCACATAAAACATTCATAAAGGAAACATAACATTTCCACATTTCAATCACAATATAACATTTTAGGATATTTAAATAATGAATCCATTAAAAAACCATTTTCAAAACCATTTAAAACATTTAATAAAGATATTTTTGAATCAAAGTGTCCCATACCACCTTGAGTCTTTTAAAATTTTAAACCATTAATATCCATATAAATAAATCCTTAAAACCATTTTGAAATCATGGATATTAATAACAACAAATCATTAAAACATTTAAAGCGATATTTTGGTTAAAGGGTTTTTATCAAAATTAGAGACACTTGAATACAATAATTGAGGAATAACATTTAGTCAGAACTTTATAATATCATGAGAATAAATGGATTCATGATATAATATTCCAAAGTACAGTATATACAACATATAAGAGTGAATTGGTTCATAACAACAATGATGTCTCAATAGAAATGTAAAATGTGATGATATCCCTTATAAAGAAGGTATCCTTAAATTAAGGATAAATCAATCTAAAAATTATGTGTGACAAATATAAATAAACCCAATATAAGTGGATATTAATTGTAAAACAATAAAAGGTCATTAAAACATATTCAAAGGATGACATATTCAATAACTACATGTTGAACCCAAAGAAATCGAAATTGGGTTAAAAAGTTCCCTTGGTAAAATTCGACAGCCTAACGGCGTCACTTCAAAATTCAGAAAATGAGTTGATGAGAGATAAAAAGGGTATATCATCACTTGGACATAAAATCTACATCAATAAGGATATAAAAGAACATATCCCAATATAATATTATGTGAATTAAAAGACATAACAAAAGATGTCTTTTAAAAAGAGGAGGGTGAAAGGTTCCCTTACTGACTTGGGTAACTTTCGAAACGTACACCCCATTGAAGAAGTTTCATACAATGAATATGTAGATACCCATAAATAAAATTATATTACAAAAGGAGTATAATAATGGGCAGTACATACACCACTCAAAGTAAATGGTGGCAAATTTAGCATAAATCTCACGGGAATAAAAGTGAGATGAAAAATCCCTTACGAAAACTCGATAGCCTAACGACGCCACTTAAAACGTCCAAAAATGGATTGATGAGATAAAATAGGGTATCTAATCATATTAAAATAAAATTTACAGAAATATTAATATAAAATAACATCCCCCAACATAACAAAGAGGTGCATAAAATAAGTGACATAAAGGAGAGTTCTTAAAAAGAAAGGGAGGGGTAAGATCCCTTACCTCAAGTCCGACTTGTCTTGTTTGTTTCTTTATATTCTTGAATAATAAACATTGGTCAATTTATAATTTCTTAAGGAACTATTTTAAATATTATTATTCAGTTCATATCACATGTTATAATGTTATAATAATTTCTTAATAATGTGAGTTTATATCAGATGTTTTTGTCGATATTTGGTACATGAGTCAAAAATGAACTTGTTTGAAAATGATTATCCATGTAGTTATAAGTAAATCATCTCCATAATATTATTAATGATTTAAATATCATATATATCCAGTACATATTCATTTTATACTTATACATAACATTTGGAGATAAAAAGAAATGAAATGCATCGTTCATGGAGACGGTAGGCCGTACGTACGCATGAACGCTACTTTCATTTCTTTGTCATGTTATTTTAATTGAAAAATAATTGAGAGATATATATATTATAATTACAGTATAATATATATGTTATATAGGTCACATATGTTCATTAATTTCATTCTATATACATTCCATGTATTGTATGAACGAGTCACATCACTTGAGGGGGCGGTAGTCCACACTTGCTCTTATGAAATTATCGCATTTGCACAACATGAAAAGCATAAAGGCATATTTTAAATATAAAATTCAGAAGAATATAGAAACAAAAAATACCATATATATCATATATAAAATATAGTGACATAATAATGGCCACCATTAAAGGTGTTAAGATAATATTGAACAATCATCGTTTCTTGAGGCAGAAATTCGCCATCCACAGAAACAGTATGTTCTTTAACCATTAGACGAAGGTGTGTGTAAGTGTAGCTTGAATCCTTCACATAACAACATCCTAGTATATTGAGGATACTAGTGTTGTTACAAAAGAAAGGAATAAAAATAGTTTAGAGGGTTGGAGAAGCAAAATAAAACATAAGAACATAAGAGAGGACATTACCTTTAAATCGGATAACTCTCTTTGATTTGAGCTAAAAGGCTTCCTTGGAAATGATTCTGCCCAAAGTTAGACTTAATCGATGAAGAGAGGGATGTGGAGAGATGAAATGGGCAGGGGTTGTCCGAGCCAAAGTCTTGAGAGGTGTGTTTAAGGTGGTAGAGGTGGGGGCCTTTTATAAGAGGAGAGGAGGGGCACTCTTGGAAAGTCAAAAAAAAGTTACATTATTTTCAAATGAGTTTTGGATTTTAAAGGTCCCACATTGATTTATTTCAAGGATAAGTTGATAAGGGTTCGAAATATACTCATCCAATTTGTCTTTGACAAGTGTAAGTTATAGTTTTAACATTATCTTTTCATTTTATTTAAATCCTTTATTAATGAGGTAATCGTTGCATCATCATGATGTCATAAATAATTTAATTTATTTAATATATAAAAATTATAAAAAAAATATCATGATTTAGGAAATATTTTTATATTTCCAATGAATATTTATAGTAAAAAGATGACTTTTATAACCCCATTTAAAAATCGTTTTAGTAAAACAACTCAGGTTTGTGTCATTTTTACTTTTACTTTAAATAAAAGGCATTAATGTCATTATCTTACCCAAGTGGCTCCATGGGGTCCCAAAAATCGACCCATGGGTTGTCATGGTCGGCCATAACACATCCAATAAGGGTAGGACATGTGTCAAGTTCATTTAATATTATTAAAACATTATTCTTACCTTAAATTACACTAATTACCTCTAATCACGATTAAAAACTTAAAAGTTACTATTCACCAAAAAAATTATTTTAATCCCATTGAACCACATTTTACTTCTTAATGGAAACCATGTATGTCAGATTTTTGAAATTCAAAACACAGAGGTGGTAAATTTTCATTTAAACGAAAAATTAGTTTTTTAAGTTCCACTTTGTGGTTTCACTATTCATCAAAAATTGAAGTTTTTCAGAAAAATACCAAAACTCCACCCTAAGCTATATTTGATATTCCAAATTCAAAAATGATTTCTATTTTAAAAAAATCAAAACATATAAGTTACATTAATTAAATTAATAATTAATTCTCGATGTCAGAGCAAATAGCGTGTTTTTATGAAACAATAAGTATCAAAAGATTGACACTAGTTTAAGTCCAATTTCAAGATGAAATTAATTCCAATGACCACTGTTGGATTAAATGGTAAAAATATATTCTAATTTAACTTTAAAACCAATTCAAAAGATAATCTAATCATATAAATAAATTATATTAAAAAGAAGTTTTGAATTAAAATACAAAATTTTTCACTATTCATTAAAAAATGAACTTTATCGGAAAAATACCAAAAATTTACACAAAGTAAATTTTGATGACCCAATTCTAAAGAATAATTTTATTTTTTAAAATATAAAACATAAAATTGTCAAAAAGTGGATTTAAAAGAGGTTCGCCATCAAAAGGCGGTTAATCGACCTTTTAAAGAATATCAGAATGTTTACCCTTAAAATTGGATTCATTAACATTTTTAATCCTCTAACATTTATTGTAAAAAGTAAAAATATTTGACAAACATACATAATAATTTTTTAGTTAGTTCTATTCTTTCCCGCCATTACAATGGCTAGGCGTTAACTACCATTTAAAATAATATTATTTTATTATTAGAGTGCAACGTAAGATTTCAAAGGAACTCGTTGTCGCGTATTGGGTACGCCATCGAGCATAGCATTCCCTTTAAAGTAATATTAACATTTTTTTCACAAATAGGGATAAATATAAAAATTTCATATTCTTTATTTACCTCGGGTGTTACATCTTTAATGTGGGTTTGTATAACCTTCACCTTTTCCATTGTTTCCTCAACAAGTTCTGGGCCTACAAGTTTTCTTTCACCAACCTCATCCAAACAACTTGGTGTGCAACATCTCTTTTTGTATAACGCTTCATATGGTGTCATCTAAATACTTCAATGGAAGCTATTGTTATAGTAAAATTCAACCAGAGGTATATTTTAATACCACATACCTTGAAAGTCATGTGAGAAAGATCACAACATGTCTTCTAAGGTTTGAATAGTCCATTATGATTTTCTATTGGTTTGAGGGTGGTAGGAAGTGATCAAACGAAGTTCAGTATCCCAGGCCATCTGATGACTTTTCAATAATTTTGATGTAAAACGGGGATCATGATCAGAAACAATTGATAGGGTTACTCCATTTAGTCTTACAACTTCATTAATATATAGTCTTTCTAGACGTTCAAGTGGTAAATCTTCTCTTATAGCAAGAAAATGTGCTATCTTGGTAAGACGATCAACATTGACCCATATTACATCATTCCTTCTAGGAGTATTTGGTAGCCCCATGAAAAATACCATTGTAATATTATCCCATTTCCACTCCGGTATGGGAAGCGGTTGCATGACTTCTCCAGGCTATTTCCTTCCATCTTTCACTTGTTGACAAAGCATACATATTAAAACAAAATCAGCAATCTCCCTCTTCATGTTTTCCCACAAAAAATGTTCCTTGAAATCTCTATACATCTTGGTGCTCCCATGGTGTATAAAGAAATTGGAGCTATGAGTATCATCAAACAATTCTCTTTTTAGATCAGGTATGTTAGGAACACAAAGTATCTTCCCAAATTTCTAAATTCCATCTTCATATATGAATTCACTCAATCTCCCATCATTCATAGGTTTAATCATCTTTTGAAAATACTTATCATCAGTTTGATAACTCTTTATCCTTTTTTGTAACGATTTTTGAGAAACCATTTGAAAAATTTATTGATGTTTTACCTTCCTTGGTTATTCCCATATCCATCTTTACTAGATCCATGAAAATAGGACCCCTTTTAACTCTCATCTTGTTCAAAACTCCATGATCCTTTCTACTCAGAGAATCTTCCTCCTTATTTTCCTTCATTGGGTGGTAGTGTATAGTGAAATCATAACCCTTGAGTACTTCAAGCCATCATCTTTGCCTCATGTTGAGTTCTTCCTGTGAGAAAATATACTTCAAACTCTTGAGATCAGTATAAATCTCACATTTTTCACTATTGAGATAGTGTCTCCATATTTTCAGATCAAAGATTATTAATTGTAACTCAAGATCATGAGTAGGATAGTTTTTCTCAATAATTTTTTCCTATCGTGATGCATAGGTAATAACTCTATCATTCTGCATAAGGACACAACCAATTCCTTTATTTGAATCATCACTATAAATAAAAAACAATCATTCTCTGATGGTAGAGTCAAGATAGGAGAATTTACTAATCTTATCTTTAGTTCTTCAAATCATTCTTCACACTCCTCTTTCCAAAACAATTTAACCCCTTTATGTGTGAGTTGGGTTAATGGGTTAGTCAACCGGGAAAAATTATGGACGAAACTTCGATTATAACCTGCTAAACCAATAAAACTGTGTACCTCAGTTATACTTGTCAGTGATGGTCATTCTTGGATTACCTTGGTCTTTGAAGGATCAACAGAGATTCCATCCTTAGAGACAATATGACCAAGAAAAAAATATCTTGAAGCTATATTTTGTACTTGCTAAACTTCCCTTATAATTCATTTCTTCTAAGGGTTTTTAGAATAGTGCATAAGTGATTTTCATGATCTTTATTGATTTTTGAGTATCTTAAGATATCATCAATAAATACCACTACAAAGTCATCAAGATATTCCTTGAAAACACTATTAATTAGATCCATGAAGACAAAGGGTGTATTAGTCAATCCAAAAGGCATTACTATAAACTATTAATGCCCATACCTGTTTTGAAATGTTGTTTTTAGAATGTATTACTTTTTCATACAAAATTGATGATATCCAAATCGAAGGACAATCATTGAAAAATATTGAGCTCAATGATGTTGGTAGAAGAAATCATCAATGCGAGGTATGGAAAAATTGTTCTTTATTGTTATAGCATTGATCTCCATGTAGTCAATGCACAACCTCATGGATCCGTCTTTCTTATTAACAAAAAGGATAGGGGATCCCCCTGGGGAAAAAATAGGTCGAATAAATCCCTTGTTACTCAATTCCTCTAGTTGTTTCTTTAGTTCCACTAATTCCACAATGGCCATTCTATAAGGGGTCTTCAATATGGGCCTTAAACCAGGAATTTAATCAATAGAAATCTCAATTTCTTGTTTTGGAGGATGTCCAGGTAGATCCTCTTGAAACACATCAACATATTCTTTTAAAATAGGTATATCCTCTATTTGAAAATTATTTTCCTCACCCATAGTTATTTTATTCTATTCTTCCCCAATAATTGAATTTAGTTGATCTACTATGGTTGGATCTAGATAAGAACCAGGTGGTGACATTTCTGTTTAAAGATAAGGTACTCTTTGTCATTATCAAAAATTGTAACCTCCTTCTTCTTACAAAAAATTTTCGCATCATGGTCCGAAATACAATCCATTACACGGATTATATCAAATTAAATCATGGGTATGATGATGAGATCAGCAGATAAATAACATTTATATGCCATAATGGGAACAGATTCACAAAACATTGTTGCGATGATAATTCTCTTAGGTTTTTTGACTCAAAACTCCCTTGTTATGTCAAATTGAAAATATCTAATTTTTTTGAAAACTGGGAAGATATGAAGCAATGTGATGATCTAGAATCAAATAAATCATTGGCTAAACTTGAAAAAACCATTAAATTACCTGCCACCGCATCTTTCAGAGCTTCAAACTCAGCAGTTGTGATCACATAAGCTTTTCCTTACTCTCTTGGACTTTTCTGAGGTATGTTCCCTTGGCGCTTAGGAAATTCATTTTCATAATGCCCCTTTTCTCTACAATTGTAGCATTCAACATTGACAGCCACTTTCTTCCCCTTGCAATCACGAGCTTGGTGGCCTTTTTAACCACACCTGTAATAGACTCTCATTCCCTTTCGGCAAGTACCAGGGTGTTTCTTCCCACATTTACTGCAGGATGGATATTTAAATTTACCCTTCTTCCCGTTATTTCCATCGCCAGAGTGTTCAACAGATTTCTTTTTCCCTTGTTTTGCTTTAATGTCATAAGACTTAGAGAATTCCTTTTCTTTCTTGATAGGTCAGGAGACAATATCTTTGTATGATGAGAAGGATTGTGAGACTAATGTTTGATAAAGAAATGTTTTTAACCCATAAAATAATATATCGATAATACTCCTCAAGTTACATATATAATCTTTTGCATGCCTTGCACTCCTTGTAAAGTTAGCCTCATACTTTTCGACATTCTCATCCTCCTTTTTCCTCAAACTCAGAAATTGTCTTTCCATATCCACTTGATGGTCATGAGGAAAGTATTTTTATAATAAAATATCTTTAAAATCCCTCCATTCCATGTTCGATATTTCTTCATCTTCCTTTGTGTTTTGAATTAATGACCACCATTGATCTGCATCTCCCGTGAGGTGATAAACTGCCATGAAAACTTTTTACCTTTTTGCTACTCCCCAAAGCATGAAATATTTTCTCAAAGGAATTTATCCATTGCTCAGCTACTAATGGATTTGTAATCCCATTGAATTTTGGTGTTTTTTTCTTCATGAAGCGGTCTAACATTGATCTTTCATATTTTGGATCAGGGTGATTCATATAGGTAAGGTTATTATTCATAACATGAGTGAGTTGTCCCAGTATGGTGATAAGCTGATCAACACTAGTTGCATCACTAGATCCACAATAATTATCTTAAGTAGGAGGGAAATCCCTAAATAGATTACGTGATTTGATTTGGTTTCCATTCCTTCAACTAGGTGCAATTTCTAAACAATGGCATATAGTATATTAGTTTATGACTATCAATACATAATTCCAAACTTGTAAAACACTTAACATAATTTGAAAAGTTTATGGATAAAATCCATAATCATAAAAATGTTTTCATTGAAGAGGTATATACTCATAAATCCTTCATAATGGTTTGAAAATAAAATATTAATTATGATAAGAATATCCCCCATGAGTGTCTTAACCAAGAGTCCAGCAAGACCCATTTTCGTGTACCATGTTAATTTGTTTCAAGCCTCAAACTCCTTGTTAGAGATTTCGCTCCTAGGTACATCTATGCCATAGCCACCTCTACCTTCTTGTATCCAAGAAGGGATTTATTTCTTGTAAAACCCACATAATATTTACATTACCAAATTTTTTGGATGTTCTTATATACTAATCCTTAATGTCTGTCTTTGGGAAGTGCTTTCTAATCAGAGATTTTTTTCTAAATCTTACTTCTAAGGTTTATACTAAACTTCCTCTGATAAAAACTATAACGCCCTGGCCCTAGTTACCCAGAGTCTATGCATTATTATATAACATTGTCATGATCACAAGGGATCAAATGCCAAAATACCGATCAGTTTAGTAGCCTTGGAAATACTAGATACATTCATAAGTTTTACATTAAATTATAAAATGGAAAATAACAACAACATTATCTCCATTGACCACATTCATATACCTTAGAATATACCTTATACTATCCCCACAGGTTAGTCATAATATACCTCTTCACATCCTGGGAAAAATAAAACATAGAAAGGGGTGAGCTCAGATGCTCAGTAAGGTTAAGAATATAGCAGAAAAATTCATAAGTTAGAAAAAAACATTTAAGGAAACATATAAGACTAAAACATAAGCCTTTTAAACGTAAAATTATACATAATATGGCCAATATAAATCAAATAATTCCATATACATATTCACATGGATATTATACTAGTCGAATAATCACATGCAATATCAATAGACAATATCATAACAATGGAATGTATAATGTCGGACTTCATAACCACATAGTCAAGGCCTTGTGCCAAGAATACAAATAATATTTTTTTCAAGGCCTTGTTCCAAGACACAAGTTTTTTTCATGAGACCTACCGATGCATCGAAGAGCTATAGCGGGCTCCACCCATCACTTACTAAGTCCAATGCATTCCTCATATGAAAAGTTTTAAACATAATATAAACATTCGTATTAAAACTAGCATAAAAAATGTCAATACTTTATCCATAAACCATGAATGGTATAAAAATAACATATTCCCTATCAAATGTATCACAAAACCTTCAATACAATATGAAATATTTCTATCATAATAAATTAACTTCAAAAAAGTTTGATATCCATCAAAGGATGTTGACATAGATGAAATCAAAACTTTTTGAGAGAAATATCTCTTTCTATTTTGAAATAATTTATAAGTCATGTAATTATAAAAGAAAACCTTTATTTTGAAAATATTCTTATAATCATGTAATGGAAGCTTCGAAGGTGTTATAACGGTGGAAAATAGATGCACCTGTCGTATTAGTTAAAAAAACATTCGTTCCTTAATTTTTTCAAAAAGGACGTAAAGGACCTTGTTTTAAAAATGACAGAATGATTCCTATATAAACATTTTATAAAAAGAAAAAAATTGGTATAAATTAATTTAACCCATAGTCTAGGAAATAGTAAAAATATTTTGAAATATAATTTTAAGAAACACAGATGTGGATGATAAAGAGGTCCCCGTAGATACTCACGTATAAACAACCTCAGATAATGAAGAGATTGTGGAACTAACCTTTACCTTGTAATTTCTATTAGTTGATGATATGTTCAAATCATTTATAATAGTTAAAACATTGTTATTAAATTATACCTGAACTATATACATAAATATCATATCTTATATGATCCTCCAATATTTCTTTGTTAATAATATTTCAGTGGTTTCATCGTTTTGGGTGTTAACTGATTCGTTTTCCTTTATATGCTTGGTTACGTAAGTCATGTTTGTTATGGATAGGATGTATTTGATTCATATACAAAATGATTTTATGTTCATAAAAATTATTTTTAATCATAAAATAAAAATTATTCTTGAATGATTACAATGGGGAATGAATATCATCGCATTCGTGGAGACGGTAATCCATACGTACGCACGAGAGACAATTTCATTATATTGATTGTAAAGTCCTATTTAATTGGATGGTATATCATATATAAAAAATCATTAAAATGTTATATTAATTATTTAAATAATCCATACTCATTATTATACCCATCCAAAATAATGAAGTGTTTGAAAAACAAACTACACCACGACGTGGAGACGATAAGCTGTACGTACGCACGGTTGGTGACATTGTCATTTATAGAATGGATATAATAAAAAAATATGGTTTTAATTTATTTATAATGACATCACAATATGTATAAGGTATGGTATATATTATTTTGATATGGAAAAAACAAAGAAAGAGGATGTGGAAGAAGAAAAGAACTTGAAAGAGGGTGGTGAAATTATTACCTCTTCTTCATGTGTTTGCTTTTGAGTTGATCAAAAGGGCTCCTTCGGTTGTATTTATGATCAAAGTAAGGACTATAGGTTGATTTGAAGGAATTTGGGAGGATATTTTGGTAGGTTTTGGCCGAGAAAAATGGCTTTGGAGGTATGTAATTAAGAGAAGGGTAAGTACACTTTATTAAGAGAGGTGAGGGTCACTTTAGAGAAATCCTGAAATATAATTTTATAATAAAAAAATATTAGGTTTATAATGGCTCAAAAATGATTTATTTATATGATAATGTGGTTATGGGTCGAATAACTCTCAAACAATATGTTTTAGATAGGTTTAGGTCACCATATTAACCTTATCGTCTAGATTTAACTCTTAGTTAAATAGTTCGACATTTACAATGTCTCTTTGTATTTTTATATTATATGGTTAATACATATGCTATAAAATGCCAAGAGAACCCCAAGTGGTTCATTATTAATATATATAACCTTATATAAGTCCTTTTAACTAACCATATATTTCTAATAATATTATATCAATTAATAATATAGTATTTGTTCTAAAAACTCAATTACGTCAATTTTGACACTATTTCGTATTTTCTTTTTTTTAAAGCCATAAAAACTTTATCACTTCGAATAAAATTTATTTAGTCAATAATAACATGTCATATTATCCTATGAAATTATTTAAATTTATCAGAAGTCTCAATTTACATTTATTTGGATACTTATAATATCAATTATTTTAATATTTCATTAATAAGGTAATTACTACATGATCATTGTGTCATAAATAAGATAAATTATTTAATGTCTAAAAATTATAAATAAATTAACATTATGTGTGAAATAGTTTTATCCTTATAATGAAAATTTATAGTCAAATTTATATTGCGTGTAACCCTATATTAAAAATGGTTTAATTATTAAGCTTCGAATTTAACTCTTTTAACTCTTCTTTAAATAAAATAATAATAAATGTCCTAATCTAATAAAATTGGACCAAAAGGATAATATTTTATTCCAAAGGTTGTTTTTGGTCGAATTAAACTTATCCAATAGAATTAGGACATGTTTTAGGGTAATTATAATATCATTTTTACCTTTAATTACCCTATTTACTTTTAACTGTGGTAAATAAAAGTCTAAAGTTACTATTCATCAAAAATTATTTTCATATTATTGAACAACATTTTACTTGCTGATATTAACCATGTCTCTCTAATTTTTTAAATTAAACTCACAGAAGTGATAAAATTAAGTTTTATGCAATTTTTCAAATGCTCTTATAAGGTTGGTAAAATACGGAAAAAAGTTCAATAAAATTTTATATATCTAAACATATTATAAAATGACTCCAATAAATTAAATTGAACATATATAGGTATTATGTATCTATTTTGACCTAAAATAAATTAAAATAAAATAACTAATTATGTAAATAAAAAGTCGGTTTTAAACAATAACGCCCTGTTTTTCACTATTAATCAAAAATTGAAAGTTTTCAGAAAAATACCCAAAATTCACCCTAAGCTAATTTTGATATTCATAATCCAAAAATGAAGTCCATTTTGAATAATAAAATTTATCAAATTTCAAAAAGTGGGTATTACTATTCATAACGGCTAGTTTGATTGGTCGTGGTGTGTTAAAACTCCAAGTTGCGTACAACGCAAGCTACTACATTACTCAAAGGGAAACGTACTTTGGAAGCTTGGGGTGTTTCAATATGGTAAGGTATAAAGTTGTGTAACCCTTCCCAATCATACTGTTCTATATAATGAATTGATGATTTCATTACAAAAACTTGATTATCCTCTTATAACCCTCATCAACACTCTAATGTTATCATCAATGATTATAGGTTACTGAGGGAGTATTGTTTTGGGTTATCCATTACATATTAAAACAATATATAATTGATTCTAGGTATCAAAAAATGACTACATGTGAGAAATATAGGAACAATATGGTTTTCAAATAACTCTACCTCTCTTAAGATAGATCACTCATGGTCAATTAGATATAAAACTATAAAATCTTAGATATCAAATCACAAATAGAAGAATATTGTTCTCATGTACCTCTTATTTAGTTTGTATTAAATAGATCCTGACCATAAACATTTATTTTTTAATTTGCTGTTTTAAAAAAAACAACATATGTAGATTTCTCATATAACTTATATTATTGATTATAATTCCTTTATTTTTGATTTATATTCCTTTTAATTATTAGATTTAATTTTTCTATATAATAATTATTGTATGTTGATTTTATAAAATAACAATGTTTCATACAATGTGTAAAATAGAAATCTGAATATTTTTAAAAAATTGGATTTGTATGTTATATTATTTTGGAATAATATATAATATAATTATATGTAATTTCTTAGTAGATTTTTTATATAAGGTAAATGGATTTTGATAAATTAATGAATGTTGGAAAGAAGAATTTAATGGCATGTGTATTGAGATAGATGGAAGGAATTTATCAATATTGATAGTATCCTACATTAACATTGATATAGAGTGATATGGAATGAGATCTAAATAAGGCCAGTTATCTAATTAAAATATGTTTGGATGGAATCTGATATATGGAAAGTGATGTTATGATGATATAAATATTATTAATATTGTATTAATTTGATACTACTAAAGATTATTTTAAATTTTATGTCTAATATATTTCATTTATTATAAATATTTTCATACATAAATATGACATCTTATTATATGGATATTAAATAAATAATATTATGATCCAAGCTAAAATCAGATATGTTTAGTGTATTTGGGAATATGGATACCTAGAAAGCATACTCATAAGTATTCTACACCATCTACTACTAAATTATTCATAACTAACACAATTCTTTGATATATAGTACCTAAATATTTTCTTCATAACCAAAGGAAAGGATACATAAGAAAGGGTGAGATCAGATGCTCAATTAGAGTAAACAAGGGAGATCCCAATGATCAGTTAAGAATAAAATGAGCATAAGGGTATGCCAAAAGGATATTAACATTTCAAAACAATACCAATAATAGCATAGAAAATAATCTTTATTCATGGAAGAAATCTTGGAACTTCATAAACCATGATTCATAATGGAATCATAGAACAAGATCCATTAGAGAATAACATTGGCATAATACATAATGATTTTCCCAACAGATAAGCATAGAAAATAATTTCTTTAGTTATGCATTATTCCAATACAGTAATAGTATATTGTGATCACTTCCTATTATAATATATCTTTAGTCAAGGTTCACTCCCAAGACTATCTTAGTGGATTGAGTCCCATAATGAACTGAGTTCACTCCCCATTTCAATCCTTATTATATAATGATAAATCCATATTTACCCAATGATTTAGATGGATATATAATTCCAAGACCACTCATTACATAATCATAATAAATTCATATGTGGGACCATATGATCATAAATAATTCATCATATATCATAAACCATGGAAGGGAAACATGTTTCATAAATATTTCATCATTTTATCAAATTATTACCCAGGGAAAATAAATAGATTTTATAAAAATATTAACACCGTAATCGTCAAATATATTGAGAAATAATAAGTAAGGAATCCATGGATCATAACATGAGTAAATCATAAGAAAAAACTAATGATGTTATAATAGATTAAAATTTTATTTAAAAGAATATTGGAACATTTATTTAGGAAAATACCATTTTCAATTTGAAATAAATTATTTAAAATCATAAAATCTTACAAATAGTAATATTTATTTTAAATAATATTCTTTTTGGATTTTAATGGAATCTTTAATGTTTTGAGCTGTAATGATAGAAGAAAATTCCATTCATGGAGTGTATATAAAAATAATTATTCTTTTCAAATTTTCTATAAAAATTCAGAAGTAAAATATTTAGAAATAGAAAATAAGATTCAATTTAAATCATTTTGTAAAATTTTATTCATGGATAAAATTTTATTTAAATAATCATTATATATTACTAAAAATATTCTTTAAAACATTTTAGAAAACATAGATATGGAAATAAAATTATTTTTTAATACAGTTGGTTTTTCTTAAAAAATTAATTCAATAACTTTTTTCCTTAAAGAGCAGAAATTGGAAAAATCATATAATCTCCAAAAATAGTTATTGAATAAAATTTATTGGACTCTTGAGAGTTATGTAATCAAATTTCATCATTGAAACCCCGATCATAAACCATCTCTATAAACAATGAGATTGCAACATAAATATCTTACCCCAAGTTAAACTTGCATAAAAAGAGCTCTAAAATCCTATATAAAAAATTAAAATTACTATACATATAAACCAGAATAATTTACATATATATATTTACACTTATGATTTATTTATAACATTTCAACACCAACTTGTTAATAATTCCTTATTAAAATCATCATTTTTGGTTGTTAACTATTTCATTTGTCAAGATAATTATAGTTTTATAGTTCTAGTGTTGGTACTTTGATCCCCATTCCATAATCTATATAATTTTAATCATAATATAAATAACTTATATATTCATTATATATATATTAGATTCATCTATAAATGGAATACATAAAAAATAAATTGTACCATTCATGGAGACAATAGGTCGTATGTAAGCATGAATGCTATTTTCAATTATAAGTGGAAAATAATAATAAACATGAATCATTATTATATGATATATATAATATATATTCACTAAATATAAACTTTTTCCATCCATTTAATGTGGAATAGAAAATCTAATGACATCGTTTTATGGATGTGTCTCTCTACAAATACACAAGATCAACATTATCATTTTCCAATGCATTTGAAGGAAAGAAGGTAGTCATGATATTATAATTATAAAAACATAACTATTTCATAAATACCAAATATAAAATTTAAATCTATCATAATAACAATCCATGAAATATAGTGATGGAAAACTAATTGAATCACTATGTGGAGGCAGTAGTCCACACTTTTGGACGATTGACACTTTCATACCCCATTTGATAGATTAGAGGGTGGATATTAAATATTAAAAAATAAAAATATTATGTTATATATATATATATATTTAGGATACTTAATATATAATGTTATAATTGATAATATAGATTTATATTAGGTATAAGAAGAATTTAATTAAAGGAGGTTGGGTAAGATGATTACCTATTCTTCGATAGGCATCCTTTAGATCCTCTATAAGGACCCTTAAAAAGATAGTTTAAGAATACAAGAACCTATATTTAATGTATAGAGATGTTTATAAGATAATTGAGAATGGTTTTGTTGATATATATTAGTCAAAGTGGTGTAAATAAGGGAAAGGCAGGGTGTCCTTTTATAAGCGTAAGAGAAGACACACATGGAATTAATTAGAAGATTATAATATAATAACTTCATAATCAAGATAAATGCTTAAAAATTGATAGATATTATAATTTTGGGATATTTTTATTTCAAAATACTAATGTAAAATTGGAAATAAAACTTTTCAATGGAAAATGTCCCTTTATCTCTTGGTTTTACCATCCCTCTGGTAAACATTTTTAACCTTCACCACGATAATGTTTTTTAATATTTTTACTACTTATATTGATGAAAAATTAAGTTGCCTTGTTACATAATAATACAAATTTTTATTAGAAATATCAAATCCATTTTATCAAATATGATTCTCCGTAGTGTCATAATTTACTTTAAAATTAATCATGTAAAACAATATAGAAAGAATGTAACACCCTGACCCCAGTTGGCCAGAGTCGGTGCCTTATTACCTAACATTGGCATGATCACAAGAAAGATCAAGTCCCAAAGACCGATTAGTTTAGTAGCCTTATAATAACTAGATACATTCATAAAGTTTAAATTACATCATAAAGTGAAAAACTACTAAAACAACATATTGTCTTCATATCCCCTTATATTATCCATGTAGGTCATTCATAAATTAATTCTTCACATCCTAGGAAAAATAAATCATTGAAAGGGGTGAGCTCAGAGGCTCAGTAAGGATAAAAATATAGCGGAAACATTCATAAATAAGCATAAACATTTAAGGCAATGTATAGCTAAAACAAAAGATTTTTAAACATGAACATCAGTATAATATGGAAAAGATAAAATGAAATAAATTCATTTAATTATTCACATGGATATTATAATAGTCAAATAATCACATGAAATATCAATAACCACTTTCATAATGATGGAATGCATAATGCCAGACTATCATAACCATGTAGCCAAGGCCTCGTGCCAAGACTAAAAATAAGATTTTGTCCGGGCCTCATGCCAAGACACTAGTTTGTCTCATGAGACCTACCGATGCATCGAGGAGAAATAACGGGCCCCACCCATCACTTATTAAGTCCAACGCATTGCTCATATGAACAAGTTTCAACATAACATAAACATTCGTATTAAAACTAGCATATGAAATGTCAATACTTTCACCATAAACCATGAATGGTATAAAAATAACACATCCACATTCAAACATATCACAAAACCTTCAATACAATATGGAAGTTTTGTATCATAATAAATCAACTTCAAATAAGATTAAAATCCATCAAAGGATGTTGACATATATGAAATGAAAACTATTTGATAGAAATATCTATTTTTTTAAATCATTTAAAAGTCCCATATTTATAAAATAAATATTTACTTTAAAAATATCCTTATAATATTGTAAGGGAAGCTTTTAAGATTTTATAACGGCAAAAAATAGTTGCACCCGTCGTATAAGTTAAAAAAGACATTCTTACCTTAATTCTGTCGAAAAGGTTAAAAAGGACCTTTTTTGGAAAACGACGAAAATATTCCTTTATAAACCTCTTATAAAAATTCAAAAAAGGGTATAAATGAATTTAACCCATATTCTATAAAATAGCATTAATTTTTTGAAATAAATTTTTAAGAAACATGGATGTGGATGATAAAGAGGTCCCAGTATATAATTACGTATAAACAACCTTAGGTAATGAAGATATTGTGAAATAACTTTTACCTTATAATTTTTCTTAGTCAATGGTATGTTAACCTCCTTTATAATAGTTAAAACATTTTTATTAAATTATAAAAGAACCATATACACAATTATGATATCATATATGATCTTCTATTAATGCTTTGTTAATAATAATTTAGTATTATCGTTGTTTCGGGTGTTAACTAACTCGTTTTCTATTATATGTTTTGTTACATAATTCATGTTTGTTATGGATAGGTTGTATCTTATTCATATACAGAATGATATAAAGTTCTTAAACATTAATTTTAATCATCAAATGAGAATTATTCTTGAATGGATACGATGGGGAATGAATCTCATCGCGTTCGTGGAGACGGTAGTCCGTACGTACGCACAAGCGACAATATCATCCTTTTGATATTAAAATAATATATAATTGGATGTTATGTCATATATAAAGAATCATTATCATGTTATATTTATTATTTAAATGAATTAAAAATCATTATTATACCCATCCAAAAAATAATATATTGAATAACAATTACACCACAACGTGGAGACGGTAAGCCGTACGTACGCACGTATGGTGACATGTCATTCAAAGGATGGATAGAATACTTAGTATGGTTGTACCATATTTATAATAACATCACATTATATAGAATATACTGGATTTATTATTTTAGAATGGAAATAATAAAGAAAGAAGAAGTTGAAAATGAAAGGAACTTGAAAGAGGGTGGTGAAAACATTACCTCTTCTTCGGGTTCTTCCTTTTGGATTGATCAAAAGGGCTCCTTAGGTTGGATTTATGATCAAAATAAGTCCTGTTGTTTGAATTTATGGAAGTTGAGAGAGTATTTGGGAAGGGTTTGGCCAAACAAAAAGGCTTGGAAAGTGTGAAGAATTGGTTAGAAGTGGTGTCCTTTTATAAAGGGGGGAGGGGCACCTTAGGAAAATCTAGAAATATTATTTTATAATAATTTCATATTCGGTTTCTAATGGCTCCAAAGTGGATTATTTAAATTTTAAAGTGGGAATGGGTCCAAAACCACTCAACCAATAGAATTTAGACAGGTTAGGGTCATTATATTAACCTTATATTTTATTTTAACTCTTAGTTAATTAGTTTGACACTTACCATGTCACTTTGTATTTTTGTATTATATAGTTAATAAACTTACTATCTACCACCAAGAGACCCCCAAGTGGTCCATTATTGATACACCTATCATGATATAAGTCTTTTTTGATGATCCTTATATTTTTAGGAATTGAATATAAATTAATAATATAAAATTTGATTTAAAAACTCTTTTATGTCAATTTCGACACTGTTGGGTATCTTGTTCTTGATAAATTTATAACAACATTATTACTTCAAAAAAAATTTATATAAAAAATACTAAAATGTCATAGTAACCTAGAAAATTATTTTAATTCAAAACAATTATCAAATTACATTTATTTGGGTATTTATAATATGAATTATCTTAATCATTCATTAATACGGTAATTACTGCATCATCATTATGTCATAAATAAATTAAATTATATAATGTCTAAAAATTATAAATAAAATAATATTATGTATGAAATATATTTATATTTCTAATGAATTTTTATATTAGAAAATATAACATATATAACCCTATGTAAAAAATTGTTTTTCTAAACGATATATGCTTATGTCATTTTTTTATTTACTTTAACATAATTAATATAAAGTGTCCCTATCACCTACAAGTGGCTCCATGGGGTCCCAAAATAGACACAAAGATGTCCATTGTTGGAAATATATCCACCAATAATTTTAGGACACGTTTTGGGGTAATTTATTATTATTATAATATTATTTGTTTACCCTTATTTACCGGATTTACCCTTTAACCATGGTAAATAAAATATTTACCGAAATAATTATTCAAAATGTCTAAAATTGAAAGTTACCTATTTACACAATTTGTACATCCTGATTCTAAATATATAATCCATTTTTCCAAATTCAAAATACATAAGTAGCCGAAAATAATTTAAAATTAATTCCCGCTATCAAAACAAAAAGCGTGTTTTTAAGAAATAATAACTATCAAAAGATTGATACTTGTTTATGTCCGGTTTAATTGTAAAATTATGTCCAATGAACAAAATTGTATTAAATGGTAAATATATATTATAAATATACTTTAAAACTACCCAAATTTATAATTTATCACTATTAATTATTTCGATTAAAAAATGGGTTTTAATTAAAATTTAGTAATTTTCACTATTCATCAAAATATAAAAGTTATCCAAAAAGTACCAAAATTTCACCCTAGGCTAATTTCAATATTCCAAATCCAAAAATGAAGTCCATTTTGAGAGAGAAAATTTATGAAATTTCAAAAGGTGGGTATTACTATTCATAACAGCTACATTGATTAGTCACAGTGTGTTAGAATCTCGAAGTTGCGTACAACACACTCTACTATATTATTCAAAGAGAATCATACCGTGGAAGCTTGGGGTGTTACATTCTCCCCTCCTTCAAATAATTTCATCCTTAAAATTTCTATAATATTACTTCATAAAAAGCCTCTATTGGTTCTTCATCATAAGTTCCTCGGGTTCCCACGTTGCCTCTTCCATTTTAAGGTTTCTACATGGAACGTTTACCAGACGAGTCGTCCGGTTTCTTAGAGCTTGTTCTCTCATATCAAGAATTCCGACAGGCTCTTCGCAATAAGACAGATCGAGTTCCAGTTCTAATTCCTCATAGGTGAGTACACGCATTGGTTCAGGCATGTATTTTCTCAACAGCGATACAAGGAACACATCGTGAATTTTGGAGAGATTTGGCAGCATTACCAAACGGTAAGCTACAGCCCCAATTCGTTTTAGAATTTCGAAAGAACCGATGTACCTGGGAATAAATTTACCTTTCTTTCCAAAACGTATAACTCCCTTCCATGGAGATACCTTCAAGAAAACATGACCTCCCACCTGAAATTCCAAATGATTTCTTCGGTTATCATGATAGCTCTTCTGCCTACTTTGAGCTGCTTTGATGTGGTTTTGGATTACCTTTAACTTTTACATCATTTCCTCCACCAGTTCTGGGCCTACAAGTTTTCTTTCGCCAACGTCATCCCAACAGGTTTGTGTGCGACATCTCTTTCCATATAACGCTTTATATGGTTCCATCTGAATACTTGACTGGAAGCTATTGTTTTTGGAAAATTCTACCAGAGGTAAATATTGATCCCACATACCCTGAAAGTAGGGTGAGAAAGATCTCAACATGTCTTCTAAGGTTTGAATAGTTCGTTTCGATTGTCCATGTATTTGAGGGTGGTAAGTAGTGCTCAAATGATGTTCAATATCCAAGGCCTTCTGAAGACTCTTCTAGAATCTCAAAGTAAAACGAGGATCTCGATCTGAAACAATCGATATGGGTACTCGATGAAGTCTCACAACTTCATTAATATATAGTCTTGCTAGACATTCAAGTGATAAATCTTCCCTTATAGCAAGAAAATGTGATCAATTGGTAAGATAATCAACAATGACCAATATTGCATCGTTCCTTCTAGGATTCTTTGGTAGTCCCACGACAAAGTCCATAGTGATATTATCCCATTTCCACTCAGGTATGGGAAGAGGTTTCATGACTCCTCCAGGTTGTTGCCTTCCAGCTTTCACTTGTCGACAAACCATACATCTTGACACAAAATCAGCAATCTCCCTCTTCATGTTGTCCCACCAAAAATGTTCCTTTAAATCTCTATGCATTTTGGTGCTCCCAGGGTGTATAGATAAATTGGAACTATGATCATCGTCTAACAATTCCCTTTTTAAATGAGGTATATCGGGAACCCAATGTCTCTTCCCGAATTTCAAAATTCCTTCTTCATACACAAAGCCTTTCAATCTCCCATCATTCACAGCTTTAATCTTCTTTTGAAATTATTCATCATCAGTCTGAGAACTCTTAATCCTTTCTAGTAAAGTTGGTTTGGAAACCATTTGAAAAAGAACTGATGTTTCACCTTTCATGGTTATTCCCATGTCCATCTTCACTAGATCCATGAAAATCGGATCCATTTCAATTCTCATATTGTTCAAAACTCCACGATCTTTTCTAATCAAAGTAGCTGCCACCTTATTTGCCTTCCCCGGGTGGTAGTGTATAGTACAATCATAATCCTTGAGTAATTCAAGCCATCTCATTTGCCTCATGTTGAGTTCTTTTTGTGAGAAAATATACTTCAAACTCTTGTGATCAGTATAAATCTCACATTTTTTACCATAGAGGTAGTGTCTCCATTTCTTCAAAGAAAATATCACAGTTGCTAACTCAAGATCATGGGTAGGATAGTTTTTCTCATGAATTTTCAACTATCGTGATGCATAGTCAATAACTCTATCATTCTGCATAAGGAATCCACCAATTCCTTTCTTCGATGCATCACTATAAATAACGTACCCATAATTCCCCGATGGTAGAGTCAATATAAAAGCATTGACTAATCTTTTCTTCAGTTCTTCAAAACATTCTTCACACTCTTTTGTCTAAAAAAATTTAACCTCTTTACATATGAGCTTTGTTAATGGGTTAGCTAATCGAGCAAAATTATGGATGAAACGTCGATAATAACCTGCTAAACCAATAAAACTACGTACCATAGTTATACTCATCAGTGAAGGCCATTCTTGGATTGCCTTGGTCTTATAAGGATCAATAGAGATTCCATATTTAGAGACAATATGGCCAAGAAAAGAAATCTCATGAAGCCAGAATTCACACTTACTAAACTTCCTATATAATTCATGTCTTCTCAGAGTCTTCATGATAATGCGCAAGTGATTTTCATGATCTTCGTATCTTTGGGAGTATACCAAGATATCATCAATAAATAATACCACAAAATCATCGAGATATTCCTTGAAAACTCTATTCATTAGATCCATCAATACAGAGGGTGAATTAGTTAGACCAAAAGGAATTATTGTAAACTCGTAATGCCCGTACATAGTTCGAAATGTTGTCTTCGGAATGTCTTACTTCTTCACATACAAATGATGGTATCCATATCGAAGTTCAATCTTTGAAAATTATTGATCTCCATGCAGTTGATCAAATAAATCATCAATGTGAGGTAGGGGATACTTGTTCTTTATTGTTATAGCATTGATCTCCCTGTAGTCGATACATAACCTCATAGATTCATCTTTCTTTTTAACAAAAAGAATAGGGGCTCCCCATGTAGAAACACTAGGGAGAATAAATCCCTTATTACTCGATTCCTATAGTTTTTTCTTTATTTCCACTAATTCTACAATGGACATTCTATAAGGGGTCTTCAATATAGGCCTTGATCCAGGAATTAAATTAATGGAAAACTCAACTTCTCATTCTGAAGGATGTCCAGGTAAATCATCTGGAAATACATCTACATATTCTCTCACAATAGGTACATCCTCTATTTGAACATTCCTTTCCTCACCCACAGTTATTTCATTATCTTCCTCCCCGATAATTGAATTTAGTTGAGCTACTGGGGGCGGATCTAGATAAGAATTAGGTGGTGATGATTCTGCTCTAAAAATAAGGTGTTCTTTATCATCATCATCAAAAATTGTAACCTCCTTCTTCTTACAATGAATCTTTGCATCATGGTCTGAAAGAAAATACATACTGAGGATTATATCAAACTCAATCATAGGTATGAAAATGAGATCAGCGGATAAAGAACATTTATGTGCTCTAATGGGGACTGATTCACAAAACATTGTTGCAATGATACTTCCCTTTGGAGTTTTAACTGAAAACTCCTTTGTTAAATAAAATTGGAAATATCTCATTTTCTTAGAAAACTAGGAAGATATGAAACAATGCGGTGATCCAGAATCAAATAAAGCATTTTCTAAACTTGATTAAACCATTAAATTACCTTCCACCACGTCTTTCGGAGCTTCTACCTCCGCAATAGTGATAGCATAAGCTTAGCCTTGATCCCTTGGCCTTTTCTAAGGAAATTTCCCCTGACAATTAGGACATTCATTTTCATAATGTCACATCTCTCTATTATTATAGCATTCCACATTGACAGAAACTCTGTTTCCCTTGTAATCATGAGCTTGGTGGCCTTTTTCACCACACTTGTAACAGACTCCCATTACTTTTAAGCAAGTACCAGGGTGTTTCTTCCCATATTTACTACAGGATGGATTTTCAACTTTTCCCTTCTTCCCCTTATTTCCATTTCTAGATTGATTAGTAGATCTATTCTTCTCTTGCTTTTCTTTAAAGTCATAATACATAGAGAATTCCTTTTCTATTTTTATAGAACATGAGACAATGTCTTTGTATGATGAGAAAGATTTTGAAACTAATTCTCGATGAAGAAATGGTTTTAACCCATCAAATAAATGATCAATCTTACTTCATGGGTTACATATATAATCTCCAGCATACCTTTCTAACCTTGTAAAGTTAGCCTCATACTTTGCGACATTCTCATCCTCCTTTTTCCTCAGACTCAGAAATATCCTTTCCATATCTGCTCAATGGTCACGAGGAAATTATTTTTCTAAAAAGAGATCATTCAACTCCCTCCATTCCATATTTGATACTTCATCATCTTCCTTCATGTTTTGAATCAATGAACACCATTGATCAGCATCTCCAGTGAGGCAGTAAACTTCCATGATAACTTTTTCCCTTTCACTACTCCCCAAAGCCTGAAATATTTTCTCTAGGGAACTTATCCATTGCTCAGCTACCAATGGATTTGTAATCCCATTGAATGTTGGTGGGTTTTTACTCATGAAGCGATCTAACATTGATCCTCCATGCTATGGATCAGGGTGCTCCATATGGGTAAGGTTATTATTCATAACCTGAGTGAGTTTTCCTAGTATGGTGATAAGCTTATCATCACCAGTTACATCACCATCTCCACTATAATTATCTTGAGAAGGAGGGCAATCCCTACATGGAGTGCATGCATTGATATGGTTACCATTTCTTCCCCTAGGTTCCATTTCTAAATAATGGCATAAACTAGATCAGTTTATGAATCAAAATACATAATTCCATACTTGTAAAACACTTAACATAAATTGAACAGTTTATGGATATAATCCATAATCATAAAAATGTTTTCTTTGAGGATGTATATACTCATAAACCCTTTATAATGGTTCATAAATAAAATGAGAATTATCCTAAGCATATCCCCCAGGAGTGTCGTAACCAAGAGTGCAGTAAGGCCCATTGTCGTGCACCAGTTCCCGTTCGAGTCTAGCTCAAAGCGGTGTTTTCAGGTTTTACCCCTAGGTACATCTGTTCCTGAGCTGCCTCTACCTGCTCGTATCCATACAGGGATGTATTTCTCAGAAAACTCACAAAATTTCTACAATACCAAAATTCTAGGAAGTTCTTCTATACTAATCTTCAAAGTATAACTTAGGTCTATGTGCTCTAATCATAGTTTACCAAAATCTAGCCTCTAAGGTTTTTACTAAACTTCATCTGATACCAACTGTAATGCCCCGACCCAAGTTGCCCATAGTCAGTGCATTATTACCTAACATTGGCATGATCACAAGAAAGATCAAGTCTCGAAATACCGATTAATTGAGTATACTTGGAATAAGTAGATACATTCATAAAGTTTACATTACATCATAAAGTGAAAAACTACTAAAAAAACATATTGTCTTCATATCCCCTAATATTATCCCTATAGGTCATTCATAAATCAGTTCTTCACATCCTGGAAAAAATAAAACATTGAAAGGGGTGAGATCAGATGCTCAGTAAGGATAACAATATAGAGGAAACATTCATAAATAAGCATAAACATTTAAGGAAATTTATAGCTAAAAAGCCTTTTAAACTTGAAATTCACAATAATATGGAAAAGATAAAATGAAATAATTCCATTTAATTATTCACATTAATATTCTACTAGTCAAATAATCACATGCGATATCAATAACCACTTTCATAATGATGGAATGCATAATGCCAGACAATCATAACCACGTAGCCAAGGCCTCGTGTCGGGACTAAAGGTAAGATTTTTTCAAGGCCTCATACCAAGACACTAGTTTGTATAATGAGACCTACTGATGCATCAAGGAGTTAAAGCAGGCTCCACCCATCACTTATTATGTCCAATGCATTCCTCATATGAACGGGTTTCAACATAACATAAACATTTGTATTAAAACTAGCATACGAAATGTCAATACTTTCACCATAAACCATGAATGGTATAAAAATAACACATCCACAGTAAAAAATATCACAAAACCTTCAATAAAATATGAAAGTTTTGTATCATAATAAATCAACTTCAAATAAGCTTAAAATCCATCAAAGTATGTTGACATAGATGAAATCAAAACTATTTGAGAGAAATATCTATTTTTTGAAATCATTTAAAAGTCACATAATTATAAAATCAAACATTTAATTTGAAAATATCCTTATAATATTGTAAGGGAAGCTTCTAAGATTTTATAATGGCAGAAAATATCCACACCCACCGTATAAGTTAAAAAAGACATTCTTACTTTAATTCTGTCGAAAAGGTTAAAAAGGAATTTGTTTGGGAAACGACGAAAAGATTCCTTTATAAAACTCTTATAAAAAGTCAAACAAGGGTATAAATGACTTTAACCCATATTATGTAAAATAGGTTGAATTTTTTGAAATAAATTTTTAAGAAACATGGATGTAGATGATAAAGAGGTCTGGGTAGATAATTACGTATAAACAACCTCGGATAATTAAGATATTGTGAAATAACCCTTACCTTGTACTTTTCCGTAGTCGATGGTATGGTAACCTCTTGTATAATAGTTAAAACATTGTTATTAAATTATAAAATAACCATATACATAATTATGATATAATATATGATCTTCTAATAATGCTTTGTTAATATTACTTTAGTATTATCGTCGTTTCGGGTGTTAACTTACTCATTTTCTTTTATATGTTTTGTTACATAAGTCATGTTTGTTATGGATAGGTTGTATATTATTCATATCCAGAATTATATAAAGTTCTTAAACATTACTTTTAATCATCAAATGAGAATTAGTCTTGAATGGATACGATGGGAAATGAATCTCGTCGCGTTCGTGGAGACGGTAGTCCGTACGTGCGCACGAGCGACAATATCATCATTTTGATATTAAAATAATATATAATTGGATGGTATATCATATATACATAATCATTATCATGTTATATTTATTATTTAAATGAATTACACATCGTTATTATACCTATCCAAATAATAATATATTGAATAACAATTACACCACAACGTGGAGACGGTAAGCCATACGTACGCATGTATGGTGACATGTCATTCAAAGGATGGATAGAATAATGAATATGGTTGTACCATATTTATAATAACATCACGGTATATAGAAGATACTGGAGTTATCATTTTAGAATGGAAATAACAAATAAATAAGATGTTTAAGAAGAAAGTAACTTGAAAGAGGGTGGTGAAAACATTACCTCTTCTTCGGGTTCTTTCTTTTGACTTGATCAAAAGGGCTCCTTAGGTTGGCTTTCTGATCAAACTAAGGCCTCTAGGTTGAAGTTAGGGAAGTTTACAGAGTATTTCGGCAGGGGTTGGCTGAACCAAAAGGCTTTAAAAGTGTGAAGAATTGGTTATAATTGGTGTCCTTTTATAAGGGGGAGGAGGGGAACCTTAGGAAAATCTAGAAATATTATTTTATAATAAATTCATATTCAGTTTCTAATGTCTCAAAAGTTGATTAAATAAAGTTTCAGGTGTGGATGGGTCGAAAAACACTCAACCAATAGAATTTAGACAGGTTTGGGTCATTATATTAACCTTATCTTTTAGTATTGACTCTTAGTTAATTAGTTTGACACTTACCATGTCACTTTGTATTTTTATATTATATAGTTAATAAACATTCAATATACCTACAATCGGCCCCCAAGTGGTCCATTAATGATACACCTATAATGATATAAGTCTATTGGTCGAACCGTATATTTTTAGGAATTTAATATAAATTAATAATATAATATTTGTTTTAAAAACTCTTTTATGTCAATTTTGGCACTATTGGGTATTTTGTTCTTGATAAATTTATAACAGCATTATTAATTAGAACCAAATTTATATAAACAATCCTAATATATCATAGTGACCTAGAAAATTATTTGAATTTATAAAAAGTCCCAAATTACATTTATTTGGGTATTTATAATATCAATTATCTTAATCTTTCATTAATATGGTAATTACTGCATCATCATTGTTTCAAAAATAAATTAAATTATTTAATGTCGAAAAATTATAAATAAAATACCATTATGTAGGAAATATTTTTATATTTATAATTAATATTTTTAGTCTGAAATATAACATATATAACCCTATGTAAAAATTGTTTTTCTAAAAGATATATGCTTTTGTAATTTTTGTATTTACTTTAACTTAATTAATTTAAAGTGTCCCCATCACCTAAAAGTGGCTCTATGGGGTCCCCAAATCAACCCAAAGATGTCCATGGTCGGACATGTATCCACAAATAAGGTTAGGACATATTTTAGGGTAATTTATTATTATTATAATATTATTGTTTTATCCTTATTTACCGGATCTACCCTTTAACCATGGTAAATAAAATATTTACCAGAGTAATTATTCTAAATGTCTAAAAATAAAAGTTAAATATTTACACAATTTAGACATCCTGATTCCAAATATGGAATCTATTTTTCCAAATTAAAAACACATAATTGGCAGAAATTAATTTAAAATTAATTCCCGCTGTCAAAACAAAAAAGCGTGTTTTTAAGAAATAATAACTATAAAAAGATTGATACTTGTTTATGTCCGGTTTAATTGTGAAATTATGTCCAATGACCAACATTTTATTATACAGTAAAAATATATTCTAAATATACTTTAAAACCAATCAAATTTATAATTTATCACTATTAATTATTTCGATTAAAAAAGTTTTTTTTAATTAAAATTTAGTAATTTTCACTATTCATCAAAATATAAAATTTATCCGAAAAGTACCAAATTTTCACCCTAGGAAAATTTCGATATTCCGAATCCAAATATGAAGTCCATTTTGAGAGATAAAATTTATAAAATTTCAAAAATTGGGTATTACTATTCATAACAGCTACTTTGATTGGTCGGAGTGTGTTAGAATCTCGAAGTTGCATACAACACACGCTACTGTATTATTCAAAGAGAATCGTACCATGGAAGCTTTGGGTGTTACAAAGAAGTTCTCTAGTAAATTGTTTTCTTAAGTATAAAATCATTTTATATCACAATATAAAACAAAAAAATTTCCAATGACCTTGATTGAATTATAAATAATATAAATCATCTTATTTAAATTTTTAATAGTTTTTAACAAAACGTAAAAACATTAAATGCTTGAAACGAAATGACCGTTTTCAATAAAAATATCTACTTTTAACTATTGTTTAAATAATCAATAATTTAAAAATATTAAAAAAAATTACTCTAAGATAGTTTTGACATGATAATTTAAAAACTAAATTTCATTATATAAAATATAATTGGAAAAGGTGGGAAAATTTACTTTTATTATTTTTTCACATAAAGAAATAAAAAATATTTTTAAGGAGAAATGTATTTTTGAAGAATATAAAGATGATACTAATAATTGAGTATTTATTTATCAATATATTTACTTTATATACAACCTTAAAACATAATTTTCAAAATTGTATTATTCCAACTCATTCCTCCAATTTAATTGGTAGGTCATAAGGGTGTACTATGTAATAGTTCATTTAAACTTGGGGTTTCTTATATTGAAATCTATCCATGAAATTAAATTTATTTGAAAAGGAATATAAAATAAATTCTCTTGGTGTTACATTATACAATTTTAAAATTATTTTTCCCTCAAAATTAAATAATTTTGATACAAACAATTATGGATATATTTATTTCATCACATCCTTGGATTCACATGTATCGTCTTCGAATTTATGATTCCTCCAGAGAATATTAACCAGATGAGTATTCCTATTCCCCAGAACATTATATCTATAATCCAAGATTTCTACTAGATTTTAATCATTTGAAAGATCGTGAGATAGTTTTACAACCTCGGAGTTTAGTAAATGTGATGGATCAAAAATGTTCTTTCTCAAGAGAGATGCATGGAAAACATCAAGAACCTGAGAGAGGTTTGGTGGAAGATCCAAGTGATAAACTATTTTTCTTACTCAATAAAGAGTCATGAAGAGGCAAATATACATAAATCTTAGATTTCCCTTATTTCCAAATATAATTAACTTTTTCCATATAGTAATTCATATAAATACATTCCCTCAAATTTAAAATTCTAAATTTCTCCAATGATTGTTAGTATAAATTTTCCGTCAACTTTGAACTTCTTTAATGTGAAGGTGAATAGAAATGACATTATATTATACTTACTTTGTTTACTTAGGTTACAATAGAATTATCTCTCTAAATTCATCACATGAAACTGATTTCTACAATTCTTTTGATAGAGGGATTCATAAATATCCATTTGAATAATTGAGTGAATGATTTTGTTATATGAAAACTCAACTAGAAAAAGGTGTTGATACCAAAAACCTATGAAATCCACTGAAAGAGACCGCAAAATATCCACGTGGTTTTGAATATTTATCTAAGAATGATAATAATTCTAAGGATAATAATTAGTATTGAAACATAACTCTGAATCTATAGCATGTGGATGACTTCACCAAAACATCAAGGTAAACTTCATATCCCCATAAGATACAATAGAATGTGGCACTCCATGAACCATTAAAATTTAAAAAATATATATTATAGAATGATAATTAAGAGAAAAATATTCTATGATATTAATGAAATGTTCTGAATTTTTTTGAGATCAAGTACAACCTAAATAGAATTTAGGATTTTTGATGTTTTTGGGAGTCTGTTGATAAAATCCATTTTGATGTTTTCCCATTTATATTCTAGTATGGTTATTATATGTATCATCCCCTACGACTTATTTCTCTTAGATTTATGTTTCTTATAAACAAATAATCAAGGTTCATAATCTGCAATATATCCCTTCATTTTGTCCCACCAAAACATTATTTTACATCACTATAAATACTCTTACTTATATGATAAATATTTAATGATGAACTTAGATCTTCATCCAATAGCTTATTCTTTAGATATGGTATGGTCATGACACATAAATGGTTCTAAAACCTTATCATTCAATCATAATCAATGTTGATCTATAGAAACTTTATCACCATCTTTTTTAACTCTGCATATTCCTTCAACACCCTTTTAATCTTCAAATGAATAGCTAATTTAATACTAATTTGAGTAATATAATATTTATATCTTCCCATTAATATTTCTATATATTTTCATTGAAAATAAATAAATAATGTATATTTTTTATCCTAATAATAGATAAGATTTCATGATCCTTTCAACTTTCAACATCTTCAATTTGTATCAATTCCCAAGCATAGAAATGTATTGTTCTGTAATAAAAATTAATCAACACCTACCACCATCTATAGAACATATTCTTATATTTCTACGTGAATATATAATACAAAATTTTATGAAGGTATTGTTGGGTCGGAACAAACGAGGAATGATGGCAAGAGGGGGTGAATTGCCTTTTAAAAAATTGATTAACAATTAAAATCAAAGTTGAAGAATGCAGCGGAAATAAAGAGGCAATCACACAAGAAATTGATAACGGAGTTCGGCCAAAAACCCGACCTACGTCTCCGCTCCCAACTCAACCGTTGAGAGATTCCTACCGCTTGCTTTTCAATGGTTTTAGCAAGAAACCCACTAGGCTTTGAGGTAGCACTAGGACCTATTACAGCTTGCTTTTTGTGGTTTAGCAAGAACCCACTTGCTTTTGATGGTTTAGCAAGAACCCACTAGCCTTTTTAACGGGTGAAGGCTAGCTCACCGAAAACTCAAGCCTTTTAAAAGGAAAGGCTTGACTAACCTCTTCACACCTTAATGGTGGTGTGAAACCCAAAAGAAAGGGGGTTGAGAAAAGGGTTTGGGGTTTGTAGGTACAAACCCAATTTTAAGCTCAAAATGAATAAAACAATAAAACCGTATATGAGGAGAAGCCTTGGGCGCCTTTGATGATTGGAGATGTTGAAGGCTGCTTCCAAGCTTCTTTGAGGGAGCTCCTTGGATGTGGAATTGGATGGAGCTAGGAGGGTTCCTTTGAGGAAGTCCGCCGGAGGTACGCCAAATGATCAACAAGGTGTCCGTAGGCTTCCGTATAGTTCCGGTAGATGTCCGGGGCTTCCTTGGCCTTTATTTATAGGCATGGAACCCTTGGGGAGGCTTCGGAGCCGTTGGAGAGGCTAAAAGAGCCGTTGGAGGCCAAGTGGACAGGCTGGTCAACAGCCCAACGGCTAGTTTGACTGTGTCCACCGGCTGGCCGGTGCAGGTCCACCGGTTGGTCGGTGTTTGCAAAAGGGCATAGGATTCCTGTCCAGGGTCCACCGGCTGACCGGTGCCAGAGCCACCGGCTGGCCGGTGGCAAGACAGTAGCTTGCCACTTTGTGCAGGTGCCACAGGTCGACCGGTGGGAAGCCACCGGCTGGCCGGTGGCAGGACAGTAGCAAACACTATTTGGGCTGGATGCCACAGGTCGACCGGTGGGAAGCCACCGGCTGGCCGGTGGCAAGACAGTAGCAAACACTATTTGGGCTGGATGCCACATGTCGACCGGTGGGAAGCCACCGGCTGGCCGGTGGACTGAATTTCAGTCCACTTCTTGTCCATTCTTGGGCCAATCCTTTGGCAATCTTTTGCCTATCATCCACAACACTTAAAAACAAAGTTAAACACATATGAAAGTGATTGTGATCATGAAAATCAAAGAGTGTGAGGTACAACAATCTCCCCCTATTTTGATGATCACAATCACTTATCAAAGCAATGTAAAAACTTAAATGAAAGGCATGCCTAAATGATAAATTGAAAATAAATACTAAGCATGAGAGAAAAGATTCTCCCCCAATCAATCAAGAAATTTCTCCCCCTTTGTGATTATCAAAATAGCGTGGGGCATGAAACTTGATTGAGGGAATGAAGATTTGAAAAACAAGATTTGAGATTTGAAAATCAAATGAAATTTTTGAAATTGAGAGTTTTGAATCAAAAATGAATTCGATACCAACTGTTGGAAATTTAGAAATGAAAAAAGAAAATTTTGATTTGAAAAAAAAAATTGAAACCAAGAGTTGAGTTTGAAATGAAAACTTTGAATACACAAAAAAAAACTTAAAAGATCCTAACTCCCCCTAAATAAAAACAATGAATCACCGGGGAGAGGGATTTTGAAAAGAGACAATCTTAGGCCCGGAGAGACTCGCAAGAAGGGATTTTTCAATCCATACTTGCCTCATGGCGGGTCTTCTCCTATAAAATTCATCCGAAAAGAAAAAACTTTTGGGTTGACCATATCGGGCATTTTTACAATTACACTCATAAATGAGATGCCCGGTTTTCTTGCAATAATAACAAAATTTAAAACTAGAGCTCCCCCTTACAAAAACAGTGGGTGCATGGGAGGAGGAAGCTTGGTTGGTGTAGCCAAGTCCTTGAGTGGTCCTAGAAACCCTTTGAGAACCCAATAATTTGGTCAAATTTTGTTCACCTTGGGTGAACTTGGCTAAGGATTCTCTTAAGTCCTTAATGGTTGATTCCAAAGAATCAACATTTGGGAAATTTTGGATTTTGAGGGACATCTCCTCCTTCTCTTTAAGAAGTTGTTCTTTTTCGGAAGAGAGTTTTTTGAAATTCTTTTTTAAAGCAACAAATTTTGACGAAAGCTCATGAAAACCTTTTTCTAGTTGGTCTCTAGCGTGTGAGAGTTCTTCATAAGAAAGATGATTTAAAGAATTTGAATTTGAAGAACATGAGGAAGAGGAATCGGAAGAAGTTACCTCATGGAATGCCATTAGGCATTTTGTACCTTGGTCGCTTGAGGAGGAGGAGGAGGAGGATGAGGAGGTGTCACTCCATGTCGCCTTGAGGACCTTTTTCTTTCCTTTCTCCTTAGCCCGTTTCTTGTTGAGTGGGCAATCGGGCACGGATTTTCCATCGGGTTCTTGCTTGTTGTCGGGTTCTAGCTTTTGAGCGGGTTCTTGCTTTGGAGCCTCGCTAGTACCTTCATAGGTAAGTTCTAAAAACTTCCAAAGATCGTAAGAAGTAGTGCAAGAAGAAATACAATTAAAAACATTTCTATCTAACCCGCAATGAAGAGCATTCATGGCTTTGCCATCAAGCTCGAAATTTGCAATGTCGGCGGGGGTCCATTTGGATTCATCGGGAGAAGAAAATGAATAACCATGCATGACAATTTTAAAAATAGGATAGCCAATACTTTTTAAAAAAGTGGTCATGCGGGTTTTCCAAAAAGAATAATCGGCTCCATCAAAAAATGGAGCACGATCCAAAGAATGACCTTCGAGAGTTTGAGAAGAAGAAGCGGTAGAAGCCATCAAAAAAAAATAGGATCTTTAATTTGAAACCGGTTAGGGAATTATTCAAATACGTCCTCTGATACCAATTGTTGGGTCGGAACAAACGAGGAATGATGGCAAGAGGGGGGTGAATTGCCTTTTAAAAAATTGATTAACAATTAAAATCAAAGTTGAAGAATGCAGCGGAAATAAAGAGGCAATCACACAAGAAATTGATAACGGAGTTCGGCCAAAAACCCGACCTACGTCTCCGCTCCCAACTCAACCGTTGAGAGATTCCTACCGCTTGCTTTTCAATGGTTTTAGCAAGAAACCCACTAGGCTTTGAGGTAGCACTAGGACCTATTACAGCTTGCTTTTTGTGGTTTAGCAAGAACCCACTTGCTTTTGATGGTTTAGCAAGAACCCACTAGCCTTTTTAACGGGTGAAGGCTAGCTCACCGAAAACTCAAGCCTTTTAAAAGGAAAGGCTTGACTAACCTCTTCACACCTTAATGGTGGTGTGAAACCCAAAAGAAAGGGGGTTGAGAAAAGGGTTTGGGGTTTGTAGGTACAAACCCAATTTTAAGCTCAAAATGAATAAAACAATAAAACCGTATATGAGGAGAAGCCTTGGGCGCCTTTGATGATTGGAGATGTTGAAGGCTGCTTCCAAGCTTCTTTGAGGGAGCTCCTTGGATGTGGAATTGGATGGAGCTAGGAGGGTTCCTTTGAGGAAGTCCGCCGGAGGTACGCCAAATGATCAACAAGGTGTCCGTAGGCTTCCGTATAGTTCCGGTAGATGTCCGGGGCTTCCTTGGCCTTTATTTATAGGCATGGAACCCTTGGGGAGGCTTCGGAGCCGTTGGAGAGGCTAAAAGAGCCGTTGGAGGCCAAGTGGACAGGCTGGTCAACAGCCCAACGGCTAGTTTGACTGTGTCCACCGGCTGGCCGGTGCAGGGCCACCGGTTGGTCGGTGTTTGCAAAAGGGCATAGGATTCCTGTCCAGGGTCCACCGGCTGACCGGTGCCAGAGCCACCGGCTGGCCGGTGGCAAGACAGTAGCTTGCCACTTTGTGCAGGTGCCACAGGTCGACCGGTGGGAAGCCACCGGCTGGCCGGTGGCAGGACAGTAGCAAACACTATTTGGGCTGGATGCCACAGGTCGACCGGTGGGAAGCCACCGGCTGGCCGGTGGCAAGACAGTAGCAAACACTATTTGGGCTGGATGCCACAGGTCGACCGGTGGGAAGCCACCGGCTGGACGGTGGACTGAATTTCAGTCCACTTCTTGTCCATTCTTGGGCCAATCCTTTGGCAATCTTTTGCCTATCATCCACAACACTTAAAAACAAAGTTAAACACATATGAAAGTGATTGTGATCATGAAAATCAAAGAGTGTGGGGTACAACAGGTATTTATGTCTCTCCTTTTTTTGTAAATTTAATTCCTCCATATATTTAATATAAAATTACTATAGCTAACTATAAATAATTATTTGGGTAATTTTTCTTATAAATGATTAATTATTGTGAGGCATAAGATATAACCATATCATTATGCATAAAGATGCATCCCATTACCTTTTTTATGCATCACTAATGATCTAAAACTCAAATCTACTCTAGGGTAGTGTTAGTATAGTTTCTCTAAGTAACATTATCTTTAGTTACTTGCAATTTCCCTCATATTCATCCATCAAAAGGAACTTCCCTCCCATATTTTTTAATATGTTTTGTGGTATAGATAAAAGTAAGAATTTTTTCCAAAAGAATAAATAATATCAAACCAAACCAATAAAACAAAAAATCTCATTAAAATTGTTTGGTTTAGTCCAACATTTAATAACTTATATCTTTTATGGATCCACATATATACTAACTCTTGAGATTATATTACCCAAAAATGAAAAAATTTTATAAAAATAAAACATAGTAAATATTTCATACATATGATCCTTCCTTAGGGTATTTTCTGAAATAATATGGTAAACTTTATGCTCCACCTTTATCATTGATTATATAAGAATTTAATTTATAAATATTATCACAAAGTAATAAAGGAAATCTCAATAGAATCTATTCATTAATTCCATAATGATAGCAATCAATTAGTACAACAAAATGGAATCACCATAAATTCATACTCTTCATACCTTATATGGAATCCTATCTTGGGAATATCCATTTCCCCTTAATTGATGACATCCTAAATAAAGGTCAATCTTAAAAAGGTATTGAGATTCACACAGTTGATCAATCGTGTTATCAATATGGGGAAGAGGATAATTATTATTTATTTTGATCTTCTTATGCACCGGATAATCAATACATAGTTATATTAATCCATATTCCTTCTTTAAAAAACAATAGGTTCACCCCAAGGTGATACAATTTGTAAAATGAATCCCTTATCAAGATTATCTTGGATTTTCTTCTTTAATATCTAAAACAAAATAAGGGATATTCTTTATTAATTATTAGAAAAAAATTTAGCACTGAGTATGAGTTATTTTGAAAACTCAACTTCATTATTTAGTGGAAGACTTAGAAACATTTTCAAAAAGACATATAAAACTCGTGAAAAATAGGCATATATTCAATGTTGAGTTTATCCCAAACTGTATGAGATAAAAAAAACCCTTCTGAATAGGATTTAAGACCCATATATATGATGTAATTTTCATTTTATGATTATATCCATCATCACACTAACATAATATAATATTTAGGTTTATAATATCAAATGTGACTTTTCCCCATCAATTGATGTGGGATTTTTGTAATTAAATACAATAGAAGAATAATATAACAAAAAATTCAACTAGGAGGGGAAAAATATATATTTAGGAATCACATTCCAAAAAACATCAATCAAAGAAGAATAAAATACATGAGATGAGATCATTATGAAATTAGAGGATTTTATAGCTAATTCATTATTTCGTCATTGAGGTTTTATTTTGATACCCTTATAAAATTCATCAAACATAAAATAGTCGATAAATCCAAAATAAAATAATAAATTATCATATCTAGAGTGGATTATAAGATTAACATTCACCACTTCATTATCATACACCATATTAGCAATAAGTAGTGTATGATATTTCTCTTTGTCTCTATGCTTAATATGATACTATAATTGATCATCATCACTAACCTTTTTATTTGAGGACTAGTGTGCATAATTCATATAATCCTTGAATTAGAAACATTTGTGTTTTTTTGGTTAATTTTTTGGTTCTTTTTCTTCATATTTATTTTTAATATTATTCTCATAACATTAGAATTTGATTTCCCAATTAACTTCCTTTACAAACATTAAACGTTTACCAGTCCCCTCCATATAGATTCCTCTATTTTTCCTTCTACACATTGGGGATAAAAAATATCATCTTATTCTATCTATTATTTTCAATATTTAAATTTCCTTTGAATTCTATCTTTATTTTCTTATCAAAATCCTATGTTTGATGGGTAACCACAACCTCCATCTCCACCTTGATCACACATCGAATGATTTCTTCTTAGCTACTGAAGTATCTTATAGCTAATCACATCATAGAATTGGTTTTCATAAAATTAATAATTAATAAAACATAATTTTATATATAATGATAATAAAAAAGCGCACCTCACATATGTTGTAAAATTTTCCTCATAGGTACAAATCAAATTATTATCCTTCGAAATTAGCTCAAGGAATTTATTCACCATATTCATATGAAGAATATGTAGAAATTAATTATTTAAAAGAAGCTCCTAAACAAAACCCAATCCATATATTAAATTTCATATTATTTCCATGTGTTATTAATAAGATTACATCATTGTTATTATAATCCTTCTAAATTATATACAACTAAAATAACTTTTCTATGTACCGAACACTGGAGAATAAAAAATGTCATAGCCCGACTCCAGAATACCCGGAGTCGGTTCCTTGAAACATGATGTGTAAATTTTTACAAAAAAACATTCACTGATATTTTACAAATCATGTACCATATAGAGGATCAATTCAGTTCAGGTTCTAGGAAAGCAGCTACTTCTGACATGCTTCTTCGGTTAAAAATATATACCTGAAAATTTTATTTCTAAAGTGTAGGGTGGGCATTCAAATGCCCAGTAAGGGGTTTTAAAATAACATAATATACAAACTAATTTTTTTAAAAAAATTCATTAAAATTATCCACAATACATTTTATTAATAAATTTAGTAAAATATGTAACATATCATAACAATTGTCTAAGAAATAAAAGTTCACAATTAAAATCATACTAACAGAATTACAAGGGAACATGATTCAATTACAAGCATGCTCATCTAGAGTAATAATCAAATGACATTATAAATATGTATGACATTAGAATATGCAAGTAAAAATTTAACTACTAAGAGTGGGGTATAATCAGAGTTTCACATAATGGTAATAACTCCAATTTCATCCTTAACTACTGTGAACATACACTGGCTAATAAATCATTGAGGGATAAATAAACATCATGCCATAAGCATTTTCTTCTTTTGAAACTCATAAGTATTGGCTCTTAAAAATGGATATTCTACTAGTCAAATACCCACTTGGTTAATTAATTATCATAGACATAATGAAGAAACACATAATATCAGACCCACTCAAGACCTCGTGTCAAGACCTGAAATGTCAATGGCCTCATGTCATGACCTGATTGTATCATGATAATTATCGATGCATTGAGGTGCTTTCATTAACCAGTACCCAACACATTATACCGAGTCTATTACATTACTCATATGCAAAATAGGGTTTTATATTCAAAATGTCTCATACCACTTTTAATATTTAATTTCACATTTAATATTATTGAAAGTGTCCCGTACCACCTTGAATAATTTAATTCCTAATTCCATAAAATGTAATAAGAGTTTTAATAACATTCATTAGCATTTACATATTTATAGTGAATCAAACATATACGTATTAATTACAAAACTATCAATAGCATGATTGTGTCATTGAATGGTGAGTATGATAAGAATATTATGGCATATATGATGACAACCAATTAACTAAAAGAAATAAAAGTTTTGTTAAATAAAATGATGACCCTAAATGCTAAAATCTTTACTAATAAATTACACATTTGAATTTCATCAGGTATTGGGTGATTAATTGAATGATAAACCAAACATTTCAAAAGGGGTATTAAACAACTAAACACTCAAACATTTATTAATGATATACTTATGTATAACACAACACAAGCGTTTACATAATGTCAAAAATGGAATGCATGACACCCAACCTTAACTGATACCATTATAAAAATATATATATGAAAATAAGTGATTCATACAAATGAATATAAGAGTTTTAAACCCCAAATATTATACTCATGAACTCTTCATAAATACTAAACGCATCAAAATTATAATATTTGGAGTATCCAAAACTAGGAAAGTGTGTAGTGAAAATCTGTTTAAATAAAAGGGTATAAAAGTAGTGTTTTCAAACAAAACTAAACATATTTCGAAAACAACATGTTTTATTCCTTCTTGGAAATCATTTTAAATAAAATTGAGGATGAATGTTTACATGTATAAAAAAATAATTGCATATTCAAATATACATCATGTATTAAAGGGTTTATACCAAAAATCCATTGACACCCATTTGACTTTAACATATTAGACACATCAGTTAACTAAAGTCCCTAAAACATTAAATCATAATATAAATTTTTAAAGGGTTTATTTATTAAACAATATTACATAAATGTTTAGGTAAACATATATAACATACATGTTTAACTGAGTCCTACACCAAAGTTAATTGTCACATACTTATTTAGCAAAAATATAAATTAATCATCGAAGATCAATGTTAAAAGACTTAAAACTAGTTCAGAGGTTGAGTTATATAAACTATATAATTTTACATGCCTATGTATACTCTATATATATATATATATGAAAATATAATTCCATTTGTTTAGAAGAAAAATCTACCTCTTTTTTTAAACTCAATGTTTAAGGGTCTTAAAACTGAAAATAATAGAGGTTCTTTTAAAACCGTATGGTTATATATATATATATATATATATATATATATATATATATATCTGTGTGTGTGTGTGTGTACATATATAATCATATATATAAGGTTTATATATATACATTTCATGAGAAAACAAAAAAAATAGTCCTTCAAGTTTAAATATATTAAATAACTCAAAATCGATAAGACCTAGGGTCGGGTATTTGCGGGTTTGCACCCAAACTCCAAAGACGTATATATATATATATATATATATAAGAGTATACATGTTTCTATAAGTATATAAACTTTCAACACAACATGAAAGGAAATATAAGTTCCCCTACCTGGTTCGAGGAGGAGGAGAGGCTCGAGGAAGACGCTGGAGATCTTGAAGGAGACTTGAGAAGAGGGAGGACCGAGAGGTTAGACTGCAAACAGATTTTTATATAAATTAAATTATACATAGATTATACAGAACATTTTAATGTCACTTGCAAAGAATCTGAAACCTATTCAGTTTAAAATAAGACCAGGGTGTCGGTTTTGTGGAAAATGCATGAAAGGAGGCTCAGATGGAAATGGAATGAGTCAAGGGTGTGGAAAAATGGTTAAAAGCAAGTGAAAAAACAATTGGTGTGGTTCATAGAGGAAGAAAAAGGCACTGTAGGTGAGGTAAAACCGTAAAAAGAATGGATGACAGAGATTAAACCCAGAGAAGATCAGACAGCCACAGATGATGCGGTGATTAAAAAGAAATGTATGGTTGAGATTAGATCTGCAGTAGATCGGATGGATCTAGTTCGACATGGTGTTTTTAAAATCTCGGATGGTAGAGATTATATCTGTGTTGGATTAGATGACGCAAAAAAAATGCAGCGGATTCTGTGGCTACTAGGAGTCGAGCTCCAAATCTAAATAGAGGTCCCAGATCATGCGCAATGAGATCCAATGGCCTGGATTCTATCCTGTCCAAATGTTCACATCCCACATCGAAAGGAAGGGACTCTCACGACTTCTTTATAAGGAGATCTGAGCTACTGCTCAGATTACTCCCTCCCCCCTCCTTGTACCGCCACATACCGGGTTCTTCGGGTGTTCTCCTACGCCCACCCACGGCATCGTGCTGCCCCGCATGGTGGTGCACTCTGCTTCTGTGCGCCCTTCGGGGTAGCTATTCCCCCTGAATGCTAGACCAAGCATGCACTATGAGTGCACACAAGCCCACAGGTCGGTCTGTGCTGAGGCTGAGGGCTAGGCTCGGCAGTCAAGCGCATGCTGCCTCCCATTTGCCCGGTTAGAGGGCTGGCCCTTGGGGGATTTATTTTTTTTAAATAGAACAACTTTCAAAATAAACTTAAAAAAAAGAAAAATAATCAATTTTATAAAATGTTATTTCTTGGGATAATCGTAGTATACTTTTACCAAAAACACTCAAGATTCCGTTATACCAAAGTTACTAGTAAGATATATATATATATATATATACATGCTTACAAAATAATGTTTAATATAACCTTTGAAATGTGACTTATAAAATCGAATACACTAAATTTATAAAATCTAGAGTAACACCATAAAATATTTAAAACTTTCAAAACATTTAAAAAGTATTTTCAACTCCTACCTATGTTTTTGAATCATACTTAGTTTTATGAAGTATGCTCTTCAATTCAAAACTGTGACGTTAAAGATGATACTTAAGATAGGTTAAACGCATCAAAATAGTTATTATGCGTAACCTATATAGTTTTATGAAATTCAATTAAATGAATCTTTAATATTTCCACTTAAATTTATTTTGGTGTTTCAAGTTACTAATAGTCACTTATTCTTAAATTCAAGCTACCCTAAAAAAAATAGCGGTCACAAGCATCTATAACGGTCACCCAAGGGGTAACGGTCGAGTAGATGCCTTATAAAACCAAACATTAGGGTGTTCTAAACTCAATTCAATTGAAGAAGATGGTGCAAATTATTCCAATGATGCTCAGTGTTTTTGCAGTGGCTCTAACCATAATAATGTTCGTTGTGATAAATCTGATGGACCCATATTGTCTTCCTAGGGTTTTTATTGTTTTGGGAGGTCTCCCTATAATTATAATAGATCTTTTAATAGGTATCTTTGTTTATTATGGTTTTCCTTTGACCTAGTTGTAATTTAAACACTTTGGTGTTCTATTTAAATGAAATGTCTTGTATTTATAGTTTGAAAAAAATTCTTATAACATTCAAATAAAACCATTATATTAATATTACATTAGAGATTAGTTTTGGGGAATCACATTAATACCCTCTATAAAGAATTACATCCTCTCAATTCACTTCATATAACTGTGCTAAAAGAAACTCTCTGACATTCTTCACCACATCCTCCATCGTGGAGGATCTTTAGGTGTGGCCAGCAGAATACCCAAATTGGTGTTTAACTCTTCGGCTTCCCTGGACAAGAAATACCTTGAACAGTATTGTTTAAACTCATTTAGTGTACACCCAGGATTTTAGGGGAGGCTCAAATGGTAGAGAGTTTAGAGATGTCTGAATAGAAAAACTCTCTAGGATCTCGTCGGACTACCTCTTGTCTAAGAATGACGATGTCGTAGATGTGGTCATACAAACTAAAACTCATGATGAGATGCATATAGGCTATGCGAAGTTCCCCTTCCAAGGAAGCCTCTTGAAACATTACTTGGGAATTGATGCTTCGGGAAATTGTGAAGCATAGGAAAATACCTTAATGTTACATTCCCCTTCGCCTATACTCTGTGAGTTGGGCAGTGGCTATGCGATGGTAGATGTAGAAATTCCCTTGGAAGGAGTGGAGAATTTCCAATGTTTTTGAAACCTCATAATTATTTCTGCACGTTCTTAGTAGATTAGCGAAGGGAAGGTATTATTCTGCACATGTTCTGGCCATAATGGCCTTTATTACCTCAATGAGGAGATATAAGATTTGAGTTTGTCCTTCAATATAAAAAAAATCATGAGAGTCTAAGCAGTATAACATAAACACCGTAAATGTAGAAGATATAAAAAAAGAAAAAATTCTATTTTCATAAAAAACAGGTACATAACACCCAGGACTAATAGTTTACCCAGTTCCTAGTTACATGAATTCCCAAAACAATTTTGAAACTCTCGATCTACCTGAACCAAATACAACCTGAGAAGTCTGGTTCAATCACGTGGGTACACTTATAGTGTCTCCATAGTGTGACATGATGGGTATAAAACTGAGATACATCATAATGTACTTGATGTCTGTACAAAGAACTGGAGTCCTCAATTTCAATAATTTCAAAGTCCATTACTTGACCATAATGGCCATACAATAAGATTTGGCACATATATGTTGCACGGAGGACACCCGCTGCTGCAGATTCTTGGAAATCCATGAGGGACTAGATTCCTTATGTTTTGGTGAAGCATCTAAAAATTACCTTGAAATATTTTCCCAGATATGCGTATTATGAAAATTGGGTTTACATCATAAAGAGGTAGTCCAAACCCACTCCTCGGTGGAGTTGAAGTACACGGGGAGACTTTGACACATCGTAGAGGTGTTTTCATGTCATACGAATGTTTGAATAATTTAAAAAGTTGTTGTGGATGGATATGGAAACTATGGTTTTAAGGGACTCAATAGGAAGATACAAAAGACCGGTATTTTCCTTTTCCATCTGAAAATTAAGAAAAAATTAGACTTAGTAATTCTTAAGTAAATTTTTCTTTGTCAGTTCTGGTTTTCCAGAGTTATCTAAGCTGAATCCTTTGATACCAACTGTCATATCCTGACTCTAGAATACCCAGAACATGTTCCTTGAAATATGATGTGTAAAGTTTACCAAAAAAATCATGCACTGATATTTTACACATCATGTCCCATAAAGAGGATCGATTAAGTTCAGGTTCTGGGAAACCAGCTACTTTTGACATGCTTCTTCAGCTAAAAACTGATAAATGAAAACTTTATTTAAAAAATATAGGGTGAACATATGAATTCCCAGTAAGGGGTTTTAAAATAACATAATATACCAACTATAACTTTTGAAAAAATTCCTTAAAATTTTCCATAAAACATTTTCTTAATAAATGTAGTTACATATGTAACATATCATAAAAATTTTGTAAGAAATAAAAGTGCACAATTAAAAGCATACTAACAGAATTACAAGGGAACACGACTCAATTATAGGAATTCTCATTTAGAATAATAAATAAACGACATTCTAAATAAGTATGACATAAGAATATAAAATGTAAAAATTTAACAACTAAGGTTCATACATAATCAGAGTAGCGAATAAAGGTAATAATTTCAATTTCATCATTAACTACTATGAACATACACTAGATAATAAATCAATGAGGGATAAATAAACATCATTCCATAATCATTTACTTCTTCTGATACTCATATGTGTTGTCTCCTAACCATGGATATTTTACTAGTCAAATATCCACTTGGTTAATTAATTATCATTGACATAATGAGGAAATGTATAATATTTGACCCTGTCAAGACCTCATGTCAAGACATGAAATGTCAATGGCCTCATGCCATGACCAGATTGTCTCATTATAACTATCGATGCATCAAGCGGCTTTCATTAACTGGTCCCCAACCCATTATACCGAGTCTATTACATTCCTCATATTCCAAATAGGGTCATATATTAAAAATTTCCCATACAACTTTGAATATTTAATTTCACATTTCATATTATTCAAGGTGCCCCATACCACCTTGAATAATTTAATTCATAATTCCCTAAAAGGTCATAATAGTATTAATTACATTCATTAGAATTTACATATTTATAGTGAATCAAGCATATAATTATTAATTACACCACCATCAACTGCATCACTATGTCATTGAATGGTGAGTATGATAAGCAGATTATGGAAAATGTGATGACAACCAATGCACTAAAATAAATACAATTTTTTTACATAAAATGATGACCCTAAATGCTAAAATATTTACTGTTAAATTAAAAATTGGAATTTCATTGGGGATTGGGTGCTTAATTGAATGATAAAACAAATATTTCAAATGGCGTATTAAACACATAAACACTCAAACATTTATTATTGATATGCTTATGTATAACACATTTCAAGGGTATACATTATGTTAAAAATGGAAAGCATGAAACCTAACCTTAACTAATAACATTATATATATATATATGAAAATAATTGATTCATACATATGAATATAAGAGTTGAAAACCCAAAATATTATACTCCTAAACTCTTCGTAAATAATAAACGCATCAAAAGTTTAATATTTGGGGTATTAAAAACTAGGGAAGTGTGTTGTGAAAATCTGTTTAAACACAAGGGTATAAAAGTAATGTTTTAAAACAAAACTAAACATATTTCAAAAACAACATGTTTTTTCCTTCTTAGAAATCCTTATGAATAAAATTGAGGATCAAAGTTTACATGTATAAACATATATTAACATATTCAAATATACATCATGCATTAAAGGGTTTATACCAAAAATCCATTGACACCCATGTGACTTCAACATATTAGATACATTAATTAACTAGAGTCCCTAAAAAATTAAATCATAATATACATTTTTAAAGGTCTTATTTATTAAACAATATTACATAAATGTTTATATAATCATATATAACTTACATGTATAACCGAGTCCTACAATAAAATTAATTGGCTCAAAATTATTTACCAAAAACATAAATTAATCATAGATGTTCAATGTTAAAAGACTTAGAACCAGTCCAGAGGGGGAGTTATATAAACTATATAATTATACATGCCCGTGTATACTCTATATATATATATATATGAAAATATAATTATTTATGTTTAAAACAAAAATCAGCCTCTTCTTTGATACTCAAAGTTTAAAGGTCTTGAAATCGAACATAATAGAGGTTCTTTTAAAACCGTAAGAATATATATATATCTGTGTGTGTGTGTGTACATATATAATCAAATATACAAGGTATATATATAAATTTTATGAGAAAAAATAATAATCCTTCATGTTTAAAAAGATTACATTTCTCAAAATCCATAAGACATAGGGTCGGGTTTTTGTGGTTTTTAACCCAAACCGTAAGGATGTATATATATATAAGAGTATACATATTTATATATGTATATAAACTTTCAACACAATATGAAAGGGAATATAAGTTCCCCTACCTTGTCGAGGAGGAGGAGAGGCTCGATGAAGACGCTGGTGATCTCGAAGGATACATGAGAAGAGGGAGGACCGAGAGGTTAGAGTGAAAATGGATTTTTTTTATAAAATAAATTAAACATAGATTATACCAAATATTTTAATGTCACTTTAAAAGAATATGAATCCTATTCGGTTTAAAATAAAACCGGGGTGTTGGTTTTGTGGAAAACGCATGAAATGAGGCTTGGATGGCGATGGACACAGTCACGGGTGTGGAAAAACGGTGAAAAGAAAGTGGAAAAACCACTGGGGCAGCGCGTGGAGGAAGAAGAAGGTATTGTGGGTGAGGTAAAATCGGAAAAAGAATGCACTGTAGAGATTAAACACGAAAAATATCAGACGGTCATGGATGATGTGGTGATTAAAAATAAATGGATCGTCAAGAATAGATCTATGGTAGATCGGATGGATCTGTTTCTATGTGGTGTTTTAAAAATCTCGGACGGCTGAGATCAGATCCGTGATGGATCGGATGGGGCACAGGAAATGTGGAGGATTCCGCGGCTGCTAGGAGTCAAGCTTCAGATCTAAATAGATAGCCCAGATTGCGTGTGACGCGATCCAATGGCATGGATTTTATCCTGGCCAAATTTCCTCATCGCACATCGAAACGAAGGGACACTCGTGGATTCTTTATAAGTTTAGAACTCCGATCTAAGGCTCATATTAATCACTCCCCCTTCCAGTAAAGACCCATACTGGGTTCTGCGGGTGCGCTTCGGCACCCACCCATGCTGTCGTGCTGCCCCACATGGTGGTGCGCCCTGCTCCTGTGTGCCCTTTAGGGTAGCTATGCCCCCTGATCACTAGACCTAGAACACATTGTGCATCCACAAAATCCCACAGGCTGGCCTATGCTGAGGTTGAGGGCTAGGCTCGGCTGCCAAGCTCGTCCTACCTCCCTTGGCCCGGCTAGAGGGTTGGCCCTTTTGGGGTTAATTTTTTTTAAAATAGAAAAACATTCAAAATAAACTAATAGAAAATAAAAATAATCAATTTTATAAAACTTTATTTTTTGGGAAAATCAAAGTACACTTTTACCTAAAACAATCAAGGTGACTTTATACAAAAGATACTAGTAATATATATATATATATATATATATATATATATATGTGCTTACAAAATAAAGGTTAATATAACCTTTGAAAGTTGATATATAAAATCGAATACACTAAATTAATAAAATCTAGAGTAACACCATACAATTTTTAAAAAGTTTCAAACATTTAAAAAGTATTTTCGAAGCCTAATTATGTTTTGGAGTCATAGACGGCTTTATGAAGTCTGCTCTTCAATTCAAAACTTTGATGTTAATGATGATACTTAAGATATGTTAAACGCATCAAAATAGTTAGTATGCTTGAGCTGTATAGTTTTACGAAATTTTATTCAATGTATCTATAAATTTTCCACTAAAAATTATTTTGGTTTGTCATGTTACTAACGGTCACTTATTTTTAAATTCAATCTACCCTAAAAGAGAAAAAACGGTCACATGAATCTCTAACAGTCACCCAAGGGGTAACTGTTAGGTAGATGCCTTATAAAACCAAACATTAGGGTGTCCAAAACTCAAGAAAATTGAAGAAGGTGGTGCACATTAATCCAGTGATTCTCTGTGCTGTTGCACTGGCTTTATCCATAATAATGTTTGTTGTGATGGATCTAAAGGACCAATATTATCTTATTGGGTTTTTTTTTGTTTTGGGTGGTCTCCCTGTAATTCTAATGGGTCTTTTAATTGGTATTTTAGGTTAGTATGGTTTTCCTTTGACCTTGTTCAAATGTAAACACTTCAGTGTTTTATTTAAATGAAATTTCTGGTATTTATAGTTTGAAAATTTGTTCGGATAACATGAAAAAAAAAGATAATATTACTATTAAATGAGAGATTAGTTTTGGGGAATCACATTATTCCCCTCTTAAAATAATTGGGTCCTCGCAATTCACTTCATATAACCATGCCAAAAGAAACACTCTGATCTTCTTCACTACATCCTCCATCATGGAGGATCTTTATGTGTGGCCAGCTGAATACCCAAATTGGGGTTCAACTCTTCTGCTTACCTAGCTTGGAAACACCTTGAAAAGTATGAGTTAAACTCACTCAATTTACACTAAAGCTTCAAGAGAGAGGCTCTAATGGTAGAGAGTTTATAGATGTATGAATGGAAAAAATATCTAAGAACTCATCAGACTGCCTCTAGTCTAAGAATTTCGATGTTGTAGATGTGGTTATACAAATTAAAACTTGGGATTTAGTGCATATAGGTTGTGTGAAGGTCCCCTTCCAAGGAATCCTCTTGAGACCTTACCCTATCTTTGAAGTTTCGAGAATGTGTGATGTATAGGAAAATACCTTAATTGTACTTTCCCATTCGCCTATACTCAGCGAGTTGGGTAGTGGCTATGCAGTGGTAGATGTAGGAATTCCCTTGGCATGAGTGGGGAATGTCCGGACTATTCGATACCCCATAAATATTTCTGCGCCTTCTTCATAGATTTGTGAAGGGAAGGTATACTTCTACACAAGTTAGACCATAATGGCCTCTAGTACCTCAATGAGGACATATAAGATATGAGTTTTTCCTTCCATCTGAAAATAAAATTTTTCATAAGACTCTAAGTAGTGTAACAAAAACACTAGAAAGGTAAGAAAAGGAAGAAAAAAAAATTATATTTTCATAAACAACTGGTACATAACACCCAGGACAAATGGTTTCCCCAATTCCCGGTTACACAAATTCCCAAAACAATTTCGAAACTCTCAATCTTCCTGAACCAAATGCAACCCGAGCAGTATAGTTCAATCTCATGGGTACACTTATTGTCTCTCTAGAGTGTGACATGAGAGGTATAGAGATGAGAGACATCAGTATTTACTTGATGTCTGTATATGAATAGGAGGCCTCAAATTCATGATTTTCAAAGTCCATTAAATAACCATAATGCCCAAAGGAAAAGATTTGGAACATATAAGATGCGCGGAGGTCACCCACTACTACATCTTATTGGAAGTCCATGAGGGACTAGATGCCTTATACATAGTTGAATCATCTAAAAAGTCCCTTGAAATACTTTCCCCTACGTGCATATTATTTAAATTGGGTTTCCATCATAAAGAGGTAGTCCAAACCCGCTCCTCGGTGGAGTTGAAGTACACGGGGAGAGTTTGACACGCCGTAGAGGTGTTTGCATGTCATACAAATGTGTGGAAAATTTACGAATTTTTCATGGATGGATATGGAAACTATGGTTTCGAGGGTCTCAGTAGGAAGATAAAAAAGTGCGGTATTTTCGTTTTCCATCTAAAAAACAAGAAAAAATTATACTTAGTAATTCTTAAGTAAACATTTCATTGTTAGTTCTGGTTATCCAGAGTTATATAAACTGAATCCACTGATACCAACTGTCACATCTCGACTCCAGAATACTTGGAGTCAGTGCCCTGAAATATGATGTGTAAAATTTAACAAAAAAACAATGCAATGATATTTTACACATCATGTCCCATACAGGGGATCTATTCAGTTTAGGTTCTTGTAAACCAGCTAATTCTAACATGCTTCTTCAGCTAAAGACTAATACCTAAAAAATTTATTTCATAAATGTAGGGTGAGCATATAAATGCCTTTAAAATAACATAATATACCAACTATAAATTTTTAAAACATTATTTAAAATTTTTCTTAAAACATTTTCATAAGAAATTTTGTAACATATGTAATATATCATAAAAATTATCTAAGAAATAAAAGTGCACAATTAAAAGCATACTAATAGAATTACAAAGGAATGTGATTCAATTATAAGAATGATCATTTATATTAATAAGTGAAAGTCATTCTAAAAAAGTATTAAATAAGAATATGAAAGTACAAATTTAACAACAAGGAGTGATACATAATCATAGTTTTGCATAAAGTTAATAAATTAAATTTCATATTTTACTACTATGAACATACACTGGATAATAAAGTTCTAAGGGGTAAATAAATGTCATTCCATAAGCATTTACTTTTTCTAATACTCATAAGTGATGTCTCTTAACCATGAATATTCTACTTGTTGAATATCCACTAGGTTAATTAATTTTCATAGACATGATGAGAAAATGCATAATATTAGACCCTGTCAAGACCTCGTGTCAAGAACTGAAATGTCAATGGCCTCATGCCATGACCTGATTGTCTCATGAGAACTGTTGATGCATCGAGGGGATTTAATTAACCAGTCCCCAGCCCATTGTACTGAGTCTATTACATTCCCCATATGCCAAATAGTGTCTTATATTAAAAATGTCCCATACCACTTTGAATATTTAATTTCACATATCCAATTATTCAAGGTGTCCCATAAAACCTTGAATAATTTAATTCATAATTCCATAAAAGTTCATAATAGTTTTAATTACATTCATTTTAATTTACATATTTATATTGAATCAAACATATAAGTATTAATTACAAAACTATCAACTACATGTCTATGTCATTGAATGGTGAGTATGATAAATAGATTATGGAATATGTGATGACAACCAATTCATTAAAATAAATACATGTTTTTTTGTATAAAATGATGAACCTAAATGCTAAAATCATTACTTATAAATTACACCTTGTAATTTCATCGTGGATTGGTTGCTTAATTGAAGGATAATCCAAATATTTCAAAAGTGGTATTAAATACATAAACACTCAAACATTTATTTCTTATATGCTTATGTATAACACATTTCAAGGGTATACATTATGTTAAAAATGGAAAGCATGAAACCTAACCTTAACTAATAACATTATATATATATATATGAAAATAAGTGATTCATACATATGAATATAAGAGTTGAAAACCCCAAATATTGTACTCATAACTCTCCATTAATACTAAACACATCAAAAGTTAAATATTTGGAGTATCCAAAACTAGGGAAGTTTTTTGTGAAAATATATTTAATCACAAGGGTATAAAAGTAGTGTTTTGAAACAAAATTAAACATATTTTGAAGATAACATGTTTTATTCATTATTATAAATCCTTCTTAATAAAATTGACTATCAAAGCATACATGTAAACACATATATTAACATATTCCAATATATATCATGTATTAAAAGCTTTATACCAAAAATCCTTTGACACCCATACGACTTTAACATATTAGACACATTAATTAACAAGTGTCCCTAAAAATTTAAATCATAATATAAAATTTGAAAGGGTTTATTTATTAAACAATCTCACATAAATTTTTATGTAAACATATATAACTTACATGTATAATCGAGTCCTACATCAATGCTAATTGGCACATACTTATTTACCAAAAACACAAATTAATCATAGACGATCAATGTTAAAAGACTTAAAACCAGTCCAGAGGGTGAGTTATATAAACTATATAATTATATATTCCCGGGTATACTCTATAAATATATATATGTTTGAAAATGTAATTCCGTATGTTTAAAACAAAAATCAACCTCTTCTTTGAAACTCAAAGTATAAAGGTCTTGAAACTGATCATAATAGAGGTTCTTTTAAAACCGTATGGTTACATATATATATATATATGTGTTGTGTGTGTATATATATGATCATATATATAAGGTATATATATTTTTTATGAGAAAACAGAAAAATAATCCTTCAAGTTTAAAAAGATTACATAACTCAAAATCAATAAGACCTAGGGTCGGGTATTTGCGGGTTTTCACCCAAACCGTAGGGATGTATATATATAATATTATACATATTTATATAAGTATATAAACATTCAATGAAACATGCAAGGCAATATACTTTCCCCTACCTGGTTTGAGGAGGAGGAGAGGCTCTAGGAAGATGCTAGAGATCTTGAAGGAGACTTGAGAAGAGGGAGAACCGAGAGGTTAGAGTGAAAGGGTATTATTTATATAAACTAAATTATACATTGATTATACAGAATATTTTAATGTCACTTGAAAGGAATCTGAAACCTGTTCAGTTTAAAAAAATACTGGGGTGTTGGTTTTGTGGAAAACTTGTGAATGGAGGCTTTGATAAAGATGGAAGGAGTCATAGGTGTGAAAAAATGGTGAAAATCAAGTGAAAAAACCACTGGTGTAGCGCGCGGAGGAAGAAAAAGGCGTTGTGGGTGAGGTAAAACCAGAAAAAGAATGGACGACCGAGATTAAATGCGGAAGAAATCGAACTGCCATGGATGATGCCACGATTAAAAATAAATGGATGGTTGAGATTAGATATGCAGTAGATCGGATGGATCTGTTTCAACACAGTGTTTTAAAAATCTCGGATGGCTGACATTAGATCTGTGTTGGATCGAACGATGCCCAAAAAACGTGGACGATTCTGCAGCTACTAGGAGTCGAGTTCTAGATTGAAATAGACTGCCCAGATCATGCACGATGTGATTTAATGGCCTAGATTCGATCCTGGCCAAAATTCCTTGTCCCACATCGAAACGAAGGGACTCTCGCGACTTCTTTATAGGCCAAGAGCTCTGAGATACATCTTAGATTACTCCATGCACTCTCCCGGTACCGCCCAATACCGGGTTCTACGGGCACGCTCCTTCACCCACCCACGCTGTCGTGATGCCCTACCCTGTGCTATGCTCTTCTCTTGTGTGCCCTTCGTGTTAGCTATGCCGCATTATTGATAGACCTAGCATGCACTTTGTATGCACATAATCCCATAGGCAGCATGTTCTGAGGATGAGGTCTAGTCTCGGCCGCCTATCACGTGCTTCCTCCCTTGGCCCAGCTAGAGGGTTGACCCCTGTGGGGTTTATTTTTTTTAAATAGAAAAACATTAAAAATAAACTAAAAGAAAAGAAAAATAATCAATTTTATAATACATGATTTCTTGGGGAAATCAAAGTACACTTTTACCTAAAACACTCAAGATGCCGTTAAACCAAAGTTACAAGTAAGATATATATATATATCTATGTGTGTCTGTTTGTGTGTGTGTGTGTGTGTGTTCTTACAAAGGAATGTTTAATATAACCTTTGAATGTTGATTTATAAAATAAAATACACAAAATTTATAAAATAAAGAGTAACACCATACAATTTTTAAAATCCTTGAAACATTTAAAAATTATTTGCAAAGCCTACCTATGTTTTGGAATAATACATAGTTTTATTAAGTAAACTCTTCAATTCCAAACAATGATGTTCAAGATGATACTTAAGATATTTTAAATGCATCAAAATAGCTATTATTCTTAATCTGTATAGTTTTATGAAATTTTATTCAATGTGTATTTAAATTTTCCACCAAAATTTATTTTGGTTTGTCATGTTACTAATGGTCACTTATTTTTAAATTCAAGCTACCCATAAAGAAAAAAAATGGTCACACGTATCTCCAACAATCATCCAAGGGGTAACGGTCGGGTAGATGTCTTATAAAACCAAACATTAGGGTGTCCAAAAGTTGATACAATTGAAAAATATGGTGCACATTATTACACCGATTCTCAGTGTTATTGTAGTGGATCTATCCATAATAATGTCTGTTGTGGCAGATCTAAAGGACCCATATTTTCTTCTTGGGGTTTTTTGTTGTTTTGGGTGGTCTCCCTGTATTTCTAATTGGTATTTTAATAGGAATTTCTGGTTATTATGGTTTTCCATTGACCATCTTGTAATGTAAACACTATGGTGTTTTATATAAATGAAATGTCTGGTATTTATAATTTGTAAATTTGTTTGGATAACATGAAAATAAAACCATAATATTACTATTACATGAGAGATTATTTTTGGGGAATCACATTATTCCCCTCTACAAAGAATTGTTTCCCCGCAATTCACTTCATATAACTGTGCCAAAAGAAACTTTATGGCATTCTTCACCACATCCTCCATCGTGGAGGATCTTCAGGCATGGCCAGCTGAATACCCAAATTGGTGATCAACTCTTTTTCTTCCCTAGCTTAGACACACCCAGAACAGTATGGGTTAAACTCATGCAGTGTACACTCAGGCTTCTAGAGGGAGGTTCGAATGGTAGAGAGTTTAGAGATGTTCGAACAGACAAACTCTCTGAGAACAAATCAGACTACCTCTACTCTGAGAATGTCTATGTCATAGATGTGGTCGTACAAACTAAAACATGGGATTTGGTACATATAGTTTATGCGAAGGTCTCCTTCCAAGGTAGCCTCTTGAAACCTTACCGTGGATTTGAATCTTAGAGAAAGTGTGAAGCATAGGAATATACCTTAATAGGACTTCCCCCTTTGCCTATACTCAGAAAGTTGGGTAGTAGCTATGCGGTGGAAGATGTAGGAATTCCCTTGGCTGGAGTGTAGAATGTCTGGACTGTTTGATACCCCTTAAAGATGTCTACATGTTCTTCATTTATTTGTGAAAGGAAGGTATTCTTCTGTACAAGTCCTGACTATAATGACCTCTAATACCCCAACGAGGAGAGATAAGATATGAGTTTGTCCTTCCATATGAAAATAAAATTTTTCATGAGAGTCTAAATAGTGTAACACAAACATTGGAAAGGTAGGAGAAGGAAGAAACAACAAATTATATTTTCATAAACAACTGGTACATAACACCTATGACAAATGGTTTCCCCAGTTCCCAATTAAATGAATTCCAAGAACAATTTTGAAACTCTCGATCTCCCTGAACCAAATGTAACACGATCAGTCTAGTTCAATTTTTTGGGTACACTTATGGTTTCTCTAGAGTGTAACATTATTGTTATAAAGCCGAGAGACATCGGTATGTACTTGATGTCTGTACACAGAATGGGAGGCCTCAAATTCAAGAAATTCAGAGTCCATTACTTGACCATAATGGCCATAGGATGAGATTTGGAACATATATGTTGCGCGAAGGTCACCCGCTGATGAAGCTTCATAGAAATAAATGAGGGAATAGATGCCTTCTGATTCATTGAAGCGTCTAAAAATTACCTCAAAGTATTTTCCTTAACATGCATATTATGTGTAGTACCCCCAGTTTGAGGTATGTGACCCTTGTTTCGGTTTGTTTTTTCTTTTTGAAGTGGTTAGTTTATGTTTGGACAATTCTGGGAAAAACTTTTAAATTTGTGGAGGTTGTGAAGGGGCACATGGTTGGCACATGGTCTAAACAAGCCGTGCATCTAGCCCAGGAACCATTCACCCTTGACAGTGGGCTCTGCACGGGAGGCACATGGTTTCTTAGAACGTGCGGGCAGGCTGTGCGATGTCCCTGGGTGAGACACTGGCAACCACAGGGTTGGCACATGGTTTTCCAAACCGTATGGGGTAACCGTTCGAACACGTAAATTTTGGGTTTTTAAGTCATGGGCCACTTGGGATTTCCCATTTTTTCCTCCTTCCTCCTCCCACTCGTGGCTCATGTGTGAGTTCCATTTTTCAAAGGTTGGGGGATCTCCTTAACTCATTTTGGAGACAAATCGAAGGGGTTTCTTAGTGGATCGAAGGCGGTTCTCCTCGGGTGAGTCCTTGTTTTGGTTCTTCGAGGTTTTGATTAGGGTTATCCCTCTCCCTCTCTTAGTTTCCTAGATCTACAAGGGTTGCTTGTAGATCTTGGGTTGTGTTGCCTTTGTGTGTTAAAGTTTGATCTTATTGATGTTAGGGAAGGGTTTTTGAGGTGGTTTCGAGGAGGCATTCACCCGGTTTGGAGTGTGTTTGGGCGAAGGGACGATTTCACCAAACCCTAAGAGGTAGGTGGCTTCTCTATCAACTACACTATTTTTAAATGTGAAGTTAATTTACAATTAAATTGGTTTCTTTAATTTAATTGTAAGCATGTCGTGTGAATTTTGTTAGAAAATCAAATGGGTGATGATTTGGGGGTTTTGGCATAAAATTGGAGTTTTGTTGAAATGGGATCAATTGGTTAATTTTAAATTGGTGATTTTAAAATTGTAATGATTGTGAGAATGAGTATTTATTCTAATAAACGGGTGATATTGAAATGTGTTTGGCATGAAAATGGTATTTTTTGGTATTGAAAATAATGCATTATTATTGTTGTGGTTTTTGTGGAAATGGGTCATATCATTGGGTGGATGATGTTGGGACATGTTGGAGTGGATGAGAAAGTGACACTCTAAAAAGGGGATGGATAGTGGACAAAAGGGCCACCATCAATAGCAAGTGGGCAAGAAGTACCACATGAGGGGATTGGTAATGAATGGGTTTGACGGGAAGTTCCACCATGGTTTGGTGTGTGCTTTGTTGGTGATGTTTTTAGATGGGGCTTGTGAAAGAAATATAAAAATGGTAATTGGCTTGTTGCATGGTCGAATTGGCTTCCTTGCATGGCATTGTTGAATTTTCTTCCTTGTGTAGCATGATTGGTGTATTGTATGTTTGGCTTATAAACAATTGGTAGATTGGTTTTTATTTATATAAAATGTTTTATATAAATTTGATAATGGTTTTATCTTAGTGTCATTTATAGGGAAGTCTGTTGGGAAAATCATAATGAGTAGTTTTAATCACCCCCTACTTTTCCACTTTGGTGTTTTTGTAAATTTCGTGTACCGTGACGTGGGAAAAGGTAAGGAATCACCCTCCTTTGGTGGTGCATTGAGATGTTTTGGTGGATCTTGGAGCTTGGATCTTGGTGTGGACCTATGGTGGTGTCATGGCTTGTGGTGTTTTTTTTAGTTTCCTCATTATACTATGATGTTTTGTGGACATGTCTAGTTGAATGGTTTTGAGGTTTGTGATGGAATTGTTAGTATCACATGGTTGGGTTTGAAAGTGCGTGAATCTTTAGTTGTGGGTTGGTTGAGTTGGGTTATCATCTTAAGGGAGAATCACTCCCCACTGTTCCTTGAATTCCTCAGCATTTATTTCTAGTCTTTAGAACCTTGGGAACTTCTCTTAAGTTCAAGTATCCATCATTGAATTCTCATTCCAATGAGGTATGGGCAGGATGTTATAAGTGGTATCAGATTTTTTGGTCCTTCGGAGTTGATTCTCATATTTGGAGTTGACATTCGTTGTGGTATATTCCTTGAGTCGGGATGGTAGGATGGCATGGGAATGACGGAACTTGGAATGTATATCATAAAATGACGTATCTAACCCTTTTATGTTGAACTTTAAGTTACTAGGGAGTTAGGTAAATAAGTGTTTTGGAGACACTTATAGGCATTGGAAATCTCATTGCCGTGCGTGTAGCCAATGAGATGTGCATGGATTTATGGCGGAAATGACTTCCCTCTAGGATGCATATTTAATTAGGCATAATGATTTATGGGTTGAATTGAGAAACGGTTTTTCAAATGTGTGAAATTGTAATGTGAATAATTTTGGTATTTTGAAAATGGTTTGGTTTTCAAAAATGTTGAAACATAGAAAATGTGGAAAGATGGAAAGCCTTGTTGTGATAGTGTTGTGTAATGCGATTTGAAATTCGAATTATTGAAGTCCACAAAAGTGAGACTCATGGTTGTTTGTTTTCTATTTATAGAAATGGCATCGGGTAGGAATCATAGAGACCAATCCAAAGTGGCCGATTAGAACATGGTTGTACCTGAGCCCTAGGTGAACCAGCAGTTAGTCCATAGCATAGTGCAAGATTTACAAGCTGTGGGAAGTGTGAATTGAGAGAAAGAGCCAAAGCATGTTGATTATGTGGCTCAGTTTCAAAAGAAGGATCCACCCAACTTTATGGGTGATTCGGACCCGGAAAGGGCTGAGGCACGGTTATCCAGAAAGAACAAAATTTTCGAATTCTAGGGGACACTGATAGAGCTGAAAGTAAAAGAAGCAACATGTATGCTAGAGGATAATTCTCTTCAGTGGTGGGAGTTGGTAGTCCAAGAGGGGACGAACCAGGTTATGATATGGGAAGGCTTTGAGGAATTGTTTAATAAACAGTTCTACCCACATACGTTCAGAATTCAGCGCACAACTAATTTCTTCTATCTGAAGCAAGAGCATATGTCTGTGATGGAGTATGTAGTTATGTTTATGACCTTAGTGCGGTTTTCACTAGAGGTGGCGGGTATCATTTCATTGAAGGAAAGGATCTTCGAAGCAGGGTTAAGGTAAGAGATTCGTTCAAAAATAGAAGTGGTGTGTATCGGTGATTACACAGAGATGGTGAATCGAGCATCGGTGGCTGAGCGGGATCTGTTGGGAGCTCCGGGCGGAAGAAGCATGGTAGAACCCATGAGGAATAGTGGGAACTCTAACGCTGGGTTCAAGCGGAGGAGGTACACTTATTCCCAGGGTGGGATTATGGCACATAATCCGATGGCAGGATTGGTAAATATTACTCTGAATCCCTAGAGCAAACCAGGATGTTTTTAGTGTGCCTCTACGGTATACATCAAGCAGGATTGTACGACACAACCTCGAGCATGTCACAATTGCAAGAAGATGGGGAATATTCAGTGATATTGTAGGAATGCTCTGAAGTCGGTTGCATGTGACACTCCTCAGGGATCGCAGACAACTTATGGTTCGATAGGATGGGGATAGCAGCATACCCCTTTTCAATAGCGAAATGTTAGTCATGGGGATTCTCAGGGCACCACAATTCCTCAGCGGGGAAATAAAGAGTAGAGTGTGGAAACCACGGCACTGTTCAGAGCCGTTAAATTTGTGGTGGATGATCAGTAGGGACCATCCATGGTGCGAGGTACTATTATTTTAAATTCTACCTAGATGCAAGTGTTGTTGGATACGAGTTCTTCACACACTTTTATTGTTTCATGTGTGGTTGAGTTTCTGGGTTTAAGGGTAGAAATGACACATTTTGTTTTGAAACTTCAAACTCTTTTGGGTCGAAGAGAGTGCCGAGCCTTCTTGTGTATAGAATGTTGTATCATTGTGGGAGAGGTTGAGCTAATGTAGAATTTCTCAGTGCTTGAGATGGATGGATATGATGTAATCCTGGGAATGGATTGGTTAGTGGAGTTTTAGGCCCACATCGACTGTAATGAAAGAATAGTGTATTTTACGACAAACTATTGTGATAGACATATCTTTATAGGAGAGAGACATGAAAGGCAGGGTGCAATGGGTTTGTTGGAACTAGCAGTGGGCACGTTATTGTATCAGTTGGTGGTGTTGTCATTGGAATCGGTAGAGGGTGTTGAGCAGAGTGTTCTTCCAGCAGTGGTGGATCAGTTCATGGATGTTTTTCCCAAATAATTCTTTGGTTTACCTCCCATAATAGAAATTTAGTTTCCGATTGATCTCCTTCCAGGGACCACTTCTATCTCACTTCTATCTTATCGGATGACACCAGATGAATTGGGGGAATTGAAAGTCCAGTTGGAAGAGTTAGAAAACAAAGGGTTTTTCTAGCCTAGCACATCTCTATGGCTAGCACCGGTGTTGTTTGTGAAAAAAGGAGGATGGAACTTTGAGGATCTGTGTGATTATCATTGACTTAACCAAGTTACGATAAAGAACAGATATCCACTTCCACAAATTGATGATTTTTTCAACCAGTTGAGGGGAGCCCAGTGGTTCTCCAAGATCGACCAGAGGTCGGGATATCACCAATTAGGGGTGAGGAAGAACTATATTCCTAAAATAGATTTCAGAAGTAGATATGGTCATTCTGAATATGTGGTTATGCCCTTTGGTCTAACGAATGCACCATCGGTGTTCATGGCATTGATGAATCGGATATTTCAGATATATATTGATTCATTTTTGGTGGTGTTTGTAGATGATATTCCGGTGTATTCAAAGACAAGGGTGGAGCATGAGAAGCACTTGGCGACAGTGATGGGGATCTTTATGGATCATCGGTTGTATGTAAAATTGTCAAAGTGTGAATATTGGTTACATGAAGTCCGTTTTCTTGGCCATGTGATTTCTAAAAGGGGTGTTTTAGTGGATCCAGAAAAGATATAGGCTTTTATCTCATGGAAATCACCAAAGAATGTGTTTGAGGTACAAAGTTGCCATGGTCTATCTGGGTATTATCTGCATTTTATTTTGTGATTTTTCATGTTTGGATTCACCGATGACATCTTTGACAAGAAATATCGTTCCATTCCAGTGTAATAAATAGTGTCAGCAGTGTTTCGAAGAGCTAAGGGGTCTCCTTACATCATCACCAATCTTGGTTTTTTCCAGAACCAGGAAAAAGGTACGTGGTGTATTGCGATGCATCAGGATTAGGGTTAGTGTTTGTTCTCATGAAAGGGAATCATGTGGTTTCATATGGCTCATGGAAGTTGAGGGTGCATGAGAAAAACTACCCAAATCAGGATTTGGAATTGGAAATTTTGTTCCATGATTTGAAAGTGTTATGTCATTATCTCTTCGGTGTGAAATTCACAGTATATACAGATCATAAGAGCTTGAAGCACATTTTCTCAGAAAGGTATTTGAACTTGAGTCAAAAGAGATGGATGAAATATCTCTAGATGTTTGATTTTGACTTGATGTTTAGACTGGGTAAGAGAAATTAGGTTTCCAATGCATTATGTAGATAATCATATGCTCAGGTGGTGAAACAGGCATCAGACTAGTGGCAGTCGAAGTCGGTTATAGCTGACATGCGGTTGGAATGTCAGGACCAGGGAGATAGAGTGATATTCTGTTTGGTTTTGTTGATTCCTGAGTTGGTTGGCTTAGTTAAAGTGGCATAGATATCTGATTCTGAGTCTGTGACCATGAGGTCGAAACTCAATAGTGGGGATACCATTGAGGGTTGGAAACTGAATGGAGATTCAGTTTTGTGTTTTCGAAATCGGGTGGTTATACCAGTTGCTTGTCAGGAGGATCATCTTAGGGAATATCATCATTCTAGGTGGTCTATTCATCCTGGAATTCAGAAAATGTATAAAGCATTGAAAGCACAGTTCTGGTGGGCTTGTATAAAAAGAAGAGTGGCTGGGTTTTTTATGAGATGCTTGACTTGCCAGTAGGTCAAGGAAGAGCATCAGAGACCCATGGGAATGTTGCAGTCTTTACCAATCCTTGTTTGGAAGTGGGAGGAAATAGTGATGGATTATTTCAGAGGTCTCCCAAGAACAGTCAGAAAGCACAATGCCATTTGGGTGATAGTGGATCGGTTAACGAAGTCGGCCCATTTAATTCCAATTCTTGAATCTCATATGGTGGAGGATCTGTCCAAAATCTATATCCGAGAGGTGGTAAAGAGGCATGGTGTTCTAGTTTCGATCGTATCCGATAGAGATATATGTTTTACATCTATTTTTTGTAAATCCTTGCACCAAACCCTTGGAACTAAGTTGACCATGAGTACGGCGTATCACCCTTAGACAGATGGTCAATCAGATAGGACGATAAATGCATTAGAGGATATGTTGCGGGCTTGTGTCATGGATTTTTGTGGCTCGTGGGAGGAGCACTTGTCGTTGGTTGAGTTCTTGTATAATAACAGTTATCAGGAATCCATACATATGGCTCCATTTGAAGCGTTGTATGGGTAGTTGTGTAGTTCTCCACTATGCTGGGCAGAAAGGGGTGATTCCTCTATGGTTGGACCGAGCCTTGTCTAGGAGACTACGGAGAAGATCAAGTTAATCGGGAAGAGAATGGAGACGGATGAGATTCATCATAAATAGTATGCAGATCATCATCAATGGTCGTTTTCATTCGAGGTGAGTGATCATGATTTCTTGAGGATCTCTCCTGGGTAGGTACATCGTCGGTTTGGGAAGTAGGGAAAGTTATCTCTGAGGTACATTAGACCTTTTGAGATTCCTGATCGGGTTGGTGAGGTGGCTTATCATTTGTCTTTGCCACCTAGGTTCAGTGCAGTGCACACTGTGTTTCATGTGGTGCAGTTGAAAAAGTATTATCTAGATCTGGGCCATGTTATTCGATGGGATCATGTTGAGCTAGAGTTGGATGCTTCATTGGTGCACATGCTAGTGCAGGTTGTGGATAGGAAAAAGAATGTCTTGTGGGGTAAAAGAATTGGCCAGGTTCGGGTTTTGTGGTAGCATGGCCATATCCAAGAGGAGGCATGGGAGCAGGAGAAATACATGGTCGAGTAATGGCTCGAGCTCTTTCAAAAAAGGGTGGGTTCACTACTTTCTGAGGATTGAAAGTGCAATGGTGGGGAGAATGTAGTACCCCCGGTTTGAGGTATGTGACCCTTTTTTCGAGTTGTTTGTGCTTTTTGAAGTGGTTGGTTGAAGTTTGGACAGTTCCTGGAAAAACTTTTAAAGTTGTGGAGGTTGTGCAGGGGTGCACAGTTAGTGCACAGTCTAAACAAACCGTGCGGCCAGCCCAAGAAACCATGCACCCTTGATAGTGGGCTCTGCACGGGCGGCACACGGTTTTTCAAACTATACAGTAAAGTCGTGTGAAGTCCTTCGGTGAGACAGTGGAAACCACACGGTTGGTGCACAGTTTTCCAAACTGTGTGGTCACTTAAATTTTGGGTTTTTTTAAGTCACGGGCCACTCAGGATTTCCCATTTTTCCTTCATTCTTCCTCCCACTCATGGCTCATGAGGGAGTTCCAATTTTCAGAGGTTGTGGGATCTCCTTAGCTTGTTTTGTAGGAAAATAGAAGGGGTTTTTGGGTGGATCGAAGGCGGTTCTCCTTGGGTAAGTCCCTCTTTTGGTTCTTTGTGGTTTTGGTTAGGGTTATCCCTCTCCCTCACATATTTTCCTAGATCTACAAGTGTTTCATGTAGATCTAGGGTTTTGTTGACATTGTATGTTAATTTTTGATCTTTTTGACGTTAGGGAAGGGTTTTTTAGGTGGATTCCAGGAGGAGTTCACCCGGTTTGGAGTGAGTTTGGGTGAAGGGTTGATTTCGCCAAACCATAAGCGGAAGGTGGATTCTCTCTCAACTCCACTAGGTTGAAATGTGAAGTTCATTTACAATTAAGTTAGTTTCTTTAATTAAATTTTAAGCATGTCATGTGAATTTTGTTGGAAAATCAAATGGGTGATGATTTGGAGGTTCTAGCATGAAATTGGGGTTTTGCTGAAATGGGCTCAATTGGGTAATTTTAAATTGGTGATTTAAAAATGGTAATGAGTGTGAGTATGAGTATTGATTTCAATAAACTGGTGATATTGAAATGTGTTTGGCATGGAAATGGTATTTGTTGGTATTGACAATAATGCATGATTATTGTTGTAGCTTCTATGGAAATGGGTGATATCATTAGGTGGATGATTTTGGATGTGGTGGAGTGGATGAGAAAGTGCCACTATAAAAAGGGGATAGATAGTGGATGGAAGGGCCACTATCAATAGCAAGTGGGTGGGAAGTACCACTTGAGTGGATTGGTAATGAATGGGTTGGACGGGAAGTACAACCATGGTTTGTTGTGTGCTTTGTTGGTGATTTTTGTAGATGGGGCTTGTGAGTGAAATAAGAAAATGGTAATCAGCTAGTGGCATGGTTGAATTGGCTTCCTTTCGTGGCATGGTTGATTTGGATTCCTTGTGTGGCAAGTTTTTTTTTGTTTTTTTAAAGGTTGGGTCTAAAGCCTCATTTTATTATTTAAATAAAATACCACTTTAGACTGGGTAAAGGGAGACCCATTACATAGCCCGAAGGCCCAAGGTGAAGTGGCCTGAATACTAGGCGTGAAAGACCATTTTATGGCCCAAAGAGCCCCTTAGTGAATAGTACTACTACAATACCCGGGTTGATACAGTTCCTACTACAGTACAGCCACTACTACAATTCCTGTTGTAGTGCCTCCCCCGCTATAGTGTCGTCGCTACTACAGTTCTGCCGCTACTACAGTACTGCTATAGTGCCCTACTATAATGCTTCTACAGTACCCTGGAAAATTAGTCCCCGCCCGGATTTGATCCTGGGTGTTTTGGATGCTAAGTAATTGGTATCTTTGTTTTTCTTTATATAAAATGTTTTATATAAATGTGCTAACGGTTTTATCCTAGTAGAATGTGTTGGGAAGTCAGTTGGGGAAATCTTATTGAGTAGTTGTACTCACCCCCTGCTTTGGCACTTTGTTGTCTTTGTAGATGTTGGGTATGGTGACGTGGGAAAGGTAAGGAATCACCCTCCTTTGGTGGGGCATTGTGATTTTTTGGTGGATCATGGATCTTGGAGCTTGGTGTGGAGTTGTGGTGTTGTTATGGCTCGTGGTGTTTTGTTGTTTAGTTTCCACTTTGTACTCTGATGATTTGTGGACACGTCTAGTTGAATGGTTTTGGGGTTTATGATGGAATTGTTAGTATCACATGGTTGGGTTTGAAAGTTCATGCATCTTTAGTTGTGGGTTGGTTGAGTTGGGTAATCTTCTTAAGGGAAAATCATTCCCCACTGTTCCTTGAAGCCCTCAGTATTTATTTCCAGCCTTTGGCACCTTCGGAACGTTGCTTAAGGCCAAGTAACCCTCACCGTCTCCTCAAGACAATGAGTTAGGGGCGGGGTGTTACATTATGGAAATTGGGTTTTCATTATAAATAGGTATTCCAAACCCTCACCTTGTTGGAGTTGAAGTCCACGGGGAGAGTTTGACACATTGTAGAGGTGTTTGCATGTCATACAAATGTATGCATAATTTACAAAGTTTTCATGGATGGCTATGGAAACTATGGTTTTGAGGGCCTCAATAGGTAGAGACAAAAGACCGGTATTTTCATTTTCCATATGAAAATTAAAAAAACATTATACATAGTAATGATTAAGTAAATTTTTCATTGACAGCCCTGGTTTTCCATAGTTATCTAAACAGAATCCTCTGATACAAACTATCATAGCCCGACTCGAGAATACCCAGAGTTGGTGTCATGAAACATGATGTGTAAATTTTAACAAAAAAACCATGCACTGATATTTGACACATCATGTCCCTTAAAGAGGATCGATTTGGATCAGGTTCTGGGAAAACAGCTACTTTGGACATGCTTCATCGGCTAAAAACTGATACCTGAAAAATTTATTTAAAAAATGTAGGGTGATCATATGAATTCCCAGTAAGGGGTTTTAAAATAACATAATATACCCACTATAACTTCTGAAAACAATCTTTAAAATTTTCCAAGAAAAGTTATCTTAAGAAATGTAGTAACATATGTAACATATCATAACAATTGTCTAAGAAATAAAAGTTCACAATTAAAAGAATACTAACAGAATTACAAGGGAATGTGATTCAATTATAGGCTTTCTCATTTAGAGTAATAAGTAAACAAAATTCAAAATAAGTATTACATAAGAATATGCAAGTAAAAATTTAACATCTAAGAGCGATACATAATCAGAGTTGCTTATAAATGTAATAACATCATTTTCATCCTTAACTACTATGAACATACACTTGCTAATAAATTACTGAGGGAAAAATAAATGTTATGCCATAAGAATTTACTTCTTCTATACTCATAAGTAATGGCCCATAACCATGGATATTCTACTAGTCGAATATCCACTTGGTTAATTAATTATCATAGACATATTGAGGAAACATATAATATTAGACCCTGTCAAGACCTCGTGTCAAGACTAGAAATGCCAATGGCCTCGTTCCATGACCTGATTGTCTCATGATAACTATCGATGCATCAAGGGGCATTAATTAACCGGTCCCCAACATGTTATACCGAGTCTATTACATTCATCATATGAAAAATAGGTTCATATATTCAAAATGTCCTATACCACTATGAATATTTAATTTGACATTTCATATTATTCAAGGTGTCCCATAACACCTTGAATAATTTAATTCATAATTCCATAAAATTTCATGATAGTTTTAATTACATTCATTAGAATTTACATATTTATAGTGAATCAAGCATATTATTATTAATTACAAAAATATCAACTCTGTGGCTATGTCATTGAATGGTGAGTATGATAAGAAGATTATTTCATAGGTGATGACAACCAATGCACTAAAAGAAATACAAGTTTTTTTAAATAAAATTATGACCCTAAATGATAAAATCTTTACTGATAAATTACACATTGGAAATTCTTCCTGGATTGGGCACTTAATTGAAAGATAAACCAATTTTTCAAAAGGGTTATTAAAGACATAAACAACCAAACATTTATTTCTGTTATGCTTTCGTATAACACATCACAAGGGTATACATATTGTTAAAAATGGAAAGCATGACACCCAACCTTAACTAAAACCATTATTTATATATATGAAAATAATTGATTCATATATATGAATATAAGAGTTTCAAACCCCAAATATTATACTCATGAACTCTCCATAAATACTAAACACATAAAAAGTATAATATTTGAAGTATCCCAAACTCGGGAAGTGTGTTGTGAAAATCTGTTTGAACATAAGGATATAAAATTAGTGTTTCCAAGAAAAACTAAACATATTTCGAAAATAGCATGTTTTTTTACTTCTTATAAATCCTTCTAAATAAAATTGAGGATCAAAGTTTACATGTATACAAAAATATTCACATATTCGAATATACATCATGTATTAAAGGGTTTATACCAAAAATACTTTGAAACCCGTATGACTTTAATATACTAGACACATTAGTTAACTAGAGTCCCTAAAACATTAAATCATAATGTAAATTTTAAAAGGTTTTATTTATTAAAAAATCTAAAATAAATTTTTATGTAAACATATATAACTTACATGTATATCCAAATCTTACACCAAAGTTAATTGGAACATACTTATTTACCAAAAACATCAATTAATCATATAATTTCAATGTTAAAAGACTTGAAACCGGTCTAGAGGGTGATTTATATAAACTGTATAAGTATACATGCCCGTGTATACTCTATATATATATATATGTGTGTGTGTGTGTGAAAATATAATTCCTTATGTTTAAATCAAAAATCAACCTCTTCATTGAAACTCAAAGTTTAAAGGTCTTGAAACCGAACCTAATAGAGGTTATTTTAAAATTGTATGGTTATATATATGTGTGTGTGTGTGTGTGTACATATATAATCAGATATATAAGGTGTATATATATTACATGGGAAAAAATCCTACAAGTTTAAAAATATTACATAACTCAAAATCCCTAAGACCTAAGGTCAGGTATTTGCGGGTTTTCACCCAAACTATAAGGATGTATATATATATAAGAGTATACATATTTATATAATTTTATAAACTTTTAACACAACATTCAAGGAAATCTATGTTCTCATGCCTGGTTTGAGGTAGAAGAGAGGCTCGAGGAATACACCAGATATCTCGAAGGAGACTTGAGAATATGGAGGACCTAGAGGTTAAAGTGCAAACAGATTGTTTATATAAACTAAATTATACATAGATTATATAGAATATTTTAATGTCACTTTAAAAATAATCTAAAACCTACTCGGTTTAAAATAATATTGGGGTATCGATTTTGTAGAAAACGCATGAAAGGAGGCTCAAATGGATATGGAAGGAGTCACAGGTGGGGAAAATGGTGAAAAGAAAGTGAAAAAACCACTGGTGTGGCGGGCGGAAGAAGAAGAAGGCATTGTAGGTGAGGTAAAACTGGAAAAACAATGGATGATAGAGATTAAACGCAGAGATGATCGGATGGACACTGATGATGCGGTGATTAAAAATAAATCAATGGTCGATATTAGATATGTGGTATATCGTATGGATCTGGTTCTACACAGTGTTTTCAAAATCTTGTACGACTCTGATTATATCTGTGTTGGATCAGACGGTGCACAAAGAACATGGAGGATTCTGTGGCTGCTAGGAGTAGAGCGCCATATCAAAATAGAAGGCCCAAATCCCAAGAAATGTGATCCAATGGCCTGGATTCGATCCTGACCAAACTTCCTCATCCGACATTGAAATGAAGGGACACTTGCGGCTTATTTATAAGCCAGGAGCTATGAGCTATGACTCAGATTACTCCCTCCCCCCTCCTGGTACCACCCCGTATCGGGTTTTGCAGGCGTGCTCCTATGCCCGCCCATGTCGTTATGCCACCCTGCACAATGGTGAACTATTCTCTTATGCGCCCTTTGGGGTAGCTATTCCCCAAAATTGCTAAACGGAGCATGCACTGTGCATGCACACAATCCCACATGTCATCCTGTGATGAGGTTTAGGGTTAGGGTTGATGGATGAGCGCATTCTGCCTCCCTCGGCCCAGCTAGAGGGCTGGCCCTTGTGGGGTTTAATTATTTTTTAATTATACCATCTTTCCAAATAAATTAAAATAAAAGAAAAATAATCAATTTTATAAATCATGATTTCTTGGGAAAATAAAATTAAACTTTTACCTAAAACACTGAACATTACATTATACCAAAGTTACTAGTAATATATATATATATATATATATGCTTACAAAATAATGTTTAATATAACCTTTGAATGTTTATTTATAAAATTTAATACACTAAATTTATAAAATCTAGAGTAAAACCCTACCATTTTTAAAACGTTTGAAACATTTAAGAAGTATTTGAAAATCCTACCTATGTTTTGGAATCATACTTAGTTTTATAAAGTACACTCTTTAATTCCAAACTGTGATGTTAAATATGAAACTTAAGATATGTTAAATGCATCAAAATAGTTATTATGCTTAAGCTGTATAGTTTATGAAATTCTATTCAATGTATCTTTTAATTTTCCACTTAAATTTATTTAGGTTTTTCAAGTTATTAATAGTCACTTATTTTTAAATTCAGGCTACCCTAAAAGAAAAAATACAGTCAGAGGCATCTCCAACAGTCACCCAAGGGGTAACGGTCGGGTATATGCCTTATAAAACAAAACATTAGGGTGTCCTAAACTCAAGAAAATTAAAGATGATGGTGCACATTATTCCACTGATTCTCAGTGTTGTTGTAGTGCCTCCATCCATACTAATGTTCATTGTGATGGATCTGAAAGACCCATATTATCTTCTAAGGGATTTTTTTTGTTTTGAGTGGTCTCCCTCTAATTATAATCGGTCTATTAATAGGTATTTTTGGTTATTATGGGTTTCTTTTGACCTTGTTGTAATGTAAACACTTCAGTTTTTTATGTAAATGAAATGTCTGGTATTTATAGTTTGCAAATTTTTTCAGATAACATGAAAATAAAACCATAATATTACTATTACATGAGAGATTAGTTTTGGGATGTCCCACAAAATATCTTTTTGGGGGTACTGATCCATTTCAAAATGTAAGATCCCAATTTTTCATATGAGTTACATTACTTATAATTCTTCACATAAACCATTTATTTTATCCTTATAAATGTGACCTATGGTTTAAAGAATGGTTCATAAGGATCTAAGGCTTGTTCGGAGCCCAGAGCTCCAGCGTTTGGAAAAAATTTGAGAGGAACACAGTTAGTGCACAATTAGTGCTAACCATGAACCTCAAACCATGAGGGCCTATTAGGGTAAAACATTGTTTTTATAAACTATGAAAAGGAGTATTTTGAAATAAAAGTATGTGATAGATGGTGGGAATGGGTTGTGAATAGTTTTTCTAACCATAAACTACAAGTAGTGCATGGTGTGTCCCTAGGAAGTGGGGTGCACATGATCGGCGCATAGTTTGGCCCATTGTTTGACCAAACTATGCACCCTTTAATGTCTAAGTAAAATGACAATTTTTCCCAATATTGATTTAAATTTCCTCCACACCCTTTTACTTATTAATCCATGCACAAAATCCATCATTTTTTTGGTGATATCCCCCTTGACCTAACATAGTATTGGGAGTTTGTTTTCACCTTGCCTCATGGTGTGATGCCACCTATCATGTTGGGTCACCATCTTTAACAACATTAATCTATTTCCTTCCTAAATTTTTTTACATCACCATTTTTCTCTATTTCTATGAAATATTATATTCCTTAATTTTAATGTATTTATTTATTATTTTATTGTATTTCATTTTAAGAAAAACCAAGGTCTGATACTAGTTGAGTGTTCTACCATAGGAATAAGTTTAGTGGTGTATACATTTTACCAATGGTTTTGTATTCTGTTTAATTATTTATGTTGTTCCACACACCGATACTTCCAAACATTTCTATTAAATAACCAATATTTCCTAATTAAATTATTAGAACCTTAATGGGTTTCCCTTTTAGTGCCTTAATATGGATGGAGGTTGTCAACCCCAACTCAATCAGCATTTGAGGTGAGTTCTTTTATTTTTACCTTTGATAGATCCACATGGTTCAGTGTCTGATCTCGCCATCTTTTAGTGAGATCCTTTTTAAAGATAAATGAGACAATTGGAGATTGACAAGTTATTTAAATATTATTAATGTAAATAAATTATTGGTTGCAAATGAAAATTTGAAAATAGATGGATATTCAATTGGATTGTGGATTTTTATTTTGATAATTATTATTTTTGTGTATGGACATTAACAAACCCATTGTTATTTTATAATATTATTTTCTTGATGTTAGTCTTATCTATATAGAACCAACCTATTATAAAGGTATGGAACCTATTTCATAATGGTATGGAATAGACTAAGGGATTGAGGTATGTCACCTACAACTCCTAGGTATGATTGTTTTCATTTTGGCACTGATGAGGAAGATTGAGGTATGGAACTTGTGACTTCCATATAAATTCATTTCTATAGATATAGGCCACCCTAGTTTTATTCCTTCAGACAGGGCCCATGCAGGCATGATATTATTCTAATCTTTTCATTGGATGAAATCCTTGGTCTCAGTGAGGTAACCCATGTTATGTGCCTTGGGACCTGGACTATGTAGTACATATTATCTTTTCACATGTGACAAATGATGAGCTAGTAGTTACCTGCTATTGAAACTTCAAAATAATATATTGATACTCACATATTATATCATTCTCTTGTTACTGCTCATTCTCATGGAACATTCATATCTATTATCCATTTTACATATTTTCCAGTTCTACCTAAACATGGTTATTGTTTATATACATAGGTTGGATTTGTTATAGATGCTGTTGGTTTTGGCCTACTATGTATATCTTACACCTTGTTTGGACCTCCAATTAGTACCTATATTTACTTCATGGATGTTGGAACGAATAGGAGAGTGCATTGTTTCTGATTCCTGATCGATTTTATCATGGGAGTGGTGGAGCACAGGAACAAGCTATTGATCATGAAGCTATTGGAGATAGTATTCTGTTATTTTCGGTTCTCTTGATATACCTGTATGTATGAGTTCCTACTACCATGTTTTCTTGTTTGTTTTTGTTTGGATTCATAAATTATTTAATTTTTATATAGATTTTCATATTTATACACTTTTATGTTTATAATATTTGGATGATTTATCTATCTTTTTTAGTTGGTATTATGATTATTCTATTTATCCATTTATTACACCATTGTGATACTCTAATTATGAGGGTATATTATCCACACTATACCACCATATACCCTCACATCTAGTCAATAACCTCTATCATACAAGGAGTGAACATGAGGCCCTATGACTAACCAAGTTTAGTTAATTATTAGTGAACTATGATAGGGAAATTAAAAATTGTTATTGAAGGATTTATTATCTTTTTATTTCCCATTTAGTAAGGTAAAAAGGAGACTAGGACATGTAGGAATTTGGTAATGAACATATTCCTGTGATTAGTATACCCATTTTGAAGGAAAAATCAAAATTACCTGGGATGTAACTTGATGATTTTGTTTATTATTGTTACAGTTGTTTTCATTTAATAATTGGGTGATGCACATGATATATGATGTTGTTATTATTATGATGTTGGATTACATTTTTTCAAAATCCTAATATAGAAATGAATCATTGATCATGCATCACTTTAGGAACATTATGGGATTAATATGTCATGAATTATGTCCTTCCATTTAGGTTTAATTTACAGACTACATGATACTTCTTATATGTACCTTATGTGACATACTAGTTATGAAACTATTGTTTTTTAGGAAAATAGGGTATTGAATAATTTGTTGTTAAATTTTATTCCTCAACATAAATGGTGTTTCCCATATAGGTTGATTATAGAACCTTAACTGATTAGTTATCACATTTTTGAGTTATATAAATCAGGTTACATAGATTGAAACATTAGTTGATTTTGAAAACATGAATTTTATTTTTAATTTAAAGACTACATGAACCTATATAAGTTGGGAATAAAGATTAACTTAGAAAAAGTATATTATAAAACCTATTACATTCTGATATGGAATGTAAAATTTTGGATATAATTAAATAAACCACCAATAGCAATTTATAGAGAATGTACTTATATAAATTGGGAATAGAACATCATTTAACTGGTCTATTATATAAATTAATTAATTAATGATTATAAAATTAAAATATAGTTGAAATTAAATGGGGATCCCAATTGAAACTAAAATAGTGTTTCCTCAATAACATGAAATTGGGTGTCCATAAACTGAGAGTCTTACAATGAAAAAGAGAATTTGGCCTATACTAAACCATAGTAGTGGGTAGTAGACAATGTATCTTATTTTCTTTTTGATCATTCCTATCACCATGACCTAGCTTTAGTATTTATAAGAGGGGTGTGACTCTTTTATAGTAAGGATAGTATATTTAATATTCTTATGTCTATAATATTTACCCATAACAAATACTATCTAAGGTGTGTTCTTGTAATTTTTAATGTTATTCCACTATGACATCCTCGAGTCATGCTCTAGGAGGGGGTGATGACCATACCGAAGAGGTGGTGGTCTCTAAGACAACAATGATTCCTCTAGTGGAGACACCTATGGAATCTTCTATTATAACAGATATGGGTGATGATTCCTAGTTTCAAGGGGAATTTCTATTTCATATGTGTACTATACAGGGAGCTATGTGACCTTCCCCTACTATGGAAGAGTCGAAATGATAGTTTCAGCTATTACATCCACATAATTTATCTGGGTATGGAATACCTCAGGTTGTAGAGTTTTCTCTGGAGACTGTCTTATCCATCTTTGAGCACCTTGAGACACCTCTTGATAGGATAGTGAAACTCACTATGTATGTGATTCTATGATCCACCAAACATTTTTGGGATATTCAAAATCGAGAATATCAATACCAAGAAGTGATTTAGAGGGATTTCCCATCGATCTAATATGAATAATTTTTCCCTCAGACAATGAGGAATGATTGTGCCAGGGTGTTCATGAAATTTTAGTAGGGTTATATGTTTGTTATGGATTACTCCGGTCATTTTATAGAGATTTATTTCTTTGAACCTATCTATAACATTGAGGATCCCGTGAATGGAAGAAGATTTGAGGATGTAATCAGGCATCCAATTCATTTTATTTAACCATTTTTCAGTTGACCACCATTTATAATATAGTAAAATATAATCTTATTAATGAATGTAACCTGAGGGAAGATGGTGTTATGGATCAGGTTGGACCATCTTCTCATCCTAGAAGTGTAGTATCTAGTGGAAGGAAGCATCAAATTGAGACCTCTTTTGAGTTAAGTACCATTTGGAGTTCATTTACTAGTAGTTTCATAGTATATCATTAGTGTGGGAAGTGGAATCATGTGAAACCCCAGTGTGAGAGGGTTCCATTTTTGTATTGATCCCACAAAATGATAGGCCATAGACCATGGTTTTATACAATATTCATTCTAGTTACTAGTGAGAGATAATCATCAACAACTCCAATTCTTGAAGTGGAACCAGTGTATCTACATCTATTAGGGAGATGGAGTTCAATCGGTAGGTCATGATTTGGAGGTGGCCATGGATTGGAGGGCTAGACACCAATTGTTCAGCATAAATATAGTGGGATTGATCAATATAGTCATTTTGTATCTTAGGGATACAAAATAGGATATGTTTATGTAGTGAAACATGTTCAAGGGATCATAGTCCTAGACCTTCTACTATTCAAGCAAGTAGAACCGGATAACAGTATCATGAGTTAGGTGGAGTAATAAAACCACTTTAAATCATTTATGTGTATGATTAGGGAATGCATGAGGAATATTTATTTCTAGTATTAGATCAATTTAGGGATGTATTCATGGATTACTTTTCTAGTTTACCTCATGAGAGATAGGTTGAGTTATATATTTATCTTGTTTTAGGTGATACTACAGTGCCCATTGCTCATTACACAATGGGATGTACTGAGTTCCATGATCTTAAGAGACAGTAGGAGGATGTAGATGCTAGGTGTTTTATATAACACAATTATTCTCCTTGGGGTTCATTGGTCCTTTTATCTAAAAATCTGGATAGAACACTTAGGATTGGTGTGGATTGTTGGAGGTTGAACCAAATTACTGTAAATAACTACTATACATTTCCTCATATAGATGACCTCTTTGATCATATTTTAGTAGATTAGGTTTTCCCAATGGTTGATTTGAGGTCAAGAGATCACTAGGTATGTGTTATACCTTTGAACATATGTTATACAAAATTTCGTAGTAGGTATGATATTTATGTGTATTTAGTTATTTCACTCAGTCTGAAAAATGAACCTCCCATTTTCATGTCTATGATGAATCTTATTTCCACCCATATTGGGATTCATTTGTGGTAGTATTTGTGGATGACATCATGATTAATTCTTGTACTCAACATGACCATGTCAAACATCTTGAGATCATTTTGAATACTCTAAAAGAGAACTAATTGAATTCTAATATACCTATATGATACTTCTGGAATGATAAGGTTAACTTCATGGGCCACATAATCTTAGTGGAAAGAGTATCTGTTGTCCTAGAGATTGTGAGAGTTTTATTTAACTGGGAGCATCCTAGGAACATTTTTGACATATTTAGTTTCTTAAGGCTTTCTAGGTATTAAAATATCATTATAAAGAAATTTTTAAACCTAGTAGAACTTCTAAAATGTTTGACTATGAATGTTGTGGAGTTTATATAGTTAGAATCCAAGGGCATATCCATTAAGGAGCTGGAAGGGAGACTCACATCATCACCTATACGGATTCTTCAAGAGTCTAGAAAAATATATACAATCTATTGTGATGCATCATGTTTCAATAAATGTGTAGATATGATGTAGAAAGATTGAGTTTTTCATATGGGTTGTAGTGTCATAGGACTCATGAGTGGAATTACCTGGAAAATGATGTTGGGTTTGAAGTTGTAGTTTACACCTTGAATTGTAGGAGGAATTAACTACTGGGAGGGTGTTTTTTGGTGTATCTAAACCACAAAATCCTAATGATTATTTTCAAATAGTGCAACTTGAAACTCAAGAAGATAATTTGGTTTGAATACTGAGAGTATTTGATTTTGATCATGCCTATACACATGGGAGAGGCAGTGTTGTAGTGGATTCTCTAAGCTAAGGAAATTAGATGATGTTTGTTCAAGAGGATAATAGTGAGTGTCTCTTGATGGACCTATTTTTGAGTTTCACATTGAGGTATAACAGAATAATAGATATCCTATCCTTTTATCTTTATTTGTTTCTTATTCACTTCTGGGTAGAGTGAAGATGATTTAGTTATTATATCCTGAGGGATTGGTCCTGAGGGAGAGTGTTTTTTGTGAGGATTTTTTGCCAATATAGATTGTTGGTGAGGATTTGGTCTTACACATATATGGACATGTTTGGGTTCCTATATTCATAGAATATGAATTGATTTGAGATTATAATTATTATTCATGGAAATTAATTGGTGGTTTTAAAAATATGTGTCATGACTTATTCCACCAATACTGGTGGTCGGGGATGAAAAGGGAGATGGTTAGTTTGGTTACTCTATGTTTCACATGTTAACAGTAGAAATCATAACACCAGTGACTTGTAGGGATTTTACATAAATTTACCATTATTTAGTGAAAATTGGATGATGTAACTATAGATTTTTTGACTAGATTACTGATATACCCTCGAGGTAGTGATCCAGTATGGGTGATCGTTGAATAGATCGTGAAGGGTATTCACTTATTATCTATTAGATTGATCTTCTCAGTGGATGCTCTTGGGATATTTTATGTCCATGAGATAATACAACTACATGGTCTCCCTTATACTATTTTTTATGATAGTAATTCTCATTTAATGTTAATTTTATGAATAGTTTAATGAAATATTTGGTTATATTGGTGATTTGGAGCATAGCCTCTCACCCTCAAACTGATGATCATTCAGAGTGGAAAATAAAAGTACTTGGGTACATGTTCTAAGAATAAATCATCAATTTTGGTGGTTCTAGAAAGAAACATACTCCCTTAGATGAGTTATCTTATAATAAAAACTTTTAGGCTATAAAGCAGATGGGTCCTTATGAGGCTTTATGTGGTTCGAAAATCCATTCACCTATATGTTGGTTAGAGGCAAGTGAAGTAGTTATATATAGACCTCATCTCATTCTGGAATTGTCATAGTAGGTTCAAATAATTCAAAAGTGATTGGATATAGATTAGTCATGGTACAATTTATTCACCAATTGTTTCTATTAACCACTATATTTTGATGCGTTGATTCAGTTTTTCATATAAGTTTCACCTAGATTGTGTCATAAATAGATTCACTAAAAAAATAAGTTATTTTTTAATTATGAAGGGACCTTCTAGATTTTGGTGAGAGTTAGTCTGGTAGCCTATTGGTTGAAATTACAATATAGTAATTAATCGATGTATGATGTATTCCTTATATCTCATATTTGATGATATCATTTAGACTAATCACATGTGTTCTTGCTTGATGAGGTGGAACTAAATTTTTATGATTCTTTTTAGGAGAACCTTATTTGTATGTTGGACTTGATCATCAAGGTTCTCTATGGAAGTTCAGTTCCAATGGTATATGTGCTATGGTAGTACAACCATATATAGGTTGTGACCAGGGATAGATAGTCTAATATACATGCTCAGTAGATTGAGTTATTCTCAGATGATGATTTACCACCCATGAAAGGTAAACTTAGGGATGAGTTGCTTTAAAGGGGGAAGACTATAAGATCCTAGTATTTAATATGAGGTAGAAACCATTTAGTTAATTTAATAAAATCTTATGTTTTTCCTTATAAATATTCTATATGGTTTAAGGAATTTTTAAGAAGTTTCTAAGTCTTATTTAGAGCCTATATCTATTGTTTTCATAGAATGTGGGAGAGTCTCATAGTTAGTAATAACCTTGAACCTCAAACTGTGGCACCCTATAAGGTTGCCACATGGTTTTTCTAAACTATTAAAAGGATTTATTGGTAACTTGAGACTAAAAAAGATGGTGTAATAGAATAAACATGGGTTTTCTAACCGTTTGATATATGTTATGCGAGGTTTACCCTTAGGAAATGGGGTGAACAAAGTTGGCACACAGTTTGGAGAATTGTGTGGTGAAATTGTACACCCTTTAAAGTGTAGGTGAAATAATAATTTCATCCTTTTTTAAAGAGGAACATGTCTCTTTTCCTTATTCCTACATGCACTGTAGGCCTCATTCAATAGAGAACTCCCTCATAGCCTAAACTAGGCTTTGAAGACATTTCTTTATCTTTCCTCTGTTTACGATGTTGTCTATCACATAGGATTGAATCTAGTAAGATATTTACTCCATTTCCTTCATTACATCATTTATCTCTATATTTTTTATTCTATTTTAGTGAAAGATAATATAACCTATTTTTAGATTATTTTTATATTATTCCATTTTCTTCCATTTTATGTTGAAGCTACAGCCTGATAGTGGATGAGTGTTCTACCACAGGCATATGGTAGGTTTTCTATACCTTTTTGTTAAGGTTTTTATATCTATTTAACAATCACCATTGTGCTACAATGAAAACCCATTGATAATTTTCTCCTAAATTAACTAAATGTATAAATTATATTTTTTTAACCTTAATGGGTTTCCTTTTTAGGACCTAATATGGTTGGAGGTTGTCAACAACAAATCAAGACACCTTTTAGGTGACTTATTTAATCTTCCATGTGATAGAACCACCCAAATGGTTCTACAAGCTCTATATCTTTTAGTGAGTTCATTTTTAAAGATAAATGATATATGTGGAGATATACATGCCTTCTTCACCTAGTTTTTAAATGTTATTAAATTAATTAAATGGTTGGTTTGAAATGAAAATTTGGAATGAGATGTATGTTTTCTTGGATTGTGACTTTTTATAATGATAATTATGATTGGGTATGGAAACTAACAAATCCATTATCAATTTATTATATTACTTTCTTGATATTGGACACCTCAATATGGAAATTAATTCATATGAAGGTATAGAACATGTTTCGTATCAGTATGGAACTGAAATGTGGATCAATGTAAGTAACCTATGACCCATAAGTATGATCATTTATTGAATGAAATCAATGAGGAAGATTTAGTTATGGAACCTGAGACTTATGTATACATTCATATTTATGAATATAGGTTACCCTAGTTATATGAAATGGTACATGACCCATGTCGGTCTAATATTATTCTAAGATTTCCATTGGATGAGATCCTTGGTCTTGTTAAGGTCACCCTAGTCATATGACTTGGGAACTATCCCTTAGAGGTTTGATACACTTTTCACATTTTGTGTATGTTGAGATAGTTGTTAAATTATATTGACAGTTAATATATATATATATATATATATATATATATTGATGCTCAATAGTTATATATTTCTACTATTATATCTAATTCTCATGAACTTCTCATATCAATCATTCAATTTAATTTTTTTCCTGTTATACCTACACACAGTTATAGATTATATAAAAATATAGGATTTTTTATAGATGAAGTTATAGGTGGCCAACTGATTATATATCACACCCTATTCGGGCCACCAATTGGTACCCGGAAAGACTTCGTGGATTTAGGTAGGAATCAGGGCAAGAACCTAGTTGTTGGTGATTAATGGTTTGTAGCATGGGAGTGGGGGAGCACAATACATAGTTATGTCTCATGCTGGTATTAGAGATACTATTTTGATATTTTTGATTATTTTCATACACCTGTATGTATGACTTCCTACATCTATGTTTTCTTGTCAATTTTTGTTTAGAGACATGACATTTCATCCTTTTTTATATGGATCTCGATATTTCCAAACCTATTTGTTTATAATTTTTGGATAATTTATCTCCTTTTATTAGTACCCTCTGGAATACGGGTAGGTAATCTTCAGAAATTGTGGTAATGTACCAGATTCTGGGAATGTTATGGACATTTATGATACTATTCAAACCATCTTTCTTTATGTTAATAAGGTCCTTAAGAGGCTATGGAGTAGTTCAGGAGATTTTGGGGCTCATTCGGAGCCCAGAACTATGGAATTTCAAGAGGTAGACTGAGCAGAACGATTAGCACACAACTAGATCTAACCATACAACTCAACTGTTCATGTCACCCAGTGCATAGGGGAGCACTCATGGTTTGTCTACAACCATTTAATCCATGATTCAAGCATGTGTGGGAGTTTTTGACATCTAGATAGAATTTGTTTTCATGGGATACACATGGTTTGTATAACTGTGTACCTAGCTTGTGTGAGGGGTGTTCTTGGATAGGGGATGGCACATGGTTGGCACACGATTTGACCAAAATTGAGGTCAAACCCTATAAACCTGATTTTAAAGATAATTTTCCCCCTATTATGTTTCAATACCCTTAAAAATTATTCCTCCCATTTTGTCTCTTGCAAATGGATCCTAAAGGTATCCGCCTCTCCTCATGTAGGGATTTTGATATCTCCCTCACTTGATTTCTGATTCCTTCTTTGTCCGGTGAGTTGGATCCCTCTCTGTAAGATCCAAAGTCATGTTCCTTTTTTTCTAAGTTTTGCTTTTATTTTATTGTATTATTTTTGAGTGGCCTCATTTTACCTATTTTCGGGTAATTTGATGATTCTTCCAATATATCTCACTCTAGATCGATTCAGGGGTCAACACTAGATGATGATAATTCCAAAAACCTAAGGTAGTTAGTATAGGTTTTTTCATCAATTTTTGTTTCATTTTTATTATGTTCCATCATTCTTTATGCTAGAATTATCTAGAAAAACCTCCATAATACTTAGTAAACTAATTTAAATGGGTTTTATTCTTTATGATAGTCCTAGTTATTAGAGAATAACCATCATTGGTTGATCTGATTGACATGAGACACCCCTATGGGTGTGCCTTCCTTAGAGTCATAATCATAAGTTTTCTTAAAATTGTCTAAATACTTTTTTAGGTGTGGTTTCCTCTGAAATAAATATATATCAATATGTGAAATTAAATAAGAAAAATCTTTTTCCATTATTCCTTATGGCTTATTCTAAACATTAACTGATAAATTGAATGAATTATGATAGTTAAGACATATATTATAACCAAGTTTATAGTGATACATAGATTCTTATCGGATGCCTTGGATGGGATCGTCAAAATTTATAATAAAAAAATTTATATGTATTTTATACATACTCAGAAAGATAATAGGTATGCCTAGGATGGGATCACCTTGCATTTTACTTACCTCCATTTGAGATATACTGGTTTTGTGGTGGAGAAAACACATATGGGATTGATATCTAGGTGTTCATACTAGCTCATAAGTGATACTCGGTCCTCTACATGAGATATGAGGGATGATCTTGAAGAGTTGAATTCAGACTATTCCAGAAGTGATATACGGGATTCCATTTATGGATATCCTTGTACACACCTATATGGTATTGGATATTAATAGATCACATGGAGTTATTCTTAGGATTCCCTCCAGATATTCTTGTATGGTCTCATGGTTCCTCTTGATAATTTCTATTAATGGCCTTTAACTAATGAATATGTATGTGTAGCTAGAAATACAGGGATGTGTCTGCCAAGAAAAAGAAAATTCTTGGGGATGGTCCACCATTTATTCCTAATTTATGATTACTCGTCTATAAATTATATCACACTTGTACAAGTTCATCTTGGTTTAAAGATATCTAGACTAAGCCGAAATAGGGTTAATTGGTTGTGTATCAAATGAGGAACCTGGACAGATGTGCTGATTTATTTGTTTCTTTGGATTTATTATTATGGGAGCATTGATCATTTTATATGCACAAACAAGATTGATATATAAACCATTGATGGTGTCCTATGGAGTATATCTCACAACCATCATGGTCCTCCCTTAGTACCCAAGTAGAATTCATGATTGTAGATATAGATAAAGAAAATATGCATGCTTCCAATGTTTGATTATAAGTTTTATGATGGAGCATGGGAGTAGATGATCCATCCTATTCTAGTGACATTATAAGTACCATCTTTTGTACTTTTTGGAATTTTTTTAGCATGTGGTATATGCATGTATCCACTATTTTACTGTGTACTCATTTTTTATTAATTCCTGATCTTCACCCTCACTTATTATCTATTTATTATTTAACTTCTGCATGTCCTTTATTTCACATAGATGGTCTGTAATTATTATATTTATGAATGCCATTAATTTATTATCTTTCTGTTGAATATTTATATATTACCATTGTGATATACTCTGACTCACGAGGGAATAGACTCCTCAAGGATACACTATAGGCCCTCAATGATATTTGGAAGCATCTGGTGTAAGGTAAGGCACACATAGGGTTGGGTGGCTAACCATCTTGGGGAAAAACTTACTGGATTTTGAGGTGTGATGTTACAAAGTGGTATTCGGGCTTCTTTTCTTTTGTATTAAAGTTTGGGTATTAGATAAGAGACAAGGTTGTAATGGAATTTGGTAATGAACCTATGCATGAGATTATTTTACCCACATATAAGGGAAACACACAATACGTCGGATCAGTTATTATACTTATTTTTTTATTCCTATTACAATTGATCTAATTTCACCATTGGCTGGTGCACATATTTTGTGATGTTATCATTATAGATATAATTATAATGATATTTATTTACCTTAGACCAATGAGATGAGGGATTATTAATTCATGCATAATGCTAGGCACTTTAAGACATAAATTTCATCCACTATGTCATGCCATAACTATTTTTTCATGATTTTCCTTTATTATATGTGTTTTTTTGTGACTTCCTTGCTATCATGTATTGAAATGTGCTACTATTTCTTGTTGTAATAACATAATTGGATTAATTAAAGTTCCTAGATCAATATAAATTTTTTTCCCTCATATATTGATGATGAAATATTAATTATCCACTTATTCCACATTTGATCCATGATCCCCTAGTTATACGGGCTTAAATATTTGTTGATTTGATTGTTGAATGACAACAACAATTATAGAATTGAGTACATATAAAGATTGAGAATTTTAGTCATTCAATAAAATAAAAATACACAACTTGTTACATACTGATACCAGATGTAAGGTTCAATTCAAAATTACTTGGCGTTCCAATTGTGATTTATAAAGAGTATGGTCTTTTATAAATTTCTAATTGGTGATGAAATTTACTAGATACATATAATTATATCCAAATAAATAATCATATGTTCAATAAATTAAATTTTAAAAAGGACATTCTTTCTGCTAAATGGGATTCCAATTTCAAGGTAAATTGTTTTTCCTATATACTTTCAAATTGAATATCCATATACTGAAACCCCCATTGTGTTGTATGAGACCTTTAACCTTACAGAAACTTACTAGTGGGTAGTAGGCTATGTTTCTTATGGTTAATTTAGATATTACCTATCACCTAGACCAATATTTAGGAGGATGATGAGATTTTTGATTTGATATAGGAATGATTTATACTTATCCTTTACTAGTTATGATATTTTATATATGATGTAAATCTTATATGAGGCGTGCAATTTGAAACTATAGAACTGTTCTTCCGGGAGATCCTCATGTCATACTACAGGATGGTGGTGAAGACCATGATCTAGAGGTGGTGGTCTCTAAGCCATTGGTAATACCTCATATAGTGACACCGGAGGCACATCCTGTAAATCTTCCACATGGTACCGATTCTAAGTTTTGAGATAGATTCTTCCGGATTAGGTAATCCATATAGGGTACTCAGTGACCTACCTATACTATGGATGAACTGATTTTGGAATTCCAATAGCATCATCCTCTCAAATTCTAGTGGATGGATGACCTCTATCATCTGAGTCTTGGATAGAATCTATGATTTTGATGATCAGGAATTTGGAGATTCCTCTATATAAGAGGATCAATATCGCTACATACATGCAACTAGATTATGCTAAACGTTGGTGGGATGTCATTACTAAGACCAGATGTCATCTGAGTATGGTTTGTGCGGACTTCTAGATAGCCTTATTAGACTACTTATTCCCCCAAAAGTTGGGAGAAGACTTCTCCATGGAATTTATATACTCACAATAGGGTTCCATATCTGTGATAGAATATTCATCTAATTTCACCAAGGATAAAAAATTTATACTGATACTGACTGGTTATGAGATGAATACTATGAGGAATTTTGAGGATAGGATTGTGTACACCTTCTAATATTAGCTGAATTTTATCGGTCTGATTACCATTTCAAGGATATTTAACTATGACTTCATCACATAGAGAAACTTAAGGGAAGGTTGAAATGTTATCCATGGTGGTTTAGCTTCCATCAAGGGAGAAATATTATCTAGAATTAGGAATTATTTGTTTAAGGGAGAATGTGGGGGATGTACCATCTAGAAAACATGCACTGAAAATTATGTGGTGTGTCACCAATGTGGTATGAGATGTCACACAAAGCCTCGACGCATGATGAACCTGACCAAGTATTGATATTGCAGCATGATGGGCCACCTAATGTGTTTTTTCCAAAATTTTCCTCCTATACCAAGTGAGAATGGATATTTATTGACACTAATTTTAAGTAAATGATCAATATATCCACACCCTACTTGGAGTTAGTTTGCTACCAACAAAATAGACTGAGGTGGTGGTCTCGGTGGTGGTAGTCATACATTCGAGGTTCAGCACCAGCAGAGAAAACCCACCCAGGTTAGTCAGGTTGCATCTAAAGGTTTTAGATTGGGCTATAATTATTTTTCATAGCCTATGCTTGAGGATCATATTCTAGATAATTCTATTATATGAGCTATTATTCTAGTAGTTTCTAATTTAGTTTCTTCTTAATTTATTTAGGTTCATCACACTCCTTTATATTTTCTACAATTATGGAAAGTCTTGGAAAATAAATTGAGTTCTTTTATGGTGTGATGGGTCTTGAATCACCATTAGGGTCTGAAAATAGAGTATATATAAGTGAAATGCGTTCTCCTTGATATAGGTGGCTACCAATTCCTATGGAATTTATTTTTTCTTATGATTTTTGGATTTGAAGTCATTCTCAGAATGGACTATCTAGTGACATATCAATCCCATGTTTATTTCAATCACCAGTGGGTGATATGCACATCACCTGAGGGAACCATGTATATCCATAAGGTAAAATAGGATATCTAGGTGATTCATGCTAAATCAGATTGTACTAGGTTAGGGAAAAGTGATAGGATAGATGTCTAATCTCTTTATGAGAAACCATAGAGTTTGAATTATGTAATTCACACATGTTGTAGATCATTTTAGGTACATCTTCCCTGATAATTTCTCTATTTTACATGTTGTCAGAGATAAGGATTTCACCATAAATTTATTTCCAGGTGTGGAAATAGTTTCCATTCTTTCATATAAAATATAACCTGGGAATCCCCAAGAACTCCAGAAGTAGATAGAAGACTTAGAGGAAAAGGGTTTTATATGACCTTGTACCTTTCCATGGGTTAACCTATCCCTTTAACCTAGAATGTGGATGGTTAACTCATGTTTTGAGTGGATTACCAGTCATTAAACCAAATTATAGTTAAGAACTAGTATCCATTGCATCTTATAAATGACCTCTTTGACTTGATTCATAGAGAGAAAATTTTATCTAAGTTTGATTTCTGTTCTTTCTACCCTGAGGTGTGTGTGAGACCATTATACATATGAGGTACAATGTTTCATATTAGGTAAAATTCATATCAAAATATGGTTATGTCATTTAGCTTTACAAATGTACTGGAAAATTTCATGTCCATGATGAATTAGGTTTCCCACCCATACTTGGATTCATAGGTTTTAGTCTTCATTGAAGACATATTTTTTTATTCCCACACAGTACATGACCATGACACCCATATTTATAATTGTGATGAATACACTGAGAGAGAATCATCTATATTCTTTGCTCAATAAATTCCACTATTGGATTAATAAGGTTCACTTCATGGATTATATCATTTCATATGTAGGCGTATCTATAGACCTAGAGAATGTGAGTCTCGTAGTTTCCAGGTAGAATCCCAATAATTTCATTGGCATACATTGTTTCTTGGGGATGGATGGCTTTTAAATTTGATATATATGGGTTTTTAGTCCTAGAAGTATCTCTTATGGGTTTTACGAATAAGGGTTTGATTTAATTCTAGTACGAATCGTATCGAAGGGAATTTCATAAGTTTAAGGGGAGACTCAATTTAACACCAATACTAATTCTTCCAAATTTTAGAAAAATAAATTCTATTTAATATGATTCTTTTGGAATCTAGATAGGAGTAGCTCTGATGCGGGGAGATTGGGTTGTAGAGTATGATTCCCATAATCTGATACATCACGAGAATAATTACCCTACACACGACCTCAAGCTAGATACCATGGTTTATGACATATGTTGTTGGAGGAATTATCTTTTGGGTGAGTGGTTTATTATTTACATGAGTCAAAAACATTCAAATATATTTTGTATATAAGGACTTGAATATGAGGTAGCACATGTGGGATTAGTACCTGGAGTAATTTGACTTTAAGCTTCCTTATACTCATAGGAAGGATAATGTATTAGTTGAATCCTTGAGCCAGAAGAATTGGACACATGCCATCCAAGAGAGAAATAGTGAGTTTTTGTTGATGGCTCTATTCTTTGAGATGCACCTAGAGGTTCATGAAAATCAAGGGAAGCTTGTTTTTGTAGCTTTAGTAGTGACATCCTCCCTTATAGAATGGGTTTGGTTAAGAAAATATCAACATCTGAGGGCCTCATCTTGGGGGGGAGTGTCTCAGGTGGTAACTTTCCACCATGTTGGGTTGTTGATGGTAATGGGAAAATGATCTACCATGGACATATATAGGTGCATGATGATATACAAGAAGAGTTTATGAAATAATCTCTTGTTTATTTTTGGGAAGTTCACCCTAGGATTTCCAAGATGTACAGACACATTCTTTTTCAGTATTGTTGTCCATGTATTTAGAGCATGATTTCCAGTTTCTTCAGCTAGTGCTCCACCCGTCAGCTGGTGAATGTGGAGAATCAGTGACCTACTAAGATTATACATCCATTATCCATTATTTAGTGGGAATATAGTGATGCCACCATGTATTTTGTGATGGGACCGCTAAGATCCCCTCAACGCAGCGATGAAGTATAGGAGATTCTCAATAGGTTGGAAGGTTTCTCACACATCTTATTGATCTGAGATACCTTCTCAATTGATGGTTTTAGGAGGATTAAAATACTACAGATTTTATATAAGGCCCCATACTTAAACATTACTTAATCATGAGTTATTACAAGAATACACATTGAGGATCTTTTTAGGTTTAGAGTTTTAGAGAATTAGATCATAAATCATGCATTACATTCCACATTTTGACAAGGTGGTTACATAAAAGATAGTATTCATTTTTCCCAACAAAGGAGACATATTTAAAATAAACTATGGATTATTTCTTGACACTTCCTCGACACTATCATCACATCATGTACTTTTCCCTTGACCTGTGGAAGAAATTTCAAAAACATGGAATGAGCATAAAAATCTCAGTAAGGGAAATAAAAATATGGAATGAAAACATTAGTCCATGTATTCATATGAATCAATGAAATCATACGTTACTCATAAAACATAAGAAATTTATCATACCCCATGAAATCATATTATTTATGAATAACTCATAGAAATCATAATACAAAAAGTTAACTTGAGGCATTCATAACATTCTTACATAGGGAGTAACCCTCATGGTTATATTTGGAATACCCATCACAATATATTCCCTAAATATCTTTGGATAAACCTTATCATTTAACTCCTTCATGTTACCCAATGCATTGGAGATCTATCACGGGATCACTCGGCCTTAGTTTATCACGGAACCACCCATGTTCATAAACAATGCCCAAGAACCATAACATAATCGTATCATATAAAACATGCATAAAGGAAACATAACATTTCCACATTTCAATCACAAGATATCAAAAACACATTGATATAATTAAAAAATTATCAAAAACATTTTCAATACCAAAATAAAAGAAAAGTAAAACATGGTATTTATTTTTCATTTAAAAAAAAGTAATGGCTTGTGGAGGAAACAGAAACTCAAATAATTGTCACGGTGGTGGAGAAGTCGTTGTCGCCTCATACGTAAGACAAAAACATTCCCTTTTGTAGTTTAGTAAAATTATTCATATAAAATTATTCTTTTTGAATCGATGTAAAAGTCAAAGGGGTTTTTACACCGTATAAAAGAAAGTTGGGTATAAAACAAAATATGCCTCAATGAAAGGAGATTGAGATGAAGTCCCTTACCTCGTGTCCGACTTGACTAGATAGTTCTTTAATCTCCTGAATAATAAAATAGAGTTAATTTATACTTCCTTAAGAACCTTTTTCATGTTCATTATTCCTTCTATATCACTTATTACCATGTTATGAACATTATGTAATTATTTAAGTTAAAACAGTTGTTTTTTCGATCTTTGGTACTTGAGCCAAAAATAAACATCTTATAATTACAAGTTGTTCATGTGGTAAAATATCCATTACATACAGAATTATATTAATTATTTAGATATCATATATATCATATATATCCATTATATACATTCATTTATAATAATATATAACATTTAGAGGTAAGAAATGAAATGCACCGTTCATGGAGACGGTAAGCCGTACGTACACATGAACGCTACATTCATTTCTATTTTATATTTAATGGAATGAAATTATAATGATATAAAGGTATATTATAATTCCATTATTATATCATATGTAATACCATTAACTCCATCCTTTATACGGCCCACATATGGAATTAATGAATCAAATCACTTTGAGATGGCGGAAGTCCGCACTTCCTAAAATGAAGATATCGCGTTTACCCATAATGGAAACCATAAAGTTATGCCATAAATGAAAAATACAGAAGCATAAGAAAAAAATAGACATAATATATATCATATATAAATATAGTGACATCTTAATGGCCACCATGAAAGGTAAAAAATATTGAACAATCATCATTTCGTGAGGCAGTAATTCGCCACTCATAGAAACAATATGTTCTTTAACCATTAAATGAAAGTGTGTGTAAGTGTAGCTCAAATAATCCATATAAAAACATACTAGTATATTGAATATACTGGTGTTGTTACAAAATAAAGTAATAAAAAGAGTTTAGGGGGTTGGAGAAGAAAAATAAAACAAAAGAACATTAGAGAAGACATTACCTTTAAATCGAATAACTCCCTTTAGTTTGAACCAAAAGGGTTTCTTGAAGAGATGTATTCCTAAGGTAAGGATTATATAATGAATAAAGGGATGTGCAGAGATAATATGAGCAGATTTTGGCTGAGCCAATGGATTGAGAGGTGTGGGTAATGTCGTAGAGGTGGGGGCCTTTTATAAGAGGGAAAATGGGCACTCTTGGAAAATCTTGAAATGTTACTTTTTTATAAAATGATTTTCGGATTTCAAAGGTCCCACAATGATATATTTCGAGGACACGGTGATAAGGGTTAAATATCCACCCATAAAATAGGTTTTTGACAAGTTTAAGTCTTATATTTTACATTATCATTTCATTTTATTTAAATCGTTCATTAATGAGGTAATTGTTGCATCATCATGGTGTCATAAATAAATTAATTTATTTAATGTCTAAAAATTATAAAAAAATATAATGTTGTAGGAAATATTTTTTTATTTCCAATTATCATTTATAGTCTAAGATATCATTTATGTAGACAAAACTAAAATTGTTTTACTTGGGTGATACATACTTTGGTTATACTTTCCTTTTAAAAACATAAAATGATAAAGTGTCACTATCACCCAAAAGTGATTCCATGGGGTCCCAAAGTTTGGAACAAGGCATCCCATGGTCGATAATGACACAACCAGTAGCATTAGGTCATGTGTTGGGGTCATTTTATATTATTATGATATTATTTTATTACCCTTAACTACCGATTACTAATTAATCACGATAATTACAGATAATTACCATCGTTACTATTCATAATGTCCAAAAAAAATTATTAATTATATAATTTTGACCTTCTGTTTCCAAATATGGAATCCATTTTACCAAATTTTAGACACATAAATTTTAGTAATTAATTTAAAAATAATTCCCATGGTCAAAACAAGAAGTGGGTTTTTTTGAAACAATATCTATGAAAAGTTTGGCACCTGTTTATGCCCAATTTCCAAGTGAAATTAATTCCAATGACCACAATTGGATTAAATGGTAAAAACATATTATATTTAAACCTTAAAACCAATTAAAAAGATAACCTATCCATATAAGTAAATTAGATGAAAAAGAAGTTTTGAAGTAAAATGCAGTATTTTCACTATTCATTAAAAAATGAACTTTGTCAGAAAAATACCAAAAATTTATCCAAAGCAAATTTCAATGTCCCAATCCTAAATAATAAGTTTATTTTGACAAATAGAGCTTATAAAATTGTCAAAATTTTGATTTAAAAAGGTTTTCCATCAAAAGGCAGCAAAACAATATTTTAAAAAATATTAGAGTATTCTATGCTTATTATTGGATTTATTCTCATTTTAAGACTCTAAAACACTATCTAATTCATAAATAGATAGAGATATGAAAATCCATAATTCTTTAATTACTTGGGATGTTACATCCTTCCCCCCTTTAGAAAATTGCATCCCCACAATTTATTTACTTATCGAATAAGTGGGGTATTTATCCCTCATTTCATTTTTAGATTCCCATGTTGCCTCTTAAATCATGTGGTTTTTCCACAAAACCATTACTTGATGAATCACCTTATTCCACAAAACATGCTCCTTGTGGTCAAGAATCTGGACCGGTTGTTCCTCATAAGATAGATTCTCTTCCATCTGAACTACCTCTAAACTCAAAACAAGAGATGGATATGGCTTGTACTTCCTTAACATTGAAACATGAAAAATATTGTGTACCTGAGATAAACTCAGAGGTAAAGCCACTCGGTAAGCAACTGATCCAACTCTCTCCAGAATTTGATAGGGTCCAATGAACCTTGGACTCAGCTTTCCTTTTTTACCAAATCGCATCACACTTTTCCATGGAGAAACATTGAGGAAGACATGATCACCTACCTCAAAAGAGAGATCCTTCCTCTTGTTGTCCGCATAAATTTTCTGCCTGCTCTGAGCTGTTCTCATGTGTTTCTGTATCAGCTGAACTTTTTCTGCCAACACTTCTACCAATACTACTCCCATCAACTTCCTTTCACCCACTTCATCCCAAAAATCTAGAGCTCGACAATGCTTCCCATATAATGCCTCAAATGGTTCCATCTGTATATTGGAATGAAAACTGTTATTATAAGAAAACTCAACCAAAGAAAGATGTTGGTCCCAAATTCCCTGATAATCCATCGAACGAGAATGTAGCATTTCCTCCAATGTCTGAATTGTTCGATCTGACAGCCCATCTGTTTTAGGATGAAAAGCTGTACTAAAATTTAATTCAGTACCCAATGACTTTTGAAGGCCTTTCCAAAAGTTAGAAGTAAACTTAGGATCATGATCAGATACAATGGAGAGGGTAATTCCATGTAACTTGACCATCTCTTTAAGATACAAACGAGAAAGTTGATCTAGTGAAAAAGTATCTCGTATAGCAAAAAAATGAGCAGATTTAGTCAAGCGGTCAACAATAACCGAGATTGCATTATTACCTCTAGGTGTCTTCAGCAACCCCACAATGAAGTCCATGGATATATTCTCTCATTTCCACTCTGGCACTGGTAAAGGATGAAGCATCCCAGTTGGTAATTGTCGCTCTACTTTAACCTGTTGACAATTCAAACACTTCATAGTAAAATTAGCAATATCTATTTTCATTCCATCCCACCCGTAATACTCCTGATGATATCTATACATTTTAGTACTGCAAGGATGAACTGAAAATGGAGAACTATGAGCTTCACATAACAACACTCTCTTCAACTGTGAATCACAAGGCACACACAATCTCTTCCCAAATCTCAAAACATAATCATTATCAATGTTTAATTCAGGTAACATACCCTTATGAACCAGCTCTACCTTTTTCTGCAACTCACTGTCTTGCTTATGAGCTTGTTTAATTATGTCTGATAGAGAATATTTCACTGATACCTGAAAAAAAAATAGAATAACATCCTACACCAACAACTTCTATGCCAAAGTTCATCAAATCCTTAAGCAAAGGATCACGTTCCAAACGTAGCATGGTTAATGAAGCATTACTTTTTCAACTCAAAGCATCAGCCACTTTATTTTCTTTTCCCGGATGGTAATGAATTGTACAATCATAATCCTTGATTAATTCTAGCCATATCCTCTGTCTCATGTTCAATTATTTTTGATTGAATATATACTATAAACTTTTGTGATCAGTATATATTTCACACTTTACACCACACAAATGATGCCTCCAAATTTTTAAAGTGAAAATAATAGTAGCTAATTCCAAATCATGTGTAGGGTTATTTACCTCATGAGTTTTCAACTGACGTGAAGTATAAGCAATTACCTGATCATTTTTCACTAGGACGCAACCAAGTCCTTTCAATGAAGCATCACTGTAGATAACAAACTCCCCATTCCTGGAAGGTAGTTCCAAAACTGTAGCATTCACCAATCTTCTTTTCAATTCAAGAAAACAATCATCACATTCTTTTGTCCAGATAAACTTACACCCTTCCGAGTTAGCTTAGTCATAGGACTAGATAACCGTGAATTTTTTTAACAAACCTTGATTAATATCCTGCCAAAACAAGAAAACTACAAATTTTGGTTACATTTACGGGTCTTGGCCATTCTTCAACAACCTTTTTTTCGTAGGATCAATAGTTATTCCATCTTTAGAAACAATGTGACCAAGGAAAGAAATTTGTTACAACCAAAACTAACACTTTTTGAATATCCCATACAATTTCTTTTCTTTTAAGGTTTGAAAAATAACCCTTAAATTACTTTCATGCTCCTAAGTACTTTTAGAAAACACCAAAATATTTTCAATGAAAACAACCACAAAATTATACAGAAACTCATGGAAAATTCTATTCATAAGGTCCATGAATACAGCAGGTGAATTGGTTAACCCAAAAGGCATTAATAAAAATTCCTAATGGCCATATCTTGTACGAAACGCAGTCTTCAGAACATCTTCTTCCTTTACCTTCCACTGATGGTACCCCGATCTCAGGTCAATCTTTGAAAAAATACTGAGCTTCCTGGAGCTGATCAAAAAAATCATCGATATGAGGCAAAGGATATTTGTTCTTAACAGTGATGTTATTCAAGGCTCTATAATCAATGAAAAGTCTCATTGAAATATCTTTCTTTTTAACAAATATGACAGGAGGACCCCAAGGTGATGTGCTAGGTCGAATGAAACCTTTATCTAATAAATATTTCAATTTATCCTTTAACTCTAAAAGTTCAATTTGAGCCATTCGATAAGGGGTTTTTGAAATTGGCTTAGCATCAGTAACTAAGTCAATAGTAAATTCAAATTCACGATCTTGTATTATTCTAGGAAACTCATCAGGATAAACATCAAGATACTCATTCACCACTGGAACACCATTAATCTGAACGGTTCCTTTGTTTTCAACAATATGTGCAAGGTAACATTCATTTCCATCTTTTACAAGTTTCTCAGCCTCTTTATATGTTATCAACTGTAAGGGTTCATTCTTGTACAAAAACTGAAAGTCTTTCTGAAAAAGAAACTTATTTACCTCTACAATCAATCTTATCATGGTAAACAGAGAGCCAATACATACCCAGGATAACATCAAACTATACTAGAGGTAAAAAAATAAGGTTTTCAAGTAAGTTATTTCCACAGATAAGGATAGGAATATTATTATAAATTATTTTTGCCTCAACATCTCCCCCAGGTGTCATTACCACAAGTTCAGGAGTCATTTCTTGAGATGGAATTCCCAATTTACTAGAAAAATTTTCAGAGATGAAAGAATGTGTAGACCTTGAATCAAAAAACACATTGACATAATCTGAAAAAACAAACAAATTACCAGATACCACTTCATTTGATGGCCCAACATCTGCTTAAGTAGTTTCAAAGAATTTCACCACACCTTTCTTCTTGTAGTCTGATTGCTTCCCATCATTTGATCTCTTTGTTGAACACTCGTTTTCATAATGACCCATCTCATTGCACTTGAAACATTTCACTAAATGTAAATCAAATTTGGTCTTACCTTCACCCTGATCTTTTTCAATGCAATCACGAGCCTTATGTCCCATCTTACCACATCGGTAGCACTTTCAGGAATTCAAAAGAAATTCCCTAGCATGATTTTTACCACATTTATCACAAACTGAAAACTTAGTTTTCTTACCATCAGACCTTTTTGATGGATTCTTCCCTTTCTCTTACCACCTCATTCTCTTCTTCTGTTGGTTTTTATAGAACACTTGATCATCGGCAAACTCCATTTCCACCTTCTAAGCACATCGAACAAGCTTTTCATAACTTTTGAACTCACGAGAAGCTAAAGCCCTTCGATATTTTGGCTTTAATAATGAGTAAAAATGATTGTTTTTACTGTCAAGGTCTCAGTTAAAATTTGGAGCATACCTTGCCAATCGAGTGAACCTTTCTTCATAAGCAGCCACAGATTCATCCTCTTGCCTCAATTCCAAGAATTGTTTTTCCATCCAAAGTTGAACAACCTTAGGAAAATATTTCTCAAGAAAGATACATTTGAATTCATCCCAGTCAAGAGCATCAATCTCATCAGTGTCCCTAATATTTTTAACCATCTACCTCCACTGATCTTCTTCACCCTCCAAACGGTAAATAGCAAGACTAACCTTTTGATTTTCTGAACACCCCATGACATCGAAAATCTTCTCCAGTGCTTTAATCCACCCTTCAGCTAGCACAGGGTCAGATGATCCTCTGAATTATGGGGGATGTTGCCTCATGAAATGTTCCACCACTAACATGTTCCTCTACGGTTGATCTAGCTAATCTCATGCATGGATACCACCACCATTTATCGCTTGAGTCAACTGCGCCATTACTACAACAAACTGTTCAGTTCCAATTCTGACCATCTCAGGATGCTGATTCGAAAGGTCATTTCTTTCTGTATTCCTTCCTAGCACTGCTTCCCTATTTCCTCTGCCGAAAACCATTCTGAAGAAACATGTATTAGATGAATCAACATGGTAATCTTCAAATGCTATATCATTTCAATTTTACCATAAAAAAATATTTTTTGGATAATCATTTAATAGAATTCTAACTCATAATGTTATCTAAACCTCTCTCTGATACCAACTATAAGGCCCTATCCTTAAACATTACTTTATCTTGAGTTATTACAAGAATACACATTGGGGATCTTTTCATGTTTAGAGTTTTAGATAATTAGATCATAAATCATGCATTACATTCCACATTTTGACAAGGTGGTTACATAAAATTCATTATTCATTTTTTCCTTCAAAGGAGACATATTTAAAATAAAACATGGATTATTTCTTGACACTTCCTAGACACTATCATCACATCATTTACTTTTCCCTTGACATATGGAAAAAATTTCAAAAACTTGGGATGAGCATAAAAATCTCAGTAAGGGATATAAAAATACGGAATGAAAACATTAGTCCATGTATTCGTACGAATCAATGAAATCATACTTTACCCATAAAACATAATCACTTTATCATACCTCATGAAATCATAAGATTTATGAATAACTCATAGAAATCATAAGACCTAAAGGTAACTTGAGGCATTCATAACATTCTTACGTAGGGTGTAACCATTATGGTTACGTTTGGAATACCCATCATAGTATATTCTCTAAATATTTTCGGAGAAACCTTAGCCTTTAACTCCTTTGCGTTACCCAATGAATTGAAGAGATATCATGGGCTCACCCGCCATTATTTTATCACAGAACCACCCATCTTCATAAACAGTTCCCAAGAACCATAACATAATCATATCATATAAAACATGCATAAAGGAAACATACCATTTCCACATTTCAATCACAAGATATCAAAAACACATTGATATAATCAAAAAAATTATCAAAACCATTTTCAATACCAAAATAAAAGAAAAGTAAAACATGGTATTTATTTTTCATTTAAAAAATCTAATGTCTTGTAGAGGAATCCAAAACTCAAATAATGGTCACGGCGGTGGAGAAGTCGTTGTCGCCTCATACGTAAGACAAAAACATTCCATTTTGTTGTTTAGTAAAATGTTTCATATAAAAATATTCCTTTTGAATAGAAGTAAAATTCAAAGGTGTTTATACATCGTATAAAAGAAAGTTTTGTATAAAACAAAATATGCCTCAATGAAAGGAGATTGAGACGAAGTCCCTTACCTCGTGTCTAACTTGACTCGATCGTTCTTTAATCTCCTGAATAATAAACTAGAGTTAATTTCTACTTTCTTAAGAACCTTTTTCAAGTTAATTATTCTTTTTAAATCACTTATTACCATGTTATGAATATTATGTAATTATTTATGTAAAAACGGTCGTTTTTTTATCTTTGGTACTTGAGCCAAAAATAAACTTCTTATAATTACAAGTTGTTCATGTGGTAAAATATCCATTATATCCAGAATTATATTCATGATGTAGATATCATATATATCATATATATCCAGTATATACATGCATTTATAATTTTACATAACATTTAGAGGTATGAAATGAAATGCACTGTTCATTGAGACGGTAAGCCGTACGTATGCATGAACGCTACTTTCATTTATATTTAATATTTAACGGAATTAAATCATAATGATATAAAGGTATATTATAATTCCAGTATGATTTCATATGTAATACCAATAACTCCCTCCTTTATATGTCCCACATATGGCATTAACAAATCAAATCACTTTGAGGGGCGGTAGTCCACCCTTCCTAAAATGATGATATCGCGTTTACCCATAATGGAAACCATAAAGGTATGACATAAATGAAAAATAAAAAAGCATAAGTAAAACATAGACATAATATATATCATATATAAATATATTGAAATATTAATTTCCACCATTAAAGGCATTAAAATAAGATTGAATAATCATCGTTTCATGAGGCAATAATTCACCACTCACAGAAACAGTATGTTCTTTAACCATTAGACGAAAGTGTGTGTAAAGTTAGCTCTAATACTCATAATAAAAACATATTAGTATATTTAAGATACATTTTTTGTTACAAAATAAAGGAATAAAAAGATTTTAGGGGTTGGAGAAGAAAAATAAAACAAAAGAACATTAGAGAAGACATTACATTCAAATCGCGTAACTCCCTTTGGTTTGAACCAAAAGGGTTTCTTGAAGAGATTTCTGCCTAAGGTAAGGCTTCTATTATGAATAATGGGATGTGGAGAGATAATGGGCAGAGTTTGACCGATCCAATGGCTTGAGAGGTGTGGGTAAGGTGGTAGAGGTGGGAGCCTTTTATAAGAGGGAGAAGGGGCACTCTTGGAAATTCTTGAAATGTTACTTTATTATAAAATGACATTCGGATTTTAAAGGTCCCGCAATGATATATTTCGAGGATAAGGTGATAAGGGTTATAAATACACTCATCCAATAGGTTTTTTACAAGTTTATGTCTTAGATTTTACATTATCTTTTCATTTTATTTAAATCATTCATTAATGAGCTAATCGCGGCATCATCATGGTGTCATAAATAAATTAATTTATTTAAAGTCTAAAAATTATAAAAAAAATATCATGATGTATGAAATATTTTTAGCTTTCCAATTACTATTTATAGTTTAAGAGATCATTTATCTAGACAAAACTAATTTTTTTTTACTTGGTTGATACATACTTTGGGTATACTTTCCTTTTAAAAACATAAAATGATAAAGTGTCACTATCACCCAAAAGTGATTCCATGGGGTCCCAAATTTGGCGCAAGGCATACCATGGTCGGACATGACACAACTATTAGCGTTATGTCACATTTTGGGGACATTTTATATTATTATGATATTATTTTATTACCCTTAACTACCTGATTACTAATTAATAACGATAATTAAAGATAATTACCGTCATTACTATTCATAAAGTACAAAAACAAAATATTATTAATTAAATAATTATTACCTTATGATTCCAAATATGGAATCCATTTTACCAAATTTGAAATATAGAAATTGCAGTAATTAATTTAAAAATAATTCCCGTTGTCAAAACAAATAGCGGGTTTTTTTGAAACAATATCTTTGAAAAGATTGGCACTTTTTTATGCCCAATTTCAAAGTGAAATTAATTACAGTGACCACCATTGGATTAAATGGTAAAAATATATTCTATTTACATTTTAAAACCAATTAAAAAGATAACAAATCCATATAATTAAATTAGATGAAAACGCAGTTTTGAAGTAAAATAAAGTATTTTTCACTATTCATTAAAAATGAACATTATCAAAAAAATACCAAAAATTTATCCAAAGTAAATTTCAATGTCCCAATCCTAAATAATAAGTTTATTTTGACAAATAAAGCTTATAAAATTGTAAAAAGTTTGATTGAAAAAGGTTTTCCATCAAAAGGCGATAAAACAATCTTTTAAAAAATATTAGAGTATTTTATGCTTAAGATTGGATTTCTTCTCATTTTAAGACTCTAAAACACTATCTAATTCATAAATAAACATAGATATGAAAATCCATAATTCATTACTTACATGGGATGTTACATTTTATTCCTTCATGGTGTTTTATTTTATAACATATCAGACTGATATACCCATTTTACTTCATGGTTCTAGAAGGGGTTATAGAAGGCACTAGATTCACAGGTTCTCTTTATTATAACATACCACCCTCAGACCAATGAGGAGTCTGAGCAAAAAATTCAAGTTCTAGAGGACGTGCACCAGGAATGAGTACTTGATTATAGAGATTAATGGGAGAAAAATATACCTATGGTATATTTTTACTCAAATAACAGTTTTTATAAAATGTTTCAGATGGATACATGTGCTTCCCTTTATGTTAAGTTGTGTTATTCACCTCTATGCTACTTATAGTAAGGTGATGTAGCACTAATGGGTACTCCTCTGGTTCCTGAGACCTCAAAGAAATTACAACTGATTTCGAAGTGTATGGATACAACATGTTCTAAGACTAATTCTTAAAACAATCAACTCCATCAATCCCTAGAGTTTGAGGTGGGGTGTTTGGTATTTTTTTATGTTTTTTCCCAGTTTGGGTCATAGAAAAATTTTGAGATAGTGAAAACTATCACCCCATTATGTCGATCCATTCAATATAGTGGGGAGAGTCGGACTGGTAGAATATTGGTTGCAGTTACCTCATAGGTACCCGTTCATGCATGATGTCTTCCACATATCATGAAATTTCCAATATCTTGATGACCCATATCATTCATCTGATCTCAAGGATATTGATAAGGTGGTGGATGTGTCATTTGAGAAGAATATGATAGGTATCATTGATCATAGAATGAAGGATCTTAGAGGTAGGTAATTTCCATAGGTCTGGGTTCTATGGAATCACAATCATGTACCAGATGATTCTGGGGGGTGGGAGGCTGATGTACATGTAAAATGGCCATAAATTTATCGAACAACACTTTTCCATCCTCAAAAGGGAAACTTAGGGATGATTTTTCTTAAGGAATGTATTTTGTAACATCTTGGATTTTCAGAGAGGTATATAATTTTAATATCATCTTAAACCCCTATTTTTAATGAAATAAGATTTATAAGATTCTAAAGAGTTGTTCAAGAGATTTTTTGGATCGTTTGGATCCTAATGTTCAAGAAATTATGGAGGTAGACAGATCTGCACTGTTAGCACACAGTTAGTGAAAACCATGTGACTGAATCTTGTGAATCATCCAATGTGGAGGGGAGTCCACAAGGTTTTTCTTACAACCATGAGAACTAGGACTCATGCCAATTTCAGTGTTTTAGACATATATAAATTATCATAATGAATAGGTTTGGCACCTTTAGGCTAACCGTGCACTTTTCCAAAGTGAGGGGTGTTCCTAGATAGGGGATGATGCATGATTATCATATAGTTTGGAAAACTTTGATTCCAAACCAATCCACCCCAATTTAAATGGGAAAATTACTTTTTTCCCCATGTTATTTTTAATATCCTTATATCTTCTTCCTCCCTCTCTTTCACTAGTAGTTGGTGACTTAAGGTATCCTCATCTCATCAAGTAGGGATTTTGATATCTCCCTCGTACGATATATTATTCCATCATCGTAATGTGTATTGGATCCCTATCAATAATATCTATACTCCTCTTCCTTATTTTCCAAGATTCTATTTTCCTCTATTTCATTATTTTGGTGTGAACTCGTTTTTCCTTTTATTAGGTTATTTTATGATTCATTCTGTATGTCTTTTTATATCTTGTTTCAAGGTTGAAAACTCGACGATTGGAGAACCACAATCATAATATAAGTGGGTTAAATCCTTTTACTCAAGATTTTATTGCATTTGTATTATGTGTTGTTGTGCCACACACTGGACTTCTTTAGAGATTCATAAAAATGATTAGTAAATTATGTTAAATGGGTTTTCATCCTTATGATTATTTTAGTTAGCATCAAATCACCATCATGTATTTATCTCCTAAGTGTGAGCCACCCCAACATGCATGTCTTCCTTACAGTCATAATTTTCTATTTTCCTTAAAAAATATAAATAACCTTTAAGGTGTGTTTTACCTTGAAATAAATTTATATCAGTTTTTGAAATTAAATAAGGAGGATGTTTGGACATGGTTTAGGCCTGAGACCTTATACTAAACTTGAATTTATAATTTAAATAAGTTTTTATAGCTAAGACATACATTATATACATGTTGAAAGAAATATTTGGATCCCTATGGGATTCCTTGGATAGGATCATCAAGCTTTATAATTATAATTCGTATATCGATTGTATACATGGTGGGAGTGATACTAGGTATGCCTAGGATGGGATCACCATGCATCTTCCTTACCTTTATGTGAGCGATATCAGTTCCTTATGGGAGAAAATGTTCAAGGGATTAGTGGCTAGATGGTCAGACCAAGTCACATGTCAAACTCAGTCCCCTATGTTAGATAATTAGGTCGGGCTTTGAGGGTTGAATTCATGCCATCTTGGAAGCGATATAAGTTTTTTCATTTATGGATCTCCTTGTATGGAATTATACGGTATTGGATATTTATAACGACATTGGAGAAATACTTGGGATTCCATCTAGATCATTGAAATGCCTTGTAATTTTAGTGAATTTTTTTTATTATATGGAATTCTTTAGAGACTACACTCTCCGACGGCACGTGATTACGAGGCTTGGTGAGCCTAGAATATAATTTTGAACGTTTTTAGTTCACTTAAAAAAAGTGCTAGCGGGTTTTTTCTAACTTTTTAACTGGTGCTCAGATAAAAAATATGAGGGCACCATTGAACTCAGAACACCTGGATTTTCCTAGAAAGGACTTAATATCAGCCGGAAAGGGCCGAATGGAGAAGTTAAATTTTGAACCTTTTGGAAAAAAATAAAATAACTTTAAAAAGATATTTTATTTCTTTTCCTCAACCGACGAGTGGTGACACAATGACGCTGAAATGCGATGACAAAGCGCATTAATGGACCTCATTAATGGATCAAAACCCCAAAACGTAATGACGCATTAAGTGATGTGTAATAGTTATGTTGTTTCATAAATGAAACAGTGTAACGATATTGCGTCGCAGCCTAACTAAAATGTTGTGACATGTTTAATTTTTATTTTTTTGACATGTTGGAGAGATGGAAATCAATCAGTGGATTATTCTCTAATGAACCACCAGTGGGTTTCTTCTCCAACGACGACTAATGAACACCATCCATGAACAACGAAAAACAGTAACCGGTCAAGGATTGACGAAGGCTCGGTGCTTCGCCCTTAATTAGAGACATATCCTTAATCCAAGTAGGGGTTATATTTATGTTTTTTTTTCATTATTAAATTCAATGAAGAATGCGGATCAACCCATGAATATGTTGATCCGTGGATCATGAGTTCTTATAGGAGGGTGACTTTTTGGGATTTTTTATCTAGGTTTAAACTATCACTTGTTTTATTGAACTACAATCCCTGAGCCTCTCCATGTTTTAAACCTCTAATGTAGTGGCAATGGGATGACATGAACAGGGCTCGGGTCCCTCCACACGTGCATTCTTCTAAGACTTATCCTCAAGGGGCGGTAAGAGGAATCTGAGGCCAAGGTAGTGACAATGGTGACCTGAGAGGCCTGAAGGCGCAGAAGGATCGAAGATTGGACCACTAGAGCGGACCTAATGACCTACGAAAGGTGCTGCTAGCACGGCACCACCAGCATAGAAACGTCGGTGGCCGGCGGCCGCATGGAGGAGGCGGTGCCACCCCAGGCACTGTTTGCTGGACACGATGGTGCACCCATGCGTGCCACGGTGGTGGAGGCCACGGCCTGTCAGCCATAGAAGAGCTAGCACCAGACGGTGCTGTGCAGAAGTAGTGGCCTGAGTCTGAGCCGCCCTGTCGAGTTGCGGTTACTCGACTGCGGTAGAAGGAGGCACCACGGATGAGCCAAGGGGCAGGGAGGGGAAGCGATGAAAGATTTCGTGTCCTAGGTGCACACCACTGGTCCACCCTTGGCGGACAGGGCTTCTACTAGCTAGTCGGGCCAGACCCGTGGCAGTGGAATGAAACCACACCCAGTGGGCCGGACCCGCGCCGGCGAGCTAGACCCTCGGTCACACTAGGCCAGATTTATTGAGGCCCATTGGGACTGGCCCACTAGTCTGGCCGGACTGGACATACTATGAACCAAACCAGGTTAGGTCAGGGCAGTTGAATCAAACTGGGGTATGTGGGACCCTCAGGCTGGGTTGGTCAGGTTGGTCTAACCGGGTCGGACCTAGCCCAGACACAATCAGCCCCTGATTACTAAAATTCTAATTACTTACAAACCAGGCATCTGATTGACAAATTGTTTGTGGCTTTGGGACCCTATCGATGAGGTGGATAATTTGGTATTCTCTAAGGAAACTTTCACAGATTTTGAGATGTAATGAATGGCTTGAGAAGATATTCTACCAAGCTTCCTACATACAGAACCTTTTGGTTGGCTGAGACATGATGACTTTTGACAAGAGACTCTGTGTGTATCAACTATGGCCCAGTGGGAAGAACCACTATGTGAATTTTCAGGCCTATGGTGGGAGTGAGATTGTGTGAATTGAAAGACCCACGGTACGCGATGTGGAGGAGTACCTTAGTTTTCCAAGGTGGGAAGAACCTCTTTGTGACTCAGCATACCCACAGTGGGAGCGAGACTGTGTGAATTAGCATAACCATGGTACTCATCAGGGATGAGTACCACAATAGTACAAGGTTAGTGGGAAGCATCTTCTGTGTGGCCCGGTAGACCCAATGTACTCATAATGGAGGAGTTCTCCAGTAGTTGATGTGTTTGATAATGTGATTAGTGATTCTTCTATCACTACCCAATATGTATACCTAGTGTGAGTTTTCTTTTGCTCCAGGCTTGTGCTTTGTTCTTTTTTTTTGTGTTTGTGCTTCATGATTTTCTTTGAGGATTTCTTTATGGTATTTCTTTTATGTTTCAGGGTCCCCTAATAAGTATTTTATAACTCACACTTACATGGGCTTTGCTCGCACATTTTGTGTCTAGTGTAGACAATCGATTCTTTGACGGAGGACTTGTTGTCCTAGGACAAGGCATGGCCTAGTAGGATCAGGCAGACATGACATAGTACTTTGACTTCCAATAGATACACTACTCTTACCTACAGGTGGGGTTTTCAATATATGGTTATCCGAGTCCCTTTGTACTTTTTTTGGTTTCTGTAATTTTTGTTGGGTTTGTATTCTGGACCACTTCTTTTTAGTTGTACTTGTAATCAGCCCTTCTTTTAGCATATTTTTTTTCGTTTTTTAGTTTGTGTGACATGTTTGGGCATTTTTGTGTGTACATGTACTCATGAAAATACCTCCCACATGCAGTTTGACACCTTCGGTGCTAGTTGTTAGCCCCTGGCCATCGGGTGGAGAGCTTGGGATAGTCACGGCATGAGCCTTGGGGGATGGGTTGTGAAAAAGTGGTATTAGAGGGAGTTCGATTCGACCACTAAGACTAGAATTCTATTTTTTTGTATATGTGGAAACAGTGTTAAGTGTTTTGAGTCCGACATTTAGATTCGAGGTATCTAGTGTCGGTGCGGCAGCTGACGTATCCATACACCAGGACCTTGAATTATGTGTTTCATCTCTAAACATGAAAACACTATTCACATAAGTTTCTCCTTATGTTCTTTTTCAATATGATTCAGCTCACCAGGTATAAGCTTATTTTCATGGAATATTTTGATCTATTTCTGGGTGCCTCCATGAAGACGGCCAGCCAGGATCCAGATACATGATTGTGTGGACAACCTGCCTAGTGATGAGGCATTGGTTTAGGGACTACTGCTAGAGATGGCCCCACCAAGTGGTGAACCAGTGTTGCCACCCCAATTGATTAGTAGTTGACCAGTGGTAATGATAGAAGACGCATGGATGTTCAGCACCATTCACTACTTCCAGAGATAGAGACCTCCCTGGTTTATGGGAGAGATAGATCCTCAGGTTGTTGAGGAATTTCTGGAGGTAGTGGTGTGGGTATTTCTATTAGTGAGGAAACTTCTTGATGTGATGGAAATATAATTTTTGAGACTTCTTCTGGGCTTGTTATGGAGATAGTGTAGTCTGATGATTCATAATCTTGATGGGGAAACCCTCTCTTGGGTTGAATTTGAGCGGATTTTCTGAGATTATTTTTTCCCTGCGGCCTTGCGCTCTGTGTGCATCCAGGAGCTGTTTCACCTCTAGTAAGGTACCCTGTCAGTGGCTGAATACTCTGTGAGGATTAAATACCTCTCTCACTACTCTACAAACATGGTGTGTGGCCCTTTATTCAGGGTCCAGAACTTTGATATGGGACTCAAACAGAAGATTAGGGCATCGATGGTGTCTCTCAGCAACACCACCCATGTTGTTGTACTCGAGTGGGCCCTTCTTATAGATAGCTTCTTAGAGGATCAGGCATCGATAGCCATATATAACAGTAGACCCCAGGTGGGGAGTCTTTAGTAGGCAGTAGACAGCTGACACGATGGCCAAAATGGGAATGTTCTTTCAAGGGTTGACCCCATGACTCAAGGTCAATGGTGCAGGGCTCCCAAACTAGAGGGAGTTAGCCAGGATCCAGGCTTTGCTTCGTGTGCGGAGGGAAGGGACATATGGAATGTGACTACACAACCCTCCATGCAGATGACCAACAGATGGTCGAGGGACCGTTGAGACATAGGTTGAGGTTCGAGCGAGGAGGTTCGCAAGGAGGTGGATGTGGAAGGGGAGCCGGCCTAGTAGTAGGTGGTGGGTGATGGTGTGAGGTACCACCACCACCACCCCCAGGTGGTCCACCTCGACCTCTAAGAGCAGGCGGCCGAGGGTGAGCTCAGCTTCAGGCATGGGAGGCTTATGACCATGGTGCTCTGGAGACGATCTTAGGTACGATCTATGTATTATCTACCATATCTGCATTTTTTATAGACATAGGTTCTAGTCACTCTTTCCTTTCCATGACTCTCTTTTGAAGATCAGTGATTTCGGGGGAGCCGTTAGCTCGATCCTTATGGCTAAAGACACCTACGTTATGGGATTAGACGATTACACCCTGGTGTCAGTAGTGTGAGCTTACTCTATGAGGTGATAGATTTGGTTAGGATCTCTTAGTAATAGCATCGAGGCCTTATGATCTCATATTGAGTATGGACTGGTTATCCACAATCCATGCTTTGATTGACTGTTTTTGGCATACAGTGCAGTGTGTCCATAGATATGGGACCAGGTTTTCCTTCATCGGTGAGAAGGAAACCCTTGCAGCACAGGAAAAACATTCCCAGAGGAGGGTACAACCGATCACTCACTAGTTTTCTTGCCTCACCCTCATTGCAATGGATTAGAGGAATCCATACTTTCATGTAGTGGTGGATGAGTATGAGGATGTTTTTCTTTAGGATGTTAGGGGACTACCTCCTCGCAAAGAGGTAGAATTTTTCATCGACTTATACCTATGGATGACATTGATATCTACACTGGAATATTGGATGGCTCCCATATAGCTTTGTGAGATGAGGGTAAAACTAGAGGACTTGTAGGAGAAGGGGTTTGTATGGCCCAGTGTTTTTCCAGGGGAAGCCCCGTGGCTGTTTTCCAAGAAGGAGGACATGAGTTTTAGGTTGTCCATGGACTTCTGGCGCCTGATCCAGGTGACCATGAAGAACAAGTATCCACTACCAAGAATTTATGACCTCTTCAATCAGCTGGGTAGAGTGAGATTCTTATCCTAGATAGATCTCAGATAAGGCTATCACCAGTTTTGAGTACAAGATGAGGGCATACCGAAGACAGCCTTCAGGTGCCGGCATGGCCACTATGAGTTCTTGGAGATTCCTTTTAGCATGAAAAACACCCTATTAGTGTTCATGGGAATCATGAAAAGTATTTCCCTACCTTACCTTGACCATTTTTTCATGGTATTCACGGAAGACATCTTGGTGTACTTGGCGTTAGAGGAGGAGCATGCAACACACCTGCAGATAGTCCCGGATACACTCCTAGAGCCCCAGGTTTATGGTAAGATCTCAAAGTTCTAGTAATAGATTCGGTAGGTCCACATTATGGGACACATGATCTCATAGGCAAGAGTTGTAGTGTATCCAGTGAAAATAGAGTCAGTGCTCTCTTGGGATCCACCTAGGAGCATGACTATGGTGCAGAGCTTCTTGGGGTTTGTTGGTTACTATCGGAGGTTTATGCCCGAATTTTACAGAGTGGAAGCACCCTTATCATCATTGACACTGAAGGTACATCCCTTTGTGTGGATGTAGATATGTTATAAGAGTTTCAAGGTGCTGAGGAGGATACTGACTAGTGCCCCCATATTGAGACTACCAGAGGAGTGCGTTGAGTACGTAGTCTTCTGTGACATGTCAGGGACTAGACTAGGTTGTGTCCTGATGTAAGAGAGAGCAGTGATCGACTATGGCTCACACCATTAGAGGAAACATGAGCTGAACTATGTGACCCCTGACCTGTAGTTAGTTGCAGTGGTTTTTTCCTTGAATATGTGGTGGAACTACTTAATGAGTGATCGGATTATATTTTACTCCAACCACAAGATTATCAAGTATATACTCTCCCATAATGACTAGAAACAGAGATAGAGGTGATGGCTAGAGTTCATACAGGAATATGACTTTGAGATAGTCAATACTCCTGGGAAGGGTAATGTTTTAGAAGACACGCTTAATAGGAGGACCAGTTTGCAACTGCTGAGTGAGGCGATATAGCAGCTAGCAGTGTTGTAGATATCCTTCTTGGATGATGATGGAGCCTCATACCTTCAGTCAATTACTTTTACTCCTCTACTCTTATAGCAAGTCTTCAAGGCACAAATGGAATATTTTGACTTCAAGGCCCAATGTGATTAGTTATTCTCAAGGCATGCTCCAGATGGATTTTTGATAGGTGGGGAACACATCACCATTTTCAGAGGGAGAACTATAGTACCAATAGAATTGCGGGAAGATCTATTGAGGGAGTTCCATACATATACTTTGGTGGTACGTCTTGGAGTGGGAAAAATGTACCAATACCTCTGATGTTAGTACCGGGGGCCAGGAATGATGAATGAAGTGGTTGATTTTGTCTCACGATGCCTCACTTGTCAGTAAGTGAAGGCTGAGCATCAGGTTCTAACAAGCATGGATCATCCACTTGAGGTACCCGAGTGGTAATGGGATGGTATCTCGATGGAATTCATGAAGGGTTACCATGTATATCCAAAGGAAATGATTCGATCTGGGTGATCATTGACAAACTCACCAAATCGGTTAACTTCCAACCCATCTGGGATCAAGGACCGGTAGAGGGCTTGGGACACCTCTACGTCTAAGAGATAGTGAAGCTTCGTGGGTTTCCTTAAAAGATCATCTTGGATCATGATGCATGCTTTACATCTCGATTGTGTAGTGGATTATAGGAGGCATTCAAGACATAATTGTGCTTGAGCACAACCTTTCATCCCTAAATAGATGGTCAGATGGAACAGACCATATAGACCATGGAGGACATGCTTCCTACTTGCATCTTGGAATTTGGTCATAATTGGGAGGACCACCTTCCACTGGTGGAATTTTAATTCAATAACAACTATCACTCCAACATTGACATGACACTATTTTAGGCCTTGTACAAGAATCGTTGAAGATCACCCCTATGTTGGAAAACCCCAGGGGAGTCAGCACTCATGGGTCCAGAGTTGGTACGGGCTACCACTAAGAAGGTGCAAATTATCCAGGAGTGGATGAGGACTGCACAGAGTAGGCAGAAATTGTATGTTGATAGGAGGTGGAGACCCTTGCTGTTTGAGGAGGAAGACCAAGTGTTCTTTTGGGTATCACCCCGATGGGGATTGTGGAGATTGGGTCGGGGTAGAAAACTATCTTTTAGGTTCATCAAATGTAACACCCCAAGCTTCCACGGTACGTTTCCTTTCGAATAATGCAACGGCGTGCATTGTACGCAACTTCGAGATTTTAACACACCATAACCAATCAAACTAGCTGTTATGAATAGTAATACCTACTTTTTGAAATTTAATAAATTCTATCTTTCAAAATGGAATTCATTTTTGGATTCGGAATATCGAAATTAGCCAAGGGTGAAATTTTGGTACTTTTCGGATAACTTTCATAGTTTGATGAATAGTGAAAATTATTAAATTTTAATTAAAAACAACTTTTTTAATCAAAATAATTAATAGTGATAAATTATGAATTTTAGTGGTTTTAAAGTATATTTTGAATATATTTATACCATGTAATACAATGTGGGTCATTGAACATAATTTCACATTTAAACTAGACATAAATAAGTGCCAATCTTTTGATAGTTATTATCTCTTAAAAACACGCTTTTTGTTTTAACAACGGGAATTAATTTTAAATTAATTTCTGCCACTTCTGTATTTTGAATTTGGAAAAATGGATTCCATATTTGGAATCAGGATGTTCAAATTGTGTAAATATGTAACTTTTATTTTTATACATTTTGGATAATTACTTCGGTAAATATTTTATTTACCATGGTTAAAGGGTAAATCCAGTAAACAAGGGTTAAACAATTAATATTATAATAATACTAAATTACCCTAAAACGTGTCTTAACCCTATTGGTTGATACATGGTCGACCATGGGCATCTTTGGGTCGATTTTGGGACCCCATGGATCCAATTCTAAGTGATAATGACACTTTATTTTAATTAAGTTAAAATGAATACAAAAATGACCCATGCATATATCTTTTAGAAAAACAATTTTTACATAGGGTTATATATGTTGGATTTTTTACTAGAAATATTAATTAGAAAGATAAAAATATTTAATACATAATAATATTTTATTTATAATTTTTAGACATTAAATAAGTTAATTTATTTATGACACAATGATGATGCAGTAATTACCATAATAGTGAAAAAGTAAAATAATTGATATTATAAATACACAAATAAATAGAATTTGAGACTTTTTATGAATTAAAATAATTTTTAAGTTAACATGAAATGTTAGGAATAATTTAATTAAATATTTTTTAAGTAATCATTCTGTTACGAGTTTTAAAAAAATCAACTATTGAATAGTGTCAAAATTGACATAAAAGAGTTTTTAAAACAAATATTATATTATTAATTGATATTAAATTCCTAAAAATCTAAGGTTAGGCCAAGAGACTTATATAATGATATGTGTATCGTTAATGGACCACTTTGGGGTCGCTTGTATGTATATAGTAAGTTTATTAACCATATTATATAAAAATACAAAGAAACATTGTAAAAGTGAAACTAATTGACTAAGAGTTAATACTTAAAGATAAGGTTAATATAAGTACCAAAACCTTTCTAAATTCTATTGGATGAGTGTTTTTAGACCCATACCCACCTTAACATTTAAATAATCAACTTTGGAGCCATTAGAAACCGAATATGAATTTATTATAAATTAATATTTCTAGCTTTTCCAAAGGTGCCCCTCACCCCTCTTATAAAAGGGAACTCCTCCTTCTCATTTCTTTACACCTTAAAAGCCTTTTGTTTCATCCAACCCCTGACCAAATACTCTTTAAAATTCCCTCACTGCAACCTAGAGTCCTTAGTTTGATCAAAAAGCCAACCTAAGGAGCCCTTTTGTTGAAATCAAAAGGAAGAACCTGAAGAAGAGGTAATGTTTTTACCACCCCTTTTCAAGTTCCTTTCTTCTTCCACTTCTTCTTTCGTTGTTTTTACCATTATAAAATAATAACTCCAGTATCATATATATACTGTGATGTTATTATAAATATGGTACAACCATATTCAGTATTCTATTCATCCTTTGAATAACATGCCACCATATGTGCGTACGTACGGCTTACCGTCTCCACGTCGTGGTGTAATTATTTTTCAATATATTATTATTTGGATGGGTATAATAATGATTTGTAACTCATGTAAATAATAAATATAACTTGATAATGATTCTGTATATATGATATACCATCCAATTATATATTATTTTAATATCAAAAGAATGATATTGTTGCTCGTGCGTACGTACGGACTACCGTCTCCACGAACGCGATGAGATTCATTCTCCATCATATCCATTCAAGTATAATTATAATTTGATTATTTAAAAATAGTATCTAAGGACTTGATATCATTCTGGATATGAATAATATACATCCCATTAATAATGAATATGTCTCACATAGAAAAGAATATAAAGTAAAATGAACCCATTAACACCCGAAATGACGTTAATTCTAAGATATTATTAACAAATCAATGTTAAAAGATCATATATGATATCATATTAAAGTAAATGATTCTTGTATAATTCAATAATAATTATTTCACCATTATACAGGAGGTAAACCTACCGTCGACCAAGGAAAAAGTACAGAGTAAGGGGTGTCTTATCTCACTCTTAATTTCGTGAGAATTACATTGTTCACCACTTATTTATTACATGTGGTGTATGTGTACTACCCGTAATTGTATTCATTATGTATTATACTTTAATTCATGGGTATATACATCATAATTTTATGATCCTTCTTTCATGGGTGTATGTTTCGTATGTTACCTAATCAATAAGGGATTTCGAAGTTTCAATTTCCACTCATTTGGCTTTACGCATATTTCATTGATTATATTACTCCACGATTATGTGTGGAATCACTATTAATTTTATTATGTCATAATTTCCACTCCCTTTTCTGTGGATATACTTTTGATACACATAATCACTCCATTGATAAATTCTCAAGTGATCGGTATGAACCTGATAAGAGTAATTTTAACTCAATCTCCATTTGTTGAGTTAAATATCCAATTCATTGGTGTTGTTTTTTCAAGAATATGTGTGAATGTCATCTGATTGATTTACACTAAATATCAAATCATATTTAGTGTATTTATATTTTTCACACATAATTATGTAGTTGATTTATCCTTAACCTAAGGATACGACCTTTATGAGAGATTTCATCTCAACTTACATTCCATTGAGACTTCTTTGTTGATATACACCAAATCACTTTTATGTGGTGTATATAATGTACTTTGACATAGTATATCATGAATCCCTTTATTCTCAAGATATTACAAAGTTTTGATTACCTCAATTATTTGTATTCAAGTGTCTCTATTTTGGTTAGAAACTCTAACTAAAATACCATTTTTAAATGTTTTAAAGAATTATTCATCTAAATAATTCTCATTAATGTCCATGTTTTAAAAATGGTTTTAAGGATTTATTTATATGGACATTAATGTTTATAAATTAAAACTCCTTTTAAAAAGTTTCAAAGTGGTATGGGACACTTTGATTCAAAAATCTATTTTTAAATGGCTTCTTGACAAATAGTGTGACTTTTAAATGATTTCAAGAAAAAGGGAGATATTTCTCTCAAATAGTTTTGATGATTATTTTCATCTATGTCAACATCCTTCATTATTCTTGATTGAGGTTAATGTGATACAATACAATCTTCCATATTTTATCGAATGAGTTATGTTTGACTGTGGATGTGATATTTTTATACCATTCATGGTTTGTGGTTAAAGTATTGACATTTCGTACTCTAGTTTTAATACGAATGTTTATGTTATGTTTAAACCTGTTCTTATGAGGAATGAATTGGACTTAATAAGTGACGGGTGGAGCCCGATATAGCTCCTCGATGCATCGGTAGGTCTCATGAGACAAACTAGTGTCTTGGCACAAGGCCATGGAAAAATCTTATTTGTAGTCTTGGCACGAGGCCTTGGCTATGTGGTTATGATAGTCTGGCATTATGCATTCCATCATTATGAAAGTGGTTATTGATATTGCATGGGATTGTTCGACTAGTAGAATATCCATGTGAGTAAGTAAATGGAATTATTTTATTTTATTTTTTCCATTTTATGCTGAAGTTCAAGTTTAAAAGGCTTTTGTCTTAGTTATAAACTTCCTTAAGTGTTTATGCTTATCTATGAAAGCTTCTGCTATAATGTTATCCTTACTGAGAATCTGATCTCACCCCTTTCAATGTTTTATTTTTCCGAGGATTATGAAGAAGTAATTTATGAATGACCAGCAGGGATAGTATGAGGGGATATGAAGACAAGATGTTTTTTATGATGTAATGTAAAACTTTATGGATGTATCTAGTTATTCCAAGGCTACTAAACTAATCCATCTTTCGAGACTTGATCTTTCTTGTGATCATGCCAATGTTATGTAATAATGCACCGACTCTGGGTAACTGGGGTCGGGGCGTTACAGTTGGTATCAGAGGAAGTGTAGTACAAACCTTGGAATCTAGATTTAGATAAACTCTGATTAGAGTACGTAGACCTAAGATGAACTTTGAGGATTAGTGTAGAAGAACTTCCTAGAATTTTGGTATTGTAGAGATTTTGTGAGTTTTCCGAGAAATACATCCCTGTCTGGATACAAGCAGGTAGAGGCGGCTCTGGCACAGATGTACCTAGGGGTAAAACCCGAAAACACCGCTTTGAGCTAGACTTGAACAGGAACTGGTGCACAACAACGGGCCTTGCTGCACTCTTGGTTACGACACTCCCAGGGGATATTCTAAGGATAATTTACATTTTATTTACAAACCTATTCAAAGTATTATATATATAAGATGAGAGTAAATGACCTTGGTTAATCATAATGTGTTTCAAATTGAGAATATCGTGACAAGTTAATCTCTAAATGATTGTATGACTGCTATTACTCACACAATGCTTTCTGGTTTTAGATAATGGCTGGATTCCAAGGAAGTCATAGTGACTTTTAGAATTATGTACAAGGTGGGAACAGTGGTGGAAATGAGCAATAAAATGGAATATTGATAGGCATAAAAGATATCATCTTTATGCCAAATCAGTTTTGCAAAAATATGATCAACAACATATATATTAACCAACTCCCAGACTCAACAAGGAAGAGAAAGGTGACAAATGATAAGAGCTCCAGCAATGAAGACCATGGAGAAAATAACCCTCAATTTTCATCATGCAGGAAATGTGGAAGGAGACACCCAGGAAAGTGTCTCAATGGGACAAAGAAATTCTTTACGTGCGGGAAGGAAGGACATAAAGTGAAGAATTGTTGAAGAAAAATAAATAGTACTATGGAAGAAGATAAAAATGGTCCCAAGAGTCCATTTACAGTCATTTTCCATAAATGTAGGGGACCTGGCCATTACCCGAGTGAATATCCTATTCTATAGGATATTTTCTTGGTCAAAGAAGAAGCTATGTGGAAATAAATGGTTGGAGAAATGTTTAAAAAGTATTATCTCTCCTTGTTGATGGGTTTACATTGGAATAATTTTCTCTTGTATTTGTAACCCCGCAGTTTGCCATGTGAGAATGATATTTGAGGAAGAATTTTCTCTTCTCTAGTGGATATAGGTATAAATAACCATTTGGTTTTATATGATCATTGGGGTTTGAGAAAATTATAAGTTATTATAATTTGGGATGAAAATGCAAGGTATGATATAACATTTGTGGTTAAATTATGTTATTTTGAGGAATTTATCTCATTTTGGTAATATTATAAAATATAGTTTATGAAAAAGGACAACACGTAGACCATGTGACAACCTGTCACGTCGGACAAAGCTGTGGGAATCGAACCCACAACCAAAGTGAGATTGGGATTTATCGCCTACCACTGGACTAAGTGAAGTCCCTGGTTAGTGTGACTATTTTCATTAGTTAAATGATTTTATTGATCAATAATATGTTTGTTTGGGTTCTTATGTCTTATCAAATGAATAACCTTAGTATAGGAAAATGATTTGGTGATTAAGTGAAAAATGTTATTTTGGAAGATGTTCACTTTGTTGGGAACACTATATGTCCAAGGAAAATAGAATACTATGGGATGTCATTAGAGGAGTAATGGTGGAATTTTATCTATGTTTTTATTGTGGATCTATAGTGATTTGGGTTATTTATGGAAATGATTAACCTATAATAAATAATATGTGATTAGGTTAATTACTTTTAAGTATGTGACTTTAATAGTAGATGATGTCATTTAGAGATACAATTTAACGTGGAAGACTACATTCTTATATGTTTTGGGTTTCAATATTAGTTTGTATTATATTGAAGGAATTTAAAGAGAATTTATTATTGAATGGTATTTATTTAACTTTGGGGTATTGTTGGTTTAATTTTAGAAATTAAGATTAGTATTTTTTTTCTCTAATGGAATATAAATTTGGGGTATCATCAGATCTTATACTAACCATTTTGGTTTTGATTAATCTCTAAAGACAAGTTAAATATATTGTTTATCCTACATGGATCATGTATTTCTATAGAATTTTATTCTAGCTCTTTTATTGTGACCAAATCTTCTTGAATACTCATTGTTCAAAAAAAATAAGTTAGTGGTATAAAGTTATTAAATAATGAAACTCTACATAAAAAGTAAGTATATCTGTTTATGTTTTTAGTCAACATCATAAATGAATTCCTCGTCCTTATGTAATGTAACTTAAAACAAAAAAATGTTGTCCATTTACTTTCCTACTAGGAGACTAATGGCCGTTTGTCCCAACATAAGTCTGTGGTTTTCTTATTGTTAACATTATCCTAATAATGATTTCTATCCGTCTCCATCAAAACTTGACACTTATTTTATCATCCATATCCATGTTTTCCTACATGGAATCCGAGTATGGGTTATCTTGGATGACTTTTATACCTCTCTTTCTTTCTTTTAAAGTGATAGTTTTATTGACTCTTTTTCCGATGTGGGACTTTCCATTATATTCCCAAGCACAATTTTAAAAATTGTGAGGATGCAATTTATTAATGGAGGGGATAATATAACACCCCAAGCTTCCACGGTACATTTCCTTTCGAATAATGAAATGGCGTGCATTGTACGCAACTTCAAGATTTTAACACACCATAACCAATCAAACTAGCTGTTATGAATAGTAATACCTACTTTTTGAAATTTTATAAATTCTACCTCTCAAAATGGACTTCATTTTTGGATTCGGAATATCTAAATTAGCCTAGGGTGAAATTTTGGTACTTTTCGGATAACTTTCATATTTTGATGAATAGTGAAAATTACTAAATTTTAATTAAAAACAATTTTTTTAATCAAAATAATTAATAGTGATAAATTATGAATTTTAGTGGTTTTAAAGTATATTTAGAATATATTTTTACCATGTAATACAATGTCGTCCATTGAACATAATTTCACATTTAAACCAGACATAAACAAGTGTCAATCTTTTGATAGTTATTATCTCTTAAAAACATGCTTTTTGTTTTAAAAAGGGGAATTAATTTTAAATTAATTTCTGCCAATTCTGTGTTTTGAATTTGGAAAAATGGATTCCATATTTGGAATCAGGATGTTCAAATTGTGTAAATAGGTAACTTTTATTTTTAGACATTTTGGATAATTACTTCGGTAAATATTTTATTTACCATGGTTAAAGGGTAAATCCGGTAAACAAGGGTTAAAAAAATAATATTATAATAATACTAAATTACCCTAAAACGTGTCTTAACCATATTGGTTGATACAGGGTCGACCATGGGCATCTTTGGGTCGATTTTGGGACCCCATGGATCCACTTCTAAGTGATAATGACACTTTATTTTAATTAAGTTAAATTGAATACAAAAATGACACAAGCATATATCTTTTAGAAAGACAATTTTTAAATAGGGTTATATATGTTGGATTTTCTACTATAAATATTAATTAGAAAGATAAAAAGATTTAATACATAATCATATTTTATTTATAATTTTTATACATTAAATAATTTAATTTATTTATGACACAATGATGATGCAGTAATTACCATAATAGTGAAAAATTAAAATAATTGATATTATAAATACACAAATAAATATAATTTGAGACTTTTTATGAATTACAATAATTTTATAAGATAATATGACATGTTAGGAATGATTTAATTAAATATTTTCGAAGTAATCATTTTGTTATAAGTTTCACAAAAATCAACTATTGAATAGTGTCAAAATTGACATAAAAGAGTTTTTAAAACAAATATTATATTATTAATTGATATTAAATTCCTAAAAATCTAAGGTTCGGACAAGAGACTTATATCATGATATGTGTACCATTAATGGACCACTTGGGGGTATCTTGGATGTATATAGTAAGATTATTAACCATATTATATAAAAATACAAAGAGACATTGTAAAAGTGAAACTAATTAACTAAGAGTTAATACTTAAAGATAAGGTTAATATAAGTACCAAACACTGTCTAAATTCTATTTTTTGAGTGTTTTTAGACCCATAACCACCTTAAAATTTAAATAATTAACTTTGAAGCCATTAGAAACCGAATATGAATTTATTATAAATTAATATTTCTAGCTTTTCCAAAGGTGCCCCTCACCCCTCTTATAAAAGGGCACTCCTCCTTCTCATTTTTTCACACCTTCAAAGCCTTTTGGTTCGGCCAACCCCTGACCAAATACTCTCTAACCTTCCCTAACTACAACCTATAGGCCTTATTTTGATCAGAAAGCCGACCTAAGGAGCCCTTTTAATCAAATCAAAAGGAAGAACCCGAAGAAGAGGTAATGTTTTCACCACCCCTTTTCAAGTTCCTTTCTTCTTCCACTTCTTCTTTCTTTGTTTTTACCATTATAAAATAATAACTCCAGTATCATATATATACTGTGATGTTATTATAAATATGGTACAACCATATTCAGTATTCTATCCGTCCTTTGAATAACATGTCACCATACGTGCGTACGTACGGCTTACCGTCTTCACGTCGTGGTGTAATTGTTATTCAATATATTATTATTTGGATGGGTATAATAATGATGTTTAACTCATGTAAATAATAAATATAACATGATAATGATTCTATATATATGATATACCATCCAATTATATATTATTTTAATATCAAAAGAATGATATTGTCGCTCGTGCGTACGTACGGACTACCGTCTCCACGAACGCGATGAGATTCATTCTCCATCATATCCATTAAAGTATAATTATAATTTTATGATTTAAAAATAGTATCTAAGGACTTGATATCATTATGGATATGAATAATATACATCCCATTAATAACGAATATGGCTCACATAACAAAGAATATAAAGTAAAATGAACCCGTTAACACCCTAAATGACGATAATTCTAATATATTATTAACAAATCAATGTTAAAAGATCATATATGATATCATATTAAAGTAAATGATTCTTGTATAATTCAATAACAATTATTTCACCATTATAAAAGAGTTAAACCTACCGTTGACCAAGGAAAAAGTAAAAATTAAGGGGTTTCTTATCTCACTCGTAATTTCGTGAGAATTCCATTGTTCACCACTTATTTATTACATGTGGTGTATGTGTACTACCTGTAATTGTATTCATTGTGTATTATACTTTAATTCATGGGTATATACATCATAATTGTATGATCTTTCTTTCATGGGTTTATGTTTTGTATGTTACCTAATCGATAAGGGAATTCGAAATTTCAATTTCCACTCATTTGGATTTACGCATATTTCATTGATTATATTACTCCACGATTATGTGTGGAATCACTATTCATTTGATTATGTCATAATTTCAACTCCCTTTTCTATGGATATACTTTTGATACACATAATCACTCCATTGATAAATTCTCAAGTGATCGGTATGAACTTGATAAGAGTAATTTTTAACTCAGTCTCCATTTGTTGAGTTAAATATCCAATTCATTGGTGTTGTTTTTACAAGAATATGTGTGAATGTCATCTGATTGATATACACTAAATATCCAATCATATTTAGTGTATTTATATTTTTCACACATAATTATTTCGTTGTTTTATCCTTAACATAAGGATACGGCCTTTATGAGAGATTTCATCTCAACTTACATTCCATTGAGACTTCTTTGTTGATATACACCAAATCACTTTTATGTGGTGTATATAATGTACTTTGACATAGTATATCATGAATCCCTTTATTCTCATGATATTACAATGTTTTGATTACCTCAATTATTTGTATTCAAGTGTCTCTCTTTTGGATATAAACTCTAACTAAAATACCATTTTTAAATGTTTTAAAGACTTATTCATCTAAATCATTGTCATTAATGTCCATGTTTTAAAAATGGTTTTAAGGATTTATTTATATGGACATTAAAGTTTAGAAATTAAAACTCCTTTTAAAAAGTTTCAAAGTGTTATGGGACACTTTGATTCAAAAATCTATTTTTAAATGGATTCTTGACAAATAGTGTGACTTTTAAATGATTTCAAGAAAAAGGGAGATATTTCTATAAAATAGTTTTTATGATTATTTTCATCTATGTAAACATCCTTAATTATTCTTGGTTGAGGTTAATGTGATACAATACAATCTTCCATATTGTATCGAATGAGTTATGTTTGACTGTGGATGTGCTATTTTTATACCATTCATGGTTTGTGGTTAAAGTATTGACATTTCGTATTATAGTTTTAATATGAATGTTTATGTTATGTTTAAACCTGTTCATATGAGGAATGAATTGGACTTAATATGTGACGGGTGGAGCCCACTATAGCTCCTCGATGCATCGGTAGGTCTCATGAGACAAACTAGTCTCTTGGCACAAGGCCTTGGCAAAATCTTATTTGTAGTCTTGGCTCGAGGCCTTGGCTATGTGGTTATGATAGTCTGGATTATGCATTCCATCATTATGAAAGTGGTTATTGATATTGCATGTGATTATTCAATTAGTATAATATCCATGTGAATAAGTAAATGGCATTATTTCATTTTACTTTTTCCATACTATGTTGAAGTTCAAGTTTAAAAGGCTTTTGTTTTAGTAATGCATTGCCTTATGTAACGCCCCGACCCCAGCTACCCAGAGTCGGTGCATTATTACATAACATTGGCATGATCACAAGAAAGATCAAATCTCGAAAGACCGATTGGTTTAGTAGCCTTGGAAACACTAGATATATTCATAAGTTTTACATTACATCATTAAACGAAAAACTACTACAACAACATATTGTCTCCATAATCTACACTCATATCCCCACAAAATATCCCTGGAGGTCATTCATAACTTACTTCTTCACTTCCTGGAAAAAATAAAACATAGAAAAGGGGTGAGCTCAAATGCCCAGTAAGGATAACAATATAGCGGAAACTTTCATAAATAAGAATAAACATTTAAGGCAATGTATAACTAAAACAAAATCCTTTTAAATATGAACTTTCAACATGGTATGGCATAAATAAAATGAAATAATGCCATTTACTTATTCACATGGATATTCTACTAATCGAATAATCACATGCAAAAATCAATAACCACTTTCATAATGTTGGAATGCATAATGCCAGACTATCATAACCACATAGCCAAGGCCTCGTTCCAAGACTACAAATAAGATTTTGTCAAGGCCTTGTGCCAAGACACTAGTTTGTCTCATGAGACCTACCGATGCATCGAGGAGCTATAGCGGGCTCCACCCGTCACATACTAAGTCCAATGCATTCCCATATGAAAAGGTTTAAACATAACATAAACATTCATATTAAAACTAGCATATGAAATGTCAATACTTTCACCATAAACTATGAATGGTATAAAAATAGCACATCCACAGTCAAACATATCACAAAACCTTCAAAACAATATAGAAGTTTTGTATCATAATAAATCAACTTCAAATAATCTTAAAATCCATCAAAGGATGTTGACATAGATGAAATCAAAATTCTTTTTAAAGAAATATCTCCTTTTATTTTGAAATCATTTAAGATCCATATAAAATAAAACATTTTCTTTGAAAATATTCTTATAATCTTGTAAGGGAAGCATTGAAGATTTTATAACGGCGGAAAATAGCCGCACCCGCCGTATAAGTTAAAAAAAACATTCTTACCTTAATTCTGTTGAAAAGGTTAAAAAGGACCTTGTTTTGAAAACGACCAAAAGATTCCTTTATAAACCACTTACAAAAGTAAAAAAAGGGTATAAATGACTTTAACTCATATTCTAGTAAATAGTAAAAATATTTTGAAATACATTTTTAAGAAACATGGATGTGGATGATAAAGAGATCCAAGTAGATTATTACGTATAAACAACCTCGGATAATGAAGAGATTGTGAAATAACCCTTACCTTGTATTTTTCCTTGGTTGGGGTAGGTTAACCTCCTGTATAATGGTGAAATAGTTGTTATTAAATTATAAAAGAATCATATATATTAATATGATATCATATATGATCTTTTAACATTGATTTGTTAATAATATCTTAGAATTATCGTCGTTTCGGGAGTTAACTTACTCATTTTATTTTATATGTTTTGTTACATAAGCCATGGTTGTTGTATCTTATTCATATCCAGAATGATATCCAGTCCTTAAACATCATTTTTAAATCATCAAATGATAATTATACTTGAATGGATACGATGGAGAATGAATCTCATCGCGTTCGTGGAGACGGTAGTCCGTACGTACGCACGAGCGACAATATCATTCTTTTGATATTAAAATAACATATAAATGGATGGTATATCATATATACAGAATCATTAACATGTTATATTTATTATTTACATGAGTTACACATCATTATTATACCCATCCAAATAATATTATATTGAATAACAATTACACCACGACGTGGAGACGGTAAGCCGTACGTACGCACGTATGGTGACATGTTATTCAAAGGGTGGATAGAATACTGAATATGATTATACCATATTTATAATAACATCACAGTATATGTGAGATACTGGAGTTATTATTTTAGAATGGTAAGAACAAAGGAAGAAGAAGTGGAAGAAGAAATGAACTTGGAGAAGGGTGGTGAAATCATTACCTCTTCTTCGGGTTCTTCCTTTTGATTTGATCAAAAGGGCTCCTTAGGTTGGCTTTATGATCAAACTAAGTCCTATAGGTTGTATTGAGGGATGTTGGGAGAGTATTTGGGCAGAGTTTGGCCGAACCAAAAGGCTTTTATGGTGTGAAGAAATGAGAAGGAGGAGTGCCCTTTTATAAGAGGGGTGAGGGGCACCCTTGGAAAAGCTAGAAATATTAATTTATAATAAATTCATATTCGGTTTCTAATGGCCCCAAAGTTGATTATTCAAAGGTTAAGATGGGGATAGGTCTAAAACCACTCAACCAATAGAATTTAGACAGGTTTGGGTACTTATATTAACCTTATCTTTAAGTATTAACTCTAAGTTAATTAGTTTCACTTTTACAATGTCTCTTTGTATTTTTATATAATATGGTTAATAAACTTACTATATACATCCAAGCAACCCCCAAGTGGTCCATTAATGATTAACCTATCATGATATAAGTCTCTTGGCCGAACCGTAGATTTTTAGGAATTTAATATCAATTAAGAATATAATATTTGTTTTAAGAACTCTTTTATGTCAATTTTGACACTATTCAATAGTTGATTTTTGTGAAACTCATAACAGATTGATTACTTCGAACAAAGTCAATTAAATCAATACTAATATATCATATTATCCTAGAAAATTAGTTTAATTCATTAAAAGTTTCATATTATATTTATTTGGGTATTTATAATATCAATTATTTTAATTTTTCACTATTATAGTAATTACTGCATCATCATTGTGTCATAAATAAAATAAATTATTTAATGTCTAAAAATTATAAATAAATTATCATTATTTAGGAAATCTTTTTATCTTTCTAATTAATATTTATAATCTAAAATCCAACATATATAACCCTATGTAACAATTGTTTTTCTAAAAGATATATGCTTGTGTCATTTTTGTATTCATTTTAACTTAATTAAAATAAAGTGTCATTATCACTTACAAGTGGATCCATGAGGTCCCAAAATAGACCCAAAGATTCCCATGGTCGACCATGTATCAGCCAATAGGGTTAAGACACGTTTTAGGGTAATTTAGTATTATTATAATATTATTTTTTTAACCCTTATTTACCGGATTTACCCTTAACCATGGTAAATAAAATATTTACCGCAGTAATTATTCAAAATGTCTAAAAATAAAAGTTACATATTTACACAATTTGAAAATCCTGATTCCAAATATGGAATCCATTTTCCTAAATTCAAAACACAGAAGTGGCAGAAATTAATTTAAAATTAATTCCCGCTGTCAAAACAAAAAGCGTGTTTTTAAGAGATAATAACTATCAAAAGATTGACACTTGTTTATGTTCGGTTTAATTGTAAAATTATGTCCAATGACCAAAATTATATTAAATGGTAAAAATATATTCTAAATATTCTTTAAAACCACTCAAATTCATAATTTATCACTATTAATTATTTTGATTAAAAAAGTTGTTTTTAATTAAAATTTAGTAATTTTCACTATTCATCAAAATATGAAAGTTATCCGAAATGTACCAAAATTTCACCTTAGGCTAAATTCGATATTCCGAATCCAAAAATGAAGTCCATTTTCAAATATAAAATATATATAATTTCAAAAAGTAGGTATTATTATTCATAGCGGCTAGTTTGATTGGTTACGGTGTGTTAGAACTCGGTGTTGCGTACAACACACGCTAGCGTACCGTGGAAGCTTGGGATGTTTCATTTTAAATTTTTGATGTCCCCATTTAGTCAAAAAGTTTAAAATATAGTATCTAAAAAGGGTTCACTATTAAAATTTGGTAAAAGTGAAATACTGAAAATGAATTTGTTCTTACATTATGTCTAAGAAACTCATAATATGGATTCTAAAATTATAAGGATTATATAAAGTTTAAAATTTAGTTGACACTATTCATAACCTCTTTTGAACAGCTTGTTTGGTAAGTCATGGTGCGATTGAACTTGGTGTTGCGTGTAGTGAAAGTTATTGAATTATTTTGAAGAAATAACACACTATAAAATCTTGGGGTGTTACATTCTCCCCTCCTTCAATAAATTGTGTCCTCGCAATTTGAAATTGTTCTTCGAAAATAAAAGGTTGAAAATAGAAAATATCTTTGTGGGAAAACCCACATCAGAAATTGGGTTACTAAAATTTAGTCTTAATATGAGGAAAAGAGAAATGAAAGGATCACCACCAAATTATGATCTCTATTAGGAGAACATTGGTGGAAATTATAGACATATAATTGGAGGAAAAACGTAAATATTTATAGGTAGTGATTGAGGTCATCAATCACAAACACGTATAAAATTGAGGTCCTTAAACTCATCAATCTATGATGATTTGAAGTACCATCAGTTCAACAAAATATAGGGTATTGGGATAACACATTTTTGACGTTTCAAAATATCTTAGTTGAAATCCCACATAGAAAAATGAATTAATGAGGCCTCTATTTAAAATAAAGAGTCGAAAGTATGAAGATTACCGAAAATAACTCATACTAGGTTTCCATGTAGGAAAATATGGATATGGAAGAAAAATCTAACCATCAATTATTTGATGGAGAGTGGTAGAGAACATGGCTATGAAAAGGCCAACAATCCCAAATCCATAAATTAGTGATGATTTAAGGTACCATCTAGGAAAACATTTTTGTTCTAAGTTGCTTTTCTTAATATTGAGGAATTTATTTATGAGATTGGCTAAGATCATAAGGAGATATACTTACTTTATAATTCGATTTTTATCCATTAATAAATTTCTACCACAAACTCATCTTTCACTCTAAAAGATAATAGAATGTAAAAAAATTCTATTTACACTATTCGTATAGGGTTTCAAAATAAAGGAATTTATAATTCATCTACAAGATCATTTAATAAAAACTACATTATTTAATCCAGGACATCTCGTGGGCCAGTGGTAGGTGATACACCCTTGTCGCCCTTTGGTTGCGGGATCAAGTCTCGCAGCCTTGCCGGACGCGACGGGTTGCCGCCCGACCTCCGGGTTGTCCTTTTATGGAAATCCAAAATAATCCAAACTAGAACTATCCAAAATACTTCTATCCAAACTCACAGTCCAACATTTATAAGGAAGGTAAACATAATATAGATCCTTTTTACCCCGTAATAGCATATGAATACCTTCATCATGTATTACCATATTCCTTATTGATTACATTCATGTTCCCTTATTCCATATAGAATGCTGGATATACTTCATTAATCCAAAAATGTTTTAAACCCCAACAATGATGGAATATACAAATCATTAATTAGTTCCAAGGTAGTCAAGAATATCCAATATATTTTTTCCAAAATAATCATGTATTATTCGAAAATCACTACCTCGGTATCAGAACTATATTATGGTTTATCATTATCTCAACCATATATTTTCCAAAAATTTATCCTGCTATTGAGTCACTTTTCTTTGTTCCACACAATCTCAAGTCCTTAATGAAATATTACTGCAGTACAATCCTTATATACTCCATAATTATTATAACAAGTACATTGTTGATACAACACTCAATTGACATAATCAACATAAGAACTCTAATCATTCCTCTTCATCTGTGGTAGTATCATAACTTGATTATTATCCAATAGCATCATTTGCGTCATAGTCTGATGACTGGGACATAGGTTCGCGTAGTGTCCAAACTCCTTACAAATGAAGCATTGTACATTTGAAACCATTTTCTTACCCTTGCAGTCACGTACTTTGTGCCCTTTTCCTCCACACTTATAACAAACTCCCATTCCTTTCAGGCAAGTTCCAGGGTGTTTCTTTCCACAGTTACCACATATGGGAAAATTATTCTTTTCCCTCTTCCCTTTATCTATCTTTCTCTCTTCTATCCTTTTCTTCTCTTGCTTCCCTTCAAAGCCATAGGACTCAGTAAACTCTTTACTTATCTTATCAACACATGATATTATTTCTTCATATGATGATAATACATGGGAGACTATTTCTCTTATAAATTCTAGCTTAAGACCATGAAAGATATGATCCTTCCTTCTCTTTGGATCATGTGCATTTCTGGAGTTCTCATTCCTTCTACTGGGCGCCATTTCTAAACAATGGAATACACTAGATCAGTTTATGAATCAAAATACATAATCCCATACTTATAAAACACTTAACATAAATTGAACTATTTATGGATATAATCCATAATCATAAAAATGTTTTCTTTGAGGAAGTATATACTCATAAACCCTTCATAATGATTTATAAAGAAAATGAGAGTTATCCTAAGCATATCCCCCGGGAGTGTCGTAACCAAGAGTGCAGCAAGGCCCGTTGTCGTGCACCAGTTCCCGTTCGAGTCTAGCTCAAATCGGTGTTTTCGGGTTTTACCCCTAGGTACATCTGTGCCAGAGCCGCCTCTACCTGATCGTATCCAGACATGGATGTATTGCTTGGAAAACTCACAAAATCTCTACAATACCAAAATTCTAGGAAGTTCTTCTATACTAATCCTCAAAGTTCATCTTAGGTCTACGTGCTCTAATCAGAGTTTATCTAAATCTAGCTTCCAAGGTTTGTACTAAACTTCCTCTGATACCAACTGTAACGCCCCGACCCCAGCTACCCAGAGTCGGTGCATTATTACATAACATTGGCATGATCACAAGAAAGATCAAATCTCGAAAGACCGATTGGTTTAGTAGCCTTGGATACACTAGATATATTCATAAGTTTTACATTACATCATTAAACGAAAAACTACTACAACAACATATTGTCTCCATAATCTACACTCATATCCCCACAAAATATCCCTGGAGGTCATTCATAACTTACTTCTTCACTTCCTGGAAAAAATAAAACATAGAAAAGGGGTGAGCTCAAATGCCCAGTAAGGATAACAATATAGCGGAAACTTTCATAAATAAGAATAAACATTTAAGGCAATGTATAACTAAAACAAAAGCCTTTTAAATATGAACTTTCAACATGTTATGGCATAAATAAAATGAAATAATTCCAATTACTTATTCACATGGATATTCTACTAATCGAATAATCACATGCAAAAATCAATAACCACTTTCATAATGTTGGAATTCATAATGTCAGACTATCATAACCACATAGCCAAGGCCTCGTGCCAAGACTACAAATAATATTTTCTCAAGGCCTTGTGCCAAGACACTAGTTTGTCTCATGAGACCTACCGATGCATCGAGGAGCTATAGCGGGCTCCACCCGTCACATATTAAGTCCAATGCATTCCCATATGAAAAGGTTTAAACATAACATAAACATTCATATTAAAACTAGCATATGAAATGTCAATACTTTCACCATAAACTATGAATGGTATAAAAATATCACATCCACAGTCAAACATATCACAAAACCTTCAAAACAATATAGAAGTTTTGTATCATAATAAATCAACTTCAAATAATCTTAAAATCCATCAAAGGATGTTGACATAGATGAAATCAAAATTCTTTTTAAAGAAATATCTCCTTTTATTTTGAAATAATTTAAGATCCATATAAAATAAAACATTTTCTTTGAAAATATTCTTATAAGCTTGTAAGGGAAGCTTTGAAGATTTTATAACGGCGGAAAATAGCCGCACCCGCCGTATAAGTTAAAAAAACATTCTTACCTTAATTCTGTTGAAAAGGTTAAAAAGGACCTTGTTTTGAAAACGACCAAAATATTCCTTTATAAACCACTTACAAAAGTAAAAAAAGGGTATAAATGACTTTAACTCATATTCTAGTAAATAGTAAAAATGTTTTGAAATACATTTTTAAGAAACATGGATGTGGATGATAAAGAGATCCTAGTAGATTATTACGTATAAACAACCTCGGATAATGAAGAGATTGTGAAATAACCCTTACCTTTTACTTTTCCTTGGTTGGGGTAGGTTAACCTCCTGTATAATGGTGAAATAGTTGTTATTAAATTATACAAGAATCATATATATTAATATGATATCATATATGATCTTTTAACATTGATTTGTTAATAATATCTTAGAATTATCGTCGTTTCGGGAGTTAACTTACTCATTTTCTTTTATATGTTTTGTTACATAAGCCATGTTTGTTGTATCTTATTCATATCCAGAATGATATCCAGTCCTTAAACATCATTTTTAAATCATCAAATGATAATTATACTTGAATGGATACGATGGAGAATGAATCTCATCGCGTTCGTGGAGACGGTAGTCCGTACGTACGCACGAGCGACAATATCATTCTTTTGATATTAAAATAACATATAAATGGATGGTATATCATATATAAAGATTCATTAAAATGTTATATTTATTATTTACATGAGTTACACATCATTATTATACCCATCCAAATAATATTATATTGAATAACAATTACACCACGACGTGGAGACGGTAAGCCGTACGTGCGCACGTATGGTGACATGTTATTCAAAGGGTGGATAGAATACTGAATATGATTGTACCATATTTATAATAACATCACAGTATATGTGAGATACTGGAGTTATTATTTTATAATGGTAAGAACAAAGGAAGAAGAAGTGGAAGAAGAAATGAACTTGGAGAAGGGTGGTGAAATCATTACCTCTTCTTCGGGTTCTTCCTTTTGATTTGATCAAAAGGGCTCCTTAGGTTGGCTTTATGATCAAAATAAGTCCTCTAGGTTGTAGTGAGGGATGTTGGGAGAGTATTTGGGCAGAGTTTGGCCGAACCAAAAGGCTTTTAAGGTGTGAAGAAATGAGAAGGAGGAGTGCCCTTTTATAAGAGGGGTGAGGGGCACCCTTGGAAAAGCTAGAAATATTAATTTATAATAAATTCATATTCGGTTTCTAATGGCTCCAAAGTTGATTATTCAAAGTTTAAGGTGGGGATAGGTCGAAACCCACTCAACCAATAGAATTTAGACAGGTTTGGGTACTTATATTAACCTTATCTTTAAGTATTAACTCTAAGTTAATTAGTTTCACTTTTACAATGTCTTTTTGTATTTTTATATAATATGGTTAATAAACTTACTATATACATCCAAGAGACCCCCAAGTGGTCCATTAATGATTAACCTATCATGATATAAGTCTCTTGGCCGAACCTTAGATTTTTAGGAATTTAATATCAATTAAGAATATAATATTTGTTTTAAGAACTCTTTTATGTCAATTTTGACACTATTCAATAGTTGATTTTTGTGAAACTCATAACAGATTGATTACTTAGAACAAAGTCAATTAAATCAATCCTAATATATCATATTATCCTAGAAAATTAGTTTAATTCATTAAAAGTTTCATATTATATTTATTTGGGTATTTATAATATCAATTAGTTTAATTGTTCACTATTATAGTAATTACTGCATCATCATTGTGTCATAAATAAAATAAATTATTTAATGTCTAAAAATTATAAATAAAATATCATTATGTAGGAAATCGTTTTAGCTTTCTAATGAATATTTATAATCTAAAATCAAACATATATAACCCTATGTAACAATTGTTTTTCTAAAAGATATATGCTTGTGTCATTTTTGTATTCATTTTAACTTAATTAAAATAAAGTGTCATTATCACTTACAAGTGGATCCATGGGGTCCCAAAATAGACCCAAATATTCCCATGGTCGACCATGTATCAACCAATAGGGTTAATACACGTTTTAGGGTAATTTAGTATTATTATAATATTATTATTTTAACCCTTATTTACCGGATTTACCCTTAACCATGGTAAATAAAATATTTACCGCAGTAATTATTCAAAATGTCTAAAAATAAAAGTTACCTATTTACACAATTTGAACATCCTGATTCCAAATATGGAATCCATTTTCCTAAATTCAAAACACAGAAGTGGCAGAAATTAATTTAAAATTAATTCCCGCTGTCAAAACAAAAAGCGTGTTTTTAAGAGATAATAACTATCAAAAGATTGACACTTGTTTATGTTCGGTTTAATTGTAAAATTATGTCCTATGACCAACATTATATTAAATGGTAAAAATATATTCTAAATATACTTTAAAAACACTCAAATTCATAATTTATCACTATTAATTATTTTGATTAAAAAAGTTGTTTTTAATTAAAATTTAGTAATTTTCACTATTCATCAAAATATGAAAGTTATCCGAAATGTACCAAAATTTCACCTTAGGATAAATTCGATATTCCGAATCCAAAAATGAAGTCCATTTTCAAATATAAAATATATATAATTTCAAAAAGTAGGTATTACTATTCATAGCGGCTAGTTTGATTGGTTATGGTGTGTTAGAACTCGGTGTTGCGTACAACACACGCTAGCGTACCGTGGAAGCTTGGGATGTTTCATTTTAAATTTTTGATGTCCCCATTTAGTCAAAAAGTTTAAAATATAGTATCTAAAAATGGTTCACTATTAAAATTTGGTAAAAGTGAAATACTGAAAATGAATTTGTTCTTACATTATTTCTAAGAAACTCATTATATGGATTCTAAAATTATAAGGATTATATAAAGTTTAAAATTTAGTTGACACTATTCATAACCTCTTTTGAACAGCTTGTTTGGTAAGTCATGGTGCGATTGAACTTGGTGTTGCGTGTAGTGAAAGTTATAGAATTATTTTGAAGAAATAACACACTATAAAATCTTGGGGTGTTACACCTTAAATGTTTATGCTTATTTTTGAAAGTTTCCGCTATATTGTTATCCTTACTGGGCATTTGAGATCACCCCTTTTCTATGTTTTATTTTTCCCAGGATGTGAAGAATTAAGTTATGAATGACCTGCAGGGATTTTATGTGGGGATATGAGTGTGGAATATGGAGACTATGTTGTTTTAGTAGTTTTTCACTTTATGATGTAATGTAAAACTTTATGAATATATCTAGTGTTTCTAAGGCTACTAAACCAATCGGTATTTCGAGATTTGATCTTTCTTGTGATCATGCCAATGTTATGTAATAATGCACCGACTCTAGGTAGCTGGGGTCGGGGCGTTACATCAAAACTTTTCAGATCCTGAGTAGAGTTGGAGAGGTGGTGTACCACCTTTATCTTCCCCCATAGATTCATGAGGTGCGTGATGTTTTACACATGTTGCGGATGAGGAGATATGTGCATAATACATCTCACATCATGGACAAGGGTGAGCTGGAAATTGACGAGGGGGCAACATTTGTAAAATTTCTGGTGGAGATAGAAGATCGACAGGAGTGGGTCTTGCATGGGCGGTCAATTCCTCAGGTGCACGTTAGGTGGCAGCACAAGAATCTCCATGAGAGCACATTGGTGTGGGAGGCTCATATTCATGCTCAATACCCCCATTTGTTTGATTAGCACATATTTTGGCTTTCAAGGATGGAAAACCCTATGGTGGGGAGAATGTAATTTATAAGAATATTTATGATTTTTCTATTATGTGTAATTATTTTGAGACTACATGCTCTGAAGACATGTGATTTTGAGGCTTGGTGATCTCAGAATGGAATTTTGATCATTTATTAGTTCACTTAAGTAAATGTGTGAGATATTTTTTTCAAAAAAATTTAACCGGCGATCAGATCAAAAATTTTATGGAACCTTTGAACTCAAAACGCCTTCGTTCACCTCAAAAGGACATAACCTCGGATGGAAAGGGCTGAACAGAAAAGTTAAATTTTTGACCTTTTGAAAAAAAATGACATTAAAAATATAATTTATTTCTTTTCCTCAACTAAAGAGAGACGAAACATTGATGCAAAAATGAGATGATGAGACTTATTAATGGAACTCATTAATGGCTCGAAAACCCACAGTGTAACGATGTATTAAGTTACACATAATAGTTACGTTGTTTCATAAATGATACAACGTAACTAAAATTCTATGAAATGTTTTCTTTTTTATTTGTTTGAAGAGTTGGAGAGAAGGAAATTAATCAGCATATGATTTTCTGATGAACCACCAGCATGTTTCCTCTCCAACTAAGAACAACGAACTCCATTGAAGAATGGCAACGAATGCTAAAGGAATGAGGATTGAAGATGGTTGATAGCCTCACTGATCATTAAAGGCAGATACTCAATACAGGTAGGGGTTTTGTTTAGGTAGTTTCTTCCCTGTTCATAAATTCAACGATGACTGTGGATCAACCCAAGAACAGGTTAATCTGTGGATCATGTGTTCTTGTGGGAGGGTGACTTTTTGGTATTTCATTATCCAGGTTTAAACTATAAATTGTTGGATTGAAATACAATCCTTAGACTCCCCATGTTTTAAACCTCTAATACGGAGGGCACGATCTAACACGAACAAGGTATGGGTCCCTCCACACATGCGTTCTTCATGGATGTATCCTCAACTGATGGTAAGAGGAACCTCAGGACAAGGTAGTCACAGCGGCGACCTGAGAGACCTGAAGCAACAGACAGATTGAAGATTGTACCACCAGAGAAGACTCAATGGCCCATGGAAGGTGTTATCAGCGCGACCGGTGGAGGAGGTAAGGCCAGAGGCGGAGGCCATTGTCTGGGGTGCCCTGGAAAGCCGCGGTCACTCGACCATGGTAGATAGAGACCACCCAAATGATCTGTGGGGTAGGGAGGGGACCCGACAATATTTTTCACATCCTAGGTGCACAACACTGGTATGCCCCCTAGCAGACCCCGCTTCTGTTGGTGGGCCACGCCCCAGCCAGCAGGTCGAGCCAGTTGAGTTCAGGTCTCCTGGCGACATGGCGTGCTGGACCCTTGGCCAAACTAGGCAGGGTCCAGTGAGACCCATTGGGCCTGGCCCACTGGCCATGCCGGACTGGACCTACCCTAACCCGAACCAATTCAGGTTGGGTCAGTCAAATCGAATCGGGGTATGTGGGACCCCCCAAGCTGAGTTGGTTGGGTCGGTCCTACCGGGTCAAACCGATCCCCAACACTATCAACCCATGATTATTAAAATGGTAATAACTTCCAAATCGAGCATCTGATTGATTGGACATTTGTGGTGTTGGGACCCTATTGAATAGGAGGATCTTTTGGTATGATCTAATGAAACTTTCACCGAATTTTACATGTAAAAAATGGATTGAGGAGTGGTTTACCCAAACGCGCTACGTACGGAACCCTACGGTTGGCTGAGACCTGATGACTGCTCACAAGTGACTCTGTGTGACTCAATTATGGATCAGTGGGAAGAACTTGTATGTTAAATTACAGGCCCATAGTGGGAGCGAGACTATGTGACTTGGAAAACCCACTGTATGTGATGGGGATGAGGACCTCAGTTGGCCAAAGTGAGAATCACCTCTATGTGACTTGGCAGGCCCACTTTGGGAGAAAGACTGTGTGACTCAGTATACCCATGGTATTCATCAGGGATGAGTGCAACAATAGTCCAATGATTGTGGGAAGCGGCTTCTTTGTGACCTCGCAGGCCCACTGTACTCATAGTGGAGGAGTTATCCATCAGTCGAGGGGTTTGATAATGTGACTGGTGATTCTTCTATCACTACCCTAGATGTATACCTGGTGTGATCTGGCTTATTCTTTGTGCTTGTGCTTTGTGCTCTTACTTCATGATTGTGTTTTGTGTTGCTATTTGATTATTTCATTGTTGTCTTTCCTTTGTGTTCCAGGGCCCCCTACTGAGTATTTTGTTACTCACCCCTGTACGGGCTTTTCCCCCACATGTTTTTTCTGGTGTAGACAATCGACACTTTGACAGAGGATTTGGTGTCCTAGGATAATGTGAGGCCCAATAGGATCAGGAGTACATGACATACTACTTTGTTTTCCAGTAGCTACACTACACTTACCATCAGGTGGGGTTTTCAGCTGAGGGATACCTGAGTCCCTTTGTACATGGATTTTATTAGTTCATTTTTTTGGGTTTGTATTCTAGAAAACTTGTTTTCAGTTGTACTTTTACTCAACACTTGTTTTAGTATACTTTTTTTCTCCTTTCAGTTTGAGGGACACGGTTGGTCGTGAGTGTGTGTACCGGTACTCAGGAAAATTCCTCCCACTTATAGGTTAACACCTTTGGTGCTATTCTCCATCCCCATGGCCTTCAGGAGGTTGTTTTGGCATAGTCACGACACGGGCCCTGGGGGAAGGGTTGTGAAAATCACCTTGGATGGGCCCACTATCCCTCTTGATAATATCTAACAATTGAATTTAAATAAAGCATAAGAATGTGTATCTTGGAAACATAGGGATGATTCTTACAAGATAAATCACATGCTTGGGGACAGTCCACCTTTCTACCTTATTTATGAAGACACATCTATTCATTATATCACACTTATATAGGTTCACCTCACTTCAGAGACATCCTTCCTGGGCCGAATATGGTAGAATGAGTTGGGTATCCCAAGAGGAACCCAAACCAATGTATGGATTTATTTATTGCATTGAATTTATTATTACATCCACGCAGCTCATTATATATTCACAATATTGATTGATCTAGAAACCATTAGTGGTGGAATATTGAGAATACCTCACATGATGCTTGGTCCACCATTAGCACCCATGCAGAATTCACGATATAATATATAGATAAACGAAATGGACAACATCCAATGTTTGATTTTGAGTTCTAGTATAGATTACAATAGTAAAGGATTCGGCCTATTCTTGTGATTATAATAGTAGAATCTTTTGTTCTTTTGTTATTTTTTTAGGATGAGGTATATACATGTATCCCTTATTTTACCTTGTAATTATTTTGTATAGATATGAGTTCATCGTCATAATTTGGTATCTATTTATTATTTATCTTTTACATATCATTTATTTTCCAATGATGGTTTTTGATTATTTTATCCATCGATGTTTTTTATTTATTCTATTTCCTTTGATTATATTTATATATTACTATTTTTATGCACTCTGAATCATGATAGAATAGTCTCCCCATGGGCACACCATAGGTCATCTCTACTATTCAGCAATGACATGAATAAGGGGAGGAATTCTTGCGGTCATGTGGTTGAACAACTACAACATCACTTAGAGGCTTTTGGGGAGGGAAACTATAGTTGTGGAAAATTGGATTCATTTACTTATGATTGAACAAATTTTGGGGCATTACACTCAACAACTATTCAATCTGTAGAACCAATAAAATAAGATAGATTTTGCCTCATAAAGGAATCAATAAAATGTTGTTCCCTCATTTTCTTATTTTGAATCTCAAAGTGATTCATATCTTGTGAAATTTTCATGAGAAGAACAACAATATTTTTTATTACAAAACCCCTATAATTTGGTTACTCAAGTGAAAAATCATTGCATTTCCCATAAAATTAAGTATTATAAATGTTCTTTTGGGTTTCATTCATTAATAAAACCCAAAAAAAATAGTGTGAGAAATATTTTTTATTATTTTAAACAATATAATATTGAAAAAACACTTAGAGTATGTCTAATAAATACCATTATCTTTTCATCTTATGACACCTTAGGTTTACACTATGTCATCCAGTGACATCATTTATTGAAATTGATCAAAATGGTTTATAAATAAAATGTGAATTAAACCATGCATATACCACAATAGTGTCTAAGTAGATGTACATTAAGGGAACAATCGCCTTCCACCCGAATTATGGCTGAGATATACTTGACCAACTCTTTTTGGGGTTATTACCCCTAGATGCATCTTTGATAAAATTGTTTCCACTTATTATATACATACATGGATGTTTTTATAGGAAAATCACACTCATTTTTACCATAACATAGGAAATTATATTATACGTAGGATTATACTAAGGGTTCTCACTAATGTTTTCTCATCCTAGATTTCAAATGTAAAAAAAACCATAATTTAATACCAACTATAAAAACCCACACTTCTCATACATAAATATTACATCTTATTATATGGATATTAAATATATAACATAACAATCCATGAGAGAATAATATAGGTTCAGTGTCATTTGTAATGGAGAAACATAACAAACTAGTTCCTAATATATCTAAATCATCTCTCACTAAGTTCTTCATAACTAGAACCATTATTTGACATATCATACTTAAAAAAATTATTTATATCATGGGGAAAATGAAACATAAGAACATGTAAACTCAGAAGCTTAGAAATGGTAAACCAATGAGATATCAATGATCAATTAAGCATAAAAAGAGAATAAGAGTAAAAAAATATGAGCTTATTAATTTAAAACAGGCCCTAGAATATCAAAGATTATAATATTGAGTCATAGAGAAAGTAATGGAATTTCATAAGACATGAATAATATAATAATCAGAGAAAAAAATCCATGAGATCATAACATTAAAATATAACATAAATTTGTTGCATACACATAATCATAGAAAATAAATTATTAGTCATGTATTATTTCCAATAAAAACATATTGGATTTGGTTTACTCACCATTCTATAAAATACATAGATAATCTTTACTCATAATATTGTTATCATGGAAAATATACATTAATTATCTAGGTTCACTCCCCGTTATCATCCTTATTATCTCATGAGATATCCATATTTACCCATTGTTTTAAAGGGATGTATTATAATAGGGTCCCTATCAGATAATCAGAAACCATTAACATATACTTAAAAAGATCATAAATTAATCATCATGTGTCATATACCATGGAAAATAAATTATTTTTTATCAATATTGAAAACATTTTATAAAATATTTACCCATAAAAAATAAAAAAGTATGATAAACATATCATCATCATAATATAAAACCATCCAGAAAAGGAAATGTATAGTATCAATGCATCATAATCAATAAATCATAAGTGACATCAAAGGATGTAATCATAGATGAAAAATTCCTTTAAAAATCACTAGAATATTTGTTAAAGAAGAAACACTTTTCACTATGAAATAAATTATTTAAAATTTAAAAATTTCACAAATATTTATGAAATAAATTCCATTAAAAATAAAAGTGGAAACATGTAATTTATTCTTCAAATAATTGAGAATTAATAATAGAGGGAAATTTAGTTCCTTCCATGTGTGTAAAAATAATGATTCATTTCACATTTTCAAGAAGAAATCAAAAGTTCCTCATTTATAAAACTAAAAGAAGATTCCATTTAAATTTTTTAGAAACTAGAAAATGGTTAAAAAAGCTATTAATAAACTTTAGATATTAGTATAAACATTAATGAAGACATTTTAGAAAAAATTAACATGGAAGAAAAAGGATTTTTGACTAAAGAGTAAAATAAAATTATTTTTCCTTAAAAATATTATTTTGGTCACTTGAGTAATTAAAGAGAGGAAAATGAAAGGGAAACATGTAATCTCTAGAAATAACCATAGGGGAAGAAAATAATAATATTTTTTTGTGATAGGTCTTAAAAATTTCAACCTTAAAAACTTTAGTAGTTTAAAATCATATTTCAACATCATTTTAAAAAAAATTAATGTCATTTTTAACTGAAATTAATGAAACTGATGTTAAAAATAATACTTTCAATGATTTTTTTGAAAACAAATGTCGAAAAATCTATTAGAATTAAAATTTAATATTTGTTACAATATATGATGTTTCTTTATAGGTAACATTAAAAATCTCTTCCCACATCAGTTTTGTGGTGTAACGGACATGGAAATTGAAAAAATCAATTTCAACATCAACATTAAGATAAAAATGATGTGTAATGAATCCAAAAAATTAAAGAAGTTTCCATATTAGTTTATCATAAAACCAACAAGAAAAGATAATTTTGACATCAATTATTAGGTGAAAACTAACATCTAAAGCCCTTATCGTTCATATTTCACATTAGTTTATAAAAAAACCTTACAAAAATGTTATATTTGTTAAAAATAATAAAACAAAGTACATATAATAATAAAATTTGAATGTTTTTTAAAATAAAAAAATAAAAAAAACCCAATATAAAAAAATATAAACCATTATTTAATTACTCTTTTTTTAGATATTAATTAAAATATAAATACATGATACAAAATGTAAAATATAAACATAAAAAAATACATTTCAAACAAAAGTTGAAGTTGGTTAATGTATTAATCTATATATGACACAACATTATTCAAAATATTTGAGAACAAAGAATTTTATAAGACTAAAAAATAGTTTATTTTGATATAAAACCTAAAATATTTTATATAAGTCACCTTATTAAATTTTGATACCCTTTGAGATGTGATATTATCAAACAAAAATCTTAAAATATAATAACCACACTCCCCATATATTTTTTGTTGACGACACTGTTGTTATTAAACATTAACTAGCAAATAAAATCAATATACATATATATAAGTGAAATAAATATTATCTAATATAAAATTTAATTTCCTTTAATTTCAAGTATTTAATGTTATTTGGATCATGTATCGACAAGTTATCATCATTAAACATTTACCATGACCAATATTTTCATGTATCAACTAAAAAACTTGTATGACAAGAATAATTATGATTAAATAATTTATAAAAAATAAAAAAATATTCTATTTGAGTAATTTTTTAATACTATTATGAACTCCATATAAAAAAGAGGAAAACCAATATAACATGAATTCATGTAGGAATAATAAACCTAACATCCAATGATAATTAAAATAAAAAATTTCAAAACTAATGACATTATAATGAATTTTAGTTCATAATTATCTTAATCTTCTTAATAATCAAGTAATAGAATAAGCCAACACCCAATATCTATATTTTATAATCCATCACAAATATATATAACTCTAAAATAATTATTATGATACTCCGCAACAGATAAAATATATTCTAGATCTATAAAACCATAAACAAAAATGCTCAAATTTTGAATGAAAAGAGTGTGTAACCTAATTAAGTAATTTTTAAATTAATTCACACACTTTTATATTTATTTATTAAAACAAAAACAAAAATATAAATTTACTTACATGGAAATAAACTACCCCAAAGGTATGGTGAGATCATAAGAAATAATGAGATCCATTATATCTTTTTTGAATATATTCAAAGTATAGTCTCTTCCACATATATCAGAGGTCCTCAAAAACTAGTAAATATTATACAGGAAAGAAGGAAACTAGGATAAAGATTTTATACCATTAGGAATCTCATAATTATTTGAAGTTGTTGGATTTTAAAATCTTGGTTTCTTTTGTAACACATAATTTTATTTTATACAAGCCTATATAAATTATATAGAAGAAAATATTATAAGAAATTTTCAATCAATTGTAATTAATATTTATAAAAAATAGATCCCTCATTTTCCAGGTGATAAAGATGGCTAGCCAACCATAATAAAAAATGACCCACCTAATCTCTAACTATGGTAACCTCATCCATAGGTAATGACACTAGTATATTTATATTAATAATATCATGTACCATTACTATTTCCTTACCCAAATCCATAGGATGGTGATGTAAATAATATCCCAAAATATATATGACTATATATTATAAAATAAATATATGGGGATCTGCATCATAAAAATCATAGTATAATGTTTGGACTAAATGGAGAGGTAGAGGATTTAATTTTTCAGGTCGTGCAGGCTATGATTATCTTATAATTTATTCAAACATTTCTAGAAAAAATGGTTTAATTTGATCACCCATGGACTATTTTAGGTATTTCACCTCATCTATTATGGAATAATTTTCCACATCCCCTGATTTAAAAATTTTATAAAAAAAATGTCTATTAATTACATCCATCTCATATCCCCTAACATGAATATAGTAGAATATATTCCCTAAATATGTAGCTAGAATTTTCATCCTAACCCCATTCATAAAAGTCCCATGCATCAATTTCTACTCAGGTTCATCCTAAAATGATATAATAATTTGGTATATTAGTAATATTAATTTAAAAAATAAAACATTAAAGGTTAATAACAATTAATTTCTTCTAATTCTGTCAGATACTTATTTATATCGATATGTAATTATTTTTATTTTTTTAATTCTATATATTTTTGATTTTTTATAGCGAGTTGGTGGAGATGGAGGACCAAACACAAACTCTTCTGAGCCACTACATGATTTTTCTATTAATGCATAAAACTCTTATAGATTAATTTACTCTTTTGATAAATGATACTCTCTGTATGATTAAGTATAAGGTCTCTTGGTGAGATATTCTAGAGCCCTTTTATATAAAAATAAATGAATAAATTATCAGGAAATATAATAGATATTTTACAATATAAACTAATTCTTATACCATAAATACATCATCTTGTGAATTGGAAACAAATTTATTCCATGTTTCTACATATAAAAAATCATACATGGGCCATTGCTTTTCATTCGGTATCTAACTAAAAATGTTTTTTTTAATTTTGGTTTATAATATATCCATAAAATCACCACTATAGGTAGACACATTTCCATAATTTATTTCATTTATTGGAAGTCAAATTTCAACTTTAATTGAATAATTTAAATATTAGTCATATAAAATATATACAATTTGATGAATGATATAAAAATAAATCAATTGATATATTTTAAAATTATAAAATCCTAAAACCTCTCTTTCATTATGTTTTCTATGAACATCCAATCAGGATATAAAATTTTATTCTTTTAAATGGATCTATATGGAGATATAACTCCAAAACTGTATTATATTTGGGACTGTTGATTTATTATTATCATCAGAATGAATATTTATCCTCCTCCCTCCATTATAAAGTGAATTTTTTGATAAAAATTTAATCCCACATCTACCAACTATAGGAATCAGGTTCTCTAGAGATGAAGAACACTCAACTGTAGGAGGCTCACTATTTTTTCATTAAATGATTTTCGTCAAACTAAAAGGTTACTTTCATTAAATGATTTAATTATTTTATATTTAATAATATAAAATAACATACATATACCCTGGTAAATAATCTTTTACCTCTATTCCTATCATTTAAAAGGAATAGTGTAATTATACTCTATGTATTTTCATAATATTAGGGGAGTTATTATCTAAAAACCATGTATAAAAAAAGAAACTAATAAATTTTTTTCACACATGTGTATGTTTCCAATAAAATATTGATTTCATTATTCTTATCCATAAACATGAAACATAATCTAATAAATATAAAAACTAATTCAAAAATAATAGAAATGATAAAATTTATAAATTTAAATATGATAATTACAAAAAAAAATTATTCAGATAAATTTAACCAAACATAAAGATATACGTAATGTTTTTCAATCAAAAAATGTTTAACCATAACTGTTGAATATAAAATTACACAAAAAAATCATATAAATGATCAATATGTATATATTTAAACATCCATATTAAAAAACTATAGTTTTTACATGTCTAAATTTCCAAAAAGAAACAAAATATAAATATTTACCTGATAAATAAGGTGAATGATTTAGTGTTTTTTCAAATCCCTTTAGCCAAATCATTCCATACAACATAAATAATGTTTAAATTATATTCATTATTATCATATAGAAATCACATAATATTTAAAGAAATCACACATAAATCCATAACATTAATATCATCACCATCACCAAAATGAATTATTTTCCATTAAAAACAATAAATTGTTGATAATTCAATGGTTTAGTAAGATAAAATATCTTCTTTTCGAGTGTTATCATGATAAATGGTACCTGATTGAAATAAAATATTTTCAAATCAATTAGTTTAAATCCATAATCATCTTGTTTCACACCACTGTTATTATCCACCCAATTACACATAAATACTATTACTCGAAATATAGTATAATAAATTTCCCATATATCCTCAAAAAGTCCAAAACATGTAATTAATTCAAAAATTGGTGTTTTATCCATTTCAATTGAAAATGAGGTGTTTAAATAATGACTATTACATCACTATTTTGAAATTTACTTTTTCATCTTGATTTTTGGTATAAAATATGTAACCATTAATTGGAAAAACCAACCATTTCATTAAATAATGTGACTTTCCACTTTATAACCATTTCAATGTTTTAGATGTAGATAAATCTATGTTAAATTTATCTTTAAACCATGATATAGGTTTCTTTTTTTCCTCAATCATCAACCAATTTTCCTTTCTTTTTAGATATCATACCTTCAATCTAAAACAATGTGATAATATATATGGCTAAACCCTATCTATTTTTCTATGATTGTATAAATGTTCCTCCGTCACACCATCATGTGGAATTATCATTACCCTTATGCCTAGAATCCCTCTACCAAATATATAAACTACCAAATGTTGACATATATGGAGACCAATATGCTCTTATACCTAAAAATAAACAGTACATAAATAAATTACTACTTCCAAAATATATTTTTGAACAATAGAGTCCTCTATTAAATTATTATTGTTAAGCTATCCCTTAAATAATTTCATATATATTTCAAAAGGTTATATATTAAATAAATAAATAGGCCCACATTTTCTTACCTCTCTTAGAAAATGAATCACCACATGATGAATTATATCAAAATAATTGGTGGAAATAAATTTTTAGATGAATAAGTATGAGTGAGAATTCATTCTCAATCACATCAACCAAATATGGTTTAACAAATATGATACAAATGGATTAAATAAAATAACATAACCAGATGATATTTTTTTATAGGTATCAGCAATATACCATATAGTGTAACCGGTATAAGATATTGTATCATTTTCTGACAAACATGACATTTCATACCTATAAATTTAAAACCATTAATGACACCAAATTATTCACATTTGAATAATATCTATTGGTAATTTAATTCCATAAAGACACTGAAAGAATTTTATCTTCTCGCTCTTGTTTAATGTGTGACAAGATAGAGGTAAATATGCTATATTTCATTTCATAGTGGGAGTTAACTCTAATCACATTCCCATGGATATTTTATTCAATCTAGAATGAAATATATCTATTGAGTTTCATTTTATGTCTAAAAAATTTTCAATCAAATAGTCAAATATTATTTTCTCAACATGTATAATAAAAATGTTATGTTGTATCACTAAAAATATCTAATAAGGATTCTTAAATAAGAAATATTGTCTCTTCTAGAAAAATTATGACCAAAACATCCTTTATTTCCGAATGTGAAGTCAATATTTTTCACCTTATTTTAAAATTATTTTCCTAAAAATAGTTGTATGGAGAGATTTTATTCTTGTAAACCATTAAATTCCATTTTAAATATATGATGAGGATGATTCATTTAAAAAACTATTTTATTTTCCTTATAAACTGAATTTCTACGATTTTATAATTGATAATTTGAAGTCTATTACTCACAAATAGGGAATTATTTATATCTATTAACAATATATCTTGATAAGTTTCTATATGTATGAACAATTCTTTTAGTAAACATTATTGTAGAATGTAAATGGAAATATTTTTTACTGTATACATAAAAAATTTAACACATGTCACCCATATAAATTTTGAATCATAAATCAACGGTGATAAGTACACATATATATAGTTTTTGGGTTATTTTGGTCAATAAATCATCAATCACATTACAGGATATTTTTTATTTATATATATATCAGAATATTCATAAACATACATAAAATAATCTATAAACATTGTTGTCCACTGAGGATCTGATATGGATTCCTTCCATCGATGCACATTCCCATTTTGATATTTTGAGCTTCAATTCCAAAATCGTGAATTTTTTAATAAATATAGTCCTCTATAGTGAAATAGAAAGGTGGTGAAAATTTCTATCAAATATTCCCTCATCTATATTCTATCATAACCTTTTTTCATAAATTAAATTTAAAAATACATGTTTAAAACAATTAATTATTGTATGATTCCAAATTTATTTTGTAAGAGACAACGTGTTGGTATATGAGAATAAAGTAAAGTTAAATTTTACAACAATTTTATATTTTTTGTCCCCCATATAGGTAATTTCAGTAAACATTTATATTCCTTCTTATATAAAACACATTCATTAGGAAAATCATTTATTGTTTTATACCCCAATCCCATTTGGAATTATATTTTATTTACATCATAATTCGAACATGAAATACAATTACCTTCTATAAGTAGTGCTTTTAAAATTTCACAAATTTTATAAAAACTTTTGTCACTCCATCCATTTCGTTATTTCAAGTTAGTTAATCACACAACAAGTGATAACACTATAGATTTGTTGTAACCTGAGAACAGTAGTTTCTCAGAATCTCCAAACAATCGATCAATAGTTTTATTTCTATGGTCTTATCTACTACATCATGAATTAATTATTCTATATAATAATTTATCTCATACTGAATATTTTATTCAATATTAGATATATTATTTTCTATTTTTTAGTATTCTCAATCAACATGTATAATTATGGTTAAACTCGTATAAAATCATATGATCTTTGATTTCTATATAATTTAACATTATAATGTCAAAACACTTTATGGAAGAATAGAAAATTAATTATATTCTTTGAATATTTGATTAACATTTACAAGAAATGAATAAATTCATTTTCATAGTCATCGGTGGTTCTTAATAAATTTATCTAGTTAATATAAATAAACTACCTAATATCACAAAATAAAAGGTAAATATATTGAAAAATATAAAAATTTAAAAACATATATAAACAGATATATTTAAAACATAAAAATATATAATCAAAACAATTAAATAACTATTTATTGATTACTTTTCGATCAAAACAATCGATTATACAAAATGATCATACTATATCATTGAACATTTTAAACATATGTGATAAAAAGGAGATAAAATATAAAAGAAGAAATAATATATTAAATAATATAACATGATGAAATAAATATCCATAATATAATACACCAAAAACAATAGAAAAAAATACATTCAATATATGAAAACTAAATATTATATTACTGGTTTTTCATATTTTTAACTCTATTAATAAAATCGACTAATCATATTAATTTTTATTTATTCATTCTAAATATATACGTGTATACAATATAACTTAATTATTAATATTATCAAATTAAAAAATATCATATTTATTTATTATACGAAAAAAATTAATTTTAATTTATTATGTTAAATAAAAATGATAAAATGTATAAAGGTGTATATTAAAAATGGACTACTATATTGGATATGATATAATATAAAAACATTCATCTCAATCTTAAGATATCTAACATTTTTCATGTAATTATCAATAAGTTTGAATATAAAAAAATAAAAAAATAAATATAAATATAAACAGTTATAAAAAACTATTCCAATTATAAATAAATTAAGCCATAATAAAAAAAATTAGTAATAAAAATAAATTTATACTCTAAAACAAACTATAACAATGATAATTTATTATTGGAAAGTATTTATATATAAAAATATAAAATAGTAAAATTTAAAACTTAAAAATTCTAAATAAATATATAAAAAAATAAAAATAAATATTCCTCTTAAAAATAGAGATTCATGCTAAAAATATAAAACAGAGTGCTGAAAATTATAGAATGATGAACATAATACTTCAAACAATTATGATGGGTTTAGATTCAAGTGAAAAATGTATTAGGGGTTCACTAAATAGAGATGGGTGGGATGAATGAAGCTAATGATGAGATGGGAGGATGTAATGGAGAATCAAAACGATGAAAATGAAGTAAAAAAATATATCAAATGAGGAATATTGAGGGTGGTGAAATGGGCTTGGCCATCAAGTGTTGTTGGAATTAGGGTCATGGGAAAAATAAAGATTAATGAGTAAAGGTAAACCCTTGTGGGAGGTTTTCTAAAAGGGTTTTTATATTGATTTTTATTCAAACTGATTTTAAACATTTTTTAAAACACTTTTCTTTTTGGGTTTTTTAATAATAGATATTGAAATTTTTTATAAAAAAATATCATGTTAATATTTTTTAATAATAAACATTATCTATCGGTTTTTATAAAAAATAGGTGATAAATGTGTTAAAAAAATAAATTACATTGGTTTTTTGAAAAAAACCAAAGAAATATTTTCATTAAAAAATACTTTCTGAATCAGTTTTTAATAAAAAATGATTCCAAAAGGTATACTCGAAATAAATTTATCATTGGTTTTAAATAATCCATATTTAAAAATATCTCCACTTACATCTTAATTAATATTTTGGAAAAACCAATTTTATAATTTCAAGGTAGAATCATCTTTTTCTTTATGTTCATCAACATAATAAATCCCAATAAACAATGAGATTATTGAATAAATCTATTACCTAAAGTCCGAAATGATTTGAAAGTTATCTAACACTATGTATAATAAATTTAAATTTATTATATAAATATAAAAATAATGTACATATTTTAAATATCAGATATGTTACACTTATAACATTCTAACACTTATTTTTTAAAAATTCCTTATTAAAACTATCCTTTCTTGGTGTTATATATTTTTTTTCCATGAAAATATTGGTTGGGTAGTCCCAAACCTTGTACTTTGTTCACATTACATCATCTATGTAATTTTAATCATGATATAAATTTTTAGGTTTTGGGGCCCATAGTGGAAGCTGGTGGGCCATGGAATTTAAAATTTTTGTCGATGGGAAGACGGAACTTGTCATTGCTGACGATTCGAGCCCCATAATGGTCTGAGGATCTCATGTAAATTATAATTATCACAAACTAAAAATGAAAAATTACACATTTACAATATTATGTCACACTTGACTAAAATTTTTCATTGGCAATCACTGCTAGAAGAATCCATAGTATTATCTCTCTAGATCGTCCACACGTGCTTCAAAAATCTACTTGAACGTTGATCATTGAACTATGAGTGCTAGCGCAACAATCCGAAGATGCTTTCGACATCCTAAAGATCACCTCATCGAGATGCCTTTGATGCATGAGGAAGATCTTGATCTGAACTCTTGGATCAACATTTTCTCTCTCTAGAAAGTTGGGGGAGAGAGAGGCTCTCAATTTTCATTCAATAAATGAATGAATAGTGGAATGGCCACCCATGAGAGAGAGTCGTATCTTGTATTTATAGTGATGTTGAGAAATACCCGGTTGGGTTCCCCGAACCCCATTTATTTCAACGTCCACTAAATAAATAATTTCGACGAACTAAACTATATCAATATTATTTATTATTTTATCACATACATGTAATATATATAAAATATATTACATGATAAAACCCGATCCATTTAACTCGACTCATTGTCCCTCTTAATATTAAACGAACCTTGAATATTATAATAATATTTGTTCAATTAATATTTTACCGTATTTACAAAACATGTAAATAAATTAAATAAATTCAATCACAAATATTCATAACCTAGATATTAATGAATTTATTTAATTCTTTTGGTGATCGATAACTATAACAACACTCAGACCCTATGGCAGGTCTCACCATGTCCATATACCTATTCAACTGAATAGGGCGGCTTCTTGAATACGCTATTATGTGAGACCCTCTAGGCCCTTACCTTGATAGAAGTGAATAAATTCCATAGACCAAGAGAGGAGTCTAGAAACACATCATGGCCCCCAAAGAGATAAGGATATTCATAGTAACAACTAACATCCTAGGAACACATATTGTGAACTATAATATCATTGTCATTAAATATCTCATAAAGTAGGACGCACACTTGTGTCATCGTCCTTTTCTTGATTTATTATTTTTTGATCTATCCAGATTGATTATCCTTTCTACTAATTTGTCCAATGACTTATGAAGGAAGCACAATCCTGATCAACCAGGCCTGAGATATACAACATCCTAAATTTGGAAGAGACAAATCCTTTATTTACCATTCAGCCAATGTAATACAACCAATGACGCACCCAACATAAGTTACCTCGCCATGATTTCAATACCATGGTTTTCACCTTGCATCAATGTACATAATCTAATCGTATACATTGATAATGATATCAAGTCAAGAGACCAATACACATGTCCATAGATAAGAACAACCAATGACACCCAAAACATGTGGTGTTACTATTCGTGGTTTTGTCCTCATGATCTCACTACTAGAGATCACCAAGTGACAACTTCATGAGAAGAAGTCTCAATGCATATGAGCTCCCCAGGAGCTGATAGTCAAACATCTATTATGTCCAATCAGTAAGATGTATCTAGACTATAGAAGATATATTTATGATTAATTTCATAGTATCTAGAGGTTCTCATTATAGATTGGGATCTACTATGACCTCTCGACACAATAATTAACCTTTGGACATTACCATTATAATAGTGGATGCAGAAAAGTCTACACTATAATGGTATGATTACATCATGCATAACAAACTATACACATGATATAATAATCAAAAGTACTGCCTACTTTGGTCTAGGGAACCCACTATTTCAACACTCCCACTTGCACCAGAGCCAACTTACTAACCAAACTTCCTAGACACTCACATAATGCAAATCATGTTTCTACTGAGTAATGGATTTAACTGTTGGGTCTGCCACATTTTCTTTGTGTGGAAAATCTATTGTATGGGACCTCATCTCCTTGAGTAAAAATTCTCAAGATAAGGTATCCTTGAGTATATCACTGTTTTCCATTGACATAACTTGAAAACTTGGATAGTAAAAATATCATAATTTATATTATGATTATACTTTACTCACTAGGTGCGAATCAAAGAACTAGAGAAAATCATTGCATTTAACTACATCTTTGTTTCCTTAGAAGCTACAATGTACTTAGTATTTGTAGATATGGCTACCACTAGATTTTATGATCTTGACTCTCTCATCAACTTTTCCTAACTACAATACTAGATCAAATTGATCTAAGGATTACTCATTTTTTCACCATAACTAGTATACCTTCTTCTCCATATACAAGGAACATATCATTTTTACTCTCTGAAGTACAGGATGATAGCTCTGACTGCATCACTTTCAGTGCTCCTGGAATCAATTGATATCTTCCTACAATAAAATATATCCTGACAATATCAATTATTGTACATAACATGTCATATGTGATTGATCCATCACTAAAGTGTATGGTATCAATTAAAATATTACTCTCTTCTCATGCTCTGAACAAGTTAACCTAGAGAGATTAATCCATTGACATTGGAAATAGTTATGAACACGAATTGTTCCAACATTTATTTTTCAATACAATGTCACTATATGTATGATTGAATAAGTCCAAGAAACCGTTAGATCTAATTCAGTAGATCATGATCCCTTGAATATAGGTTGCTACTTTAAGTCAATCATTGGAGAATTAATTTTTACCTGTACTTATCTAATAGTAAGACCAAGATCTGTTTTCCATATGGTGTCGAACATATTTCACAAGGAAAACATTAGATCTCCCACTAACCTTTGGTATAAACATAGAAAAGATTCATATGAAATGAATGCTCTAAGATAGTGTTTCTTACTTTACTCCAGAACTGGATTTTAGTAACTAGTAACCTTAATTGGAATCATATTATGTCATCATCCCTTTCTGGTTTCATCGTATAAACACTATCCACAAAAGATGATCTTGACATCCAATGACTAATTTAATGATCTTAGAAGTTATCTATGTAATGTAAAAATTAAAATGGATTTAGGAATACTGAATTTGTATAACCAATCGAGCCTTATTGGTACCAGGTTTGTACCATCCATGTATCTATTCATTTTAATACCCACCACAGTATTCAATTTATAAGCCCCTGTGCAACTTGATACATGGAATACATTGTTGAATTTTAAATTTTTCAATCATATCTTATTTACATGTGCTGCTTACTTGTAAGATTTATTATTCTTAATGGGTAATGTATCACCAGACGCGGTGAATATAAAACCATCACTATGGTGTCATTCTTCCTACACAGTATGTGTCACTAGAACATTCGAATCCCCCATGTACTTGTGGAACTTTTTCCTCTTTCCACCAGTTGTGCATCTTGAGCATTAACTAATTCAAAGTCAATTCAACTCCCACTATCTCTAATAGAGATGTGAACCCTTATATAGAAATGTAGTATAATTCTTGACTACATCTTTTCTATCTTAGGGATTTATCTAATATACTAATCAACTATTAATATAATTACTTAGATGCACCATGTTTTCAGCTTGATTAATGTTTACTTTTATCTAAACAAACTCTTTGCATCCTAACACATGATCTATGACATAATGGATTTTTATCATACTTTGACTCATATGATATCCATTTTTCATTTTAGTTGGCACATTGGTTATGGGTTTATTCCATTATTTTCAAAGCATATCGTGAAATATAATAGAAGATTCTCAAAGTTGCAACATGCATACAACATACATAACATATTTGATGTAAAAAATGTACATTCGTGAATTTCTCCACACAAAATTTTGTTTACCAATTTAAACATGTAAGACACTATCATTGATCCTCCTTATGAACATAAATATGGTGATGTAGATAAGGTAACATGTGTTTAGGAATTACTCCACGCTACATTATCATGATCGATGATCGCATAGTCAAGATATTCTTCAGTATGCTAATCTGATGTAACTCATATCTTCTGACCATTCATATACTTCACTATTACATTCCTTAATAACTTAAAGGAATCTTATGAAGTATCTTTACCTCTATAATTCTTTTGGATAGTCGACACTCTCTTATTGAACTAACCTCATATTCTTTGTGTCATAACTTTATTTCTAAAGGTTTCATTGTCTAAACTAAAGATGACAATAAAACCAAAGGTGTTTAGCTATACCAAGACTAAATACCATACTTGGTATATTCTTGACATCCACTTATATTTTTACTTGAAAAAGAACTATATTTCCACAACTGGGTTGGTCTTAAATTTTATATTCATCATGTATTTCCTTTGATTCAAGTAGTAGTGAACTATTTGATGAGTATGTTACCAAAAAAATATTCATTCCAAAACATGGAATAATGTATCATCATGTCCAAAAGGGCACATGAGATAAATTTTTTAGGTTTTACACAATAAATTTTTCATTTTGAGTAAATTACTGGGAAATTAGAAGTTATGTGTTTCTCATCGTTGACCTAGGAATCACCCTTTTTCAGTTTCTTGGAGAAGTCGCCTTACTCTTAGTAATGTTTATCTACTTAATTGGTTATGGTATTTCAATGCATATATGTGAAAACCATATTTTATTTTAATACCCATGATGTATATGAGAAAACAATACTTTTATTTGATAAATATTAAATGAATAATAAGCGGGTACTTGCTTCTAGTATTTCCATTTTTGAACTTCCATGAATTTATTTATAATATGTGGTGAAAATAACCTCATGTTATATAACCAACCACTTTTCTTTGAAGTACATGATGAAAGTTCCTTTGTCATAACTTTTCATAGGACTATTCAATTTTTCTTTCAATTTATTCGCCATAAGAATAAAAGATAGTGTTATCTCCAATATTATTATTGCATGGAGAATGTCACCTTAAAGGAATGGAGCAATTAATCTATACCATTCCTTTATATCCTTAAACAAAACCATAGTCATTTGGTGTAAAATTATAAGAATGGGATGACTTGAAATATTGTGAACTATCTTTCACTTTACATAGACTGAGTGAAACCATCACATTCAAATCTTACTTCACTTTCTCTGTGGAAACTTCTTGGAGATGAGACAATATGTAACAACATCCATGTAATGATGTAGGTACCACAACAAAAATCATAAATTGATGATAACATTATGAAAGAACCATTATATGCTTGATTCATGAGTCTCGTGTAAGTAGTTTTACACCCTCTCTTCCTGAGGTGTCTTAACAGGTTGGGACACAAGCACATTGTATTTCTGTTATAGTAGTAATGTGCACAAGAACATATACTACACTAGGAATTTAGTGTTGTTTGGACATTTAACATTGTCCAATATTTATTGCAATTTTACTTGTGGTATTTCTGGACATTCTCTACAAATAAATTTTAGCATATTGTACTTCTAATGTTGATTACCAAATGTGACATTTCTGATTCGTTTAATCATTAAATGTCTCCCACTAATTTTTGGAATTCTAGGAACCCTATGTACTAAAATCAGAATACTCTGGAGTATTCTAGTGGCAAGGATACTTGAACCACCCTCATAGTCTACAAGCTATGGCTACTCCACTACTCGAAGGGTCCAAGGTTGGCTTTTGGCTGAACAACTGCATTAACTCGCGGTTCCTTGATCTGTTGAGTGAAGTCCCAGCTTTAAAAATCATTACAGATTTACTCAACTCTTGCCTCTAAAATTACAACAAGCTAGATATTAATATTAATTTGTTGCAATATTAGTTAAGTCAACCCACCACCCTAATAAGAACTCCCTAGTAGTAAGAGGCACCCCCACCTATGGCATGACAGGTACATCAAACACCTGATTTTTTTCAAACAAGAATGATGGAAGGCTGTTGTGACTTAATATTTTTTTGAGGGTTTTATTGGTTTCTCTCAACAGATGTGATTCATTTATATTAAACTTGTTCATCTATGTTTTCGTGCTCACAACTGAACTTTAATAGAAAAACATACACCGCTTCTTTATTCATTTTATTATCTATTATTTTATGTATTTTCCCTCTATTCTAAAATTCATAAAATGATAAAGATATGGACAAAGGTAAACTACTACCTGACTGGTTTTGAGCATCTAAATTACCTAAGGGGCATCATACCTGAGTCAAATTCATGACTCTTGATGCATCTTTCCCTCATCTTGTATGTTCTCTTTACTTCTGGAGTATCGTCCCGTCTTGGCGGGGTCGGCATCACATCTTGGAGTACCTCCTCGTCTTGGAAAGATCCATGTGTTGTCATGCATCATCATGGATAGAGAACGCTACCTCGCCATGGTGGGGCCCACATTGATCACCATCTTCATCTGAAGTACAATAATACCCACGCGCATGTGAGGGGAACTAGTGGGATAAATGTACATCAGGTAAATTGGGCGTGTAGGCCCTTATACATTTCAACCAAAAATAAAGACGATGGACAGATCATCTATTTAATTAATTAAAATCATCTCATGCAGTAAAATAATTAATTAAATAAATGCAACATACACAGGTCGTTGTTCAAGACCAGTACATCTGTAAAATCAATGAGTGATAAAATTAAATTTCATAAATTAAATATGAGGGCTATATAATTAAATTAAATGAATTAATAAATTTAAATAATTTAATTATTATTTGGTCCACTAATTAATTTATTTTTTAATATCAAAATAAAATTAGTTTAACTAAATTTAATTTAATAATCAAATTGAATTAATTTCATCATGGAATGGCCTGTGTGGGTCGGGCCAAACCGGTACAGGGTCATGCTAGGCCATGCAAGCCCAAACTGGGCTGGGCCGATCCCCCAAACCCATTCCAGGTTGGGTAGGTATTCCCAAACCACTTCAAGGAAATTTTTGCTCTGTGGAAAAACTCTTGGAGATAAAAAAAAGTGTACCACTCAGACCTTGACCAAAGGCGCAATGACATGTGGTGCATCTTCACCCGATCCAGAGGTGACAATGGAAGGAACCAGGTGGCACGCAAGTGGTCAGTGGCATAGGCTGAAGGGAGGACCAGAGGTCATTGGTCGAGGCGGTGCAAGGAGGTTGGTGCGGTAATAGGTGGAGATCGGGACTGGAGAGGTGCCTTGTTGCGGCGTCCAAGAGGCTTACTAGAGGAGGCAGGAAGAACGGATGGGGTACTCTCCAGCCATGCGGCCTGGCTTGGTGCGGTCTGCTGGAGCTGGGCAGCAGGGTAGCAGAGAGGGATGGTGGTTGGGACTTAGAGGCCAGGTGCTGGCTCAATGTGGAAACGCCTGTAGCAGATTCTCTAAGAGGAGGAGGCTAGGCCGACGATGGTGCATCTTATAGTCCAGTTGTTGTAGGGGAGCCCCCGAGTGCAGCGTTCGATGCTACGATAGAAGGCGGCCTCAACATGAGGTAGACAGTCTGAGCCTTGGTGTGAGGTGGCTTGGTCATTCCATGTGGGAGGCATCCACCTTGCATAATTCCCAATGGCCTGCTTCGGGTGTGTACTGAGGGAGGATGGTGACTGGGGGGCGTTTTTCTATAGTACTGTAGAAGGGAGGGGGACATGAGAGCTTTCCTTCATTGGGAGTAGTATGAGGTGATGGCCTTGAAGGTCAGTTGTGTGACCGGTTCAAGGATTTTGTGGCTGATATGGTGATGGTGAATCCTTCAGTGGGAGCAAGCTGAAGCCATAGGGGAGCCGCAACAACCTTTTACAGAGGAGGATCCGTCTCGAAGGTGGCCTATGGGGTTCCTGCTTTTGGTGAATGGCTAGATGCGGCTCTTCAATAGGTGAAGGGAGTACAACCTTGGAGTAAGGTGTGTCGGTTGTGTGGGGAGCTATTTTGTTCCGCCGGAAGGAGCCCCTCGGCCTCTTGGTGTGGCGTCTCGAGGAAGCAATGCAAGGGGATCCATGGACCCCCCCCCCATTTTTTTTGTTTTCTTTTTTCTTTTCCAGCCATCCCCCACTGCAACTTTGGTTTTTTTGATTAAAATAAGTCTCCTTCCATTTTTTTTAAAAGTAAGTCCTCCCTTTTATTTCTTTTTGAGTCAAGACTCCTCCCTAAAATAATTTCCACACCTCCAATATATTATAAAGTCTAAATATCCTTTTAATTTAATATTAATAAAATTATTATAATAAAATAAAAATTTATTATTATATTATCATTATAATAATAAAATAAATATCATTATAAAAATAAAATTTTTATTTTGAAAATTATACAATTTAAAAATTATAATTTGTATAAATGTTGTTTTTGAAAATTTTGAAAAGGAATAACATTTTAATAACGTAAACTCAAACAGCAATCTTTTATCTATTCTGAAAACAATTAAAATGACCATAACTCTGTCATTCGGCATCAGATCACCGCATTGTTTCAACCGTTGGGACCATCTTTATACCCTCAACGTAATTTTAGGAAAATTAATTTTATTTGGCTCAGAAAATCTACACGATTCCCTCTAATAACACTGTTAGGTTTCGGGACCCACAACAGAAGCTGATGGGCTGTGGATTTTAAAATTTCCATCGGTGGGACGATGGAACATGTCTTTTCCATCAATCCGAGCCCCATAAAGATCTAAGGATCTCGCATAAATTATAAGTATCACAACATAAAAATGAAAATGTACACTTTTCAAATCAGAAGGTGCACTCGGCTAAAAATTTTCGCTGGCAATCGCTTCTAGAAAAATCCATAGAAGGATCCCTCTAGATCATCCACACGCACTTCAAAAATCTACTGAAACGTCAATCGTCGAACTTTGGGTGCTATCGTGGTGATCCGACGATGCTTTCGACGTCCCGACGATCACTGCATCTAGATGCCTTTGATTCTTGAGGAATATCTTGATCTGAACTCTTGGATCAATAGATTCTCTCTCAATGAAGTGGGGGGAGAGGGAGGATCTCAATTTTCAATCCCTGAAGGAATGAATAGTGGAAGATCTACCCATGAGAGAGAGCCCTCTCATGTATTTATAGTGATGTTGAGAAATATCTGGTTGGGTTCCCAATCCCTTGTTTATTTCAGCATACACTAAATAAATAATTTCTATGAACTAAACTATTTCAATATTATTATTTTTTTAATCACATACTTGTAATTTATATCAAATATGTTACGTGATAAAACCCAATCCATTAAACTCAACTCGTTGTCCCACTTAATTAAACGAACCTTAAATATTTAAATAATATTCATTCGATTAATATTTTCCCATATTTACTAAACGTGTAAATACATAAAATAAAATCAGTCCCAAATATTCATAACTTGAAAAATTATGAATTTATTTAATTATTTTGGCTATCGATATCCTAAAAAACACTCAGACCCCATTGCAGGGTCCACCATGTCCACATACCTATTCAACTTAATAGGGTGGGTTCTTGAATACACTATTGTGTGTGACCCTCTAGGTCATTACCTTGATAGTAGTGAATAAAATCCACAGACCAAGAGTAGAGTCTAGCAACCCATCATGGCCCCTAATGAGATAAGGTTAGTCATAGCAATGACTACCATCCTACAAACAATGAATGTGTACTATAATCTTTTTGTCATTAAATATCTCATAACGTATGATGAACACTTGTGTCATCATTCTTTTCTTCCTTTATTATTTATTGATCTATCCGGATGGATTTTCCTTTCAACTACTTTGGCCAAAGACTTATAAAGGAAGCACCATCCTGATCAACCAGGCTTGAGATATACAACTTCCTAAACATGGAAGTGACAAATATTTTCTTGACCATTCAGCCAATTCCATACCACCAATGATGCACCCAACACAAGCTACCACACCATGATTTCCATACCATGGTTTTTACCTTTCATTAAAGTACGTAATCAAATGGTATACATTGGTAATGATCTCAAGTCAGGAGACCAATACACATGTCTGTAGATATGAACAACCCATGACACCCAAAACATGTGGTGATCCTATTGGAGGTTCGGTCCTCATGATCTCACTACTAGAGATCACCAAGTGATAACTTCATGAGAAGAAGTCTCAATTCTTATGAGCCCCCAGCAACTGAAAGTCAAATATCTACTATTTCTAGTCAGTAATATGTATCTAGACAACAAAACATATATTTAAGAGTAATGTCATAGTATCTCAAGGTTCTCATTATATCATGGGATCTTCTACAACCTCTTGACATGACAATTAACCTTGGTAAATTACCATTATAAAAGTGGACGCAGAAAATTCTACACTATAATGGTAAGATGACATCATGCATAAAAAACTGTACACATGATATAACAATAAAAAGTATTGCATAGTTGGGTCTAGTTCACCCACTATTTCAACATAAATATCATATATATTCATTATATAAATGTATATTTATCTATAAAAGTTTGAGATAGAAATATTAATGACACTGTTCATGGACATGTTAAGCCGTACATACGCATGGACATTATTTTGACTATTCGATCGATATAAAGAAAGAAAATTCAATAATGGTTAATCATTGTATAATAACTATTGTATCATATATATTATATATATTCATTAAATCTTTCCTCATTCCCATTTATGCAAATAAGAAATGAAAAATGAATCACATCGCTTCGTAAAGGTGGTATTCAACACATACACATGAGTGACTTTATCATTTTCCAACTGATTGGAAGGTAATAAGGGAGATATGATATTATAATTTTAGTAGCATAATTATACTATAAATATCATATATAAACTTTAAAACCATCCTAATAACCATCCACGAAATATGGTGATACAAAATGAATTGTTTCACTATGTGCAAGTGGTAGACCACGCATACGGATGAGTGACACTTTCACTTCCTATTTGATGGAATTGAGGGTGGATATTAGTGGAAAGAAAATAATAATGATAATGTTTAAGTTTATTTTAAATGATTAAGTCATTTTTTGTGATTAATACCACATTTTTAGTGTAGGAAGAAGAATAAACAAATTGAAAGAGGTCGGGTATGATGATTACCTCTTCTTTGGCGTGCCTTATTTAGATCCTATCGTAAGGATAAATGGAATGGTATTTTAAGAAAAAAACACCTAATTATTCTCTAAATTATTTTAGAAGATAACTTTTTATGTTTTGATGATGATAAATAGCTCAATGTGGCGTTAATAAGAGAAAGGATGGGAGTAATTTTATATGATTGGGAGAAGATACACTCATAATTTCATAGAAGATTAAAATATATTAATGTCATACTAAAGATATATTTTCCCAAATGGAAATATATGTGAATTTAAAAGAGGATGAGGTCGATGGTTTTCATCAAATAGGATTTATACCAATATTACTAGCCAACATGCCCTTATCTGTTGGATTAACCCCCGATAAACCCATTTTAACATTAACTATGGTACCAATGTTTTTCTATTTTTACTATTAATTATGGCCAAAAATTATGTTCAAATTATTAAATAATTTTAATTTATTGTTATTGAAAATATATAATCCACATAATTAGTATAATTGAATTTAAAATTAAAAATGTAAAACACGAAAAAAGAGGTTTTCTATAAAAAAAATGTTTTGTTAAGTATAAAAAGATTTTTTACTAAAATAAATCATAAAAATGATTCCAATAACCATTATAGAATTAATAATAATTTTAACTAAATAATTCTATATTTAAATAATTTTAAAACAACAATTTTGTTTTTCAAAATTCACGATGTTTTCAATAAAATCACAAATTTTCATTTTTTCATTGGAAAAACTATATTTTTAGAAATTTTTAAAAATATCACTCTAGGATAATTTTGACTTGTTTATTTAAAAACTTTATTTCCTTTTGACTAATTTATTTTTTATAATTGGAAAAAAAATAATTTTATTATTTTTTTACAATAAGAAAAAAAAAATTCAGGAATACTATATTTTTGAACTATATAAAGGCTACTAAAAATTGTTTACTTATTTATCAATATATTTGATTTATTTAAAAAAAATTATGCATGATTCTCAAAAAAATATTACTATAAATTTGATAAATTTAATGGATATGTTATAATGATATACTAAATTATCATTAATTTAGACTTGGGGCTGCATGTATTTCAAGCTATCGAGGAAATTTAATTTATTTGAAAACAAATATTTCAAAAAATCTCAAGGTGTTGCACTAATATTCATGAATATTTGTAATTTAATTATTTTTTAAAAACATTGGTGTGGGTTTTACTTTTATATTTTCCAGTATATGTAAGTAGTTTTATTTCTTTTTTTGAAATATTTTAATTCTGTTTCTATGTGGTATTGTTTATTAGGGATAAAATATATTTTATAATGGAAGGTATGATAGTGTTTCATTAAAATTGTTATAACTTTGGTAAATATTTTCACACTGGAAGGGGTGGGGGAGTGAATCGGGGTGTTTCTAGATGAAAGTAATTTTTCTTGACTTTGTTTTCCCTTTTAACATAAAATGTTCCATTATTGGAAGGAAAACATTAAATCTCTCACTCTTGATGGCTCACTCCCCAAATCATATAGAAATTCATTAATGTAAATAAGAATACTTATTGATTTTATACTCTAAGAAAGTTATGTTTTGAGAGGGATAATAATTTATTTTATTTATTTATCGATGGTTATTTTTTGATCCTAATCATGTAAAAGATGTTTACATAATTTAATTTAACCCTTTAACTTTTTTCCCATCCTTATATTGTCTTTATTTAAGGTCATCACTTATTTTTTCATAATTTTATTCTATAAAAATACTTCAACAATGAATTCATAATATACTCCATATATAATCTCTATATGATCCAACTTCTCATAAATGGATTATATCTCATCTCAATTTTTATATAAACATCATATATATAGATTACATAATTTTGATTATAACTCTTACAATGGAATCACAATCCACTTCAATATATATGGTGGATAATGTTCTTCTAGAATTAAAAGAATCTTATCAAATAATATAAGAACCAAATTTGAAACTAATTTCAATATCACTTACCTCAGTGGGGAGACATCTTCTAGTTAACCCTCATATTGTTTCACTTGGATATTAGTAAATATTATCTATATTTTTCACTGATATTAAATTATAACCAATTTTTAAATCTAATTTTTATATAGAAACTACAACTACAATATCATCCACTAAATTTCAATAACTTTCATAAAAAACCAACAAAATAAAAAAATATCAAAATGAATATTTTTCATAAATAAAAAATTCTAAGATACCTTTTTATATAATGTTTTGTGTCTCCACATCATATACTCATTCATCGTGATTTCCCAAATCAACATATCATTGTAAATACTCCACGAAATATTAATAAATTGTAAAAACTAGTATATCTACATTTTGTGATGATAATAATAATTGATGTACATATGTTTTTTTATTTTAAGTCTATTGATTAATTTTAGGCTTTTTTTATTTTTGGGAGTTTGAAGTGAATTGATGTGTAGGGGAAATAAGTAAGAGGTGTACCTTGTCAAGAAAACCCATCAGAGGATTCCCAATACCAAATCTGTGACCTATCAATATTTTTTTAATATTTTTTTCTAATAAATGTAATATTTTCAATATTTTTCATTAAATGAAACAATAATTTTATATTTTATTACATAAAAAAATAATTTTAAATTAAACATGACGTACTATTAAAATATTATAATTTAAAATGAAAGTTATCTCCTAGCCATTGGAATGGAGGACATGAATAAGATTAACTGAATTATGAAAATATATGGATTAAACATGTATATAAAATGAATTATTTGGTGAAAATTTAATTTTAAATTAAAATAAAAACTAATTGAAAATAATGGAAATTGTTTTCTGAAAAACTATTTCTATGATTAAAAAACATTTTACCTCAATAAATTAAACAAACCTCTTTTTTTGAATTATTTTAATGAAACTTGTATTTTATATATTCAAATAACATTTTAAAATTCATATTATGTATTTTCTGGATATTAGATAATAATAAATCCAATTTTATGCTTAAAAACAAGACTTTTTAAGAAAAAAATTTATTCTATTTTTTGCGCACCTATTATAAAAATAATTTTTTGATATTTTAGAAAATTTATTTATTTTTAAATCATTTTTTTAATAATCAGGTCAAAAATATCTGAGGGTGAATTTTTTATAATCTTTTGAAAAGTTGATTTTTTTTATGAATAGTGTAAAATACTAAATGTTTATTAAAAAAGGACTGTTAGTTTTTATTATTTATTAAGATAAATTATATTTTAAATTGTGTTTAAATAAAATAAGTAAAATAATATATCTATTAATCTATTTTAGGTTGTGGTGATAATTATCATATTGACATTTGTTATAAATACCTTATAAATATTTAAAAAAAATTCCACTGAAATCATGCATTCTCCTCGCATCTAGGGGATAAATTTTAAATTAAAATTATAAATTTATTTGAATAAAATTTTGAAAAATGGATTCAATATTTTGAATAAGACTAATTTATGGTGCATAATATGTGAGAATAATTTTTTACCATAAAGAATATCAAAAATAGTAAAAATTATTTACCACAGTTAAAGTAAAATGGGTTTACAAAAGGATAAAACTAAACAGAGAAGGGATAAAATGACCTATACTTGTTTAAAATCTACATTGTGGATATATCTAATCCCTATAATGTATCATTCACTAGAATAACCTATTTTGGAAAATTTTGGAATGTAAAAATTTTGTTTACACCTTTTTCTTTTCAAAAATTCGAAGTTTGCCACTCACCTCACATAAAAAGGGCCACCCCCCTCTCCCTTCCTCTTCACACCATACAAACATTTTTCAGAAAATAACAATAAAAATTACATATAAAATTCCCTAAAATAATCCTAGAATCATTATTTTGGAAGAAATCAGACCTTGTAAGTCTTTTTGTGAAAATCTATGGATGTTACTCGAAGAAGAGGTAATGTTCTTCAATAAAAGTTTTTATTTTATTTTTTCCTCCAACTACATCGATTTAAAAAAATTCAGATATAATAAAAACATTATATTAAATATACTAATCTTTTTTATGTTATTTTCGTGACCTACAAACACATCCACTTTCATCTAATGGGTTAAAATAATCATTTATGTGTATGGAGGACTACCGCATCACTAACGGATGTCATTCATTTTTCCATTACCACGTCTAAATGTTGTGTATGATGATGGATATTAAGTATATATATGATATTTTTATCATAATTACACATATTAAGTCATTATATCATATATAACATTTTAAATTTCCATTCTTTTTTTATATAATAACACCACCCATGTGCAGGGCGGACCTCCACCTCGTGAAGAGATGTGATTCATTTTTCACTAATGATTTACATGGAATATAATAAGGATAAGGATAAGGAATATATATTACATAAATAGAAAAATTATTATATTAATGTAGTATTTATAATTATTAAAACATAATATATCATTTTTCTTCTTATCTTTTCACTCACTGAAAGATGATAATGTTGTTCGTGTAGGTGCGGACTACCACCTTCATGAAGCAATGTTACTTCCTATTTTCATCACCACAAAACATGGATGATATGTAAAATTATTTTTAGATAAATAATATGATATTATTATAACTATGAAAATATAAAATATTACTTACCTATTTTATATAATGATCATTATAAAATGTAAATGTTATTCATGCGTACGTACGACATACTTTATGCATGATCATAACGTACTTCATTTCTCAAAACTAAAATTCATGATTGGACTTAAAAGTATGATTGATTTATAAATATTATAATTATTAAATTATTATTATTCTATATATCATGGAACCATGATCAATGTAAGAGTACCAAAAATAATAAATCAAAACATATAAAAAAGACAAAGCAGTTATTAACTGAAACGCGATTTTAACAAGGAATTGGTAATAAACAGGTAATAAATAGCATTAAGTAAAAAATATATTGAATAATATAAATCATTATAGTTATATAATAGATTTATAATAACATTATATTTATTATATAGTAGGTATTAACATGTACTAAGGAGGTTGAGACTTAAGGTAAGGGATGTCTTCTCTCTCTTTTATTTCTGGGAGACATATACGAATTCACTACTCATTTATTTTGTATGGTGTATATACTACCCCCTTACCATGTTATTTCATTAATATAATAATTTTTATTAAATTTATTGTTTCATTTTATTTCATTATTTATTCAGCATTTTTAGTCAAAATATTACTAAAGATGTAATGGAATTGTGTCCCACTTTTTACTTCCATGAGACACATTCCATATTCACCACCTTTTTATTTTATGTGGTGTGTGTACTTATAATGAATTTATTTTATTATTTACTATCATGAAAAATATTTTTATTTACATATCTATTTAATTAAATGTCTTTCAATAGGTTTACAGTTCCAATGTTACCAAAGAGTTCATGGATCTTTATCTCAATTTTCCATATTTGAGACATATGTTATATTTTTCACCTATTTTATTTTAAGAGGTTTATATATAGACCTGTTATAATGTAATCTCATGAAGTTATTTATTCTCATTATATAAAATGTTTCATTTAATTTTATTCATTAATGGGGAATATGATTCAATGTTACCAAAGTGTTAATGGTTTTTTGATACAATCTCATCATTTATTGGGATTATTTATGATTATTCATTCAATGAGAAAATATCATGATATATCTCTCAATAAACTAATTAATTTTATTCTCATATTTTTATGTCAATAAAATATATGTCTTTCCTTAATTTTTATCTTACTATGCACTCAATATTTCAAAATAATATTTTTAATAGAAATCATCTTTATTTGACTCTTCGGTTAAAAACATGTTTTTCTTCCAGACCAATGTTTTATAAAAAAAATTTCAAAAATGTTTTGAAAATTATTACAAATATTTATTAATGAAAATTTTACCGATGTTTTACCTTTAAAAAAATATTTTTAAATTAATCTTAATTCTTTTTCCAAAAAATTCAAGTTTTTATTTTACTGAAAATTTAAAAGAAATATCTATTTTAATATGCTTGGAATGAATAGATTTTTTCACCAAATATCCCATTATTTTACTACAAAATTATTTATATGTTTAAAATTTTATTTTTAGAGAAAATAATTTTCAAATATTTTTATGTTGTTTTATTTTTAAAAAGATTTTTTCCTTAATAAATGTTCCAAGTGATCTTTGAAAATCATTCTCCATATAAGATGAAATCATTTGATATAGCTTTTTATTGTATGGGGATATGAACCAAGGATACCCTTATTATTCATAATCTAATTCATTTATAATGAAAATGTGTCTTTAAAACTTGTTTCTCTTCCATGGGTTTCACCATGAAAAAATTATTGTGAAACCTACTTCTTTTTCCCAGTTTATACTATGATAAAATGGTGAAATACTTTTTAAATCATTATGTTTTTTATAGGTTATGATATGATAAAATGATTATGAATCCCATTTCATTCTATGGATTATGATATGTTGAATGGTTTATGATATTATTGGCATATATTTATATGTTTTTTAATATATAATGGGTGGTACCTATAACTCCCATCAATGCATTGTGTAAAGATAAATGTTATGTGAGATAATAGGGTGCACGGGAGGTTATCCTAATCCTAAAGGATGGTACATGTGAGGTCACCCCATGCCTGAAGTGGGTAAGTAGGTGGTCAGCCGATTTCTTACATGTTATGAATGTATTGGTGGTTAACCTTGAAATATGATTTTCTAATCTTATATATAGCCACAAATCTATGAATTTTTCCAATATTATTCCCTCATGGATCATTTTATTTCATTACCTTGGGTTTTATGTCTTATGAATTGTCATATTTACTCCATGAATCAAGACTGTGATCTTTGATTTATAGGGTATGGTTGTTAAATATTATTCTCACGTTCTTATACTCTTATGTTCATGTTATGATTTTATATATCCCTTGTTTACCCATATTGAGTATCAGAACTCACCATTTTGTATGATTCCTTTCAATAAGTTATGAAGAATAATTTTTTGTTGGGTATGTTTGTGAAGAGTACTAAAAGGGAATATCTTTATGTGATATGTTGAAGACCCTTCACCAAATAGAGCATTGTATACCTAGTATTAAAAAACACTACATTATTATGGTCCATAGGCTTGTGTTTGTGTAATGTATTGAATTTTTAACTAAAAAGATATAATATCTATTTACAAAAATCATGGGTCACTATAGTTGGTATCAAAGGATACGTTTTGTTAACCTTAGGAAACTAGGATGATAAATACTTGGTGAGATATATAGTGATATTTCTAAGGATATATCTAGGTATTTCTCTTAGGAAGACTCAAAGCATAGAAAAATATCATGGAATTTTGGTGAAATAAAGATAAAGTTGTTTCTAAGAAATTTCATCCCTAATTGGATTCTACAAGTGGACTGGCTCTAGCATAGAGGTCTCTAGAGTTAATAACTCTTAAAATGGAGCATTGATATTTACTTGGTCATCACCTTGTGCACAACAATAAGCATTGTTCCAAACCTAGTTTTCCACTCTTGGGAGATATTTTTTGGAAATCAAAAACACTTTACGAACCATCATGATGTATTAAAATAGTTAAATACTATGAAGAAACTGGGATAAAGGTAAGGTTTTATAGATTAAAAATAATATTTCAGGATTTAGACATTCTATACGTTATTTTTCTATGATTATGTGGTTTTCCACTATGATTAGTGATTCCAAAACAATTTTTTGGTTTCATTAAATGGAAGGAACTAGAAAGAACTATGTTAATATTGAATGTGATGGAAAATTTACTAATGAGAAGACAAATGAGATGATGAATGGATTGAATTATATTGTTATTATTTATAATAAGGTATCATGATATAAGTCTAACAACATTCACCTTATCCAAATCTCAGCTCACCAAATAAGAGAAGTATAAAGTTTATTGATATTTCAAATGGGGATACCTATAGGGGAAACAAGATTAAGTTTCCTATATATTGATAATGTTGGAAGAATAACTAAATGGAATTTATAATGGAATGTGAATATGTTTTATGTATGGTGTAGAAGGTCATAGAGTATGAAATTTATGAAGGAAAATGTAAAGTTCAGTTAAAGTAATGGATGGGAATATTGTCATACCTATGGTATTATCAATGGATGAATGTTTTAAATGTTTAAAATATGGGAATTATGAAATTCACTTTCAAAGGGAAAATCCTATGAAGAGAATCATCAAGGTTTTAGGATTAATGGTCTTTCTATTGATTGTGAAGAGAATATGAGTGAAATATGAAAGGAAGTAGGTATTAAGTAATAAGATTATGAATCTTAGTTAATGTTTAATATGTATGTAAGATGGTTTAAGTGTTTAGGTATTGGAATTTAGGGATTATGTTATATGAATCATGAAATATATAACAGTTTTCTGGTATAGTTTTTTATTAAGTATTTGAAATAATATTTTGAATAGAGCTGATGAACTAGAATGGTGATTTAATGGAATTGTAATATTTAATTGGAAAAAAATTTAAAGGAAAGATAACCATTAATATGTTCCCAATTCTTTGATAATGTAGTTTGGATAAAGAGTTTATTGATATAGATAAATAAAATTGGATAGTATTGATTACTTTGGAACTGATTAAGGATTTTTTTATAGTAATTTGAGGAATTACCATGTTTCAAGAGAATACTTGATGAATGTATTCACATTTTTTGTTATGTGAAAATCAAGAGTTTCTTTATGATATATGTGGGACCAATGTTAAGGTTATTTTGAAAAAAAATATTGACTTTCCAAATATATTTTTAATTTTTGGATGGTTTATAAGGTTTACGATTTATGGAATTTATTTTTTTGAACATTGAATGAGGTTTTAGAGATTAACATATTACTTCACCATATGAATTTTTATCCATATAGGATAAAAAATCCTAACCTTTTTTTACCTGAAATAGAAGGAATAAATTATCATTTTATTATAGATATTGTGATCTATTAGTGATTTAGGATTAAAAAATTATTTTTCGTTTATTGGATTAAAATATGAAGTGTAAATTGATCGAAGAAAAACCAAAAGAAGAAATTTTTCTTATGATATAAAGGAAATATAATCCCTAGGTATATTAAGAAATTTTAAATTCTTGATTGTATAGAGAAGGAATCCTATCAATTAGTGCTTCAATTAAACCCCTCTTGGTTTAAGATGTGTTCCATATATCTGTCTTGAAGAATTATATAAATAATCCATCACATGTATTAAACATAGAGTTCATAATATCAGAGTATGATATTCCTTATGAGGAATAACCATTAGAGATTCTAGATCGATTAGATAAGGATCTACAAAACAAAGATCACTTACCTCATCAAGGTTTTGTGAAAACACCACCATATTGAGGAACCTATGTGGGAACCTTAGGTTGAAATGAGGTAGAAGTATAATCATTTGATGGTACTAAAATGACGAATTTTGATGAAGAAATTAATTTTAGGGGGTAGAATAAAACACCTCATGATTTTTTGAATTTTTTTTGTCAAATAAATTGCATATTTTTTATATTTTTTTTTACGCGCAACACTATGTTTATATTATGTTACACACAACTTTAATTTAAATGAAACATAGAATACTATTAACATATTATTATTTAGAATTATTTTTACCTCCTAAATGTTGGAATGTCGCACATGAATAGGATTAAATAAATTCTAAAAATACATGGTTTACACATGTATATAAAATTAATTATTTGGTGAAAAATTAATTAAAAATTTAAATAAAAACTATTTGAAAATAAATGAAATTTTTTTAGGAAAAAGTATTATTTTCCAAATAAACATGTTTATCCTCAATAAATTAAAGAAAAAATTTGGAATTTTTTTTGTGAAATTTGTATAGTATATATTCATTCAACTATTTAAAATTTATCTTATGTATTTTCTAGACAATTGGAAATAATTAATTTATTTATACACTTAAAATTGTATTTTTCTAAAAAGAAGTTTTGTTTATTTTTTCACACTAATTTTAAATATTTTATATGAATTTTGTTTCAAAAATAATGTTGATTTTTTTAATCATAATTTAACATTATAATGGGGTGAATACAAGGGAATTTTATGAATAGAATAATTTTTTTATGAATAGTGAAAAATACAGAATTTTAATTGAAAACTACCTTTTTGTTTAAATTATATATAAAGTTAAATTATTTTTAAAATTTGTTTTAAATAAATATTAGTTAAATTATAGATTTATTAATCCAATTAAGTTAATTGGAATTATTTTCATATTGAATTTCGATATAACAACATTGTGAACTTTTGAACATTTTCTCTTTGAAAACACGGATTATCGTCGCTTCAGCGAGATTAATTTTAAATTAAAATTTTACACTTATGTGAATGGAATTTATAAAAATGTATTAAATTTTTGGAATAATAATAATTTATATTTTATAATAAGTAAATAAAAGTTTTTTACCAAAATTAATAGAAAAAACAGTAAAGATTAGTTTCTCTGCTCAAGGTAAAAATGGGTTTACAAGGGGTTACAAAAAAATGATAAGAATTAAAATGGCCTATAAAATTTTATAAAATATAATTTCCTACCATATTTTGACCCTATAATTTCAAAGGATCACTAATACTCCATTTTTTACTCTTGGTCATGTGAAAAACATGGGTACACCTTTTTCATTTTGAAAATTACAATTATGCCACTCACCTCACTTATAAAGGTTCAACACCTCTTATATCTACTTAAAACCTTTACACACTTTTTTATTGAGAAATACCTACCCATATAACATACCAAATTACATCCTAATATCTTATAAGCCTTTTTTTGGTCATAATGAAAACTGAGTAATGATTTTGGTGAAAACCTAAGGAGGCTACTTGATGTAGAGATAACATTCTTCAATGAGAGTTTTTATTTTATTTCTTTTTCTACCTCCTAAAATTATAATAAAAACTATATGATATAAGAAAATAATCATCTTAAATATACTGAGATTTTTTATTTCAATTTCATGACATACATCTATATCTCCTTTCATCAAATGCTTTATGAAATCATAATTCGTGTGTACGGCAGACTACCCCCTCGTGAATCGATGTCATTCATTTTTATATTACCGAATATAATGGTTGGGTATGATGATGGATATAATGTATATATGTGAAAATTATAACATAATTATTCATCCATATTAATTATTTCATATTTATATATTTTGATTTCTATTATGTAGGAGATACGATAGCATTGCTCATGTGTATGACAGAATACCACCTCACGAAGTGATGTGATTCATTTTTCAGTAACACTTTATGTGGAATGTAATAAGGATATATTTAATTAAAATATTTTTTATAATTGAAATAATTATGATATTAATGACATGTTTATTATTATAAAAATATATTATATCATTTTATTTCATAACTTTTCACTCAATGAAATATGATAGCATCATTCAAGTATGTGTGGACTACTGCCTTCCTGAATCGATGCGACTCTCTCTTTTAATCAAGAAAACACATAGATTTTTTTATAATTATAAATAAAAAATATGATATTATGATTAATTTTTAATGATAAAATATTACTTACCTCATTTCTATAAAAATCATTGAAAAATGAAAATATTACTCATGCGTGCATACGACCTACCATATCCATAAAGCTTATAAGATATTAGGATGTAATTTGGTATGTTATATGGGTAGGTATTTCTCAATAAAAAAGTGTTTAAAGGTTTTAAGTAGATATAAGAGGTGTTGACCCTTTATAAGTGAGGTGAGTGGCATAATTGTAATTTTCAAAATGAAAAAGGTGTACCCATGTTTTTCACATGCCCAAGGGTAAAAAATGGAGTATTAGTGATCCTTTGAAATTATAGGGTCAGAATATGGTAGGAAATTATATTTTATAAAATTTTATAGGCCATTTTAATTCTTATCATTTTTTTGTAACCCCCTGTAAACCCATTTTTACCTTGACCATAAAAACTAATCTTTATTGTTTTTTCTATTAATTTTGGTAAAAAAAATTGATTTACTTATTATATAATATAAATTATTATTATTCTAAAAAGTTAATACATTTTTATAAATTCCATTCACAAAAGTGTAAATTTTTAATTTAAAATTAATCTCGCTGAAGCGACGATAATCCGTGTTTTCAAAGAGAAAATGTTCAAAAGTTCACAATGTTGTTATATCGAAATTCAATTTGAAAATGAATCCAACTAACTTAATTCGATTAATATATCTATAATTTAACTAATATTTATTTAAAACAAATTTTAAATATAATTTAACTTTATATATAATTTAAACTAAATGGTAGTTTTCAATTAAAATTCAGTATTTTTAACTATTCATAAAAAAATTATTCTATTCATAAAATTACCTTGTATTCACCCCATTACAATGTTAAATTATGATTTAAAAAATCAACTTTATTTTTGAAAAAAATAATTCAAATAAAATATTTAAAATTAGTGTGAAAAAAATAAACAAAAATTCTTTATAGAAAAATTCAATTTTAAGTGTATAAATAAATTAATTATTTTCAATTGTCCATAAAATACATAAGATAAATTTTAAATAATTGAATTAATATATACTATACAAATTTCAAAAAAAAATCCCAAATTTTTTCTTTAATTTATTGAGGATAAACATGTTTATTTGGAAAAGAATACATTTTTCTACAAATATTTCATTTATTTTCAAATAGTTTTTATTTAAATTTTTAATTAATTTTTCACCAAATAATTAATTTTATATACATGTGTAAACCATGTATTTTTTGAAATTATTTAAACCTATTCATGTGCGACATTCAAACATTTAGGAGTTAAAAATAATTCTTAATAATAATATCTTAATAGTATTATATGTTTCATTTAAATTAATGTTGTGTGTAACACAATATAAAAATAGTGTTGCGCGTAAAAAAATAAAAAAAATATTAAATTTTTTTTTGACAAACAATATTTCAAAAAATCATAAGGTGTTTTATTCTACCCCCCTAAAATTAATTTCTTCATCAAAATTCGTCATTTTGGTACCATCAAATGAGTATAATTATACCTCATTTCAACCTAAGGTTCCCACATAGCTTCCTTAATATGGTGGTGTTTTCACAAAACCTTGATGAGGTAAGTGATCTTTGTTTTGTAGATCCTTCTCTAATCGATCTAGAATCTCTACAGGTTATGCCTCATAAGGAATATCATACTCTGATAGTATGAACTCTATGTTTAATACATGTGATGGATTATTTATATAATTCCTCAAGAGATATATATGAAACACATCTTGAACTAAGAGAGGTTTAATTAAAGCACTAATTGATAGGATTCCATCTCTTACCAATGAAAGTGGTCCAAAAATAAAAAAAAATCAAAATATATATGAAAAACAAGGCAGTTATTACCCAAAACATGACTTTAACAAAGAATTGTTAATACAAGGGTAATAAATGGTCATAAGTAAATCATAAATTGTATAATATAAATAATTATGGTTATATAATATATTTATAATAAAATTAAATTTATTATACATTAGATTCAAACATGTACACTTAATGTTTATACTTAACGTAAGGGATTTCAAGTCCCTTTTTATTTTTGGGAGACATTTGAAAATTCTCCACTCGTTTCTTTTATGCGGTGTATATACTTTCCCTTTGAAAATTTATATCATGAATATAATACTATTATTTATATTTAATATAATATTTTATGCTATTATTTATTTTTTATTACGATTCAAAATATTACTAAAGTAATAAGGGATTTTCATCCCACTTTTTTTCTTCCATGAGACACAAGCCATATTCACCAGCTATTTATTTTATGTGGTGTGTATAATGAACAGGAATTTAAATTATGATTCTTATCCTGAAATTTATTTTTAATTACATGTCAATTTTAGGACCTCTCTTCCTATAGGTTTCTATTTCAACAGTTACAAAAGTAGTAATGGAAATTTGTCTCAATTTTCCTTCATAGAGACATATGTTATGTTATGCACTTTTCATATGTTATGATGTGTAAATACATCCCCATTAACATGGAAAGTCATTAATTATTTTATTCTAATTTTATTATATTTTTCATTAAATTTTATTCTTTCATAGGGCTTATGATTCAATGTTACCAAAGTGGTAATGGTTTTATGACACAATCTAATCCTTAATCAGGATTATTTATGATTATGGTTCCAATGATGAAATCATATGATCTATATCTAATTAAACTCATTAATTTTAGTATCCCATATTTATTCCATGAGAATAGTTTTTTTACCTTAATTTTCCTCTCTTTAGGTTCTCAAGAGTTTAAATGTTTTTTTAAGAAAATTTGTCTTTATTTCTCTCTTCGGTCAAAAACCTATTTTCATCAAAAACCATATTTTTTAAAAAAGTTTTCAAAAATTATTTCAACATTATAAAAATTATTTATTTAATACATTCATAAAAATTATTTTCTTTTCAAATTTTTAATGGGAATGTTAATTTCATTTTCCAAATAACACTCATTTTTCTTTTACTGAAAATTTGAAAGGAATATTTATTTTAACGTGTAAAACATGAACTTAATTTTACTCCATCATGAAATTTATTTTCATTTAAGATAAATTTATATTTTCTCAAGGTTGTTTTCATAGAAATGTATTTTCTAAATGTTATTTGAAATTCTAGAATTAAAAATTTATTTTCAAATAAAATGTATATTCCTTACAAAATGTTCCATGTGATCTTTTAAAATCATTCTCCGTATAAGATGAAATCCTTTTATATATCTTATTATTTAGTGGGTATATGAACTAAGGATACCATTAATATTATTTATCTAATTTTTTTATCATGAAAAGATTTTTATGAAAATTTTTTCTCTTCTATGGGTTATAAAATTAAAAGTTTCTTATAAAAATCACTTATCTTTTCAGGGGTTATGCTATAATGAAATGATGAAATGATTATAAAACATATATATTTTCTATAGGGTATGTTTTGATGAAATTTTGATGAACCCAATTTCATTTTAGGAGTTATGATATGATGAGCCTTTTATGAACATGTGGTACAAATACATATTGTTTTTAGAATGTGATGGGTGGGACCTATATCTCCCTCTAATTAACTAGGTATCGGTAAATTTTATATAAGATAAAAGGGTAGACATGTGGTTATCCCAGGACTAAAATAGTTTATAAGGGTGGTATTCCTAATGAAAAATTAGGCACATAGGTTTTTATCCCATACCTAACTTGTTATGAATTTCATGGTCAGTATCCTTGATATATGATTTTCTATACTTATATGTATGCCAAAAATACATAACCTATAGAAAGGATATTCTCTTATGAATCATGTTATTTTATTCCGTTATGATTTATTCCACATAGATCTTATTTTATTTGAAGGGTATGGTTTTAAAATGTTATTATTATCTTATCATACCCTTATGTTCATGTTATGATTATGTATCTCCTTTATCTACCCTTATTGAGCATTTGAGATTTCCATTTCTTATGGTTCATTTCCTAAGGTTATGAAGAAAGGTTTTATGTAGGGTAATTTTTTAAAGAGTAATATAAGGGAAGATATTTATGAGAGATATTTAATATCTTTCCCCAAATTAGATTATTGGATGCATCATATCCAAATACACTAAATTATTACAGTCATCAAGAACATGTTTGTGTAATGTATTTTATATTCATCTAAAAATGTAATATCTATGTATAAGTATCCCAGGTTTCTATTATATTTTAGGTTTCCAAGTACTCTCTAGTAGAGCCAAGGGAGTGGGTCCATTACATCGGCCACTAAGTGCCTTGTGGACTTGCACCATGTTCCAGGTGGGATAACAAGTGGTTGAAAATTCCTAAATAGGTACCTAGTAGTGCCCAAGTGGGATTCCTTTGATGGGGGTTAGTTTCATATTTTTTTTATTCACAAGGTTTGGTTCTTATTTTGGGATTATTTAGATTTTATTGGATGAAATTTTGGAAACCCAAATCCATCCCCTCATTATGTAGTCCTAATTTTATTTCACATGATTTTAGTTATATGAAATATATAAATATTTCCATTATGGAATATTTCATCTGGAGACTCATCATTTAGTTATTAGAAGAACTTTATTTTTTGAAATATAGATATATATGGATGATTAAAGTAGGAAATTAAAACTATATGGGGTTCTATATATGGCCTACCCTCAAGGATTCGTTCATTATTATTTTGGTTAATTATCATTGGTTATCCAATGCCAAATCATATATTAATTTCGAGTCAGGTAACTAGATAGGTACTCCTATTATCAACACGTTAATCTCTAATAACATATCATTGGATAAAAATGTGTTAATAAAGGATCAAATGGACAATTCCTTAGAAACCATTCCTATTGAAATCATGGAAAGTTTTTTGGACTATAGTTTCCTTAATTGTGATGATACACTTATTTGATAGCCTACTACAAGTGAAGATGTATCTTCAAAATCCATATATGAAGATATAATATAGCATCACACCAAAATCTATGAAAAAATTATGATTACAACATGGATTTTTACATTCGGGATTACACTTTCCTAGAGAGTAAAGTATTCCAAGCTTCCAACTAATGAATTCCTACAGTTTGTGGGAATTAAATAATTCCTTATATGTGTCCTATGTAATCAAAATAGGTATGAAATTGATCATATGTTCCTCAATTGTGGTAAAACTACTTCATTGTATAAAAAATTTGGCTCTCTATTTGAATTTAAGAACCCATGCACTTTTCAAATCAGGGAGCATTTAACTTCTTACATGAGGTTTCCTCTCTTATAGGAGATTCATAATTCTCCCCTTATGTATACCACTGAAACTATGTATTTTATTTTAAAGATCTGCCGAAAACTGATCCATGAGGTTAACACGTTCTATATATAGTTTTCCCTATGCCAATTTAAAGCTTCTTTTAAATTCATAAATGACCTTAAAACTTGTTTTTTTATTATTATATACATGATAATACTCTTCCTAATCATTTTGGAAATATAGGTGATTATATTCCTCCCTTTAGAATAATTGATGTAAATTGGATTCTCTAATTTTCAATATGGATCAAATGTAACAAATATTATGCCTAAAGGGTAAATCCATTCCCTTATTTTTATGGTTAAACTTTCATAAATCATACTGTCAACATAATGGGATTCCTCATTAGTCCATGTGGAACCACTATGGTTCAAGTAAAAAAAATATGGATGGTTCAATTTTTGTATTGGATGTGATTCCACCACTATGGTGTAGGTGATTAGAAATTGTACCACTAAGTTCTCATAGAAGTTGACTACCAGATAGATAAATTTCATAGACTTTATTTCTTCAATGAACTATATTATAACACGTGCATTTGGTGAGGAAACTACTTGTCTTATTTTTTTGAAAATAAAAGGTTGACGACCATTGAGTTGAATTTTATAAATTGAATACCCAATGATTTTTTTTATTTTTAGAAACATCATTATTGATAAAAGCCCTATTTTATATTTCTGTAACTTTTTTTACTCAAACAAATTGACATTTCCTTGTGAGAAAATCCTCATTATATCTAAAAAATCTATAATTCTTGAGTTCATTGGGTTTCTATATGCCCATGAATTGGGAAGATTTATTTTCCTTATTTGGTAGGTAACCTCTTAATTTCTCATGGATTTGGAATATATTTTTATATGATTCATTAACTACATTATCATTTAAATTATTTCTATGATTTTTTTGGATTTAAAATTTAATTGATTTATTATTTGTAAATTTATTAGGAATTTTTTATTTGTTTTTATAACTATAAAATGTTGGTTTTGGAATGAAATTGAGATTAAATGTGATTTAAATGATGAATTTAAAATAATAATACTAATATGGTCTGTGGATATTAATTGGATAATGAATATATAATTTTATAGGGTTAAACACAGTTTGGAAATAAGGAAAGAATAGGATTTTTTATTTTATTAAAGAAAAACACCACCTATTAAATTTTTGTAATGGGAGTGTAGATTTCATTATGTTTTTTTTTTGACAGTTTGACACGATTTAGGGTGTTTAATCAGTGGATTTTCTACTATAGTGAGAATATATATGTGTGAATATGTGGTATTTATTAGGAATAAGGTAACAAGGTTTCATAAGAAATTATCCTAAATCATTGGGAGTTAATTTATGTGTTTTTTAAGATGAATAATAGAAAATATTAAATAGAGATAGGGGATTGTTTATTGAGAAAAGGTTTTTTAATGAATCAAGGAATGAAATGTGTGATATTGAGACCTTGTTAGAGGTTCTCTATGTGTATTTACTTATTTATGTTATAATATTTGATGTGTGAAATGGATTTTAAAAATCTTGTTGATTTAGTTTGATATGAACGATGCTTAATGTGGAAAAAAGAGTTTCCATGGGATGGGATTGTTATGGTGTTTTGTAATTAAAGTGATGTGTGATATTTTTTTCAATAACATTATTGTTTTATATTTTATATATGGCTATAAAATCTTAAGGGTGGCCTATGGTGGATATATATGTGTGTGTGTGTGTGTGTGTGTGATATGACATTTTGTGTTATGGTTGAGCTTTAGATGTCAAATATGTGATATTCCATGATGTAGCAAGGTTGTCCTTAAGAGTATGGATATGTGATTTTCCTTGATACCACAATTGGTCAGATATATAAGATTATATATTATTTTATGTCCATGATGTGTCAAATTTTATTATAAAATATGCACTAATGTCCTTTAGTGAGACACTAATTCCATGATGATCTATGGGCGTCCTTCTTGATCCACAATTACTGACATTGGATGAGGTGAGTGTGACTTTTTTAGGTGATATGGATTCACCTAATCCGATATCATATTCCTAAAATTGATAGTAATAGAATAATTTCATATTAAACTATTATAGATATATCACATAATGACTTTTTGAGTTAGAAGAGTTTATGGTGGCTTCTACTAAGTATTTTTTACTCACTTATGATACATTAACACTTCACAGACATATGAATCACATGCATGATATTTTAGGTAAAGGAATGAGATATTTACAGATTAATTCTTTGGTTGAATGAATCTTATAGAGTGTGTAATTTACCCATTATTGTTTCATATTTCTCAGTTTTGTTTCTTAATTTTTTTGGAATTTACGACATATAATTGAATTTTTTTAACTACATGACATTTTATTGTAAGCATTGGATTTTATTTCAAATTTTTTGAGTCGGTGATGATAAATTTATCTGTTTATCAATGTTGTGTTGCATATTATCAATTTATTTGATGTTATAAGCCATTGGAGGGTAAATATATCCACAATAAGTGTCCTCAACCCTTATTTCAAGATGAAAACATCTAGTAATCATACATTACAACTGAGGCCATGGGGTGTTTCACATTGGTGGTGCGAACACACATGGTGGGGTGTTAGAAAATGGTATTAGATTCATTCATTACTATATTCCTAATATATGTGTTCTTTTATAGTGGATATTAAGTGTTAGAACATTGTTTAGATGATATGTGTGGGTGCCTTAACAACATGACCGTAATAGAAGACCAAGTTATATCAAAGTGTGGGATTCTATTTTCTTAGTTCAATAAATATTTTTTTCTAATCACTCACCCATATTTGAGTGAGTAGCATGGAATTCATGATTCATTCTTTTAATATAGAATCATAACATATGTGTGTGTTTTAAATTACATTCCATGAATAATTTTTTTTTGAAAATCTATAGGACGTGATGTGTGGTATTTTGGATTTATGTGACCTATTTACTTGTGTAAATTTTTCTATTGATTCTTTTATAGAATTATGGAACCAAATATGTGAGTTTATGAACATTAAGAAAATGGGGTTGATCCAGATCACTTTAATGAGGTCATATATAAGGGGATATGGAGACCGTTCCATTTTGGGAAGAATTCAAGAGCCTTGTGGAAGGGAATATTATCTAGCGTTTATTAAATGTGATATATGGTATAGGGGTGAAACATTTCATTAAAGTGGTTATATGATCAAATATAGTTCATGTCTTCTAACCAAAAAATCCATATATGTTTTTAGAGGATAATATTAATTAGGGATTAAAATATTGGATAGAGGAAATGGATCATATCATTGAATTGATCGATCCTTAGAAAAAAAATAGGTGAATCTATATGTATTTATACATGAGGGTCTATCTCATCGCTGGTGGTATATCATATCCCTGATGAGGAGGATTGAGGGATTTCCCAAGGACAATTTGTAGAACCAATTCTGTGAGTTTTTTATCCTTTTCCATTTATTATGTATAGGGTTTATGTTTCTATAGAGATGAAGTAGGAAATTATGTTTGTTATATATTATACTTATAGTATAACTTTTTTTTCAATTTCCACCTCTTTGGTTGGAGATGATTTTTCTGAGGCATATCATATTGATTATGGGTTAAGGTTAGGGTTCTATTCAATAGTTCATATCTTTTTTTATCTTACCTTTAAAGAGGTGTTGATCAAGAATTTAATGGTTGAGAAAGATACTTATAAAGATATAAATGATTAAGTGGGATTATGTGGACCCTGTAGTGGTAAGAAGAAAAATGATATGATTCTATTAAAGTTGGAGTACATTATAGGGGTTAGGTAAAGAACTTATCACTTTATGATTTTGGAAGTGGGTTTCCAATTTTATACCTCTATATTCCAAGAGTTTCACACTCAACATGTTTTTACTAATAATCTCAATGAGTTTTTCTACTGATGAAATTTGGGTTATCATTATTTTTTTTTGTGGGGTTAAAAGGGGAGTGAATTTCTTTTTTTAAATTTTATACATTCATAAAAAACATGGGATCGTGATCCATATTTTAGTTTGAGTCATATATTTTGGGAAATTTTATTTAGATGGTATTATATGATCTAAGGGGTAGGTTTAGTGGGGAGATATAGAGTAGGGAATATAAGTGGATTAGGTTCAAGTCTATAAATCCCCAACCTATCTTACTTCATAATAATTATATTATAGTATCACTATAACATAAAAATATCTCACCATATACCAAAGGCAGACAAATAATAGTAAGGTTCTATGGGTGATAGTGTGGATACTATACCTTTTGAATATAAATATTTAAAATAACCTGAATAGTGCTTGAAATTCAAAATAACACCCACAACAAGACAAATATATTCATAAAATAAGCTAGATCAATATTTACTAGGTAATTCTAAACATATAAGAGTAATCTAGATCACTATTGGTATGATGACATATGAATATATACAAAATAACCAAAATAAACTATTATCCCAACATCAATGAACCACCCAACTGACCAAAAAACCCACACTATCTAGCCCATGCACCATATTCCCTTCCCAATAACATATGCTCATGATAATTATCCCTTTCCATTACATATTTCATAATACATAATGTATGCATGCATCTGAGAGGTACCATTTAGGGTGTGAGTGTGAACTCATTAAGCCATCACGGGTGATATCCCTAGATTATATCCATACATATACCATTTAATGAAAAGAATAATAAAAAACATTAAAAACCTATTACACAATCTACTCAACTAGATCTCAACTATAATCAATTGATACTTTACCAAGTCCATACAATGGTAAAGTGGAATGATGCCTCTAAAAGATATTATATTGGAAGATTCCTCAACCTTCCAATCAACCAATTCCTCCTAATTTATAAATAATCCACAAAAAATCTACCATCAAAGGTCCACTATGACACCCTTCTAGTATGTTTGAAATTAGTTCCACAAGATATTCCCAACTTATCCCTAAATATGTAATGAAAAATTCTCCCATTCATTGGTTGGATAATCTTAATATAACTCATGAAACTTAAAATAACACATCAATATTTAATAGGGAGAATAAACATCCCTAAATGATAATTAAGTTAAAATTTGAGACCAACTCATCATATACTACCATTGTAACTCAAGTGTCATCCTGAGAGGTGGTGATCAAGAACCTTACTCGTGACTACCCACATGAATTCATACATTACTAAATATAATATAACAAAAATAACAAATATAAAGGGTGAATAAAGAACTAAGTACCTCCTAAGAACCTCAAATATAATACAATTTTATAATGAACAAACCTTGTTCACCCCTGACATATGAACCCAAGTTGGCCTGTGACAAACCCAAGTCATGTTCTCGATCACCCCCGGATAGGAATTACATCAATGGTAATCAAGTAGAGAAATTTGGGAATGATTCCACTCATAGGTGTATTAAGAAAAGGAATTTCACCCATTAATATGGAATAACCTTTTCCTATATTAGAGGGCCACACCCCAAATCAATAACATACAAAAAAATAGAAATAAATGTAAATGTCACACATAAAGGTAAACAAGATCAACCACAAGAAAAAAACTAAAAATATATTATCATTTAATGATAAAACATATAGAGATAATAACAGGAAACCTAATAGACATAAATATTAAAGATTCCAAAATTAAAAATTATAGAAAGATCTAAGCCTGAAAACTATCTCTCTACACCGTGTGAAATACATTCACTTGCCTCCATCCCAACTCAAACCCAAACTAAACGATCATCCACTATAACCCTGTGTAACTTATAATAATAATAAGAGTGATCTATACATCATAATATTTAGTCACTCTCCAATTCATTCATACCATATAATAGTGAAATTATTTTATAAAATCTTAAAAATACATATAAAATATAGGTTATCCATTTCATTCTAAAATAAACAACAAGAAAATAACTTTCAAAAACTATTTCCTTTCCAAACAATAATTAAATAATTTTTAAAGAATAACCATTATGAATCCTTTTAAATAAAATATTCATGAGGTGTGATGATAACCATTTAAAGGAAAATAGAGCCTACTACTATGTCCAATTTAAAATATTGTTATATGATAATGTAAAAGAAACCCCCCATAAATTTGTGATCATGGTAACATAATATTTTGAGGAGGAAAACCTAGAATAAGTATATTGTAACCAATATCATGAAATACTAAGACAATATACCAAATAACATTCATAATACCTGGTACCACCTCCACTAGTCTATCTGAGGGGAATAATTCCATAAGTAGTGCAAATCCTATCTCAGGACCACCAGCCAGAGAGTGATCATGAACTAGTGCAATAATTGTCTCTAGGATTCCCAAATATCTACTAATGGTTTCCCACTACATGTAAAATAGAGGTGAGTTTAACAAGAATTAATCATATATTAATATTCATAATTTAGATCACAATAAGCCACACCCTCACCTATAACACCTTCATATGAAACAACCCCAATTTAGTCAAGATCACAAAAAATATATGTAAGCCACTTCACAATACACCATCACAAACATAAGACAATTAAATATTCTATAATAAAATAAATTGTTCATGTTTAAATGGGTTTTCATTTTCAAAATAAATAAATTGGAACATTCCAATTGGGCCACATGATTAATACTTAGGAAATAAAGTTACAAAATATACTTTCAAAACCAAATGTGTAAATATTATAAAAACATACAATGCGTGGGTTTATTTCCCAAAATTAATAATACCAAAACCACCTATATACATTGATATAACTCCTTACATTAGTTTATAAACCAACACACACATCACATTTTGAAAAATAATTTCAAAGAGCCATCCAGTAATATATTCAAATAGTTGGTGTGAATTGATTTCCAAAAGAGATTATGTATATTAAAAATGAATTGAAATCTCTTCCACTTTTTATTAAATTAAAAGATAAATAACATTCTTATAATAACATCTACAAATTATACTTTATTCCATTTTTAGAACAAAAAAATCATGCTTTAAAATCAACAATAAATTATTTTTCTAAATTTATAGAACTATACATGGACCATATATATTAAATCTCAATGTTTATCAAACCGTAGTGTTAATAAACCACAAAAAGGGTTTCAAAATAATTAAAATTACAATTTTAATCAACATAAACCCTAAATTATCATAATTAAACAATAAAAATTGATTCACATGGAACCCTAGGTTACCATGACCATTGTAGGGAAAGAACAAGAGGGGAAAATTGAAAAAATAGAGATAGAGAGAGAGGAGGAGGAGGAGGAGGAGGTTCATAGAGATTTCCATGAATATTACACCTTATAACTTTAAGAATCTCCTTGTTTTATCCATTAGGATGAAATTATAGGAGAGTGGGGAGAGACACAACTGAAGGGGGTTGAATGTAGGAGTGAATAGAAGACTACAACAGCTTTAATATGAGGAGGGAACAAAAGTAATTTTATATTTTGACTGAATTTGGGATATACGGATGGTTTGACCGTATGGTTTGGAAATTGTTTTGCCAACTATGAAAATAAAATTAGGAACCTAGAGAAATATGCATCAATTGGCTGCATGGTAAGAATTACTGTAAACCAGCTGTGTCTTTCTGAACAATAAAACTGTAGGCCTATTTCATAGTCACCACAAGGTTTGTAATAATTGTTTATTAACCTTATAAGATGCATTTCATGGAAAAACATTCCAAAATATAGGTTAATTCAACTCTAAAGGAGATAGGAATATAAGATACTAAAAAATAAATAAATAACGTAGAGATAAATAGGGTTGTGTTGTGACAATTGTGGAACATTTTATAGTCATGAAACCCAAATCAATGATGTTCTTTTTATGTTCGTATGATAGGGACCATCACATTTCCTTTTAAGATAATGAATACTTGACCATCATGGTTCCTTTATATGTGACTTAACATTGGGTTGATTTAGGATAAAGAGTGTTTGAAGGTTATATTTAGCAATTTATTTATCCTCATTAAAGGATCTGAGTGAACTCAACACCCATGTGGGAATCCTCAGAGCCTTAGGCACATATTTATTTTTCTCATATGTATATATATATATATATTATCCAGGAATATATATATATACATATATATTTATTCAATAATGTGAATTTTTTATATTTATATGTATTTATAGATATATACATCTTTATGTGTATTTATGTATATATATATCTGTAATCATATATATATATATATGAATGTATTTATATATATTTATGTAAATTTAATTTTTATTATATATGTTATATACTTATATATATTTATATGTATTTATGTATAATTATATATATTTATATTTGTATATATTTATATATATTATATAAATTTATGTATATTTATATATATTTATATGTATGAATGTATATTTATATAATTTTTTATCTATAAATATATATATTTATATGTATTTATATATATTTATATAAATTTATAGTCATTTATATATATTTTTATGAATATATATGTATTTTATATATAAATATATTTATATTTATATGAAATTATATGTATATATATTTATATATATTACATGGTTATATATTTATATTTAGGTATTTATATAGATTTCTATAAATATATTTATATTTATATAAATTTATATGTATTTATATTTATATATAGTTATGTTTATATTTGAATATATATATATACGTTTTTATTTGCATGAATTTTTATGTATAAATATATTTATGTTTACTATAATGTAAGGATAGTAATCATATGATGACATTAGGTATGTGGTAAAGTCGTAGGAATATGAGGAAGTAGTTGTGGATTCAAATTCGAGTAACCTATAATATATAATGAAATTAAATTGGTATATGGGTTGTGTTGGGATGTGTTATAGTCTTGGGCTTGACTTAATGGTGGTATTAGGATACCTAGGCCATGGGATAAGAGTTATTGGGTCGATTGGGTAACCCATAACAATTATATGCATGTATATAAATTAATTAAGAACCACTGCTAATTATTTAGTGGGAACTGGAATAACATCCATTATAAATATATATATATATATGTAAGTATATTTAAAAAATTTGTTAATTTTTTTTTTAAAATAGACGACCACTAAACATTGATAACTGTCACTAAAAAAACATTAAAAAATATTCCTATCAGTTCTTTGAAAGCATTATGAAATAATCAATGACATGGTTTTCTGTGATTGTATTTTGGAAACACCCCATGTCATTTAGAGACTATTTAAACTTCCATGTAAAAGAAAAAAAACTCTGTTAAATGAAATTTTTAGTGAATATTAATTTGGAACTAGCTAATCTTTAGGAATTAAAGACTCATTTGATGAATATTGAGTCCATGGTATTCATTTGATAGAGTGTATCTATGTGGGGTTCACATGTTCTTTTTTCCAAAAATGTTGATGGGATTGTATGGTTTTGTGTTTATTAGCACAGGTTGAACTAGGTAATCATAAAAAAATGATATCTATAACCTCATATCAATGATTGATTGATAAGTTGACAGTATTTTGGTGGAATTATATGATTTATCTTTGATGAAGTTTTTATCAATTGTGGGTGTGAGATAAGGATGTTATTAAGATTACATTTCAGACACAATATGTTCATTATAAATTTTGGGTAATATCATCTAAGGTGATGAATGCCCCAATGGTGTTCATGGTTTTGATGAATCATTTATTTCAACCATATTTATATACCTTTTTTATTTTTAATATATGATATTATGACATATTTTACATCACATGAGAAGCATGGAGAGAATTTATATCTTGTCTTAGATATCTTGTGAGCTCATCTCTTGTATGGAATGATGTCTAAAATCTAGTTTTAGATTTGATAGGTAAATTTCCTTGGTCACGTTGGTTTAGAATCTAGGATGTTAGTGGATGGTGAAAAATTAACCATTGAGGGGAAATAGTATATTCCCATAATGGTTTTGAGATTAAATGATTGTTGATGCCTTACTAGTTATAATTTCCACATTATTCATATTCTCCCTCTCTAAGATCCACTGATGACGGAACTCTATGAGAGGGGAGTGAAGTTATAATGGCATGATTATTGAGATAATTCTTTATAGTCGACGAATATAGGACATATGTCGTCACTTATTATTACATTATTAGATCCTAGGAAACAATATAAGGTATATTTCAATTCATTTGATAAGAAATTAGATTGTTTTTTGATGAAATAGGGTCATATTGTGGAATATGGTTCTCAGTAGATTTTGTTTCATGAAAAAAATCATCACACTCATGATCTAGAGTTGGTTTTAGTTGTTTATTCTCTTATGATTTTGAAATAATATCTGTTAAGGGACACTTTTTTGGTTTTCTTCGACCAAAAGTTCTTAAAGAATATATTTTTCTTATAAGGTTCTGAATCTTCAGTAGAATAAATGGGTTTATTATATCTATTAATTAAACATTTAGATGATATATTGGCCCAACAAGGGGAATTATATAACTTATGAATTTAGAAGGAAATTCTATGTGGATGTTTTTTGTGAATTGAATTCCGATTGGAAACTTATGACTCTCCTATTTTAGATGAAACTTGATTTTTCTATAATTTGTAGAATGGATTATCATATGGGTTATTTTAAGTCAATCTTACATATATTTCAATAAGTATATCCATCGGGCCCCTCATACCCTACTCTTTACTTTCTCATCAGCACCAAGTTGTGTTCAACAACCCATGGAATCATTTAAACACATATGCTCTACCCAATCCTAGCATTGATGGATGGTCCAAAACTCATCAAAACCCTACCCACGACACACATAAACTCTCATTCCACCATCCAAAGGGTTTTAAATACCAACCATGGGATGTACCCCCATATCACTTTTCATCACTAGGACTAATCTTATAATACATTCCCAACTAGACCTATATAACCAACCTAGATTACCCTCATCATATCTCACATCCTGATATCTACTCCATGTCTCTCATCAACCCAACCAATACATTCTTCCCTTGGTGACATAGTCACTAATTGATCTTAATTTACTCAATGTTCTATGGAGAATTTATTCCAACTCAAGGAGGACCAGACCATCCTATCTCTTCCGCTAATGAGATATCAATCCATATCCTCTTTACTCAATCCCACGAAATCTTGCTGGAATGAAAACTCATGGATAGACAAGAATATGGTAGAGTATTTCCTGAACCACAAAACTAATCCATATAATTATTTTCATCATGATACTCTACTCATCCTCAGTCACATTCTCCATTCCTTATCCAATATAGTAGAAAGATTTTGAACCCCAACTCAAGCTAGAACATCTACGTAAGTAATTATAGTAAACTATAGTTAGTTATTAATTTTCCAAAAATATTAATAATTTCAAAAATATCAACTACAAATATTGTTCCACAACAACCACATAAAACCCTATGCATCCATCCTTCCGAGTCATCCTATAGTCAACTCATACCAAAGAACCATTTTTTAAGATCGATTACATGATGTTCTTGTTGAATAGAAAAACTACCATAGCCTTATGGACATCCAAATTATTATCTAACAAGGGGGGATAAGAATATTAGGGGAATGGAAGGATCTCACCTTAAATCCACTATGAAATCATCCAAGAACCACCTTTTCCCTGGGGGGATCGAGCGAAGGAAGATAAGGGGTTGAGTTGGCCAAAATGGACATTTCCTTTATATCCCTCAACCTAAAAATGTGAAGGTGTTTGAACCATAAATGATTAATATACCCCTATTTTAAAAATAGTAATATGTAATGGTCATGGATTAATCCATGGTAACACAATGTTTAACCCACTCATAGAAAAACATCATGGTGTGTCCCCTTTGTTTATATCCTAATACACCTCCATAAAGAAGAACTACTAAACCCCACAACATGTTCCCCATATCATGACCCCTCTTTACATTATGAGGCACAACCCCCTTTGATATAACCAATATATATAGATCTTATCCTTTATGGTGATTCCTCCTCCTTGTGATAACCATGAAAGGAAAAAAATTGTAAGGCTCCCTAGACCTCATAAATTTTGGTTACTATTAGATTTTGATCCCCTAAACTATGGTTTAACACCTATACATAATGGTTTTAACAAAGTGAAAAATACCACATGAATTTCTAACACACCATGACACCCATTGATCATGGAATGACACTTTATGACATCCCTTATTATGATGTGACCTTCCCCAGTGTTTGTGTGATGATCCATTAGTAAAAAAAATACCAACAAAGGCTCACCCAGCCCTAATTTGACTAAAAATTCTAAATTTTCTCTATGAATGATGATCTAGAAATATATGTTTCATAAAATTATTAATTTACCATTATATAATTGAATTAGGATAAATTCTCCATGAATTGTTTGATATGATTTTCAAGTTCATCGATGGGAAAATGAAATGTTTTTTTTATTGATTGGTTAATTTTTTTTCAATTTCATATTTATCATGGATATCTATGATATTGAGGATCTTGAGAATATAAATGTATATGAGGTTGTGATGAATCATGGTATACCCTTTATCGTCACATTAGATCATAACGTGTTATTCAAATTGTATTTTTGGAATGTCTTGTATATATATTTATGATCGTAAGTGAAGTTGTGTATAAATTATCATCCATATATGGATGTTCAATATTATTTCATTATCTATAATCTCATTGAATTTCTCAAGAAAAATGTCCACATTTTTGGTAGTTCATGGTTGTATCATGTACATTTAGTGGAGTTTTTTTATAATAATATCTATCTAACATTGATTTAGATGGAACTGACTGAGGTATTATATGAGATAAATTCATGAACTCATTTATATTTTATAAAACCTCAGGAATAATACTTAGTATGACCTTTTTTTATTTCATAAATACGATCTTGTGAAGATTATCAGAAATAGGTTGATTGCTATTTGGTATAGACAAAAGTCTGATGAAAACCACATACATCAACCAATTGAGTTTGTAGTTAGGGATCATGGTTTTCATCTATTATCAACCTTGTTTGGGAAACATAAAATTGGTACAAAATTAAATTTTTCTTTTCATTATGTTGGTCTATTAATATTTTAAGAGAGGATTATAGAGGTTTCATGCAAGTTAGAACTACCTCCAAAATATGTTGTTATGGATTCTTTATTTCATGTTTCTTAGTTAAAGAACAATGAACTGAATGATTCTCATGTGCTCCATTGTGATTATGTGAAGATATAATAAATTCTTCTTTAATGGAGAATATAGTGAGGATTTTTCATTATAGTGGGAAGTAATTTTGGGTCATGGTTGTTCCTCTATTATATTATTTTTGGCAGAATGCCTTTTTACAAAATGGTACCTAGTAATTAGAAGTTGAGATGAGTTTTCAATGGATGGATTTTTTCATTAGTGAAGAATAATAAAGATTATAAATAATTATAAGCCTTATAGTGGATATTTTTAAATGATCCCCATCATTGATTTATGTACATTAATTAATTGTATGGTCCTCATTTTATTATGGACTTTTTTAAAAAAAATTAGGAGAATGGAGTGAATAGAAGCGAAGGGTGAAGAAGTTGGAGGTATACCATAATGGGAAAACCCATAAGAGGATATTGGGTACATTGTTATAGGCTACTAGGTATCCACTAGTATAGTGAAGGTTGAAAGACCCCAAGACCATCCATTGGGTTCCCAATTGAATATTGGTAGGATGATTAATCATAAGTGGGATTCGAAGAGAGATAGGGTGGTCATATTTAATGATGGTATGTTTCAAATTTTTGAATTCACAAGATTTGGTTGTTATTATGTAATAAAAGCAATTTATAGATCATTTATATTAGATATAGTGGACCTTTTGGGACCTAAATCCATATCTTCAATCTCTAAATTAAATATATGGTTGTAACTTTTTTTAGCATAAATTAGGGTTTTGATTTATGTATTGGATTAACTTGGGAATGTTCTTCATGAATTGTACTTTTTGTGTGATTTAAAAGAGTTATTGACCACAATATGGTTATAATTTGATTTATCTATCTTATAGTACATCAAAATATATACTTATTTGGTTTTTGAAGTTTCTAGAGGCTCCTGACATTGAAAAATTGCTTATCGTCATTATGGAAGGAGACCTCTTGAATTCATGTGGATTTTGTGTATTTTTATTTGAAAATATTTCCTTATTGATGATTTAAATTATTTATATGAGTTTCTACAATTTTAAAGTAAATTAGTTATTGAGAAGAGAATTTATTATGAATTTTTTATAGGTAATCATGAGATTAAAATGTTTCTTTATGACTATAATTGAGATTCACCATATTATTAATTGGTAAGAGTGTAAGACTGATATAGTGTGTGATAATTAACTAGATAATTAAATTATGATTTTATATTGTAAAACATGGGTTGAAAATGAGGAAATAATGGGTTTATTGATGTGAATAAAGTTAAACACATCTTATTAAATTCATGTAATGGGACTGTGGATTTTGTTTTCTATTTGGAAATGGTTTCACACAATTTATTATATTTTAATAGTTTATTTTCTAAAAATGTGAGAGTATACATGTGTGAATATGGGTAATTTATTTGGAATAAGGTAACTAGGTTTCCTTGGGAATTCACTATTGGATCGTAATGTATATTTATATGGAACAATACAATAGGGGATGTGAATTGTAAGTTTAAAAAATAATTTTTATACTTAAAGGAGACTTTGTTTAATAGAATTAAACTCATCATATTCAGAAACCTATTTTGTATTTAAACTATAATCAGACAGGGCCCTGGGACCGATGGACAAAGTATCATAATCAGTCAGTTAAGATAAGTAGTCCACAGGTTATAATTGAAATGAATCGTGTTCACGATAAGGGAATTATTTAATCAGATTAAGTTTGTAAAGAATCATAATCATAATGGTTATGATAATTAGAGTAAAACAAAATAACTATTCTAACATAAACTGTATATAATCGTATTGGTTAAATGAATTGATCATAATCACTAAAACCATTATTTAAAATATTGTAATCAGTAAATAGAGAATATAAAGATGAATATATCAAATGATTCAATTTCTATTAAAAATTAGTGAAAATATAAACAATTAAAATAATTCAATTATTTTAACCCATAGAGAAAGGTATCCAATAACCATGGATAGAGGTCCCCTAATTTATACTTTCAAGAAAGTATATCTTACCTGTACAAGGGTAAGCACTCAATCCGATGATTGGCTTCTGTATTTTTATCCATGAAATCCCTCTATCAAGAAGGTGATTGGCACCTCCATCTTTTTAGCCTCAAAATCCCTCAATCCACAAAATATTGGCACAACTATCTTCCTTTCCATGGTATCCCTTGATTGTAATCTTCAGTAATTGGTGTCTCACTAAGAAAAACAAAACACCTGAAATTAACAATTATGTAGAACGAGAAGTTAACAACTTGTACTCTTTAGGGTTTTCACACAAACCAATAATTTTTCAAAGATCTCACACAGTGTTGGTATTTCTCTAAAAAATATTATATGATCATTCAAATAAACTGGTATTTATAGGCCAACATCCCAATGATCATCTTGGATTCAAGCAGTTGGATTTTCTCTGGAATATTCGAAGGGACTTGGACACCTGGAACTCCAAATATCATTTTATAACTGAAGAAATGAAATAATTTTATAAAACATATCAAAACAGAATACAAGACATCATTTTAATTTTAATTTTTTCAATTCATTATGATATAGTTTTCTGGTTATGAAAAAATGAGTTTGAATGGATCCAATGATTCTTGTTATAAGTTTCGTTATTATTTTTATCATTATGAAAATAATGTCAGTAAGAAAACAATACGATGTGTATGATATAGGTCGAAATCAGTGTGTATAATAAAAATCATATCTAGACTCATTACAATAATCATGGAATGTCTTATTTCTGTGAAACTCATGAGTATGGTTTTTTTCATATGCATATAAAAATTTATAATGATTAAATGTGAACCAGAATTTTTAAATTGAGTATGATAAAACTATATATGAATTTATTTAAAAAGAGTGTTTGTGATTTAAAAAACAAAAAAGATTGGAAAAGTTAAAATAAGGATTTTGACTCAATAATCTCCCCCTTTTGGGAAAGCACAGACCACAATTTAAAACATATATAATGATGAAAGGGAAAACAAAACCTTTAAAGTGTGTATGATAAAACAATATATGAATCCATTTAAAAAGGGATTTTGTGATTTCCAAAACAAAAAGGAATATAAGAATCAAAATAAGTAATTTGACACAACAATCTCCCACTTTTTGGAAATCACAAACCATATGTTTAAACAAATAAAATATTACTTAAGAAAATAAATTTCGTATTTAGAAGTGAACACTTATACTTATATCCCTTGGAGTTTTAAAACTCTTTTGAAAATGATTTGAATGAGACTAACCCCCCCCCTAGGATAAGAAAATCACAAAGGATCATATTCTATCAAAAGTGATCCCCCTTAATAAAAATATTCTCCTTTCATAATTATTATTCTCTTATTCTCTCTTTTATGAGAATTTATCCCCCTATCGAATAAATTCCCCCTATATAAAACATTATCCCAATTTTTTATTTTCAAAAGGGAATATGAAAATTCTTCTTATACCTGAAATAAGGGTTAGAGAAATAAGAAATACAAAGTGATAAAGAATTTGATCATCTTTTTCACGAACAAACCCGAGTCGATCCTGAACCAGTCACCCGAGCCGGTCCTCGGCAAGGCCCGAAGGGCGTTCCCAATCTCCCTGGGCTGACAACTAGTGCCAGGAATAAATGTATACTGGAGGGAATGATTTATTTCCAAGAGATAAAACTAGGACTAGATAAATAAATAGAACAAAAAGATCATGCAGCAAAATGACAACTGAATCTTAAATAAACATAGAACCGATTTAGATACAAAGTACCACTAAAAAGAAGACAACTGTAGACAAGACCCCTCTACAACGATCTCTGTGTGACCCCTAGGTCACCTCCAACCACAAGACAAAAACTACCCCCACACGAGCTGCAACTATGGAAAATCCTGAATAATGGTTGAACCTACAACTGGAATGGTAATGGATAGGCATGAGCACAAAAATTCTCAGTAGGGATGCCAAAAGTAAACCAATAAATCCAAGTGTTTCCTTACCCAAAGTTGTCCAATGACACAAGTTTTTAAATACAATTATAAAAAAAGGTTTTTCCTATTTAAACAAAATAACACCTCTCTCCCACTATGAGAACCAACTCACACCTTATATTATTTCAAAAAAAATTACCATTTTATAAACAAAACCAAACAAGTAATAACAGGGTTGTGCAAAAGGGAGACATGTAAACAATAAAAGCTAAAATTAAATCAGTTTTGTAGAAAAATAAACAAGAAATACATGCTTTAACCAGGGGAGATGTTGAAAATCCCTAGAAAAACCCTGGATGCACTTGGTTCAGAACCACCTGCTGACGTATGGTGAATCCCCATAGCCTATAACCCACTGATTGCCCCCATGAAAAAATAAGAGGAAAATACTACCTAGCCTCTCTATCTACCAGGGGTCACCAACCTGTCTAATCGGAGATGGTGAGTAACCTTCACTCGATAATCTACAAGAATACCAGAAATTCATGGTGGTTATTGTAATACTATGTAAGTAGGAGGCCCTCATACGTGTGACTCATCTCACCTCACTTGCCTACCCCAAACATGGAAACCAATATATGATAACCCCTAAGGTATATCCCTCCTATAAATTTGACCCATATTTATATACATACATTTCATATCACACGAAGGTGATAACTGGGACGCCATACCATTTAACATTTAAACTATATCTTAAAATGCTCGAAGTTTCCAACCGGACATACACTTTTTCCAAAACACAATCTCTTTTAAGAGTTAGTACAAAAATTATCCTTGAATTAAAAGTGAAAAAAGAACCTTTAACTCAACATATCTAAATAAATTTACCCAAAACATCTAACCAACACTTCTTTTAAATTTACAAAGCCTAATGATCCCTTAAGAAAACATTCACCAAAACACACAACAAGGTCCAAACAGGAACACAGTTTTAAATGCACACACCAAAGAATTTTTCAAGGAAAAATGTACCAAAACCTTGAAAAATACATTTAAACATGTCCTTTTAAAATTCAAAATGAACCCCCATCCTTTAGAATCTGAAGAGAAATTTTTTGGAACCACAGTTTTTTAAAAAACAATATTTTATATCACCATCTTCATTTAGAGGCATATCCATGTGTGCACCTAGTGCACCCATGGATGTGTCAACATATAATGGTGCATAACACATCCAAAGGGTTACCCAAAAACCATTTCTATAAAACACCATTTTGTTTGAAACCATTTCCACTCACCCACTTTATTTGAAAATAACAAAAACCAACACAGTGAATCCATTAAATCCTTACCAAAGTGTTTTAACACAATAACCAAGCCTTAACATAAACAAATAATATTTATAAAACCATGTTCATTATCACACATTTTCATTGAAACATAAAAATCTCTATACATTTCATAAAAACTCAGTTCTTTAATAAAATAACAAAGGACATTCCAACAAGCTTCCTAGGTACCTCAAACCTAGGTAATTTACACAAAAATCATTTAAAAACTATTTTTAACAAACCAAATAAATTCCAAATTATGATAATAATATAAAAAATATTTCCATAGAGGTTTGAAACTATTTTATAACTTTATTAAAAATGTAAAGAATCAAAGGAAATTCTTTAGTAAAGAAAAACATGGAAACACCTTCTGAAACCTCATGCGATTGGAATGAAAGATCAATGGGTGGATGAACAACACCCCACGGACTAATCACACACCATAAATCCAAAGTAAACCCAAGAAACGCATTAAATCTAACATTTAGGGTTCACCCAACAAGAATAACCACATGGAAAACCCTAGAAATTGAGTGATAATAGGAGAATATAGGAAAAATAACTCACCGGAACGAACCACCGGAGGGAGGAGCTGCTACCAGAAGGAATTCTAGAGGGGAGGAGGGAATGTGCGATGTGGGCTAAGAGATAGAGGGTGTGTGAGGGTAGGGGGAGAAGTGGTGAGCGCATGAGATAAAAACGTGGGGAGGCGTGATAGAATAAGGGGAGATGGGTGATTGGAGAGAGGGAATAAAAAAGATGTGAATTAACTGGGGGTGCGTGAGTGAATAAGGGGAGTGGGTGATTGGAGAGAGGGAATAAAAAATTGAATTAATGGTGGGGTGCATGAGAGAATAATGGGAGTGGGTGATTGGAGAGAGGGAATCAAAAAAGAGATGAATTATTGGTGAAAGACGGGTGAGTGGAGAGAGGGAGCGCATGAGATAAAAAAAGAGGGAGGCATGATTGGTAGAAGAAATAGGGGGTGTGATTAGATAAAAAAGAGTGATGATTAAACTCCTTTTAAAAAATAAAATTAATAATAATAATAAAAACAGTAATAAAAAAATGATGTTAATGATAATAAATATGATGATGATAATAGTAATAGAATAATAATAATAATAATAATTTAAATAATAATAACCAAATTTTAATTACAACATTTATAATAATATTAATAATTATATTATCATAACGACGTTATTAATTTTATTAATGATAATAATAATAAAAACAATAAAAATAAATATAATCATAATCCTAATCATAATTTTATTCATTTTATTTTAAATAAAAAAATTAATAACAACGAAATAATAATTATATTTATAACTATTTTAATGATAATAAGATCATTAACAATTTTAATTAAAAAATATTTTTATCTACACAATAATTTTTTTATTATTATTTCTTAAACATTTACTTTATTTCATTATAATAAAGTTTTATTATTTTATTTAATGGGTAAACATAGGGGAATCTGGAACAAACGCATGGTTACTATCGACCGTGTGGTGCCTGTGCACTGGTTGAAAACCCACCAAAAACATAAAATATAAAAAAATTAAACATGAACTCAACCTGCACCTTGAAGAGGCTAATTTAAGCCAAGAAATAATAAAATAACATAATTTAAAAACTCGGGGTGTGATAATTCTCCCCACCAAAAAACTATCTACCCCCATAAATTCACCCAGCTGAAAGACAACCAAAACTCAAGTTATTTCCCGATTAAATCTATTTGGAAAATATGAGCCTCGAGTTGACTATTCACTCTACAAGTTACACATGATCCACTCAAAGAGATACCATAGCTCAAAACAATGGGACAACATGGGAGGGTTCTCCCACCACAAGAATTTCCCAAACCCAAGAATTAGAACTCAAACACACCACCCTAGGGGGGTAATGTGGGAACTCTCAACCGATCCAAACTAAATTATATAGTACGAGCGAAACAACACATTCGTTTTAACATGGAACTCTTGATACCACCCAAAAAAAAACCCCAACACTAGAGAAAAACCTTTGAGAAGAACTTAACCTAATCATTGAACCCGAGCTTAACTACAAACATTGATTCTCCCACATGCACTAACATCTCCAAACGAACACAGATATACCGAGATCAAACCTTACAAGGGAAAAAAACAATTTTAAAAAAAAATACATGATTAAGAAGTGCCTATTCTGATAAAAAAGACTATTTGGATTGCAATGGACCAAGTTCATCACATTCCTCCATTGGAACGATGATAATATAATAACAGTAAAATGTTAAAAGCATTGAAACAAGAATAAAAGGTCTTTAAATGATCTAATCCCAACATGGAACACAAAACCCAAATTGAGGATTCACATCCCCCAACAACTCTTGACTGTGCAGGAACTTCACCCCAGGACCTGCAATAGGGGCTCTGATGATCAAAGAATCTCCTACCTCAGAGTTAGGCACTAGAATCCTTTGGTCAAAGTGTCTTCTTTAGGTGACTCTTCCTTCATAATTTCTCTAGATGACCCAAACACCTGCAAGAAAGGTAAGTCTTTAGAGGGATGCCACACAATGGCTTCGTGTGCCCAAAACATCCACACTCATGGTACACCATTGAACGGTCTGATGAACTGGAAGCCCAAACCACTACAGTGGACTCTTTAGAAAGAGGTCCCTCTGGCACACTCAGTTTGCCATATGGGGAACCTTCACGAGAAACTAGATATGCTAGATTTCTAACCATCTGTGCTCCAGAGACCAACCTGACTAAGAACAACTCATCCACCACCTTCTCGAAATGATGGTCCATAGAAGGTAGGACTCACTCCTTGTTCTTTGGATGAATACCCACGATGAAGAGAGAAGTCTACATCAAATCCTACGATGTTACCTCTAGAGAAAATGAAACAAGTTCCTTGAAATGGTCAACATATGCCTTCACTATCGGTTGGACTTATTGAATACACATGAGTTATTCCCTTTTCTTTGTCTTCACCTCTTTAGATATAAACCATCGAATGAAGACGGATTTAAGTACATCCCACATCATCCAAAATTTCATTGATGGTGAGTTGAAAAAATCACATTCATCCAGTGTTGGAACTTTGAATAGACCCAAAACGGCACACACTCTAACATCTCTGGGAGATCCCAATACCCTGAAGACCCGCTCGACCTCTTCAAGCCACTTTACTACCTATAATATACCCTAATCACTATGAAGGATAGGAAATTCCCAAGAAAGACCAAAAACTAGGTATGACATATAAGTGTACTTAGGGACCTTTCTGGGTGAAATTTTCTAAACATATAAAACACCATTCCAAAACTGATATCAAATCAAAGTATAATTAAAATTAACAACTGAAATGACTTGCTCAAAAACCAAACAAATACAAACAAAACCCAAAATTACCTTTTTAAAATCCTCTTTTCATTTTATATTTCCAAACCGCCTTATTTCAAGGCCACTTTCCAAATACCAAACCGACTTTTCAAACCAAATTCAATTTCCAAAATCAATTCCTCTTTTTTTAAATCACTTTAGAAAAACAAGGTCAATATTTTAATTCCAAGTACACACCCTAGAAATACTATGAACTGTTTCACATGTATTCATCTAATTTCATCCATATGCACCAACACACACTTTCCATACATTCCATCACATGTGTGAACATTCATAAAGAGTACTTGAGGTTTCACCAAAACCATTTCTCTAGAAATTCCAAGAAAACATAATATTTTTAGGCCAAGAACTATCAGTTTTAAAACCCATTTTACGAATTTAAATCCATTTAAAAGAAATCATTCTCATTTCATAAACCCCTTTTTTCAATTTCAAAAGAACACTTACACCAACCAGAACCAAGATGACACTCAACTTTCATCAAACTATTGGAGTGAGGGACTAATAGTCATGCTTAACCTGGCGACATGGTAGTGGTCAATGCCCCAACTAAGAATCAGAAACTAGGAGGAACTTAAACCATGTACTAGGACTCCACATGGGTCAATACTCCATGTGAAACCATGATGTAACATTAGCTTTGCTCTGTTGTCATCCCTCAATCTAAAACAAACCAGAACAAGAGAAGGACTCAATTCCCAGACTACCCCTAGCGACTTGAGGTTCAGAATGAGCGAGGGTTCATGAAATCCTTCTCGTACCTACCTCTTGATTCCTAATAGTCCAAATCTCCATCTACCAGACACCCCAAATAACAAGGGCCTACACTGATACCATTTTGTCATGAACCAACCTATGTCGACCCAGAACCAGTCACCCAAGACGGTCTACGGCAAGTCCCGAAGGGCGTTCCTGATCCCCATAGGCTAAAAACTAGTTTTGGGCATCAAAGTATACATCATGGAATGATTTCAGACCAAGATATAAAACCAAGACCATATAAATAAATAGAAAAAACATATCACATATCAAAATGACAAGTGAATCTTAAATAAACAATGAACCGATCCAGATACAAAGTACCACTAAAAAGAACAAAACTAGAAACAAGACCTTGCTATAATGATCTCTGTGTGACCCCTCGGTTACCTCTAACCACAAGCCCAAAATAGCTCCCACCCGAGTAGCCACTAAGTAAAATCCTGAACAATAACTAAAACTGAAACTAGAATGGTAAAGGATAAGCGTGATCACAAAAATGCTCAGTAGGGATGCCAAAAGTAAACCAATAAATCCAACTATTTACTTACCCAATGTTTCTTAATGACACAAGATTGTAAATACAATTATAAAAATAAGGATTTTCCCATTTAAACAAAATAACACCTCTTACCCACTATGAGAACCAACTCATCCAATAAATTATTTCAAAAACAGTGTACCATTTTATAAACAAAAATAAAAGTAATAATAGGGTTGTGAAAAAGGGATACAGGTAAACAATACAAGCTGAAATGAAATCAGTGTTGCAAAAAAATAAACAAGAAATTCAAGATGTAACCATGGGTGATCCTGAACATCCCTAGACAACCCCTGTATGCACTCAATTCATAACCACCAACCAGCGTATAGTGAAGCCTGATAGTCTATAACCCACTGATCACCCTCATGAAAAAATCAGTAGAAAACCTCACCTGGCCTCCCTATATACCAGGGGGAACCAAACTATATAATCAGGGCTAGTGAGTAACTTTCACTCGATAATCTATAAGATGCCCAGAAACCCATGGTGTTTATAGAAATACTGTGTATGTTGGAGTCCCTTACACGCGTGACTCATCTCACTGCACTTTCCTACCCCAAAAACGGACACTGATATCTGATAACACTTAAGGGGTATCCCTCTTATAAAGTTTCCACATATTTAAATACATACATTTCATATCACACGAAGGTTCCAATTGGGCTGTTATACCATTTAATATTTAAACCATTTCATAAAGTGCTCAAAGTTTCCAAATGATAATACACTTTCACCAAGACACAATCTCCTTTAAAAGTTAGTACAAACATTATCCTTAGGATAAAAGTTCCAAAAGAGCCTTTAACTCAACATGTCTAAATAGATTTAATCAAAACATCTTACTAATACTGATTTTAAATTTATAAATCCCAATGAGACCTTAATAAAATATTCACCATAACCCACACCATGAGCCAAACTGGCACACAGTTTTAAATACACACACCAAATCATTTTTCAAGGAAAAATGGGCCAAAACCTTGAGGAATAAATTTAAACATGTCCTTTAAAAATTCACAATGAACCCCCATCCTTTAGAATCTGAAGATCCCTTTTGTGGAACCAAGGATTTTAATAAAAACACCAATTTATATCACCATCTTCATTTGGAGGCACATCCATGTGTGCACCTAGTACACCCATGGATGTACCAACATCTAATGGTGCATCACACATCCAAAGGGTTTCCTAAAAATAAAATCCATAAAACACCATTTTTTTAAAACCATCGCCACCCACCCACATTATTTTAAAATAACACAAAGAAAATCATAAAAGCCGTTAAATCCTTACCAAAGTGTTTTAACACAATAACCAAGCCACGACATAAACAAATAAAACACATCAAACCAAGTTCATTGACAAACAATTTCATTGAAACATAATAATCTCTATACATTTCATAAAAACCCAATTCCTTATTAAAAGAACAAATGCAATTCGAACAAGCTTCTTAGGTACCCCAAACCTAGGTAATTTACACAAAACTCATTTAAAACCAATTTTTTACAAACCAAAAAAATTCCAAATTACTATAATAATTTTAACAAGAGTTTTATAGAGGTAAGAAACAAGTTTATAAATTTATTAAAAATATCAAGTATAAATGGAACGGATTTAGGAAAGAAAACATGGAAATGCCTACCGAAACCTTGTGGGATTGGAATGAAACTTCAATGGGAGGAATAACGACACCCCACTGACTAATAAAACACCATAAATCAAAAGGAAACCCAAGATACACATTAAAACTAAAAATTAGGATTCACCCAATAAGAAACCCCACATGTAAAACTCTAGAAATTGAGTGGGGAGAAAAGAATATAGGAAAGATAACTCACCGGAAGGAACCACCGGATGGAGGAGCGGCACCCAGAAGGAGTTCCCGAGGGGAGGAGGGAGTGTGTGAGGGGGGTAAGAGGAATAGGGGTGCATGAGGTTAGGGGGGAAGGGGTGAGTGCATGAGATTAAAAAAAGAGGGTAGGCGTGAGAGAATAAGGGGAGATGTATGATTGGAGAGAGGGAATAAAAAAAGAGATTAATTAATGGGGAAAGAGGGGTGAGTGGAGAGAGGGAGCGCTTGAGATAAAAAGTGGGAGGCATGATTGGTAAAAGAAATAGGGTGTGTGATTGGATAAAAAATAGTCATGATTAAAACCCTTTAAAAAATAAAATTAATAACAATAACAAATAAATAATTAAAAAATGATGTTAATAATAATATTGATAATAATAATAATAATAAATTAAATAATAAAAAAAATGACAACATTTATAATAATATTAATTATTATATAATCATAACAACATTATTAATTTTCTTAAAGATAATAATAATAATCATCATCATCATCATCATCATCATCATCATAATTTTATTCATTTTATTTTAAATAATAATAAAATTAATAACAAATAAATAATAATAATATTTATAACTATTTTAATGATAAAAAGATCATTAAAAATTTTAATTAAAAAAAATTATCTACACAATTATGTTGTTATTATTTTATCTTAAACAGTTACTTTATTTTATTCTCATAAAGTTTTATTATTTTAAGTAATAGGTAACTGCAGGGGAAACCGGGCCAACCTCATGGTTACTGCCAACCGTGTGGTGCCCGTGCATCGGTCTGAAACCCATCCAAAACATCAAATATCAAAAAAAATTAAACATGCACTCAACCCACACCATGAAGAGGATAATTGAAGCCAAGAAAAATAGAATAAAATAATTTACAAGTGTGGGGTGTGATAATCATGGAATAAGTGACAGAATATTAATCCAAGAAATGGAAAAAAGTCAATCAAATGATATGTAAATGTCAATGTCTTTTATTACTATTTCAAAAACAAAAAATACAATAAGAGTTGAATAAATTCTTTTATTTTTCTTTTCCATCCCATTTCCTTTCTTAATGAGGTCTAAGACAATTGTATTAATTTTCTTGAATACTTTCCTATCCTCAATCATCTTATCAATAGATTCTTATTCAAACTAGAATTTCTATTCATGATCTTCAAATAATTGGTCCTGGATAGTAATCACTTATTCTATATATTTGATCTTCTCTTATAGAGTATTAATATTTTATTCTTGAGCCTTACCTTTCCATCTTGACCCTGATACTTTTCTACCTAAACTCGGGTTACCTATTCTAGGATTTAAACTCTGTTACTCAACAAAGAAGTTTGAATATTAAAATCAAATACATCATCTTTTAGTTCCATCAGCCTTGTAATTTCCAAATAATTGTATTTTATCTTTCCTATTAAATGCTTAATATCTCTTGGATGAGTTTCTTCTGAAGATATGATTTTTTCTAAAAAATTCACTTTTTCATCCATTTCAATTTTCAAATTATTAAAGGATGTTAAGAGTTCATTAACCAGATTCCTCACATCTTCAATTTTATTCTATGGCATCTTGACACTTTCATCGACATTAAAATACCATTTTATAACATTTTTTAAATCCTTTTTCAAGAATGAATTCTTAAAATACTTTTAAATTGACTTCAAGACATAGAAACATGTCTTTAACAACTTTAACTGAGTCAGATCTATCATTATAACTATTGGAAACAATATAAATCTTTTCATCAAGTTTCGAAAAATAAGAAATGATATTTTCTAGCCTTCTCAATCCATGATCAATGTATTGAACTCAGTTGATTAATATTGTTCTTTCAGAATCTGTAACCTCTTAAAAATTAATAATCTCACCATAATGAGTTCCCATGGATACATCCTTCAAGGATTTATTTTTATTTTCATCGAACTGTATTTCATATTCTTTATTAGAAATAAGGATCAATTTCTCAGGCATGATTTCCTGAGTAATTTTTTTTACAATTGAATACACGAAGAATAAAATTTAAATGATGTTGCATCAAAGGATTCCACATTAATTTTATCTTAAAGAAGACTTTCACTAAAATCATGTTATTCTTGATTTTTATTCAATTCATATTATTATTCTTCTTCTCATTTTTCTTCTTCTTATTTTCCTTGTTCTTCTTCTTTTTCTTCTTTCTCTTAATGTTCTCTAATGTTTTCTTCAATTTTTCTTAGATCACTGACTTCAACTTCTTCTATAGTTTTCTTTTGATCTTTATTTGGTGAAACCAATTCTTCACCAACCTTTTCTTTTCTTTTCCCCTTCACTTTTATAGACAAAATAAATGGTTATTATTCAACATGTTGTTTCAAAACAATATAGACACTGGATATTTTTACTCCCTTTAATAGCCTCAATATCAACGGTCTGATCCTTTCTCTTCTTCATTATATTTTTCTCTTCATCCTCCTTAAGGACTTCCTAAGTACAAATTTTTTCGGCAAGAGCCTCAGTAGGGTCAAGACCACATTGGTGGTCACCCTCTTTCATTTTTATATTTTTTCTTCCTCTAATCAGTTGTAAATTCATCTTATACTGCTTTTTTCTTTTTTAACTTTTTAGGGGATTTGAATTGGGCTTTTCTCTTCTTCTAAAAAACAATCGGCACTGATTTTTTTCAATATATTGACTTCCTCTAGAACATTCTTTATTTGTTTAGTCCTAAAAGGATTTTTCAAAATTCTTTGTTTGTGAATTAAAACATAATATCACTCCTCTGATAAAATCTTCACTAAAAAATGAGCTTTTAAACTCATCTATTTTGAAATTATTGACACTTTACATAACCTAAATCATTCGATAAGAAAATTACTTATAATTCTAGGAAACATAATCAATTGAGATTTAATCTAACCGAACATCAATCTCTTGATTCTCAAAAAGATTAATCCCATCAGATTGAATTTTATCATATTGAACAAATAATCAAGTACCAAAATATCTTAAAACTCGTGTGTTTCCTTATCACATTTCTTTGAAACTAAAAAACCTTACATCCAAAGATTTGTTATATGTTTGTCTTAAGAAATATGATAAACTTTCCTTTTATCCTCATGAATCTCAAAAACCTATTAATCTTCTCTTTTCTTATTAAAAGTTTTTCTAATTTTGGATCTTATGGGAAGGATATAAAGTACCTCCCTCAGAAGGAATTCCAACAAAAAAAATTATTTTTTTATAGAAAAGGTGTATTATTTTTCATACATATAAAATGAAATCATAAAATTATCATTAATTTGATTGTCCTGTAAAAATATAAAAATTCATCGATGTGAACAAGACACTAATTTTTTTGGGTTTTTTCAAGACAAACTAACTCCCATAATTGAAACATTATAATTATTTTTTAGAAGAATCATATTTTCCATAAAATTATATTTAAAGTATCCTTTATATTTGTAAAATCATTGAAGAAAAATCCTTTCAGGACATCTCTTTTTTAGGAATGTCTTTGAGAGATGATGCAGTGGACTCTCACACGAATACAAAAACATTATCTGAACACAAAAACATTCAGACTTTGATATTTAAGGAATGGAAGAGATTTCAACCCAAAAGATGAAAAAAACGATGTGGGACAAGTTAGGGGGTCCCTTTATATATGCGAGGTATGGTGACGTTCAGATTCTGTGGCTCAGATTAGATCAAAAAATCCAATGGTAGAGAAAAAATTTGAACCCTTGAGGTTTTTAATATAAAAAAATTATCATATTCAAGATCTAGGGGATAATGATTTTTTTAAATAGATAACAAAAATTAAAAAATTAATTAAAATGTTGAGTGAAAAAATGTAATTTTTACCTTTAGGAGTCTTTGTATAGGTCATTTAGTTTCAATAAAAATTTTTATTTAATAAAAAATGAAATAGAAAATCCTGTGTATGAATATTTTGAGTTTGAGAAACATGAGTACGAGAATTTATAGTATGAGAATCATGAGTACGATGATTATGGGTATGATAACTTCAGGTATGAGAATTATGGCGATGAAAAATATAAGTACCGGAAAAACTTTTAATACGAAAATTTTGAATACGAAAATTTTGAATAATTAAATATTTTAAAAAAATATATATGTACTCCCTATATGAAAAGGAGTAACTTAATGTAAGGATATGGTTTAGAAAAGAAGTAAATATAAATTATTACTTTGAATTGATCATTCATAGTTTTTGTTGACTGACTGACTGAAAATTAATTTTTTATTGAGAATAACCCCCTTTTAAGGGATGAGGAGGAACCCATATTGACCTCATCGACTTAGATAAAAAAACTGCCCCAATAGACCAAAACACAAAGACCAAAAACAAACCTCACTATAAGAAATAAGTTCCACCCAACAAAAAAAATTAAGTCCAGCTTCCACTGTCTCAGAGCTGTACGGCTAGCTATCCCGTGCCAAAACGCATAGGCCTGGTACCGATGGCCGAAACCATACCCTCTCAAACATCTGATTTTGAAGAACCATGGAATAGAAAGAAACCATTGCCTTGAACCTCATCTCGAACAACTTATTATAGACAATTTGGTTGCAAAATCCCTTAAACTGTGGAAAATCATGGCCAAAAATAGATCACAGCCCCGATAAAACAAACCACAAAACAAAACAGCCATCAACATCCCAAGCACATCAATTCCACATGAACCTGTAGAGCTTCAAGAAACATCAACACGAAGGAAACACAAAATAACTTGCAAGAAACCAATAGAAACTCCTTTGCATTCTTCGGAAAATAAAATCCATGACCAATTAATAGGAACAACATGCACAGACTTGGCATTATTATAAAGAATTCCCTTATTGAAAAAAACTGATAGATACATATCAGTATCTCCTTTTCCATCTCATGCTCTATCACCAAAGGCATATCATCACACTCCAATAAAATGAATCACATCACACCGAAAAAACATCACTAAAAATAGAACCATACATAAGCCTTCATGCATGAAAAGCCATCCTATTGCAGCTGGTCCACACCCCCACCGCAACACATAGTGAACACGAACCCACAGTCACCAACATTCAATCTCCAAATGCAAGACAGAGCCAGATCACATCACCACCCTCTTTTCCTCACTCGAAGACCACCTTGAACCACCGACCGTACATCCAGCCGACGCAGAACCATTGAGTCGACCCTCAACAATGAGAAGATGAAACAAAGACTAATAGCTTCACCTCATTACCAAAAGAATCCCTACCTAGAGAATGGTAAAGAGCGAAGATAATCCAAAATCGGTGAGAAATTCCAAGATAGCCACACTGAAGAAAGAACCTTGATGCCTCCCCTTAGAGAAGAACCTCCATCACAGAGTACTGAGCAGAAGGCCAAACATATTCCAAAGTGGACCCGAGGCGGAGAGAATAAAGGAGGTGATAGGGGAAACCCTAATCACTTTATCTCCCCTTACAGGCTTATCCCCAAAATAAAAATATCATCAAGTTGGTCTTGTGTCCTGATGAATTGTAATATAATATATTCTTTCACTATGTGATCCTTAAGGAAGTGATTCATAATATCTAGGTGTTTTTTACTTGAGTGATGTGAAGGGTTTCTACTTAAATTTATGTCACTAGTGTTAACACATAGTTTATAAGGCCCCAGCCTTAAACCTTACATAATCTTGAGTTATTACAATATTACACATTGAGGATCTTTTCGGGTTTAGAGTTTTAGAGAATTAGATCATAAAACTTGCATTACATTCCACATATAAACAAAGTGGTTACATAAAGATAGTATTCCTCATTCCCATCAATGGAAACACATTTAAAATAAAACATGGATTATTTCTTGACACTTCCTTGACACTATCATCATATCATGTACCTTTCCCTTGACCTGTGAAAAACATTTCAAAAAAAACTTGGGATGAGCATAAAAAGCTCAGTATGGGTTATAAAAACATGGAAAGGAAACATGGGTACATATATACATAAGAGTGAAATCATACTTTACCCATAAAACATAAGCACTTTAACATACCTCATCAAATCATGAATAAATCATAGAAATCATAAGACATAAAGGTAACTTGAGGAATTCATAACATTCTTACGTAGGGAGTAACCCTCTTGGTTACGTTTGGAATACTCATCACAGTATATTCCCTAAATCTCTTCGGAGAAACCTTAATGTTTCACTCCTCCGCGTTACCCAATGCATTGGAGAGCTATATCGGGCTCACCCGCCCTTAGTCTATCACGGAACCACCCATCTGCATAATAATGCCCAAGAACCTCAACATAATCGTATCACATAAAACATGCATAAAGGAAACATAACATTTCCACCTTTCAATCACAAGATATCAATACAACACATTGATATAAAAATATTATGAAAACCATTTTCAATACCAAAATAAAAGACAATTAAAACATGGTATTTGTTTTTCTTTTAAAAAGAAGGTATGGCTTATAGAGGAAGCTGAAACTCAAATAACGGTCACAACGGCGGAGAAGTCGTTGTCGCCGCATACAAATGACAAAAACATTCCCTTTTGTCGTTTAGTAAAACTATTTGTATAAAAAATATTCCGTTTGGATAAATGTAAATGTCAAAGGGGTTTATACACCGTATAAAAGAACGTTGTGTATAAAACAAAATATGCCCCAATGAAAGGAGATTGAGACGAAGTCCGATACCTCGTATCCGACTTGACCCGACCGTTCTTTAATCTCCTGAATAATAAACTTGAGTTAATCTCTACTTGCTTAAGAACCTTTTTCAAGTTCATTATTCCTTTTATACCATGTTATGAACATCATGTAATCATTTAAGTTAATAATGTTCATTTTGTCGGTATATGGTTCTTATGTCAAAAATAGACTTCTAACACTTACATGTTGTTAATTTGGTCAAAGGTTTGTTATATCCAGAATGATATTAATGATTTGGATAACATATATATCATATATATTCATAATATACATGTATTTATAATATTACATCACATTTAGAGGTAAGAAATGAAATGCATCGTTCATGGAGACGGTAAGTCGTACGTACGCATGAACGCTACTTCCATTTCTAGTTCATATTTTATGGAATGGAATCATAATGATATAAGAGTTTATAATAATTCCAGTATAATAACATATATAAAATCATTAACTTTATCCTTTACACATCTCACATATGGTATTAAAGAATCAAATCACTTTCACGGGGCGGTAGTCCGCACTTCCTAAAATGAAGATATCGTGTTTACCCATAATGGAAACAATAATGTTATGCCATAAATGAAAAATACAGAAGCATAAGGAAATAATAAACATATTATATATCATATATAAAAATAGTGACGTCATAATGGCCACCTTTTAAGGTGTTGAATGAGTATTGAACAATCATCGTTTCGGGAGGCAGAATTTCGCCATCCACAGAAACTGTATGTTCTTTAACCATTTTATGTAGTTTTGTGAGAGTGTAGCTAGAATAAATCTTATAACAACATCCTAGTATATTGAAGATACTGGTTTTGTTACAAAAGAAGTAAATAAAAAGAGTTTATGGGGTCGTAGAAGCAAAATAAAACAAATGAACATGAGAGAAAGAATTACCTTTAAAAGTGTAACTCCTTTTGATTTGAGCCTAAAGGCTTACTTTGAAAGGATTATTCCCAAAGGGAATCCTCTAGGATAAGGAGAGGGATGTGTATAGAGTAAATGGGCATGGTATGTTTGAGCCAAAGGCTTGAGGAGTGGGTGAAATGAGGTAGAGGTGGGGGCCTTTTATAAGAGGAGAGGAGGGGCACTTTTGGAAATCATGAAACTATTATTTTATTTTCAAAATTGTTTCGAATTTCTAAGGTCCCACATTGATATAATTAGTGTATAAGGTGATAAGGGTTCTAAATCCACTCATCCAATTGGTTTTGGCCATGTGTAGGTTTTATATTTTTCATTATATTTCCATTTTATTTAAATCTTTAAATAATGAGGTCATCGCTGCATCATCATGATGTCATAAATAATTTAATTTATTTAAAGTCTAAAAATTATAAAAAAAATACTATGATGTAGGAAATATTTTTATCTTTCCAATTACTATTTATAATCAAAAATCTTATCTTTATAACCCCATGTAAAAATTGTTTTCGTAAAACATATTATGTTTGTTTCATTTTTACTTTTACATTAAATAAAAAGTTATTTATGTCATTTCCCAACCAAAGTGGATCGATGGGGTCCCCAAGTTGACCCATGGCTTTTCTTGGTCGTCCATGACACAACCAATGAGGGTAGGACATTTTTCAAGCTCATCTTATTTTATTAAAGCATTATTTTTAACTTAAACTACACTAATTACCCCTAATCGCGATTAAAAACTTAATAAGTTACTTTTCACCAAAAAATTATTTTAATCTCATTGAACCAAATATTACTTCTTATTGACAACCATGTATTTCGGATTTTTGAAATTCAAAACACAATGATGGAAAAATTTCATTTAAACGGAAAAATCAGTTTTTATAAGTACCACTTAGTGGTTTCACTATTCATCAAAAATTGAAGTTTTTCAGAAAATTACCAAAAATTCACCCTAAGCTATATTTGATATTAAAAATTCAAAAATGAAGTCTATTTTACAAAATTCAAAACATATATGTCACATAAATTAATTTAATAATTAATTCCCGCTGTCATAGCAAATAGCGTGTTTTTATAAAACAATAAGTATCAAAAGATTGACACCAGTTTAAGTCTAATTTCAAAGTGAAATTGATTCCAATGACCACCATTGGATTAAATGGTAAAAATATATTCTAATTTCACTTAAAAACCAATTCAAAACATAATCTAATCATATAAATAAATTATATTAAAAATCATTTTTGATGTAAAATGCAGTATTTTTCACTATTCATTAAAAAATGAACATTGTCAGAAAAATACCAAAAATTCACACAAAGTAAATTTTGATGTCCCAATCATAAATAATAAGTTTATTTTGACAAACATAGTTTATAAAATTGTCAAAAGATAGATTCAAAATTGGTTTGCCATCAAAAGGCAGTAAAACAATCTTTTAAAAACATTAGTGTATTTCATGCTTAAGATTGGATTTATTTTCACTTTAAGCCTCTAAAACACTATCCTAATCATTAATAGACATAGACAAAAAATATATATTATTAATTACTTACTTGGGATGTTACATCCTTCCCCCCTTTAGAAAATTGCGTCCCCGCAATTTATTTACTTATCGAATAAATGGGGGTAATTATCCCTCATTGCATTTTCAGATTCCCATGTTGCCTCTTAAATCATGTGGTTTTTCCACAAAACCTTTACCTGGTGAATCACCTTATTCCGTAACACTTTCTCCCTTTGGTCAAGAATCTGGACCGGTTGTTCCTCATAAGATAGGTTCTCTTCCAGCTGAACTACCTATGGACTCAAAACATGAGATGGATCTGGCATATAATTTCTCAACATCGAAACGTGAAAAACATTGTGTACCTGAGATAAACTCGGAGGTAAAGCCACTCGGTATGCAACTGATCCAACTCTCTCTAGAATTTCATATGGTTCAATGAACCTTGGACTCAACTTTCCTTTCTTACCAAATCTCATCACACTTTTCCAAGGAGAAACCTTGAGAAAAACATGATCACCTACCTCGAAAGATAGATCCATCCTTCAGTTATCCGCATAACTCTTCTGCCTACTCTGAGCTATTCTCATGTGTTTCTGAATCAGCTGAACTTTTTCTGCCATCTCTTCTACCAATTCTGGTCCCATCAACTTCCTTTCACCCACTTCATCCCAGAAAGCTGGAGTTCGACACTGCTGCCCATATAATGCCTGAAATGGCGCCATCTGTATACTGGAATGAAAACTGTTATTATATGAAAATTCATCCAAAGAAAGATGTTGGTCCCAACTTCCCTGATAATCCATAGAACAAGCTCGTAGCATATCCTCCAAAGTCTGAATTGTTCGTTCTGAATTCCCATTTGATTGATGATGAAAAGTTGTACTAAAATTTAATTCAGTACCCAACGACTTCTGAAGGCCTTTCCAAAAGTTAGAAGTGAACCTGGGATCACGATCAGATACAATGGAGAGAGGAACTCCAGGTAACCTGACTACCTCTTTAAGATACAAACGGGAAATTTGATCTAGGGAAAAAGTATCTCGTATAGTAAGGAAATGAGCAGATTTAGTCAAGCGATCAACAATAATCCAGATTGCATTATTACCTCGAGATGTCTTCGGTAATCCCACAACAAATTCCATGGATATATTCTCCCATTTACACTCTGGCATTGGTAAAGGCTGAAGCATCCCTTTCGGTAACTGTCGCTCTGCTTTAACCTGTTGACATGTCAAACACTTCACAGTAAAATCAGCAATATCTCTTTTCATTCCATCCCACCAGTAATACTCCCGCAGATCTCTGTAAATCTTAGTACTGCCAGGATGAACTGAAAATGGAGAACTATGAGCTTCACATAACAACTCTCTCTTCAACTGTGAATCACAAGACACACACAATCTCTTCCCAAATCTCAAAACGCAATAATTATCAATGTTGAATTCAGGAAACTTACCTTTCTGAACTAGCTCTACCTTTTTCTAAAACTCACTGTCTTGCTTCTGTGCTTGCTTGATTCTATCTGATAGAGATGATCTCACTGATACCTGAAACAAAACAGAAGAAAATCCTGCGCCAAAAACTTCTATGCCAAAGTTCATCAAATCCTTAACCAAAGGATCACGTTCCAAACTCAACATTGTTAATGAAGCATTACTTTTTCGACTCAATGCATCAGCCACTTTATTTGCTTTTCTTGGATGGTAATGAATTGTACAATCATAATCCTTGATTAAGTCCAGCCATCTCCTATGCCTCGTGTTTAACTCTTTCTGAGTGAATATATACTTTAAACTTTTGTGATCAGTATATGTTTCACACTTCACTTCACACAAATGATGCCTCCAAATTTTTAAAGTGAAAACAACAGTAGCTAATTCCATATCATGTGTAGGGTAATTTACCTCATGAGTATTCAACTGTCGCTAAGTATAAGCAATTACCTGATCATTCTGCATTAGGACGCAACCAAGTCCTTTCAATGAAGCATCATTGTATATAACAAACTCACCATTCCTGGAAGGTAGTGCCAAAACTGGAGCATTCACCAATCTTCTTTTCAATTATTGAAAACAATCATCACATTCTTTTGTCCAGATAAACTTAACACCCTTCCGAGTTATCTTAGTCATTGGACTAGATAACCGTGAAAAATTTCTAACAAACCTTCGATAATAGCATGCCAAACCAAGGAAGCTACGAATATCAGTTACATTTGTGGGTCTTTTCCATTCTTCAACAGCTTTTGTTTTTTGCAGGATCAACGGTTATGCCATCTTTAGAAACAATGTGACCAAGGAAAGAAATTTGTTGCAACCAAAACTCACACTTGCTGAATTTACCATACAATTTCTTTTATTTTATGGTTTTCAAGATAACCCTTAAATGTCTTTCATGATCCTCTTTCATTTTATAAAACACCAAAATATCATCAATAAACACAACCACGATTTATCACCTGAGTCAACTGAGCCATCACTGCAACAAACAGTTCAATTCTGATTCTGACCATCTCAGGATACGGATTTGAAAGGTCATTTCCCTCTGTATGCCTTCCCAGAAAAGTTGTTATGTTTCCTCTATGAAAAAACATTCTTAACAAACATGTCTCAGATGAAGCAACATGGTAATCTTCAAATGCTATATCATTTCAAAAAAATATTTTTGGATAATCATTTAATAGAATTATAACTCCTAAAGTTGTCTAAACCGACCTTTGATACCAACTATAAGGCCCCAGCCTTAAACCTTACTTAATCTTGAGTTATTACAAGATTACACATTGAGGATCTTTTCGGGTTTAGAGTTTTAGAGAAATAGATCATATAACTTTCATTACATTCCACATATAAACAAAGTGGTTACATAAAGATAGTATTCTTCATTCCCATCAATGGAAACACATTTAAAATAAAAAATGGATTATTTCTTGACACTTCCTTGACACTATCATCATATCATGTACCTTTCCCTTGACCTGTGAAAAACATTTCAAAAAAAACTTGGGATGAGCCAAAAAATCTCAGTATGGGTTATAAAAACATGGAAAGGAAACATGGGTACATATATACATAAGAGTGAAATCATACTTTACCCATAAAACATAAGCACATTAACATACCTCATCAAATCATGAATAAATCATAGAAATCATAAGACATAAAGGTAACTTGAGGCATTCATAACATTCTTACGTAGGGAGTAACCTTATTGGTTACGTTTGGAATACCCATCACAGTATATTCCCTAAATCTCTTTGGAGAAACCTTAACGTTTCACTCCTTCACGTTACCCAATGCACTGGAGAGCTATATCGGGCTCACCCGCCCTTAGTCTATCACGGAACCACCCATCTTCATAATAATGCCCAAGAACCTCAACATAATTGTATCACATAAAACATGCATAAAGGAAACATAACATTTCCACCTTTCAATCACAAGATATCAATACAACACATTGATATAAAAACATTATGAAAACCATTTTCAATACCAAAATAAAATTCAATTAAAACATGGTATTTATTTTTCTTTTAAAAAGAAGGTATGTCTTGTAGAGGAAGCCAAAACTCAAATAACGGTCACGACGGCGGAGAAGTCGTTGTCGCCGCATACGTATGACAAAAACATTCCCTTTTGTCGTTTAGTAAAACGCTTTTTATAAAAAAGACTCCTTTTGGATAAATGTAAATGTTAAAGGGGTTTATACACCGTATAAAAGAAGGTTGTGTATAAAACAAAATATGCCTCAATGAAAGGAGATTGAGACGAAGTCCCATACCTCGTATCTGACTTGACCCGACCGTTCTTTAATCTCCTGAATAATAAACTTGAGTTAATCTATACTTTCTTAAGAACCTTTTTCAAGTTTATTATTCCTTTTATACCATGTTATGAACATCATGTAATCATTTAAGTTAATAATGTTCATTTTGTCGGTATTTGGTTCTTAAGTCAAAAATAGACTTCTTACACTTAGATGTTGTTAATTTGGTCAAAGGTTCGTTATATCCAGAATGATATTAATGATTTGGATAACATATATATCATATATATTCATAATATACATGTATTTATAATATTACATCACATTTAGAGGTAAGAAATGAAATGCACCGTTCATGGAGACGGTACGCCGTACGTACGCATGAACGCTACTTCCATTTCTATTTCGTATTTTATGGAATGAAATCATAATGATATAAGAGTGTATTATAATTACAGTATAATAACATATATAAAATCATTAACTTTATCCTTTACACATCCCACATATGGTATTAACGAATCAAATCACTTTCAGGGGGCGGTAGTCCGCACTTCATAAAATGAAGATATCATGTTTACCCATAATGGAAACAATAATGGTATGCCATAAATGAAAAATACAGAAGCTTAAATAAATAATAAACATATTATATATCATATATAAAAATAGTGACATCATAATGGCCACCTATGAAGGTGTTAAATGGGTATTGAACAATCATCATTTCGGGAGGCAGAATTTCGCCATCCACGGAAACTGTATGTTCTTTAACCATTAGATGTAGTTGTGTGAGAGTGTAGCTCGAATAAATCTTATAAAAAAATTATAGTATATTGAAGATACTGGTGTTGTTACAAAAGAAGTAAATAAAAAGAGTTTAGGGGGTTGGAGAAGCAAAATAAAACAAATGAACATGATAGAAAGAATTACCTTTAAAAGTGTAACTCCTTTTGATTTGAGCCTAAAGGCTTCCTTTGAAAGGATTTTTCCCAAAGGGAATCCTTTAGGATGAGGAGAGGGATGTGGAGAGAGTAAATGGTCAGGTTATGGCCGAGCCAAAGGCTTGAGGAGTGGGTGAAATGAGGTAGAGGTGGGGGCCTTTTATAAGAGGATAGGAGGGGCACTTTTGGAAATCATGAAACTATTATTTTATTTTCAAAAGTGTTTCGAATTTCTAAGGTCCCAAATTGATATAATTCGTGGATAAGGTGATAAGGGTTCGAAATCCACTCATCCAATTGGTTTTGACCATGTGTAGGTTTTATATTTTTCATTATCTTTCCATTTTATTTAAATCGTTAAATAATGAGGTCATCGCTGCATCATCATGATGTCATAAATAATTTAATTTATTAAAATCTAAAAATTATAAAAAAAAATACTATGATGTATTAAATCTTTTTAGATTTCCAATGACTATTTATAATCAAAAATATGATCTTTATATCCCCATGTAAAAATTGTTTTCGTAAAACATATTATGTTTGTGTCATTTTTACTTTTACATTAAATAAAAAGTTATTTATGTCATTTCTCAACCAAAGTGGATCCATGGGGTCCCCAAGTTGACCCATGGCTTGTCTTGGTCGTCCATGACACAACCAATGAGGTTAGGACATGTGTCAAGCTCATCTTATTTTATTAAATCATTATTTTTACCTTAAACTACACTAATTACACCTAATCGCGATTAAAAACTTAATAAGTTACTATTCACCAAAAAATTATTTTAATCTCATTGAACCACATTTTACTTCTTAATGAAAACCATGTATGTCGGATTTTTGAAATTCAAAACACAATGATGGAAAAATTTCATTTAAACGGAAAAATCTGTTTTTATAAGTACCACTTAGTGGTTTCACTATTCATCAAAAATTGATGTTTTTTAGAAAATTACCAAAAATTCACCCTAAGATATATTTGATATTACAAATTCAAAAATGAAGTCTATTTTACAAAATTCAAAACATGTAAGTCACATTAATTAATTTAATAATTAATTCCCGCTGTCATAACAAATAGCGTGTTTTTATAAAACAATAAGTATCAAAAGATTGACACCAGTTTAAGTCTAATTTCAAATTGAAATTGATTCCAATGACCACCATTGGATTAAATGGTGAAAATATATTCTAATTTCACTTCAAAACCAATTCAAAACATAATCTAATCATATAAATAAATTAGATTAAAAATCAGTTTTGATGTAAAATGCAGTATTTTTCGCTATTCATTAAAAAATGAACATTGTCAGAAAAATACCAAAAATTCACACAAAGTAAATTTTGATGTCCCAATCATAAAGAATAAGTTTATTTTGACAAAAATAGTTTATAAAATTGTCAAAAGATAGATTCAAAATTGGTTTTCCTTCAAAAGGCAGTAAAACAATCTTTTAAAAATATTAGTGTATTTCATGCTTAAGATTGGATTTATTTTCACTTTAAGACTCTAAAACACTGTCTTAATCATTAATATAAATAGACAAAAAATATCTATTATTCATTACTTACTTGGTATGTTACATAGTTTTTGAGTTTTAGTGAAACTCGTGACATAATTAGTGAGTGTGTGTTTCATCTACAACACTTGAGAACAATAACTTCCAAATTCCACATATTCATCTTCAGTAGTGGTAAGTGCAACTGAGGGTTGCTTCTTACATGGCCAAGAAACTAATGAATCAATTAAGAAATGACACATTGTGGTTATAATTTTCCTATCCATTATACAACCACCAAATCTAATATCTGATAAACTCATCAATTCAAAATCATTTCTAGGAGAATAAAAATTCCTAAATCCATAGTTCCCTTTAAATAACAAAAATTTATTTTCACTAATTTTAAATGGGATTACATCAGATTTTCCTGATACCTTTCACGTAAACATACTAAAAACATTAATTATGGATGACTATATGTTAAGTATAGTATACTTCTTATCATCCCTATAAATGATTTTTAACGTACTGGTTGTCCATATTTATCAATTTCAAGAGTATTTGAGGTATCAATTGGAGTACTAATACTTTCAGTATTATTATATAAATAATTTTTAATATGTTTTTTAATATAATTATATTGGGATATATAAGTCCCTAATGGTATTTGAGATATTTGAAAACCAACAAATAATATTAACTCACCCATTATACTCATCTCAAACTTATATTTCATGAGATTCGCAAAAGAATATGTTAAATATTATTGATTTGATCTAAATATAATGTCATCAAAAAATATTTGAATGATGAAAAAAAAATTCTTAATTTAAAAAATGAGTTGGATAAGTAAAAAATAACATTTATAACAAAAATCAAATTAACATATCATACTAGGATCTAGGGGATTGTTTAAGTCTATATAAATCTTTGGTATGTTTGAAAAAATATTCAAGATATTTTTTATATTCAAAATCGAGAGGTTCTTCAACAAAAACTTCCTCTTGAACATATCCATTATGAAAATCACACTTCATATCCATTTTAAAAAATTTGAAATTAATGAATGCTGGAGAGGGTAATAGTATTAAAATAGATTCGAGCCTAGCTACCAAAGAATATGATTCTTCATAATCTATTCCCTCTTATTGATTATAACCTTTAGCAACTAGTCTTGGTTTATTTCTAATAACTATTCCATTTTCATCACATTTGTTTCTAAAACCCCATTTTAATCTACTTATAGAGGTTTCATTAGTTCATTCAACCAAGGTCTGGACTTTATTCCTTTCAAATTAATTTAGTTCATCTTAAATTTCTTTAATCCAATGTTCATAGCCTAAAGCCTCGTCATGGCTTTTGGGTTCAAATTATAAAAGAAATTATAGCTGTTTGACTTAATTTTTTAAGGAACTTATGTTCCTTAACATTTTATTTACATCCCCAATGATACAATAATTGAGATAATTCTTAAGAAATAACTGATTTTGGTTTTGTAGGACCTGTTCATAAACATAAGATAGAATGTATTCTGGAGTAAATAATTCAGAAACAATTTCTTGATTATTTTACCTATTAGAATATTATTCTATTAAAGGTTGATAATAATATTTGGAAAAAACATCAAAAAATGTATTTTGGGATTGTTTAAAAACAAAATGGTCAGTTTCATAAAATTTAACATGTATTGTTTCCCCAATAGTACAAGAATTTTTATTGAAAACTCTATAAGACTTAGTAGTAGTGGAATAGCCTAATAAAATTCTTTCGTCGGATTCATGTGAGAAATTATGAAAATATGATTTGTATTCAAAATGAATACTTTGCATCCAAATAATTTGAAGTATGAATCATTTAGTGGTTTTCCTATCCATAACTCATAATTTTATTTATTAAGAAATTATCTAATTAAAAATAAATTTATAATATAGCAATAAGTACTCATAGCTTCATCCCAAAAATGTTTTGCAATACAATATTTACTCAATAAGGTTCTTGTTATCTCTTGGAGAATAAAATTTCTTCTTTCAAAAAACACCATTTTTTATGAGTTTTGGGATCTGAAAAGTTATTTATAATGCCATTATTATTACAAAAAGACTCAAAATCATAATTTTCAAATTCTCCACCATGATCACTATAAATATTTATTAATGGAAGGTTTTTATCATTTTTGATATTAGATACAAATGTTTTAAAATAAAAATATTATTTATATTTCTTCACTATAAAATAGGCCCATATATATATTGTATAGTCATCATTTAAGATGAATACATAATACTTACCTCCAATACTTCTAGTTTGTGTAGGACTAAAAATATCCATGTACACTAACTAAAAAGCATCAGAAGCTGAAACTTCACTAATTGATTTAAATCTTTACTTATGTTTCTTTCCATATTAACAAGGGTTACAAACTTTTTAATTATAAAATCTATGTTCAGAAGATCTTTAATAAGTCTTTTATTAGAAAATTTACACAAGTTTTGAAGATTAAAATTTTTTAATCGTCCATTCCATAATCAGGAATGATCTTTAATTGCACTAAGGAAATGTAAGTATTGTACCCTAAGGTCTTTTATGTTTACTGTGTAAACATTCTTATTTTGATGGGTAGAAAGAATGAATTCATATTTGGAATTGTGTATGACACATTTATCATTCCTAAAATTCACAAAGTAACCTTCATCACAAAATTGACTTACGCTTATAAGGTTGTTCTTAAGAACTTTTAAAAATAAAACACATGAAATAAAATCCTTTCCAAGAAGAACAATATTACATATAGAAACAATATTTTGTTGATAATTGTATCCATAGTGAACCCTTCCTACATTAATTTCTATAATATTTTCAAATAATTTTCTTTTTCCAATCATATTATAGGAACATAGAATATTCACATACAATTTTTTTGGGTACTTCCTTTGTTTTCTTGAAAACAAAACAATTAAACTTTTGGAATCCAAACATTCTTGGATCCAGAAATGTTAGAAAAAAAAAATTTTGGGAAACCATTTTTTTTAAAAAAATGGTCTTTGTGGAATCCCAAAGATTGAATTTTATTTAAAGAAAATTTTTTATCTTAATGACCTCTACATTGACATTTTGGGAATAAGGGGAATTTTCAGGAACAAAGTAATTGTTACTAAAATAGGTTCTGAATGATTATATCTCATTCCTAAAATATTACCTTATGGATGAAGTTTTTTATACATTTTATTAAATCCTTACTTACCAGTGGAAAAATTTGATAAATTTTTCTTTAAAAAAATGATTTCAGACTTTAGTATTATATCTAAATTCTTAGCCACATTATTATTCGATTCATAAGTGATTTTGGAATCTAAAAACTTTTTCTCAAAAATTACTTTCTTAAAAATCTTTTGAAACCTTATCCTTCTCAGAATTAGATTCCCCAAGATATTTATAAATAGAATTAATTTCAAAAAAACATATCATGATATTTAGAAGTATCTGATATTTCTTTTGTCAAAACATTTATTCTAGAAT